>CM077024.1:69354593-70021460 GCA_039090855.1 Macrothele yani | reverse complement strand
GTTTAGACACAAAGATAGTATTATTGCCCTTTTACTAAGGCATTAAATGTAATCCCTAGGCCTTTGCGCACGTCTGAAACAAAGAAAATGCAATTTTTATACGGCCCCTAAAGTGGGTGTCTGCACTTGTCCGTTTGGCCAACTGTTTAGTAGCTAATTCTCTTAGACCTTATTTCAATGAATTCGTTTCATTTTTTCCAAAAAGTCGCCTTTCAATAAAATGCTCGTTCGATAAATTTGTTTTCGATGAATTCGCATTCGACGAATTCGTTTTCGATGAATTCGTTTCACTTTTTTCGATAAAGTCGTCTTTCGGTGAATTATTCGTTCGATAAATTTGTTTTCGATGAATACGCGTTCGACGAATTCGTTTTTGATGAATTCGCCTGCTCCCCAGTTCAGCCTAGAGACGACGAAGTAATGAGAGAGACGAATCTGGAAATTATCGTGTGCACGAGTTAAAAAAGTGTGCCGTAAAGACTATCTTTGTTTCCGTTTCAGGAATTTAAATTCAACGACGCCATTTGTACTATTTATCTATGAAATGCTATTTTAGTTATTACATTAAGTTAGTCCTGCTTCATGATTCAGACTCACTCCCGTCTCCAGTAAACCCACGAACGCCAATCCTACATACTAATATATACACGGTCGAGTCACATTATTGTGACCACCAGCTAATATCCAGAGTAACCTCCGCGTACAGCGAGGACAGGAGCTAGACGGGCTGGGAGTGACTTAGTAAGGTGCTGGAAGGTGTTCAGAGGTATTTGGAGCCATGCTGACTGCACTGCATCTGACAGCTGCTGGAGGGTGCGTGGTGGAGGACAGACAGAGCGAACAACAAGATCGAGGTGTTCCCACAGATGCTCAATTGGGTTTAAGTTTGGGGAATTAGGGGCCAGGGAAATACGTTGAAGTTTTCATCGTACTCTTCCAACCACTTACGGACATTTCTTGCCGTGTGACACGTCGCATTGTTGTGCTGGAAGATCCCATCCGCCTCCAAGAAGACAATCAGCATGTGTGGGTGTAGGTGGTCTGCAAGGATGGATTCATAACGAGTTTGGTCCATAGTGCCTTCCACGGGTATGAGTGGACCCCGGTAATGCCACAAAAACATTCCCCAGACTATAACGCTCTCCCCACCAGCTTGTGTTCTCCCAGCAGTGGTTGAAGAGTGTTTGTTCTCCGATGTTTCTCGCCTTATACGTCAACGTCCATCCGTTCGATAAAGCAAAAAACGTGACTCATCGGAGAAGGCAATCCTTTGCCAATCAACGGAGGTCCGATTCCGATACTGCAGTGCAAATGTAAGCCTTTTCTGCAGATGCACCTGCGTTAGCATTGGTGCAGTGACCATCCGTCTGCTTCGGAGCCCCATACGCTGCAGGGTTTGCTGAATTGTCGTTTTAGACACACTTCCGGTAGCCCTCTGGTTCATTCGACCAGTGAGTTGCTCCACTGTAGCTTGCCGATCGGTCCTCACGCACCTTCGCAGCCGACTTTCACATCTCACATCAATGGCACATAGTGTTCCGCAGTTTCAACGTCGTTTATTAGTATGCCGTCAATTCTGCGGCAGACTGGCCTATACGTGTTGGAAGGTGTGCTCCGAATCCCGGACAGTGCGGCATGGCGCAACCAGCATTTCAACTGGTCCCACACATGTTCGATAGGGAACATTTCCAGGAGCGGGTAGGCCATGGAAGTGTCTGGACATGACGTCGGCAGTCCTGGGCAAACCGAGCCGTGTGCGGGCTGGCATTATCCTGCTCGCATAGCGCACCTGAAGTCCCGGCCAGGAATGGGAGCACATGGGGCCGTCGGATCTCATACACATACCGCTGGCCCGTGAATAATTCACGTACCACTACAAGAGCTGATCGGCTATCATAGGCATTAGTTCTCCAGACCATAATGCCTGCAGTGGGGGAGGTGTGGCGCTCGATAGCGGGGTTGGGATTGTGTCGTTGACCCGGAGACCTCTACACCCGTACACGATGATCATCTGTGTTCAAAACGAAGCGGCTTTCATCCCTAAACAACATATGTCGCGAGTCTGTGGCTTTCCACGTCGCTCTGACCTGGCACCACTGCGCACGGAGCCGGCGATTTTACGGTGTTAATGGCAGCACACGTAAAAAGCACTGGGATCGCAGATTGGCTTGCGCGGCACACAGGAGCCGATACATATGGCTGTATAGTGGACCAGGTCTCCGTGGGATCAGTTCGTGCCTGGCGCACCTTCCGTCGATCCTCTCTACCGGTGATCCTCCTGGTACGTCAGGAGCCGCTTCGCCGTGTGGCATTACCGTGAGGTGTCCACTGCTCTCAACACAATCGGGCGGTATGGTCAGAACGATCCACGTGGCAGGCTATACGGCGCGCCGACCACCCTGCGGTTTTCAGCCCGATGATCCTGCCCCTGGGAAAGCCTGTATGTTGCGTATATCGACGTCTCTGGCGTTTACCCGGACCGGCATTCTTGTCACTCCTTACTCTTGCTTGCGTCGGCCGGTGCTTTTCGCTTTCATGGGGCTTCGACTACACGCCGGTTTATAAGGCTGCCGGTTTGTGCTTGCAGCGCCGCCACAGGGTGTGCGGTCACGCGCACTCGCACCAAACGTTGATCATTTGCATACCAACACGCACTCTAGCTATTTGCAAAGTTTCGCGGTTGTAGCATGTTTTCTTCTAGGTGCGCAAATTTCATTGTCCGTGAGTGTATATATACTGAGAATACAAGAGGATAAAGATTAATGGAGATTATTTACCTCTCTTTCCTTTTCATAATTGCATAGTCATTTTTGCAACTGTCCCTTTAGAGCTGTAGTGTGATCCAAGAACTTGCTGACAAGAGCATAGAAGTGGGATTAAAAATGAATTTTCAGAAAACAAAATTGATATACCATGCTTTTACAAGAAATGAACATTTATCTATTTATGGGTAAAAGCTGGAGATAACCATTCCCCACATTTACCGTAGGCAACAGATATTAAGCAAAGGTCACATTGACAAAGAAATTAATCGGCGTATAAAACTTGGTTGGCGAGCTTTTAGAAGAAACAGTGCAGTTTTCAATAGTAATGAACATTATATCTTAAAAGAAAAGTATTTATATACGAGGCCGTATAGTCAATGCATTCTTTCAGTTCTTACATATGGTGCAGTGTCATGGACCTTAACTAAAAAAAATGTACAAAAGCTGAAGCCAACGGAAAGCAGCATAGAAAAGTGCATGCTTGTTGTAACCGGGAGAGATAAGAAGAGGAACTCCTGGATAAGGAAAATAACAAGAGTGGAAGACATCATGATCAGAGTAAAATCCCAAAAATGGCAATGGGCTGGACATACTGCCAGAAGAACGCACAACCGAAATATTAGACCGGTTACCAAGGAAAAGAAAAAGACACAGAAGAAGCCCACGTGGGAGATGGGTGAATGGAATTCGAATGCATGATGGAGTGACATGGAAGAGATTGGCTCAAGACAGACTGTTGTAGAAGAAACTTAGGTAGACCTTCGTCCTGCAGTGGATTGATAACTGATGACGACGACGACGATGATGATGATGATGATGATGATGATGTGTGTGTGTGTGTGACAGGTGATGCTTGGTGTGACCATGAGAGATAAATAGTATATGGAGAGTGCAATCACGTCTCGCAGACGCCTAGGAGCAGATTGTACAAGGTGTCGAACATCTTCCATGCATGACTTGACCCATGTCCCCTACGGCAGCTTAGTCAGTTCACGTTCATTTCGTGGAAGAGGAGAAGTAGCAAACAGTGTGGAAGAAATTCTCTTCATATAATACGTGGAAATACATTCGAATTATTAACACAGCCATGAGACATATCTGAGTTGCGTGTATTTTACTGCTTCTCACGTAACATTAATCCCATCAGAAATCTTGAAAATTACAACGCCCTGGAGCGGAAATCGAACCCGCATCTCCCGATTTCCGTTTAAGCATGCTGACCGTTACACCACGCAGGACGATCAGAGACTATCCTGGTTCTTAACGCACAAATACTTGGGACTTCATCGTCCTGTGTGGTGTAACGGATAACATACATGCTCGAATGGAAATCGAGAGATGCGGTTTCGATTTCGACTCCAGGCGATGTAATTTTCAAGATTTCTGATGTGATTAATGTTACGTGAGTAGCAATAAAATACACGCAACTCAGAGATGCCTGATGGTGTGTTAATAATTCTGATCAGCAGTTCTCACAGCTCGGTCTAGGATATCCTACAAATGCTAAATTGGGTTACAGTTCAGGGGAGCTCGGGAGCCAAGGCAATGTGGCAAATTCTCTGTCGTGTTCCTCCGACTACTCAGAAGTTGTACGAGCCCGATGACACGGTGCGTTGTTCGGTTGAAAGATGGCACTGTGGTTCGGGTAAATCTTCTCCATATATCGATGGGGACAGTTCGGCTAACAGGTCCCCGTAGCGTCAACCCTTCAGTGTTTGTGGGATGATAATCATCGGACCTAGGGCTTGCCAGGTAAAAAACTCCCCAGAGTAGAGCGCCACGTCCATTGGCCTGTTGAACTCCAACTGTGCAACCAGGGGATAGGGCTTCATACGGTTTACGCCATATGCGAGTCCGATCATCAGCATGATGCAGCTGAAACGGGACTTATCACTCCAGGCGACCTTCTTTTATCTGTCGAGGGTCCATTGCCGACGTTCCTTGTCACATGCGAGGCGTTGTTTACGATAACTGGGCGTCATCATGAGTACCCTCATTGGTCTGTGACTGTGAAACCACAGGCGAAGCAAGGCACGGCCATGATGCATCTGGAAATCAAAGTTTAGACAAATCTGGTCGTATCTCTGATCGAGCTCTAATAAATTCATCTGCTTGAAGTTCACATACTTCCATGAGCTAAATGGGGTCTGTGCTTTCAGTACCAACATACAGTGAACTGCTGAATACATTTATGCTTGGTTTTAGTTTATCATGCTTTTTATATTTGTTATCAAAATTTTTAAGAGTTGTGTCTACTTGAGGAACAAATGCTTTAAAATTTGTAGTTTCACCAAGTATTGTAATTTCATCAAAACGCTCCAGGAGTGCGTCAAATTGCTTCTTTCTAGATTTCATTTTAACAATGGCAGATTGTTACGAAAACTTGCTATCTGACTGTTAAAAGCTAGACATTTAGGTCTTTCCCTTGCAGAGCAATATTAAACGCATTCAAATGCTGTTTATTATACACTGGTGTGCAAAAACTAAGGACGAGGAAGAGAAATTAGCATACCAGCGGAACGAGCAGGCAGAACGAACCGAAAGACCACTCAGGAGATAGAATAGGGTCCGATACGGAAAGGCATGCGCATATATGCAGCATGACGTGGGGGAGGGGGAGGGGGAGGGAGTGTTGGAAGGGTATAAAGCACACGTACGGTGTACGCTCAGCAATTCGGTGAAAGATATTGCACGGTGTACATCGATTTGTACGACGTCGAGTTGCTGCCACCGTGTGATATGGCCGACAAGCAATCCAGTAGACGACATCTGGATGACTTTACCCGAGGTCGCGTTATTGGGAAGTTGAAAGAAGGTCGAAGTGTGACTAGTATGGCCGAGGAGTTCGGGATCGCTCACAGCATCGTTTCATGAGCATGGAGAGCATTTCAAATGACAGAAACAACTGTCCGAGAGTTCAGCAGTGGTCTTCCATGAGCAACCACGGTGGCGGACGACCGGTATATTGTCCTACAGGCGAGAAGAGACAGACGGCCGAAAACGAGAGAAATCGCTAGGAACATGCAACAGACAACTGGCCGTCCGGTATCGCGTTTTACCGTGGCCAGGAGGATGCACAAAAGTGGTCTATTTGCACGACGACCAGTACGGGGTGAGCCATTAACGCCTGCTCATCGGAGACAGCGGGTTCTGTGGTGCCAGGAACACAAGAACTGCACACATCAGCAAAGGGGTGGAGTTCTCTTTACGGATGAGAGCCGATTTAGTCTGACGAGCGATTCTGGACGTATACACATTTGGAGAGAGCAGGGAATACGCAATCACAACTCCAACATCATCGAAAGGGACCGGTTTGGAGGTGGCGGAGTTCTCGTTTGGGGCGATATCATGCTTGGTAGCCGTACTGACTTCTACATCTTCCAAGGAGGTTCAGTCACTGGTGTCCGCTGCTATTGTACCGAGGTTCTCCTGCCTCACGTGCGTCTGTTTGGAGGTGCTGTGGGTCTGGATTTCCTCTTCATGGACGACAACGCTACACCTCATCGTACAGTGGCTGTCGCGGAGCTGTTGGAGAGTGAAGATATTAAACGCATGGATTGGCCCGCAAGGTCCCCGGACCTAAATCCAATCGAACACGTGTGGAACCTTCTCGGAAGATGTTTGGCAGCATGTCACCAGCCGCCAGCAACGATTCCGCAGCTGCGATTTACGCTACAAGAGGAATGGGCCGCGATACCTTAACAGCTCCTTGACAACCTTGTCCTCAGCATGGACAGACGTTGTAAATCCTGCAACGCAGTCAGGGGTGACCATATCTCCTACTAAAGACTGGATTTTTATTGGCAACCGCCTGTCACATGGACGTTTCTGTGTTCTGTCCAGTTGTGCTCGAAGCTACCTTTTCAATAAAGTGAACCTTTGTATCCTTTGGATTCCTTGTTTGGGCGGTTTTGCTCACTTGTCCCATATTGTTACATCTTGGGGATCTTATGGTATAATTTGAGTCGATGTGGAGCACTTCTGCGCGACGTTACATTCGAAAAACCGTCTGGTCCTTAATGCTTGCACGCCAGTGTAAGTTAGGAAAGCTAGTGAGCTAAGAAAAGCGTCATCACTGAGATATTTACTTAAATCAGTATCACATTTCATTTCTTTCAGTAAAAGAGATAAAGTTCTTTCCGAAGTTGGAAAAATCTCACTGAACATTTTCTAACACTCAACCACTGGGGTCGATTACGCAGAAGAAGGTCACCACATTCGATTTCAAATTCACCTAAAAATGTTCTAAACTTTCTATGTGTAACAGCACGGAGTGCGCCACTAATTACATTCGTTATTTTCATTTCATTGTCCATCGTATTTGATAATTCCAGTGAAAGCCCACATATTGCTTGTTGGTGTAAAATGCAATGTAATTTGCGGCGATTTCTTTCTAGTCAGAAATGAATTTTGATTTATTCTTCATTTATGAGCAGCAAAATTTCGTTCCCTCGGGATGCCTGTTAAGCAGTTCTGTTTTTGAGTATAGGTAGAAGCAATGTGGTCAAACGCTTGTCGTGGAATTGTTTTTAGTAAGTGTACTTCTTGATATTAGTAACAATACAGAAACAAGTTTGTAAAATCATGCAATGCATAGATTATAATACGCTTTCCAACATTTCAGAAATCATTACTCAAGTTGTCACTCAAGTTATGAGAATAATGGCTATGGAATAAATCTCGGTTCTGTGCCCTGACCCTTGATCCCATATCGATGATATTCAACAGAACCGGTTCGGTATGCCTCCGAAATAACATGATAAAGTTTTGTCGCAACCGAAGCATTTTTACGTAAGTTATGATGCATATGTGCTATGGAATAAATCCCGCTTCTGTGTCCTAACCTTTGACCCCATTTCGCCCATTTTCAATAGAATTCGTCTCCAAGCAGGCCCCTACGGCATACTAACTTTTCATCCAAATCGAAGCATTTTTACGTAAGTTATGACGCATAATGGCGATTGAAGTGATTCCGCTCACATGTCCTGACCTTTGACCCCATTTCGCCCATTTTCAATAGGATTTGTGGCCAGGTGGTGCCCTACCATATACTAAAATTTGATCGAAATCCAACCTTTTTTACGTTAGTTATGACGCAGAAGAACAGTGAAATGGATCCCGCTCTTTTGTACTGACCTTTGACTCCATTGTGTTCACTTTCAATAGGGTTCTTTCCCAAGTGTTCCCCTACCACATACTAAAGTTTCATCGAAATCGAACGATTGTTACGCGAGTTATCGTGCGGACGGACATACGCACACAACGCGTGACGTAATGAATCAGATGGGAATAGCGACCATCTGCTCGCAAGAGTATGACGTCATAAAACTTTAATAGGATCCACACACAACGCGTGACGTAAAGAGACAGATGGCGTGACCGCGCGCCAACATTCACAAATGCGAGATTGTGACGTCATAAGATTTCTAAGCATTGGAAACATTAATGAAACGACGCCATGACAGTAAAAACGTTATAATTCGGGGTGGTTATTTAACCCACTAAACGAATTCTCCTAAAGTCGAGATCAAGCTAAATCGATTTCTAGTACCAGGAAACGGTAGGTTAACGACTTTCATGAAAATTCTTAGAGCCGTTTTCAAAATAAAATGTACATACATACATACATACAACAAGAATTGCTACTTTAAGGTGGACGTCAAGTAATTTTTCTTCCTATACTTCCCATGGAAAAACTTCTGTACACATTTTCTTCACAATTAATGCGTTCCCAAGAATGAAAATTTGAACATCGATTAAAATAGCTTCATTTCATAACTTGGAATACTTAATATTTTCTAAACCATAACCATAATTATATTTTCTAAACCATAACCGTAATTATGCAGTCCAACATTTATTTGTCCACTGACGTCATCAAAGTGCAGGTCGCGCCATCTTTTTTCTGGTTTCAATACCACCAAAGGAAACGTTATTGCTTTTTAATATAGTTATGCTTATGTTTTAGGAAATGTTAAGTATTCCAAGTAATAGTAAGAAGTTATTTTAATCCATGTTCAAATTTCCATCCTTGGGAACACACTAATTGTGATGGAAATGTGTACAAAAGGTTTTCCATTGGAAATATAGGAAGCAAAATTATTTGACGTCCACCTTAATAGTGTGGGATAAGGGCGATGGAATGGATCCCGATCCTATGTGCTGACCTTTGATGCCATTTGTCCCATTTTCAATAGGGTTGCTCTCCAGGTGGTCCCCTACCACATACTAAAATTCATCGAAATCGATCCATTTTTACGCACCTTATGACGCACAAAGGCAATGGAATGCATCCCGCTCCTATGTCCTGACCTTTGACTCCACTTCACCCATTTTCAATAAGGTTCGTCCCCAGGCTGTCCCCTACCACATACTAAAATTTCATTGAAATCGAACCATATTTACGCAAGTTAGGACGCATAAGGGCAATTGAATGGATCCCGCTCTTATAGTGTGACCTTCGACCCCACTTCACCCATTTTCAATAGGGTTCGTCCCGTGGTGGTCCCCTACCACATACTAAAATTTCATCGAAATCGATCAATTTTTACGTGAGTTATCGTGCTGACAGACGGACGGAAAGAGCTGGAGCATATACGCTTCTTCAACCTACGGTTGGAAAGCGTAAAAAACAGATGTAAGATTTTGGTTACGGCGTGCCATTTCCCTTCAATCCTCGTAGCATATGCATCTCTAGTTTGAAATTTGTCTACCGTAAAACATACTGAAGTTTTTGTTGAGTTACGTTACTTTTATGCATACCAATTAGAATAAATGTAATCGTACGTAATGTAATCAGACAAAAATTGACAAACAAAATTTGAGATGCATCAAATGATGTCACCATTCAAATAGAGAAGCATCAAATGATGTCACGAAGAAACTTTTGAGACTGCTCATGACAAGAGCTGAAGTACAGATCGGATATATTATATGATTAAATGCACATGGAGCTCCCATTAACTTCTTTATTCAACAACGATAATAGAAATCACTTTGCACTCCAAACTATTATTTTCTCAGCATTGTTAAATCCGCTACCTTAATTTTAGAACGCATGACGAAACGGAATTACACCACTCAGAGAAAGTGGTTGGAATCAGACGAAAGTTACACCACTCAGAGAAAGTAGTTGGAATCAGACAAAAATTACATCACTCAGAGAAAGTGGTTGGAATCAGACGAAAATTACAGACAAGACAGGTTGGCAGATTAACGTCTAACTATGTTTATAGAATAATAACAAAGATTTATTTCACACAGACTGGTAATATGGCGGCAATCAATTCTTCGTAAACCTCCCGTGATTGTTGTAGAGCTCCTTTCAGAGCAAATAAACTCTGAGCCGGTTGTGGATGCATGTGCAGATAACACCCAAATGGGTGATAAATCCTGAGACCTGGCTGCCTCAGAATAATTTCGACAAGATATAAGATTCTGGGGCTGCCTCAGAGGTAGTTGCCTAACATGGTGGAAGCCGTCTATGCTATGAAAAGAGTCTCTTCAGTTCCACGACGTCGTCGCAAAGTGCCGTATTCACCTTTTCCAGGTACATAATAGAGAAGTAAGGCCACTGCAACTTTTTGCTTCATGTCATCACTCCTATCGTGCTTTTATAAGCGTTTTGCGAGAGTGCATGTAGGATGAGCATCGAATTTAACAGAGAACCGAGATTTAGTTTTCATGGTGACATGAAGCCATTCCGCATTCGAAGTTGGTAGAGTTCAATTCCAGTCCATGTGCTTTTGTCAATGCCCTGCGGTCAGCTAAAACATACGCTTTGGACGACTTGTATGCAACCATTCCTTTCTATTTCGTAGGGGAAATTGAAAGATTCGCAACCGCAACACAGAACTGTGTCTTATGATAGCTTCTGGTGTTGCCATTGGTGCATCGGACGTCTTCATGTCAGTTGGTTCATTCGTGGTGGTGTCTTTCTGCTTAAAGTAGAATGTCATGGAGGACTGTGTGTGATTTCTCGAAAACACTGAGTTGTTCCGGAACGGTTGTTGCCCAGATGCTCCATTACAGATCGGTTTCACAAATCAGCTTCATGCAGTGTGATGGTCGTCCTATCTCAAACTCTGTAAGTTGGCAATGTGACTGAGTTATACGTTTCCTTGACTTTTCACGTGAAATCATTCATATAGGTATTCTTCTGTGTGATTTCTACAGATTGTACTGTTCAAAAACTCATTTTGCTTTTAATTAAAAAGTTGATATGTCTTCCTGTCTTAGGACGTGACTTCCCATTGGAGTTTGCCTCGAATGGAATCAGTTATTTATATGTACATTCATGCTGCGCCTACTGGATATCTTGAATAATTTTTGCTTAAGTCTTTTCCCGCATGTTACGTTGTTACGAACCTCACGGGGTATGGAAAAAAAAAGATATATCCTAAGGGTCTTTTAATTTTTTCTACGTAGGTTTAGGCATTGTATATTGCTCAAACAATCACCTACGCGATACACATTTCTCTCTACATATGTGATGGAATCTTAAATAAATTGATCATCAGGTTTTACTAAATGAATCTCACAAGAAAACATTTCTAGCTGGACTCTTCAGATCACTGACATATTGTTGTACTTGCTGCACAGAGGTATTTTTGAACAGACAGAACATAACACGTAGAAAAATGAGTCAATCATTTGAATAATAAATTATTTCTCTTCATTCTTACTTTCTTAACTAAACAGTAAATAACTTGAGTACCTGAAATGAAGAAATTTGTGCCCCGCTCACTTGCCTAATTTCATCGCGTGGAAGCAGAGCCACTGATACGTTTTATTCTTGCCCTGGAGGTAATAAAAATGAAATGTTAAAATGTTAATGTTTTTCACAGAAAGGAGCAGAATAAATTCACATTTTCGTTGCAGGGATTGTTTGAAACATGCAGTTTCACATTTCAAAGTCTTTCTGGTATTTTGAGAGTTTCTGCACATTCTTTCTCGTCTTTAATTTTAAATTCCACACTAATGCATACGAGGGTGTTATTCAAAGGTAAATTGCAAGTGCACGAAAATGGAATGCTAAAAGGTTTGAAACAGATATTTCAGGGAAATAATTTGAGATTTTGAAAGGTAAAGGAAAAAACGTTCTGACATGCACACTCACTCTGCCTCTAGACGTGAACGTTACATCGGTAGGAGTTCATTATACAAGGAAGTCAGATTTGCTGACAATGTTACTTCAAAGATTTTTTCTTGTGCATGTCTACCGGCTTAGTTCTGCACCGGAAATCTTTTTTATTCCATTTCATTTACGTGGAAATATAAGAATACTCAAACGTGGAGGTTTTAATATTTCCTAGACCGAGAGCTCCTTTAAGAATCTGATGAAAATTAAGGACCCCCTCCTTGAAAAACTTCAATAAAAAATGATAATATTAAATATTCATAACGATATCATATTAAATTGATCGATCACAAAAGTATAAAATCCCATAGTAACTGAAACTGAAAAGATTTCAAATTTAATTTTTTAAATGTTTATTTTATTTTAAGTTTCAGTTAGTTAGACATTGTTATTTTCAAATCAAGCAAGGACCCTCAATAAAAAGACACGTAATTAAGAATCTCTGTTCTAACTGAATCCAGTAATTTTTTTATACATGCGTTTACTAAAAGACGACAACATGAAAAGCGTAATTACACACACACGCAGATTGAGAGAGAGAGAGAGAGACAGAGAGAGAGAGAGACAGAGAGAGAGAGAGACAGAGAGAGAGAGAGTTATTATTATCAAAATGAAATCCATTATAACGTACCCTCAGTAAAAAAGAGAAACCAGTCTTGTCAGGAAACGAACAATCGGGGAAATTACTCTCTAAATAATCCGTTAAAGGAAAAAATTACTACCTGAGAATAATTTATTCAGGAACTTCACTCGTGCGTAGTTCCTGAATAAATGACGGCGAATGTGCGTATCCCCAGTGGCCGTAATTTGCGTTTTCTTTAATATTACTCTAAGTTTACTTAAATGCTACAAATATGCAATGTAATCTCAGGGCTTCGAGTGATGTTTTGTACATTATTTATTACTGTATTAAAACTTTTAAAATTATATTTACCTATAACTTTTATTTTTGTGGTTTTACATTATTTAATTTTAATATTTTATTTGTTTATTTGCAAAGTACGAAGGAGTTCCTACACATCCAGATCCTGGCAGATATTGGGCTATCGTTGAAAAGTACGGAGTGACTCAATTTTACACAGCACCAACAGCCATCAGGACACTGATGAAATTTGATGATGGTTATGTTTTAAAGTAAGTTCTGTTTCAATAATTTTATTTTTAAATATTTAGACTGAGCATGACACTCTTAATTAAAATTACCCAATTTCACCGAGTTTTGTTTTCGATGATCATATGCGTTAGTGATAGAAATGCCATAAGAATTAAGGTAGTAAATTATTCTGATAAATCCCTAGAGATTTTTTCTTGGTAGGATACATTTTTCATTTAAAATCATAAAAACGTTTCTTTCTTGACTTATTTCAGACTAAGGAAACGCTAATAAGCTAAAACATCAACAGCGTGAGAATGATTAAGAAGCATAAAATTATGAAGTTTGAATTTTGTTTACCACTATTAAAACATTTGCATAATATGTTCCATCTACCCAATAAAACATGCAACAAAAAATCACGTGCATATGATAGTCGGATGCAAGAATTTAATTATTAAATGAAGTGTTAATGCTGTGATGCCTCTTTCCACTAATAAAATGCACAGTGAACTTCGGTTTTGTCCCTATCCTCCTTTTTTTCGCATGTACACGAGATTCTTTTCGTTGCAGCTAATCCTATTCACAGTTTTGCTGGCGACGGCGCTTTTCATGAGATCTCTTGTCCTGGGTTGTTCGTGTGGTACTAATGAGTACTAGAATATGTGCCACAGTTTCCGATGAACGGTTTTTTAGTTTAATTCTTGAAAAACCTGGCCCTTTTTCATGAGTTAGAAAACACATCAAACTATTTTACTCTTTTGTATGCCAAATAATCATCTTTAATGAAGTAATTCCTCAGTTCTCTTTGGTTTGAATATTTCTTCCAACTTGTTTCTTCCATTGCTAAATACACTGCCGTGCAAAAATTAAGGATGAGACAGTTTTTCAAATGTAACGTCGTGCAGAAGTGCACCACATCGACACAAATTATACCATAAGATACTCAAGATGTAATAATATGGGACAAGTGAGCAAAACCGTCCAAACAAGGAATCCGAAGGATACAAAGGCACTTTATTGAAAAGGTAGCTTCGAGCACAACTGGACAGAACACAGAAACGTCCATGTGACAGGCGGCGGCCAATAAAAATCCAGTCTTTAGTAGGGGATATGATCACCCCTGACTGCGTTGCAGGATTTACAACGTCTGTCCATGCTGTGGACGAGGTTTTAAAGGAGCTGTTGAGGTATCGAGGCCCATTCCTCTTGTAGCGCCAATCGCAGCTGTGGAATGGTTGCTGGCGGCTGGTGATGTGCTTCCAAGGGTCTCCCGAGATGGTCCCACACGTGTTCGATTGGACTTAGGTCCGGGAACCTTGCGGGCCAATCCATGCGTTTAATATCTTTACTCTCCAACAGCTCTGCGACAGCCACTGTACGATGAGGTGTAGCGTTGTTGTCCATGAAGAGGAACTCAGGACCCACAGCACGTCTAAACAGACGCACGTGAGGCAGGAGCACCTCGTTACAATAGCGGACACCAGTGACTGAGCTTCCTTGGAAGATGTGGAGGTCCGTACGGCTACCAAGCATGATACAGTACCAAACGAGAACTCCGCCACATCCAAAGCGGTTCCTTTCGATGATGTTGGAGTTGCGATTGCGTGTTCCCTGCTCTCTCCAGATGTGTATACGTCCAGAATCGCTCGTCAGACTAAATTGGCTCTCATCCGTAAAGAGAACTCCACCCCATTGCTGATTTGTCCAGTTCTTGTGTTCCTGGCACCACAGAAACCGCCGTCTCGGATGAGCAGGCGTTAATGGCACACACCGTACTGGTCGTCGTGCAAATAGTCCACCTTTATGCAGCCTCCTGGCCACGGTAAAATGCGATAACGGACGTCCAGTTGTCTGTTGCACATGCCTTGCGATTTCTCCCGCCGTCTGCCGTCTGTCTCTTCTCACCTGTAGAGCAATATACCGGTCGTCCGCCGCCGTGGTTGCTCTTGGAAGACCACTACTAAACTCTCGGACAGATGTTCCTGTCGTTTGAAATACTCTCCAAGCTCGTGAAACGATTCTGTGAGCGATCCTGAACTCCTCGGCCACACTAGTCACACTTCGACCTTCTTCCAACTTCCCAATGACACGACCTCGGGTAAAGTCATCCAGATGCCGTCTACTGGATTTCCTGTTGGCCATATCAGACGGTGGCAGCAACTCGACGTCGTTCAAACCGATGTACATCGTGCAATATCTTTCACCGAATTGCTGAGCGTATACCGCCCGTGTGTTTTCTCCCCTCCGACACCCCCCCCCCCCCTACGTCATGCTGCATATATGCGCATGCCCTACCGTACCGGACGCTAGTCTATCTCCTGAGTGGTCTTTCGGTCCGTTCTGCCTGCTCGTTCCGCTGTTATGCGAATTTCTTCTCTTCGTCCTTAATTTTTGCACACCAGTGTACATTTCAAAAGTATTTGACTTTTCTTTTGCGTTGGGCTAATGATCTGAAACTGAAATTGCTTGCGAGCCGAAGATATTAAAAAAATGTTGAGGGGAAAAACAAAAAAATTATAACCACATGAAAGAGTGAAAATATTAAGATAAGATAACTGTTGGCAAAATACATGTATATCATTAGGAAAACATTTTATGTAGTTCCAGAATTCTTTATTGTAAACAAAACGTATTTATCTTCATGCAAAAAAAAAGTTAACAAAAACAACTAGCATGCAAAAGAAATTTGGAAAATAACAATTCGATTTTTGGCGTAAATGTGACAAGGATGGTAAGTCATATAATATCCGAAAACTTGAAAATTTTCATCGTCCTGGAGCGGGACGCGAACCCGCGTCTGCCAGGCAACGAACGGGTAAGCTAACCACTACACCACCCAGAACGACGAAGTTTCAAGTTTCCGATCAATTTGAATATAACCATCACAGGATTCGCTAATCGAAACAACCGGCATTCATGTTTAGCGAATCTGGACGTTAAGAATCTTATCCCATGTTTGCCCGGAGAAGCAGATAAATCATGAACGAAATACGGGATTACGCCATATGACACAAATTTTGAAGAAAACAATCCGTTTTTTGGCGTAAATGTGACAAGGATGGTAAGTCAGATAATATCCGAAAACTTGAAAATTTTCGTCGTCCTGGATCGGGACTCGAAACCACGTCTCCCAGAAAACGCCCCGGTATGCTAACCCCTACACCACCCAGAACGACCAAGTTTCAAGTTTCCTATCAATTTGAATATAACCATCACAGGATTCCCTAGTCGAAGCAACCGGCATTCATGTTTAGCAAATCTGGAGGTTAAGAATCTTATCCCGTTATATTCAAATTGATCGGAAACTTGAAACTTGGTCGTTCTGTGTGGTGTAGTGGTTAGTATACCCGGGCGTTTTATGGGAAAGGCGGGTTCGAGTCCCGCTCCAGGACGATGAAAATTTTCAAGTTTTCGGATATTATCTGACTTGCCATCCTTGTCACATTTACGCCAAAAATCGGATTGTTTTCTTCAAAATTTGTGTTTGATGGCGTAAGCCCGTATTTCTTTCATGATTTATCTGCTTCTCCGGGCAAACAAGGGATAAGATTCTTAACCTCCAGATTGGCTAAACATGAATGCCGGTTGTTTCGATTAGCGAATCCTGTGATGGTTATATTCAAATTGATCGGAAACTTGAAACTTGGTCGTTCTGTGTGGTGTAGTGGTTAGCTTACCCGTTCGTTGCCTGGCAGACGCGGGTTCGAGTCCCTCTCCAGGACGATGAAAATTTTCAAGTTTTCGGATATTATCTGACTTACCATCCTTGTCACATTTACGCCAAAAATCGGATAACTTCAAAATTAGTATTATAGGGCGTAATCCCGTATTTCTTTCATGCAAAAGAAGATTGCTAAAAATGTAAGGAGAAAACAGAACATTTATGAACTCCAAAAATGTGAACATTTTTTCCCACAAATAGAAATTTATTTATTCTTTGATTTTATCAATGTCAATAATCTTGGAGAAAAAGTTCTGAAAGGAATTTTCATTGGAGGATGTAGGCGTTTATCAGTATCACTGTTTCTCTTTTTAGATTTATTAACTTTTAATAATGAAAAGCAGCGTTGTCAGGCATATGTACTACTAAACAGAGAAATAATAATTAAAGCAAAAGTTCTTAATCGAGGATGCTCGTGATCTGGTAAGTATAAATAAGAGAAAAGCAACTCTGTGTCTTGAAGTTTTTGTGCTTTGGTTCCATTTGTTCCATTTGCAAATTTTCAGGTGCGTATCGTTCATCCAGTTTCAAGGCAATGTAAGGAATATTAATTCGAATTTTAGTTCTGAAAAATCCTTAAAATTTCAGTTGAATGCTTACCGCACTATTAATATCTTCCTAACTTATTCTTAGACTTTTTCAAGTGTAATGTTTGAAAGGTATTTAAGTCATGAGCACAGCGCAAAACATTTTATTTCCAGTTGTTTTTCACACGGCTAAAGTTTAACACAGTTGTTTTTCACACAACTCTAATACACTCAAACATCTCAATTGTAAGCTTATTCTGTTGCTTGCGAATCGTTTTAAGAGAATTTTAGAGGCCGTTATGTCAAGAAGAAGCGCTAATTTGCCTATCCACCAGTCAATACTAAATTCTTCGGCAATTCACTTTTAGATAATAAAAACTTTGATTTCATTTAATAAATCAAAAATCGGTTTAACACAGATGATCAACTAATATATAAATAGCCACCCAGCACTGCATTTATAAATTATCTCACTGATGCCCTTTTCTCTTTGTTCCAGTAGTATAACAAAATTCTCAACGATTAAATTCAAGCACACAAATACAATTTTCATTTAACTACTATTTTTATTACACGTCTAAACTTCTGGCACAGAGTACTTCTTGACGAAATATACAATGCATAGCGCAAAAAAAAAATCTAGTTTTCTTTTGTCTTTAGTTTTAAAATTTTCCTGAACGCCATTTCTTTTACTAATCATGATAGTGAACTCATACCCTGCAAATCCGACAATTCTGTTACACTGCAAATGATGTTTCTCCATGATAGACACCAGTTCGGAAAATAATTTCCTCCGAAGTAGTTTTTCTTTTCATACGAATTGTATCTGACAGATCCCCAATAACTTAAAATTCATTAGAGACGCTCCGAATGAAAACAACACGTTTGTTTCGCTCCTGTAATGTCGGCGCACTTCTGAATTGCAGCAAAAAATGCTATAAAATGCTGGCTTTTATTTTAAAAGTTGACATAATATTTGGCCATTTTATTAACTCACTCTGCCATCGTATTTTGAAAAAAAAAGAAAAGAAACCCTAATACTTTTTAAAAGATCGAGCTGGAACATTTGCCCGTTAGGAAAACACGCCTTAACTGTTCCTTTGTTGTTATAATTATCTGTAGTAAAAAAAAATGTTGCAGTTGTAAGCCAGATTTTATCATGCGTACCTTTTCTTCCTTCAGTTTTTCGTGCATATTCTCAAATTTCTCTTCCTCATTCGTTTCGTAGTGATGGAGGAAATTGTAATCTTCCGCTACAGTAAGATTTTCCTATGTAAATTTGAGTTTTTTTTTTTTTTTGCACTTTCCAAACTTAATGTGATATCTTCTCTCTCACATGAATGGAGGTTCGGCAACATCCCTGAGGTCAGTACGTGAGTGACGTATGCATGTTGATAAGAACGAGAAAAGATATATTTTTGCGACGCAGTTGTTTGTGGATGGAGATGTTAGATCTTTGTTGGGGCTTATTGATTGTACGAAAGCTAATAACGTATGTGAAGTGATATTTTTATTACCGTCTGCATAGCTACGTTGTGAAGTTGTGTGTGTGTGCAGCTCGACGTGATATGTTTGTGATTTCGTAAACAGACAACGTTATGTGATTTCGTAAACAGACAACGTTATGTGATTTCGTAAACAGACAACGTTATGTGATTTCGTAAACAGACAACCTTATGTGGTTTCGTCTGAAGTTACTTCAGGCAACTTCAGACGAAATCACATAAGGTTTTCTGTTTAAGAAATGACAAAAATATCACGTCGAGCTGCACACACACACAACTTCACAACGTAGCTATGCAGACGGTAATAAAAATATAACTTCACATACGTTATTAGCTTTCGTTCAATCAATAAGCTCAACAAAGATCTAACATCTCCATCCACAAACAACTGCGTTGCAAAAAATATATCTTTTCTCTTTCTTATCAACATGCATACTGTTGATAAGAACAGTGGCTGGTCCAATAAAAGAAAGTTTACGTAAGTGATTTTGCTTTCTGTCTATTTGGCCCTAAAAGCCTTAATTTAAAGTGAGCTATCCGTTCCAACTAATGCATCAGTTTTACATTTAATTCAATATTTACTCAGTCGGACATTTGGAACTTAGCATAACAACAAATCTTGCATAACGTAAGAGGGTTACGTTATAAAGACACCTAAGATTCCCACGAGGGACACTAAATAAAGTGCACATTTTCCCACTTGAAATATTCGATTTTCGCAGTCTACTTTACTTTTTGAAAGACTCAAATTTCTCTTCCTCATTCGTTTCGTAGTGATGGAGGAAACTGTAAGGAGGTGAAATAATTCTAGGAGGGGAAATAATTTGAATAAAACACCACGATGATTTAAATTGTCAGCAGCTGGCATTATTGATTGCAGTATGCAAAAGAAAATTCTGTCATGGTTAACTAGTTCGCGGAGACACACGAAATACAACTTAACTGGTAGAGGGACATTTTTTTTTTTTTATTGGAGGTTTAACGACCACCGTGAGCAACTCAATGGGCTATAAGCAGTCGCCCGTCCCTAATTTAAGGTCACTGGTTCCAGGGAAGGGAGAGAGCCAGTGCCGTAAGACAAACACAACATCCATGCCTGACCGGGATTCGAACCCAGACCCCTTACGGACGAATGATCAGAAGCCAGCGCCTTAGACCACTGCGCCACCGGGGCGGCGTAGAGGGACATGAGAAGACAGGAGTGTTTAAGGGCAGGTGGTTATTTTTACGGCTTCCTCACATACTTATCCGGTCTTTAACGTATGCATTCTGAATACTAGATCCAGACGTCCACTATGAGTGTTAGAATTGGTGCCAACCAATTTATACTGAATGAGTGAGAGTCACCAGACTTTAAGTTTGACTATTGAATCTGAATGTGCACTGCACATCAATCCGACAAAATTGTGATGGGAAAGCATTATGGGTCTCCCAAATGACTACTTATACACGAAAATATTTAGGTAATATCTTAACCCTTAATCGTGCAGTGTTTTTGTAAAATAATGCAGAGCAAATGGATACCGCACAAAGTGGCTTAGAGAAGAGGAGGATGAACCCGTGCTCCCAGTTTTACCCTGTGCTAAATGATCTTTTCCTCCTAAGTAATTCTTGTCAGAAAAATATGTCGCAAACTTTAAGTACCGCTTGAGGATGTACATCGAAATCATGACACATTTTAATTCTGTACACGAAAGAACAGCTCATGTAATTAACAATCGACACTAATTGATTTACTACAGGAGCTTTTCACAGTGCACTGGCATTTCTGTGCGTCTCTTAAAGGCCCTTTAATTGTAAGTCATCATTCCACCCCATCAGCTAACAATCGCGGAAAAGCATAAACACCCACACAGATGAGTTTTTCTGCTCATTCACCCCCAACATCAAAGCTTTGGAAACTCTGAAAAATATAGCAGTTTGAAAATCTACAATTACTGAGAACTTCTGCTAATAGTACGACACACATGTGCTGAATGCAAATATTTCCAATGATTACCTTAAAATTCGAAGATGTTGAATTTTTCCATGTCTCATAAAATATTTTTACTTCTGTTTGAAAGCTATAGGTTTTCAAAAGGAAATAAGGGTTCCTCGCACCTAAGCTCTAAGTAAAGACTTAGGCGCAAAAACCGCTTTGTTATTTGTACATTATCTCAGCGCTTTTAGTTTACTCTCATCAGGGCATGTCGTGAAAAGTAACTTTGTATCTCTTGCTTCAAAGTCTGAATGTATTGTCTACATGCCTTGACTATGTATATAAAACATGATCACAGAGCTTTTGTTAGCTAGTTGAAACATTCAGAATTATATCTTGTAACGTACCAGGAGATGTGACGTACCTGCTCGAAGGACGCACACGACATAAAGGCAGATAGGAATCAGAATAAAACGTCCGCGTAGCTCAATTGGTAGAGCAACTTATTCCGGAATGAGGGGACCCGGGTTCGAATCCTGGCGCTGATAGAAATGACGGAGAAATTTACTTCGTTATAATCTATGTGTAAATATTTCACCTAGGAGAACTTAATGTGCTTAACATAAGTTCTGTGATCATGCTTTATATATATACTCTCGTCAGGTCATATTTCATGAATAATCTCAGATGATGATTACACAGGATGTAACTGCAAAAGACACATTTCATCTGCATCAAATTCTTTTCTGCCATAGCTTTACGAGTAGAATACGAGTATTAGAACAGCCCAGCGAAACAGGATGAGAAATGTCATTACAAAAGAAAAAAAATACTATTGACTTGTGCTTTCCGAAAATACAAATATAGCAGTAATCTATAGAGATATGGAGGAAATATTATTGAGTGCTCTTGATGAATGCCGGTTCACTTCATACAATGATTTCAGATCTTTTCCATTTTGCAATCGCTCTCCGCGGTTATCTTAATGTGGTATTTCCAAACAGCTGGCTAGGTTGAGGGCCAGAATTTTGCATTTAGTTCACTGAGTCAGGAATTTGCAAATAAGAAAGGCTCAAAAGGCTCAGGATTTATGAAAGTTTGAAAATTCATATTACTGATACTCTTTCAGGGGAACCTCTAATCATTGATTTTTGGTCTTTGATACAGAACGATGCAATCATTAAATTACTGAGATTAAATGAACAAAAATCATTTGTTTATTTTACTCTTGGACATTTAAAATGTGCATCCAGTTTGGTGTTAAAATGATGTCTTAAAATAAACTGAGTAACTTTCTAGGAATTCTGAGTTTCAAATTTAATTTTATTTGGAATGAGCCAAAAAAAAAAAAAAAAAAAAGAAAAAGTGCATCCAGTTTGGTGTTTAAATGAAGATGTCTTAAAAATAAACTGAGTAACTTTCTAAGAATCCTGAGTTTCAAATTTAATTTTATTTGGAATGAGCCAAAAAAAACCCAAAAAAAAAACTGTCGGATAACTTTTATTTAAGCTAAAATGTTTTATATTTTTGTCAGTAATAGTGTCTTAACTTAAAGCAAATGCGATACTTCGTCTTAACATCTTTTGTTTCGAAAACTTGATTCGAGAGGAAACTTATTGATCTAAGAATAAAGTAAGCGGAGGAAAGAATTTTATTCTTTTTATCGACGAACTTCAGCGAAAAAGAAACAAGACGCTGCACAAAAAAGTAAGTAGTGGGAATCAGGGTATCAAACTAATAGTATTAAAACATCGCGTTTAAATGCAAGGAAGAACCAACGCAAAAATAACTAACAAGACTCGAATAACAATGACACAAGTCTGATGAAATTAAATATTAGTGTGTTAAATTAAAACAGAAATGAGATTCTACGTCGCACTGAGATCTTTTTCTAAACAATCGATAGTTTGGGAAGAGCCCTTCAACAGAATGTCGAACAACTACAGGTGACGCATTAAATTAAAAACCTGCTCTGTCTGAAATATTTAAATATCTTTAAACAAAATCCTTTGAGATACTGTTTACTCGGATCTCTGTATTCACCGTTTGAAAAAAAATCGAAAACACTTTCTTTCTATTCTTCAAATTTGTTTGAAATTTCTGAAGGATTAATGTTATGTGTTTGGAAGTAAGCGGAAGAAAGAATAGAAATAAAGTGTTTACACAACACATGCTAAACTAATTTACATAGACTGTAAGAAGAGCATTTCTCAAGTTCAAATTACTTTAATTGTTCAGTCAACAGGATTACACATTTCCATCCTTGCAATTTAGAAAAGGAAATGGACGCTCTAAAGGAAAAGAAGTGTGTGCTTAAGAGAGAGTCTTTACTACGATATTTCAATTCAATTCATTTATTTTGCTGAGTAGAAAACCAGTGTTACAAAAATATTAAATGAAGAAAGCACAGCAAGGAAGCAGGGGAAAAAGGCCAGCAAGATCTGACTGGATCCCATGCACCCTACACAAATTTTACACTTAAGTCTGGAGTTAAAGTTACAAACAAACAGTGTTTCAAAAAAAATAATGATATGCAAAAAGATGATAAACATTACAGGTGATACCATTGAAAATCAATTTACATTGAGATATACAAGTCATAGTACGTAGTAATCACAGACCCCCTCCACTGCAATAATCAATTTGAGGAGTCGCAATGACTTGCGTAGTTTTTCAATTTTTTTAAAAGGCTAAAGTTATTTAAAGAAGTCAGTTCCGTCGGTAATGAATTTCAGTAGCGTAGGCCAGTGTAATGTATACTCTGCTTCATGGTCTCCGTCTTCGGATGAATGGGCCGAATATGTAATTTAGTACTTGTGTCATGTGAGTGTATCTGTGGTACAATTTGTATGATGTTAGTGTGTAAATTATTCTTAATTCGCTTGAACATAATTTTCCCAATATTAAAGCTATATAGTTGGTTAATCGTAAGAATGTTGTATTTATTTGGAAAAACTCTTGTGTTATTATATAGTGATAGTGGTGTATTTCTATCAAATTTTAGGTCAATTAATCTTATATATTTGTTTTGCAGAATTTGAAGTTTTTTAAAATTATATTTAGTCGTCTGTCCCCACGGTGAGATAGCATAATTAATGTGAGTCTGAAACGTGGTATAATATAATTGAATTAGTGTTTTATAGGTAAGGTTAGTGAAAACCGTACTGATAACGCCAATGTTTTTAGAGAGTTTGAGAAGAAGAGTGTCCACATATTGATTCCACCTAAGGTCCCTATTTAAAGTAATCCACAAATAAAGTAAGGAATTAACCTGTTCTATATTTGTATTATTGGTAGATGATGTGATAGAATGTGGTTTTGAAATATTTTGTTTTGGTAGTATTTATTATTAATTCATTGGAATTTAGCCAATCTGAGATGTTATTAAGTTGAGTATTAATATTTGAAATAGTGTTAATCATTAAATTAAATGAAGTGAGAATGGTTATGTCGTCAGCATAGAGAAGGAGATCAATATCATTTATGGAAGTAAAGATATCGTTAATGTATATACTGAATAGTAGAGGTCCCAAAATTGATCCCTGTGGAACACCAGTTAGTATGAATTTAAGAGAGGACTGATGTTAGTTAATGTGAGTATATTGTTGCCTACCTGATAAATAACTTTTAAGAAGAGAATGTTCATTGTTCCTTATTCCAATAGTGTGTAATTTGTGTAGTAAGATATTATGATTTATGGTATCAAAAGTCTTTGGCAGGTCCAAAAATGAAGCGATAGCATATAAGTTAAGATCAAAATTATGTTGGACTGTTTGATGTAGATATAATAAGGCTGATTCATTTGACTTACTAGATTGAAAACCATGTTGATTCGGATGGATAATATTTAGATTATGAATAAACAAGTTTAAGCTATTATAAATTAATCTCTCCAAAAGTTTAGCAAAAATTGATAAATTGGCTATAGGGCGGTAATTGTTTGCATCATTTATTTTTCCAGATTTGTATTTTGGGATTATTTTTGTTATTTTAAGTAGATCAGGAAATTCACCAGATCGGAATATATCATTAAATATAAATAATAGAGGATCAAGAATGAGATTAGCGACATTTTTAATAATAAATCGTTGAAGATCATCAGATCCAGGGCCAAAGCTAGAATTTATGTGGTTAAGATTTTCTAATAGTTCCGTTTCAGTAAGTTGAAAATTACTAGATCTGTGTGTGCTCCCTAGGTAGGAAGTGAAAGGAATTTTTGGGTAATTAAATTATTTTTTAGTATTTGTGGAAATAAGGTAAAATGTTCATTTAATGCATCTGTAATTTCTTGTTTGTCTGTTAGCTGAAAGTTATTAGTATCTATTAAGTACTGAGGAACAGTTAGAACTGTATTTTTGCCCATTAGCAAGTTTAAATGTTTCCATGTTAGTTTTGGGGAGTTATGTGAAAATATGCTGAGATAGTAGTTGCGCTTAGTGCACAGAATATCACTGTTAAGTTTGTTTCGAAAAGCCTTAAAGTTTTGGAAGTCCTGCGGTAGTTTACTTTTTATGAATTTCGAAAAGAGGTTATTTTTTTTGTTTATTCTTTTTAATAAAGCATTGGTAATCCATGGCTTACAAATTTTTTTCTTCAGTTTATGTTGTTTTATAATTTTTGGAAATGATTGATTATAAAGCTGTGTAGTAATTGTGATGAACGACTCGTAATTTTTATTTGCATAGCCATGAACCAAAATAGTGCTCCAGTTAATGTCAGCTAATGGAGTTTTAAAACTTTCCATATTTGTATTATTAATTTGTCTAAAAATGTAGTAGTCTTCAGGTGTAGTGGTTTGTTGTTTAAGGGGGTAAATTGTAAATATAAGGAGATGATCACTAAAATCGTACTCTAAGGCCCCTGAAATACAGTAGTCTCAGTTAATACATTTGTGATAGACAGATCAATCAATGTTTGCAAGGTAGCAGTTATACGAGTTGGGACTGAAATCATGTTTTTGTGTCCAGAAGCATTGAAAGATTGTAAAAGTTAAAAAGAGTGAATGATGTTTTGTAATAAGTCGACATTCATATCCCCCATAAGAAACGTTTTTCTCTATGATAGGTTAGAGTAGTTAAATAATTTAGTAAGTAATGATAGGAAAGCTGTAAGGTTTGAGTTAGGTGGCCTATGGAAAACAATAATTATATAAGATTGATTATGAATAGTTAGAAGTGCGGCATTTTGATTCGATATTGTGATATTTGGAATAATGGAAAAATCATTATAAATATATTTTACATAAATTGCGACCCCTCCACCTTTTGAGTAAGTTCTGTTTAAGTGGAAATTTTTGTAGTTAGTAACTTGTAATGAATAATGATATGGAGGAAACCAAGTCTCAGAAATACAAATTATATCAAGATTTAAATTTGTCACTTGAATAAGTGTTTCCAATAAGGTGATTTTGTTAATTAATGATCTAGCATTCATATGAATTAATTTTAGGCTATTGAGTGAGTAAGTCGTTAATAGGTGATTGAAAGTTTGTAATGAATGGTAGTCACACTACATTCAAGTACTGATAAGAAGAGAAGAAAGTAAACGCAAAATGTAGAAAAAAAAGTTCAGCAAAAATGAATATGAAGAATAAGTAAAAATCACAAATCAATATGAACAATACAAACACCGGGTATATCACAACAGTAAAGAAGGAGAATTAGAATGCACAGGGTTGAACATCTGAAAGTTAATAGTAAAATGCATTAGCAATGTCAACAACGGGTAATATAGTGCAAATGAAGCTCCCCCCCCCAAAAAAAAAAATAATCCAAAAGGTAATTCAATCAAAATATATGCTGTGATTATTTAGTATATTTAAAGAAGTAACCATCAGATGTTGATATACCATTACGCCGTATCACAACCAGTTCGCGATTTGTCACCAGCAGTAGACCAACCTTCATGGAGATCCAGTTTTAATCCTGATGTGTTGAGGGCCCTAGATGTTTAGCCCAAGATACTGAGAGAGTGGAAGGTAACTAGGAACCTAAGTAGTGCCCAAATATGTGTTCTGAAATATAGTACTGTAAAGGTATAAATACATCAAAGCTGAAAGGTGTATCAACCAATCCGCAATAATAATTGGTGAAGGAATAATAAATAGCCAAAAGGAATGTAAAAAAGAAATAAAAAGTACAAATCCATCCCAAGGCTGCCTCAAGAATGACCAGCAGCAGATAATCTAGTCAGCCACCTCCCAAATCAACATCAATGCCTCCACCTCGTGTGAAATAACCCAAAATAATTTTCTACCATTCACCCGGTAAGCAGTTAGATGCCAAGAAAACACAAAATAAACAAAAAAACACATCGATCACGGCCAGCTAAGTATTGGTATAATTTTACAAGAACCCAAAAATCCAGGAGTACCGCTCAAAGGTATATAATAATAAATCCGTAAGCGGCGAAAACCATTATTCCAAAGAATAGACAATTATTGAAATAACCACAACGGTAGTAGAAATAGTGATGCATGCATAGCAGTAGATAACGTAAAGTGGTATATACCACAGCAGACAGAAAAGTCAACAAAGGGTCTCAACCAGTGAAAGTCCAAGTATTGGTAACACAAAATGAAAGGCAAGACACACCAGAATGCCAATGATTAGGAACTAGCATACACAAGCCACAACTGATGCTACAAAAGACACAATATAACACCCAGAGAAGCCTAGCCTGTAGAGCTGAACTTAAGCGTAAACAATTAATGCACCTAGTCCATACTATTAGAGCAAACTGTGACAGTAAAAATTAGCCACCACGAACGGTAAGTGCTGAGTAAGTAATCCAATAAGTACAATCCTTGAAGTAACAGAGGAACGCAAGGTGACACCCAGGCAGCGCACTATTAAAATAATGTAATAAATCAAGATTAATTTCATGTGAGAGAAAGTTAGGGTAAACTAAGTAATGTAAGTTAAGGGTTAACTAGAGTTGAAAACCTCTGTCTGATAAAGTCGGAGGTAAAAGAAGTAACCCTAACAATGAAATAACTGAAAAGGTAATATAACATTAGATGACATAAAGGTTCAGGTACAATTGAAGAACAAATAACAATTGACGCAATTTTGAGAAATATATAGAATTGGTGTTATTGGTTGTTCTAAAGTCTTTCACGGCAAGATAACTTACTGTGGAAATTCCGAAAAAGGCTCAAGAGATGTCTCCGAACTCATAGAAAAACCCTTAAAAAGAATATCACAAACCTTACTAAATTTGTGGTTAAGGAGGAAGAAGAGCCATTATAATGGTTTAATTCTAGACAAGAAGGAAACATCGATGATAAACCGGTGGGAAGCATAAGATGTTTGGAACAAGTTGAAAGCTCTTGCAGTTTGAGGCCAGCCGATAACAAAAACAAATTGAGAATAGTTGGCCACACCGGCATTTAGGGTTAAGTAGAAGGTACATTTAGTATCAGAACAAAACAACAACAATTTTACAACCTCACTTGAAGTTAATTGCAGTGAAAATGCAGCTACCGGTTTGCGATGAAAATCATGTTTACAGTTCAAATGTACGTAGTTATCAATTGGAAAACGCCTCATATATCTACTTATTCTACATACTACACTGGTGTGAAAAAAATTAAGGACGAAGAGGAGAAATTAGCATAATAGCGGAACGAGCAGGCAGAACGGACCAAAAGACCACTCAGGAGATAGACTAGGGTCCGGCACGGCAGGGCATGCGCATATATGCAGCATGACGTAGGGGGAGGGGAGTGTCGAAAGGATATAAAGCACACGGGCGGTGTACGCTCAGCAATTCGGTGAAAGATATTGCACGGTGTACATCGGTTTGAACGACGTCGAGTTGCTGCCACCGTATGATATGACCAACAGGCAATCCAGTAGAGGACATCTGGATGACACAACCCGATGTCGCGTCATTGGAAAGTTGGAAGAAGGTCGAAGTGTGAATAGTGTGGCCGAGGTGTTCGGGATCGCTCACAGCATCGTTTCACGAGCTTGGAGAGCATTTCAAACGACAGGAACAGCTGTCTGATAGTTTAGCAGTGGTTTTCCACGAGCAACCCCGGCGGCGGACGACCGGTATATTGTCCTACAGGCGAGAAGAGATGCAGCAGACAACTGGACGTCCGTTATCACGTTTTACTGTGGCCAGGAGGCTGCAAAAATGTGGTCTATTTGCACGACGACCAGTGTGGTGTGTGCCATTAACGCCTGCTTATCGGCGACGGCGGTTTCTGTGGAGCCAGGAACACAAGAACTGGACACATCAGCAATGGGGTCGAGTTCTCTTTACGGATGAGAGCCGATTTAGTCTGACGAGCGATTCTGGACGTATACACATCTGGAGAGAGCAGGGAACACACCATCACAGCTCCAACATCATCGAAAGGGACTAGTTTGGAGGTTGCGGAGTTTTCGTTTGAGGCGGTGTCATGCTTGGTAGCCGTACGGACCTCCACATCTACCAAGGAGGTTCAGTCACTAGTGTCCGCTATTGTACCGAGGTTCACCTGCCTCACGTGCGTCTGTTTAGAAGGGCTGTGGGTCCTGAGTTCCTCTTCATGGACGACAACGCTACACCTCATCGTGCAGTGTCTGTCGCAGAGCTGTTGGAGAGTGAAGATATTCAACGCATGGATTGGTCCGCCAGGTCCCCGGACCTAAATCTAATCGAACACGTGTGGGACCTTCTCGAGAGACGCTTGGCAGCACGTCACCAGCCGCCAGCAACGAATCCGCAGCTGCGATTGGAGCTTCAAGAAGAATGGGCCGCGATGCCTCAACAGCTCCTTGACAACCTCGTCCTCAGCATGGGCAGACGTTGTAAATTCTGCAACGCAGTCAGGGGTGACCATATCTCCTACTAAAGACTAGATTTTTCTTGACAGCCGCCTGTCACATGGATGTTTCTGTCTTCTGTCCAGTTGTGCTCGAAGCTACCTTTTCAATAAAGTGCCTTCTTATCCTTTGGATTCCTTGTTTGGACAGATTTGCTCACTTGTCCCATATTGTTACATCTTGGGGATCTTATGGTATGATTTGAGTCGATGTGGCGCACTTCTGCACGACGTTACATTCGAAAAACCGTTTCGTCCTAAATTTTTGCACGCCAGTGTATGTTTATGGTAGTAGCTAGGTTCCAGACCTGGACGGCGGGAGATGAAGGGTCATCTGAGAGAGGGAGGCTAAGTGTTCAACTATGAAATAACTTTTTCACGAATACAGAGACAAGTGTTTTTTTCTTTTTTCTTCTTTTGCTAATTTACTTCATTAGTAAATAATTTCTCCATACCAAAAAGTAGAAAATAGTATAAAATAAAATACAAAATACGGAAAACGAGGGGAAAGAAAACTGAACCTTCTTAAAATATATATCAAAAAATCACATTCGCTGAATTTACTTGATTGTGGTTGAGTTGCAGATTCCTTATCAGAAAAGTTATTTAATTTTTAAATGCAGAAAAGCATTCGTGCACATGAACCATTAGGATGAATACCGTCTTCACACGATTTTAATTATCTTAAAATATGAAATACATATACAATTAAAATACTCTAAAACACACTAGCACTTTCAGAGCGACAGTCGCCCCATCATCAAGTGTGATCGGATCTCCCAAACCGTTCAGTATAAATATCTGTAGTGCGCCATAACTACAATCGACATGTGGCCGCGGGTGGCCTAGTGGTTAGCGTTCGTGACTGCCACAGAGAAGTCCTCGGGTTCGATCACAGGCAGGTACGATTGCTCGAATCACTAAATATCCGCCGTGCGTCGGATGGGAACGTTAAGCATTCGGACCACAGGTACTGGCCCCCGGTAATAAATAAGGGCGTCTTCCTCCCTCTTTCTACTTCGTTTATGTGTCACTTTCCTATCGAGCACTCTAGTTCAAATCTCCTAGCTTTCTATTTCTAAGGGTTGTTTAAGACTTGGGGTCAGACACTCCCTTCCTAAAATACTCTACTTATGATATGATCTGATGATCTGAACTACAATCGACGTAATAGAATCTTGCGATATACGCGCCATCTATACCGGCGGTAAAGCCACGATCAGAGCGACACCACATTACAAATCGAAAACATGATTATAACTGCGATATTAAGTATTAAAGTCTAAAAAAGGAAGATAGTTCTGTGGATTGTCCAACACTTGTAGACAAAAGACATCTCCAAATATCAGGTAGATCCCAAGGGCAATTATCATTACAGCAACTTCCTTTGAACGCCGATATTAACAAACTCTCAGTCACCAGTAGCATGTGTGTAGAGGCTGGGGTTATCAAAATGTTGGCATTGTCCTAATCAGGGATTAAACATTCTGAATCAATGCACTTGGTAAGGGCTGTACAGATATGGCTTGCTTTTAAACTATATCTATATTCCTGCAGCTTGAGGCACAGTTTTCGACGAGTGGAACCTATGCAATAGTTAATACTCTCATGTGAGTCATTGTCCAATAGTGGGATGCAATAAACACCCCACCTCTGTGAATCATCAATTCCTGGGCGGTCTTTCCTCAAAACAGATGATAGGTTGTTAACTCCCACGCCAAAATGTAGCCGGTATCTAGAGCAAATTTCAGACATTAAGGTAGTAAAACCAGGTAGGAAATCCATTTTTCCAACAAACGTTTAATAACATGTGGATTACCGACCAAAGTTGAGAGAGGTTGACGATATGCATAAACTCGACGAAAATTTTTACAAACAATCTGTCAAGGATAGCCGAACGAGTGGGCTAAATCAAAAATGTAATTGTTTTCCTGATTAAAGAAAAACCTAGTGGAAGAATGTGTAAATGCTGTGGGTGTTTATTACATCCCACTATTGGGCAATGACTTGCATGAGAGTATTAACTATTACATAGGCTCCACTCGTCGGAAACTGTGTCTCAGGCTGCAGGAACATAAATATAGTTTAAAAGCAAGTGCATTGATTCAGAAGATTTAATCCTGACTGGGACAATGCCAAAATTTTGATAACCCCAGCCTCTACACACATGCTACTGGTGACTGAGAGTTTGTTTATTTCCGCCTTCAAAGGAAGTTGCTGTAATGCTAATTGCCCTTGGGATCTACCTGTTTGGAGACGTCTTTTGTCTACAAGTGCTGGAGAATCCACAGAATTATCTTCCTTTTTTAGACTTTAATACTTAATATTGCAGTTACAATCATGTCTTCAATTTGTAATGTGGTGTCGCTCTGATCCGTGGTTTTACCGCCGGGACAGATGGCGCGTATATCGCTAGATTCTGTTACGTCAATTGTAGTTCAGATCATCAGATCATATCATATGTAGAGGATTTTAGGAAGGGAGTGTCTGACCCCAGGTCTTAAACAACCTTTAGAAATAGAAAGCTAGGAGATATGAACTAGAGTGCTCGATAGGAAAGTGACACGGAAACGAGGTAGAAAGAGGGAGGACGACACTCTTATTTTTATCAGGGGGTCAGTACCCAGGGTCTGACTGCTTAACATACCCATCCGACGCACGTGGGATATTTAGTGATTCGAGTGTTCGTACCTGCCTAGGATCGAACCCGAGGTCTTCTCTGTGGCAGTCACGAACGCTAACCACTAGGCCACCCGCGGCTCCATATCGATTGTAGATATGGCGCACTACAGATATTTATACTGAACGGTTTGGGAGATCCGATCACACCTGATGATGGGGTGACTGTCTCTCTGAAAGTGCTAGTGTGTTTAAGAGTATTTTAATTATATATATATTTCATATTTTAAGATCATTAAAATCGTATGAAGGCGGTATTCATCCTTATGATTTAATTTTTAGTTGAGTATTGTTGTTCCTTTCCGTGGATCCGCGTAACAACATCGAGGACTTTTTGGTGTCGTATTGTGCAGTTTTCTAGTGTTTACAGCGCCAGAAAAACGCACAATTCGCATGCCACACAACGTCAACTGTCGAGTTTGTGGACATAATAACGACGGGTTACGCAGCATTCATTCGCAAAAATGTCTTACCTTACCTGAACGAGCGTTGCTTGTCAAGCTTTATAATAAAAACACGGAACTATTTTTGTTTTTGGCGTTACCTCAAAAGCCGGATTTTCGGGGTTATGTTCTCAATTTGGCAGTTTTGAAAGAGAAGATAACACAGCACGTGGAAGAAATTCACTCGGACTAGATGAGTTTCACTGTGGTAAACGTCGTTTAGTTCATGCAACCTTTAGAAGATCTATGTGGAAGACCCATTGAACCATATTGGTTATCTCTACCAAACTAAAAAGTATACTCACACTTTCCAGTTAGGTTTTTAGTGTTTTTGTAAGGATTACACCTTGCCTTGCGCGAATGAGTCTGGGAGCGAAAAAATCTGCGTGGTTCTTGGGTGCATCTGCGTAGATGAGTCACTTCAATCCTGTGACTATCGTGATGTCTTGTCAAGGCTTTAAGTTATTTTATATTCCATTTTTAAAACATTTGTTCAATCTGTCTTGGATTTTAATCGTCTGAAAAGACGTCGTGGAATAGTGGTCATGCTATTTTTAGATATTATACAGAATTATAATGCCACACGTTTTCTGGTTTATAAGTATCTAGCAAAAGATCTACACACGTGTGACAGCTGAGAAATATATGAAGATATACGCATCGCCCAAACCTGTGACTGATAGAGCAAAAAAAAGGACAATTTGTCGATAATACAGCGATGAACCAGGAACGTGCTGCTTAAGAATTTGCATATTATCGATATATTATTTGAGTCAACATATTTAGAGACGGCTAGGTACTAGTGGAAAGAACTTTGCGGGTTGGCACATGCACGACTGGCGAGAGTGAATTCTAACATGTTGAACAGAAGTTACGGGCAGTCGTAAGTCTGCTGTTATATCATGAATTAATTTTGCCTCGTATTAAATGTGTTCATATGAGAAATTACTCTAATTGAAAATGAAAATAACTTTTCTTTTGATATGTACTGTGCGTATTATCTCGATAAAAACTGAAACGAAGCCTACGAATCTACGTTAAACATGGATTCTACGAAGCCTACGTTAAACATGGATTCTACGAAGCCTACGTTAAACATGGATTCTACGAAGCCTACGTTAAACATGGATTCTACGAAGCCTACGTTAAACATGGATTCTGAAAAGTAGTGAAGGTATATCCACTGCAAATATTTCGTCACTGCAGATAAATTGTAATAATAAACTTACTAGCACATTATGCTTTCTTAATTTAATGCGTCTTTTTTAGAATCACGATGCACTGTACATCATTGTTCATATATTTTGAGTATAAAAATACATATCAGTTGTTTTGACTTGCAGAATTACATCGAAAGCATTCACTCTTTTACACAACTGCGAGAACACAAAAGCTCCAGAACCGAGCGTTATTTTTTCCACTTTTAGCGTGTGTTTTAGAAATTTGCATCTTTCTCAACCATATTCTTTTTGAACTGTGGTTCAGGTACAACTAATTCATTTGGACATCTGTTTATGTGCTCTTACTTTGTCGCCTGTTTGGCGCATTTTTTATAATAATTAGATGCTGGAGAGATTTTGTGTTCAGTCCTCTTCTTTTTAGAAACTTGTTTTAAAAGAGGAAATACTTAATTCGAGAAGAGCTTCAGATGGGACTTTCACAAGGTTTTGAGTGCTGGTTGCTGCCTGATCACTTTCAATACTTTGTTTTGTCATAATTGTAGAAAATGTAGCGACTTTGCTTATTGTTCTTTAATGCGCTGAAAAGTAAATGCGCAGTTATTTAGTAGAAAACGCAATGCTTGGATTTCAAGTAAAAACATTAATATTTGTTTTACTATTGCATAGTCAAATAATGCGTTTTGATAGTTGGCCGTTTCATAAAATGCTGCTGCGTCATAAGATAATGTCACTTTATATCTATGTTCCTTCTGATTTATTCACATTCTGTCTGCAAATTATTATTTGATTCTAAATACGAAATAACTAAACGTGCAATACTTTGATGAAGATTTTTTCTATCTGATAAGCAAAAAATTTGTATTTTTATTTCTTTTGTACACAGGCATAACAGGAGTACTCTGAGAGTCTTGGGATCTGTTGGAGAACCTATAAATCAAGACGCTTGGATGTGGTACCACAAAGTCGTCGGTGAAGGTCGATGTCCTATTGTGGATACATTTTGGCAGACGGAAACGGTGAGCTCACATAGTGAATCTTTACGCGCGCGAAAATCTTTAGCGAAATTAAATATCGGTTAAAATTTCTGAAAGCGAAAGTGAGATCCCTAGAGTCCCGTAGCCACAGGGAGGCAGAGGATTAGTCTCACCTCTGGAACACCCATGTGTCCTCGTAACAAATTCTGTAGTTCGTTTTTTTAGTCTTTTGAAAAATAATTCTGCTGTAAAATAAAATAAATGTTTCCGATTCTGTTTCAAAGATGCAAGTAAGCAGCGAAATTGTTTTAACAGTCGTGACTGAGTTTCAAAAAAGAACATCATCATAAAACCAAGCACACAAGCGAAGGTGTAATCCTCATTATTTAAATTTTAGTATCGGTTATTTGTTTCTTGAAGCAAGCAGCTGTACTGTCAATCGGTCTTGTGCGTTTGCCGTTACGCATACAAGCTGTCGTCGTCAGATCTTATTTATTTTGATCTTAAATGCTGCCATCTTTACTTGCCTGTAATTTCATGCTCGGCTGTAAACTTGCAGTGAAATAGAGCGTGAAACCGGAAAGGGATGCACATCAAAAGGTTGGATATCATGAATGTCAGAAGAATGATACGGGCTATATTAGGATGTCCACGTCAAGAAACTCAGTTGCTTCCCAGAGTAAAGTGTGTGCATTATAAAAGTTGCCCTACTGTAGCATTTTTAACTTTGAATTCATAAGCATTTTTAACTTGAATTCATAAGCATTTTTAACTTTGAATTCATAAGTATTTGCGCAGCTACCCAACTTCCTCATTTTAGTAACCCTCTAAGTGGCCGAAGTTTCTGAATCAAATGGTTCCCAAACTTTTCTAAGCTTTCCAAACAGAAATTGTTCACATAGCGACTGGATTCTACGAAAGCTACGAAAAAACAATATATTTACCCTTCTCACCTCAGCAGTACCAAACATAAACCTGTCGCTAGTGATAAGATCTCGCTTCTATAGTTCTCTGCTCAATGACCCTGAATATGATCGAGAAGGGCTTGTTCCCCTGATAAGGACAACGTGCTACTGGGTAGAAACAAGTGCTTCAAACATCTTCTCTCTTTCTTTCTTAGGTTAGCCGACATTGTTATTGCACTTTTAGCAGATAATTAGTTAGAAAGGATTAGCGTTAATCATTCTCCTAAATGGCCACTTTGAAAAACACAAAGTGGTCATTTACCGGTGGTCATTTAGGGGTGGTCATTTAGTGTCAGTCATCCCCTAAATGACCACTTCGATAAGCTAAGGAGGAAGCATCGTTCTCAGACGAACAAGTTTATTTATTCCAGACGCGTTCGACACACTTTTTAGCGAGCGAATATATTCGTTCAAGCTGATTGCAGCCAAATTTTCTAGCCCCGAGTTAATTCTCACCAACCGGTTAAAGGGGTAAAATCTAATCAGAAAAATAATATAACTTAGTACTTGTTGGTTAATCACATGGAAACTGCACTTATTTCTTGCACGTGCTTTGTAATAGTTATTACCTTTCCTTTCTTTGTTGCAGCAATTGTATTTTGCTTTCCTGTTGCAATTACTTTTCCTATCTACAGTAACATGCATTGTCTTTTTGTGCATTAACTTTTCTTTTCTGTGTGTTGTTGTGTTGTATTAATAATTATTTTTCCTGTTTACAAAATAATTTGGATAAAATTATTAATTAATAATTAGGTTTATATATAGGTTGTATTAGGAGAATATAAATTTTTTGCAGTGAGGTGTTTCGAAATATCAGTTAAATATTCAACAGCACCTCTAAATTTTTTCTTTTTCTTTTGAAGAAAGTCCTTATAAGTTAAAAATTTCGCTAGCGCACAAGTTTGTTCTTCCTTCGGCATCTGACATCTACAGCATGAGTGCAGAAATTATTTCAGATGCTTATGAATTAGGTCAGTCCCCAACAAATATCAAAGCTTCTGTTGCTTTCAGTTATTTTCGGGCCTGAGTACTTAGAAAGAGGCAACTAAGAAAAAAAAAAGAAATGTGCTATTAAATTTTTGGATATAGTGAGCACGCCATGAGATGAAAGTCACAACCGTGTCAAAACTAGTTTAAAGTATTTCAAACTGCTTAATTAGCTGTTTTCCAAAAGCGGAAAACTTCCTAGCCAGCACACAAATACTGCGCGAACTTTGTGATGTTTTCTGATGTTCAATGTGAAGCGAATTGTTTTTAATCGGCAGACCAGAAAGGACGCAATCAGGCTTAATATAATTATGACGTTAAATCACCCAGTAGGAAAATAAAATAATTTTGAACCTGGCATAAGTGAAGTAAGAATGCTAATGACAAATATAGTGTGATGCCAGAAAACCTGAGAAGGGCGCTACCATTTCCATTACATGCCACAACACCCATGCGGTAAATGGTATCGTCCGCAAACGAAGTATATATTGAGGCAGATATCTCCGCAAGCTCAAGTAGTAGCATTCGTAGTTCAGATGACAGTTTGTCAGGATGTAAGCAATTTTGAACGGGGCATGATAGACAGAGCCCAAGAGATGGGTCACTCCATCTTGGAAATTACCACAAAATTTTAATTTACACGGTCAACAATGTCAAGGGTGTACCTGGACTACACAAACTCAGGGGAAACATCCAGAGTGCGAGACCGGTGTAGCCGTAGAAATACCTTGGACTCTCGTCGACAGCTGCGTCTGGCACGCATTGTAGTATCTGCCCTCCTTGAAGCATTGCTACAAATCAGAGTGCAATTCAATGCTGGAGCCAGAAGTAGCATTAGCGTTCGGACATTCCATGTGCGCCATGGGGTTCCGGAGCCAAGGGCCCTCCCAGGTGCCATGGCTGATACGATCACATAAGGCTGTGCGCCTCGCCTGGCTCCGGGAACACCACCATTAGCCGCAAGATAACTGGAAACGTTTATCCAGGTCCGACGAATTGCGGAACCAACGGTTTCAGGCAGATGGCCGACTCCGGTATTGGCGACAATCCCACGAGACAATGGATCCTGCATGCCTACAAAGAACAGCGCAGGCTGGTCGTGGCTCTGTGATGGTGTGGGGTATTTTCAGCTGGCCCGCATTAGGACCCCTCATACGTCTACAGAGAGCTCTTACTGGTGTAGACTACGTAACCATCCTTGGGGATCATTTTCACCCATTCATGTCATGGAACCACTCCGACGGGTGCGACCTCTTTCAACACGACAATGCACCACCACACACGTTCACGGTAGCTCAATTATTGCTGGCGGAACATTCGACGGAACATTGGCTCCATGATCTTTCCCTCTAGTTCGCAGGATTTAAATGCCATCGAACACATTTAGGATGCTGTTCAACGTGTCGTCAATGCCAGGAACCCTCTACCGGAGAATATTATGGAATTGTGGGACGCTCTTCAGGAAGAACGGTGTCCACTGAGACACTGGACACCACAGTACTACAGCAAGCTCGTGGAGTCTAGAAAAAAAAACATAAACCTGTGAAAAGAACTTTAAGAACAAAAGCCTGAAGAGTCCTCATCAACGAAATTCTACAACGATGTACTTTTCTAATGCGTACAGCTGTAAGATAAATAGTGCAGAAGTTTTTCAAATCAGTCTTTTACAAAAGCAGATATAGGGACTAGGTATAAACATAATATTACGCCTCCTAGCAGCAAATTTTTATTTCTGAAAAGTGAAAAAAATGTACAATATGAACTAAACCTAGCCGAAATCAGATGATTCTTTTTCTGATCTGTAAAAACTGAGATATGACAGAAACCTAAATTTGTTTATATTTAAAGTCGTGCCACCAAAAGGGAAATATTTGCCGAAGGTGGAAGGTGAGTGAAAATTTAGCTTTTTAATTCAAAAGAAATTCTTAAAATCCGTCCCTTAGAAGTAGATATGTACAAAATTCAAATACACTGAAGAGCAACTGAATTAGAGATACCTGTCTAGTAACGAGTAGCACCACCTTTCGTCCTGATGACGGCGACGATTCGTCTCGGCATGGACTCGACAAGACACCGAAAGCGTTGGGAAGCCATACGGATCCACGACCCCTAAACAAGCTCCCATAGTTCAGGAAGATTTAATGGAGGGGAGTCAGAGCCTCGAACATATCTCTCGATGGCATCCCAGATGTGCTCGATGGTATTGAGGTCAGGTGACCTAGTTGGCCAAGGAAGCGAGGTCACGTCGGAGGAGTGTTCATCCAACCATTCGGATACAATTCGGGAGCGATGGCACGATGCATTGTCATATTGCAGGATGAGGTCCTTAGTGGGATGTTGAAGACGCACAAACGGGAGCAAAAGGTCGTCCAGGATATCCCGGTAACTTTGACCTGTGAGGGACGATGTCACACGTACCAGGGGTCACATTTCAGTCCACGTAAACAATCCCCAGACGAGAATGCCACCCCCACCAGCTTGAGTACCCTGCTGGCAAGAAGGATCCATCGCTTCACGTGGTTTGCGCCGTACTCGTATCCTGCCATCTGCATGTACCAACGTGAATCTCTACTCATCAGTCCAGGCAACATTTTCCCACATGTCTAGGGTCAAGTGGCGATGTTCCCGCGCCCATGCTAATCTTTGGACCCTGTGGTGTGCGGTCAGCAGCGGTACCCTCGTGGGACGATGGCTTCTGTACCCCATAGCGAGGAGATGGCTCTGGATAGTGTGGCTGCTTACACGTTTTTGTGCACCAGGGTTAAATTGCCGAGTGATTTCTTGTACTGTGGCCCGTCTATCTGCTGTCTATCCGCTGTTACAATGCGAGCTAGCCGACGATGACCCCGCTCATCTACACGCTGCTGTCTACGGCAGTTGGCCCTTGCAGGGATGGTTTTATCGGATTTGATGTACTCGCGGTGCACATGTGACACAGTGGCTCGTGAAAATCCCAGTGCCTACACGACTTCCGAGATGGAGTGACCCATTCGTCGGGCCCCGACAATTTGCATTTGCCCACGATCAAATGCGCTTAGATCCTTCGTCTTACCCATACTGCGTCCGACTCTTACTGATTCCCGTCGCATCACTCCTTATATTGTCGGATTGCTGCATACGTCATGTCGTTTCCTTTGACAGGGCCGCCCACAGCGCCACATTTGCATAACGCCAGCTGTCTCTAATTCAACTGCTCTTCAGTGTATATTGTATATTTTTGTCACCTGGAGGAAACAGGCAGTTGCTCTACTTAGTAAAAACGCATCTGTCGTGGAGTATGGAACATTCATGGAAATTCGTGATAATAGTTTTTATAATTCAGTTCAAAATAATTTTTTCAGTTCGAATTTCATAATCCAAAATGTGCACCAAATGCAATTGCGCATAGTAAGAAATAAAAAAAATGCTGGGATCATCTTTTTCATTGACCCAATTATCAACCTCAGAAAGAATTTTTCGTACAATGCCTGCATATGCAGAGCTAACGGATTTACAGGGTACGAATAAACAACAACCGTTTATAAAAGAAATAAACAGCTTACGACGTGCTATTGTGTTCAGGATAAACAATTTTTGAGGACTATCAAAGGATTTTACAACCCTTTTTTGTTGTCATTGTTAGGCTTCATCTGTTCTGAATACGAGATGATTCAAAATTGTATACATACATATACGACTTGAATCTCTCGTGATGAGAATGTACTTTATGGATTTCGGAAAACTTTCTGTGACACACGAATCTGAACGTAAGGAACTGCGGAATGTCAGCATTTCTGAAATAGAAATGTTATTCATCTGGAAAATGCACGGACTTATTTGTTTTCTCTAACTAAATCCAATGAGTAACTATTAGTGAAATTGGAAATGAGTCCCTATTAGCGTTGTAACTGAGTTTCATGAAAACACTGATTGTCTTTGTGATTCTGTGAATATAGATTTATGGGTTTACACTGATAAATTGGGAGGAAACTTGCACGAAATATCAGTAGGAGAAACTCCTGAGTTTATGCTTTTCCATTGAAATCATATCCAGCAGACCCGGTGGTGCAGTTGTCTAAGCGATGGCTTCTGATCATTCGTCCGAAAGGGGTCCAGGTTCGAATCCCGGTGAGGCGTGGATGTTGTGTTTGTCTTACGGCACTGGCTCTCTCCCTTCCCTGGAACGAGTGGCCCTAAATTAGGGACGGGCGATTGCTTATAGCCCATTGAGGTGGTCGTTAAACCTCCAATAAAGAAATAAAATCGTATCCTAAGGGAGGGGAAGGAAGGGAAAATTCGCACATACGTATTTCGTTCAAGATATCAAGTTTGTCTTACATTCTAAAGGTACGGTACATAAATGTTTGCTACAACCGAAAGAAATAAAACTGCTGTTTGATTTTTCAATTACTAAGGGTACTCCTATATAAAAAAAATTTTTGAGTTGTGATCCACAGCAGCAAAACGATTTTGTAGAAATTTATGTTTTCACTGCTTGAAGAATTACTGTGATTTCTCTTGAGAAATTTTACCAATTTTGATTTATCTTCGGGAGACACTTTTTCTTTTTATAAAAGAGTTATGTCAGAAATTAGCTAGCTTTGATCGTGTGCTTTCATGAAAAAATTACTTGGGTGTTTTGAAATTTATTCCATGCAATTAGCAACATTTTTTCAAACGCCAAGTTATAACAAAGTAATGTTGGAATTAAGTGGTTCTGAAGCTGACGGACCTGACGTAGATTTTATACGCTATTAAACAAACTGGTAAATCTAGTATGGTTTCTCGTATTTTTGATTTATTTAATTTTTAGTTGATTTTGTAACTGAGTTATTCATCTGGAAAATGCACGGAATTATTTATGTTTTCTCTAACTAAATCCAATGAGTAACTATTAGTGAAATTTCTAGTATCGAAATTGGAAATTCAACAAATGGTTTTTTAGTTTTGGTGTTTGACGACTGCTATCATTAGATCTAAGGAATATGAGAAGTCGCTCGTCCCTAATTTAGCGTCAATGTTCCAGAGAAGCAGCGCTATGAGACAAACACAACCCAAGCCTTATTCGGATCTCGGATCCGGCCCCAAAAGGGTCGTGTTTCTGGAATGTGGAAAGAGCGATGTATTTATTTATTTACTGACGCCACGTATTTGGAGGATTTTCAGCTGGAAGCCTATGCCTCTGACCAGTCTATCACCGTGGCTGCCAATGAATGGCTTCGAAACAAATATCAAAATAAGGGCAATTTTGCGAAAACTCGAAGCGTGAGTTCATTACAGAGATATAGAACGGTATGCAAACCATACTACTGGATTCATAGAAGAGTGACTGAAAGAAGCTATGCGATATCTAGGAAGTTTCAAATTTTCTGGAAAGTTTCAAGACATTTGGTTAGTCTAAGCTTTCTTATTAGACAAATTAGGAACAATTGATATGTTTAGGCAGTTTAGAAGTTTAATGAATGATGAACGTCAAGGTTTGAAGAATCCCTCCCCGGAAGGCAATGATGCAGAAGCAAACGCCATAATGTCATGCATTAAGAGAAACTGGAAGCACTTCACTACTGGATGACCATTTTCTAAATTGAGAAGGACTGCATTTGCCTTTACTAGTGGCAGTTTCATCAAATTATTTAACACGTAGAACGTAATGCATTGCAAAGTATCCATAATATAGTTTTCTGTGATGTTCTCCAGTGCAATATTACACTGCAAAGTGTCTTTGTAAAATTGCACTTTTTCGTTTTAAAATAATCTACACTTTTTAGGCAAGCTCCAATAATCAGTGCCAAATCTTTCTCCTACTTAAATTACACAAACGTACATATTCAACTATAAACATCACTAAAGATTGTAATACTTATTAGAAAACTATAATTTTCAAATTATCTATTTATCTTTGTAGGGTGGCCACGTCCTTACACCGATGCCATTTTGCACCCCGCTGAAACCAGGATGTGCGGTGAGTATGTAAAGCTTCCTTCTGGACAAATGTAGATATTTACAAAGGACAAACATATTCAGCGCTGTTTATCTAAAATTTGAAATTCATGATCAACATTTTGGAAATGTTTTTCCCAGTCTGAAAGAAATATAAAGTTTTCACTTTATGGAACTGTTAAATTTCTAGAAGAAAGCCTACGAACGCTGACTGTCATGTTTATAAAATTTTCTTTCGCTGAATTTTTGTAGAGCATTGCTTCTAAATAATGCAGGTTTCAAAATCAAAACATTGCTCAAATCATTTAGTTAGAATATCGTGATGTCATTATTTAGACCATTTAATTTCTTGAATGAAACCTCAGTGTAAAATTTACTTTTAAAATCTTAAAAACATTCACTTTAATTTAAATCAGAAAGAGAAACTGCTTCACATTCTCTAGAACTGGGGTGCAAGTACCAAGATTAATTTTTGACAATACGTAAAAGGATTTTGGAATGCAGCAGACGCATATTAACGCATTTCAAAAATTTTCACTTTGTTCTGAAATGTGTACTAGAAAACTGCGTCATAGAAATGCCCTAATTTCTAAATAACCAGAAATATGAATCAACATACAGAGTCTGTATTTTACAGGGGAGCGTATACAAAACGATCGATGGTAAAAGGACTTTTCGAAAATGGTATTTCCCCACTCTTCTATTAATGTTGTCTCTTTACACCTGTCAGGCTATGCCTTTTAAAATGGCTTAACTTTTCTCTGCTTAGGTTATAAGTCACAAAGTTTTTATCATTTTTTAGGAAATCTGTATGCTTAAAATGCCACGTTTTTCGTTTGTAGGTCTATAGGCACGATATCTATAACCTACCGAAATTGTTCAAGTTACATGAGATTGTCTTCCATTGAATGTAACTGGTTTATTTGCAGGAGCGCTACATCTGGTTGTGCTCAGTTTAACGACGTAATGTTGCCTGACGTTAGAATTAATTTTGGGCGAAAGAAGGGACTAAATCGTAGCAAGCCAACAGGCCAGCTGCGCGAGATTCTGGTTTATCGTCCGAGTTCAGCACGAATTCGACAAAACTTAAGCTTCGACAAAACTTAAGCTTTGACATGATAAACTAGAAACATTCGTTGGGCATCTTTTAGCTTTACCTGTGAATAAAGCAGTTTGCTAATCAAACAGAACAGGTCCCATTCAAATAAACCTATTGCAAACCAAACGCGATTAACAGGAAAGGCAACAAAGTGAAGTAATATTGTAGGTTCCTTTCGAAACACATTTATTTGGATGCTTGCGCTTTACTGATAGGAAAACTATTTAAATCTTTGAGAGAATATCCTATTCGTTTTTTGTATCTGCTGCCTTACAATCAGGGATTACAGAAATTTTGCTTAAATTTCTTCCTACACACCTGGAAGACATCATTTGTTACCACATAGACCTAGGAAGACTTATACAAAGGTAAAGAACAGAAAGTGGATCCTACAGAAATTATATGTTGTTACATTTGTGTTTTTTGTTTATAAGACATTATTTAATTTCTATGAGGAATAGACAAAGGGAAGCAACATATCACTGTGCGGATGAGTCTTCAGGTTACCTGCCAACCTTAGGAGTTGGGTATGCGTTCGAAACCCGAAGAAGCATGGGTGGTATATTTGTTCTATGGCATTGGTTCTGTTCCTTTCTTGCCCCAAATCCCGGGCGGGCGAATGCTTTTAGCTCTAGATGAAAATGGTGATCGTTGAATCCTATGAAAAAAGTAATTTATCACGTTTGAAACTCTTTTATGCGGAATGCTCTTTAGACTAATCATTTTAGCTTAAAGAATCCAAACAGAAACGATGAAAGTTACGTCAAATGCACTATATTGACAAAAGCCTTTAGACACCTAAAAGAGAAACGCAATATAGCATTCATTGTCATACAGTAGCACGGTGTCGGTCCACCTTTGATCTTAATGTCGGTCCACCACTGACCCTTCTAGACACGCTTTCGACAATGTTTTGAAACACAGCGATAGGTATGCGCTTCCATGCAGTACATAATTCTGCCGCTAACTGTTGCTTAGTAGTAGGCCTTGCTTTCAAACTCCTTATGCGGAGCTCTAATTCATCCCATTGGTGCTCTATGGGAGTAAAATCAGGGCTCTGTGCTGGCCAGTCCACACACGATACGGAAGTATCGTCAAACCACGCCGTAACAGTCCTTGCTTTATGGCTCGATGCATTATCCTGCTGGTACCAACAAGGCTCGGTTCCATAGTATTGCCACAGAGTTGGTAGGGCATAATTGTCCAGAATATCGAGGTAGACAGGCTGGTTAACAGGTTTGTCCACGATAACCAATGGGACGGGACGGTACCACGATAAATATCCCCACACGCGTACACTGCCAGCTCAAAACTTGAACGCAGGAACTGTACACTGTGGTAAATAGCGTTCCTCCAGCTGATGCCATACCCACAATAGGTCATCAGACTGATGGATCGTGTATCTGGATTTATCAGTCCATATGACCCGTTTCTATTGATCTACGGTCCGCGATAAATGTTCTTTACAACATGCTAATCGACGAGTAGCATTTCTAGTGGAGATGAAAAGCTTATGAGCAGCCACACGACCACGGTAATCCATGGAATTAAGTTATCTGCGAATTGTACGTGTACATACCGAGTTTTCCACATTTTTACTCACCTGTACACTGAGGTCTTGTGCAGTACTCCGTCGATTAGCTGTAACGACTCTCCTGAGGCTTTGACGTCCTCTACAACTGATTTTCTGTGATCTGCCGGTACGTTTTGCGGCTTCAGGCATGCCATGTATCTTCCACTTATTCAGTACATCCAAAACAGTTGACTTGGACATGTTTAAACGCCTCTGGGTTTCTCTTATGGACAACCCACTAATAGAACACCCAACAATATTTCCTATCTCAAAGTCAGTTGTTTCCCGCAGCGACATTTTCAGTAAACCTCACAGTGCGATATGATTTCGGTCAGCTGCAGGCTTGTTTTATACCGTCTGCAGCTGTACCGCGCATCTCAACATCGCAGCGGATCCGTTCATTTGGTTTTGAAGGGGTACCCGGTGATTTTTGTCACTATAGTATATATTTTCATTAACCAAACTAGGAAAAATTGTCTGTCTGGGCCGATGTATTTCAAACAAATAAATTAAGAAGGATTGCGTTTAAAAAAATAGTGTTTCACATAGATTAACTATTACCACTATACACTGAAGTGCCAGAAAAACTAGCACAGACGAGCTTATGCAAAATACATAGTAACGTCACTTATGCGCGCACTCGGTTGCACCCGCCAGTGCGTATATAAAGCGATAGACATCCTTGCCAGCTGTCAGAGCTACTTTCGGCATGAGAATGACAAGTAATAACAATTTGGGCGATTTTTAACGTGGTGTCATAGTTGGCGCTCGTGAGATGAGCCATAATATTTCGGAGGTAGAAACGAAGCTCGGATTTTCACGGATGACCATTGCATGGGTGTACCGTGACTACAAGAATTCCGGCAAAACCTCCAACCTACGATACCAGTGTGGCCGTAAAAAGACATTGGGTGAACGTGACCATCGTCTGTTGTCAAGAATCATTTCACGCGATAGGCGTGCAACACTTTCGCAGTTATAATTGGAATTCAATGCTAGAGCCTCAAAATTCATCAGCATCCGGACTGTGCAACGTACCCTGCACGATATGGGCTTTGGGAGCCGACGCCCAACTCGAGTCTCCTTGATGGGTGCACGACACAGAGCTATGCGCCTCGCTTGGGCACGGTAGCACCGACACTGGACACTTGATGACTGGAAACAAGTAGCCTGGTCTAACGAGTCGCGTTTCCAACTGTATCAGGCAGATGGAAGGATTCGTGTGTGGCGCAAACCCCACCATGAAGCCATGGATCCCGCCTGTCAACAGTGAACTGTACCGGCTGATGGGGGGGTCCGTAATATTATGGAGTGTGCTTAGCTGGATTTCACAGGGACCCCTGTTACGTCTACAAACGTCTTTGACCAGCCATCGCTATGTGCGGCGCATCCTTTTTGAAGATGTACGCCCGTTCATGTTCTGTGTTCATGCTGATAAGTTGGGCCTATTCTAACAGACAATGCACCTCCACATAAGTGTCGGGACGCCACATTATGGTTAGAGGAGCATTCATTTAAGTTTGAGGTGTTGCCATTCCCACCCAAGTCCCCAGATCTGAACGTGATAGAACACATTTGGGATGCATGCAACGCGCTATCAAACAGAGGAATCCGAGACCTAAGAATACACCCGTATTGTGGAAGGCTCTGCAGGAAATATGGTGTACATTGCCTACAGCATATTTCCAGAAGCTAGTGGAGTCCATGGCCTGTCGTATTTCTGCAGTCCTGCGCTCGCTTGGGGGACCTATTGAGTATTAGACTGGTGTACCAGTTTTTCTGGCACTTCAGTGTACGTCTAGCTTACTGTAATGAAATGTTTTTCGACTACGATAAATTAATAATAAGTTTCTAAAATTGTTGCTTTTGTTTTGAGATTCATAATGCACTCTGGTATAAACATAACTTGTCACTTTTTTAAAAGAAGCATAACTTAAGGGATATCTCCAAGGTGCGTGAACTAGTATTCACAAATACCTGATTTTCGTTCCGTTGATTTAACAGAGCATTTCTGAGGTTTAACATGAACGTCTTTGATCCGATATGATTAAAAACAAAGAAAACATGTTGTTATATGAAACTAATATTTTGAACGATTTTTCTTTTCGGTGCCAACTTTTGTGTAAGCCAGAGGCTTGTTATTTTTTCTCAGCAAACTGCTTAGTCTAGCCACTGCAGGATTTAATTTCTACAGCTGTGTAACACGTATTTTCAGGGATCTCAACTCTTGCTCATATAATATTTCTTAATTGAGAAAAAAAAAAAAAACAGTTTTCTAATCTTTTAGAGCTTGTTGTTTTAAAGTGCGGACCGTATGAGGTTGCATTGTTTTTATCGTTTGAAGATAATTTTACAAACTTCAAGTAAAATTAAATGCAAGAATTCATTCAGATTTTAAACAAAGATTTTCGGTTGAAAACGAAGGAGAGACATGTTTTTCATATTTTACAGATACTTCACCACTCTAACGAATGTCCTTTTCAGAAGTTATGCTCACTGCTCCAAAACCTGTTCGCCAATATTTTAGAAACTTCGGATATTCCTTCCTTTTGTGACGTACACAGAAGTGAAGCAGGTGTCAAGACGACAATTCTGCAGCTGTTCATTCCGTCGGTGTAGCTTAGTCGGTTGGAGCAACTCCATCCGTCACTCACAAATTTATGTCTTCGGACTTTCAATGTTTATGAGTTGAATGAATGGAATCACCTGAGACGATCAGTACTCAAAGCTTATGAAACATGAGATTGGCTTCGGTAAAAAATCCCTTTTGGTTTCTTCTCATCTGCTGTAAAGAAAACATTGGAAAATACAACTTTCCCGTCTGAAGACTTGTGCCATAAGTCTAACATCAGTAGTCTGGAATAAATATATTTGCTTTCGGCTAGCAGTTGTGTAACGTCAACGTAAACACTGTAAACTTCTTCTGAGGTACTGCCCATAACTATGGAACTTTTGCAAAGCGAAATTTCATTTTCGGTGTATGGCAGCTGTGTAACTACGCCATATCCTAAGAAAGTCATTGTCAGCCGTCAATTTGATACATAATTACGTTGAATACAAGCTGAGTTTGGACCATACAAATGTGCAAATATAACATTTTACGTCAAAATGAAAACAGAATTTCAATTACACTTCTGTTTTTTTTATATTTAAATGTTTGAGTCTGTCATTCTGTCCGTCCTCACACCCAAATATATTTCAAGCAGTTGTAACTAAATTATACATTGGTGTGCAAAAATTAAGAACGAAGAGGAGAAATTAGCATAATAGCGGAACGAGCATGCAGAACGGGCCGAAAGATCACTCAGGAGATAGACTGCGGTCCGGTACGGTAGGTCATGCGCATATATGCAGCCTGAAGTAGCGGGGGGGGGGGGGGGCGGAGTGTCGGAAGGGTATAAAACACACGGGCGGTGTACGCTCAGCAATTCGGTGAAAGCTATTGCACGATGTACATCGGTTTGAAGGACGTCGAGTTGCTGCCATCGTGTAATATGGCCACCGGCAATCCAGTAGACGACATCTGGATGACGTTACCCGAGGTCGCGTCATTGGGAAGTTGGAAGAAGGTCGAAGTGTGACTAGTATGGCCGAGGAGTTCGGGATCGTTCACAGCATCGTTTCACCAGCTTGGAGAGCATTTCAAACGACAGGAACAGCTGTCCGAGTGTTTAGCAGCGGTCTTCCACGAGTAATCACGACGGCGGAAGACCGGTATATTGTCCTACAGGCGACAAGAGACAGACGGCAGACAGCGGGAGAAATCGTAAGGAACATACAACAGACAACTGGACGTCCGTTATCGCGTTTTACCGTGTCCAGAAGGCTGTACAAAGGTGGTCTATTTGCACGACGTCCAGTACGGTGTGTGCCAATAACGCCTGTTCATCGGAGACGCCGGTTTCTGTGGTGCGAGGAACAGAAGAACTGGACGCATGAGCAATGGGGTCGAGTTCTCTTTACGGATAAGAGCCGATTTAGTCTGACGAGCTATTCTGGACGTATACACATCTGGTGAGAGCAGGGAACACACAACCACACCTCCAACATCATCGAAAGGGACCGGTTTGGAGGTGGCGGAGTTCTCGTTTGGGGCGGTATCATGCTTGGTAGCCATACTGAGCTCTTCATCTTCCAAGGAGGTTCAGTAACTGGTGTCCGCTGTTGTACCGAGGTTCTCCTGCCTCACGTGCGTCTGTTTAGAGGTGCTGTGGGTCCTGAGTTCCTCTTCATATACGGCAAAGCTACAGCTCATTGTACAGTGACTGTCGCAGAGCTGTTGGAGAGTGAATATATTCAACGCATGGATTGGCCCGCAAGGTCCCCGGAGCTAAATCCAATCTAACACGTGTGGGACCTTCTCGGGAGACGCTTGGCAGCATGTCCCCTGCCACCAGCAACGATTCCGCAGCTGCGATTGGCGCTACAAGATAAATGGGGCACGATGCCTCAACAGCTCCTTGACAACCTCGTGCTCAGCATGGACAGACGCTGTAAATCCTGCAACGCAGTCAGGGGTGGTCCTATCCGCTACTAAAGACTGGATTTTTCTTGGCTGCCGCCTGTCACATGGACGTTTCTGTCTTCTGTCCAGTTGTGCTCGAAGCTACCTTTTCGTGCCTTTGTATCCTTTGGATTCCTTGTTTGGACGGTTTTGCTCAGTTGTCCCATATTCTTACATCTTGGGGATCTTATGGTATGATTTGAGTCGATGTGGAGCACTTCTGCAAGACGTTACATTCAAAAAACCGTCTCGTCCTTAATATTTGCACGCCAGTGTAGTATGAACAAACGTACAAAGAGATTTAGAGTTTAAAACGCCGCTTCGTTGTCTTGACGAAACTATGAAGAAAATGATTCACGAAAACCTCAGCGCAAAATTCAAATTGCTTTTAATTTCGCTGAACAATGAATCTAGGCTAATTTTTTTTTTGGGGGGGGGGGAAGTTTAACGACCACCGTGAGCAACTGGAGATTCTACAAACAGTCTGCCGTCTCTAAGTTTGGGCCACTGGTTTCAGAGAAGGAGAGAGGCAATGACCTATGACGAACGCAGAATCCATACATCACCAAACCGGACTCAACTCGGACGAATGGTCAGCGCTTAGACCACTGCGTCATCGGACTTGACTATTTTTTTTTTTCATTGGAGGTTTAACGACCACCGTGAGCAACTAAATGGGCTATAAGCGGTCGACCGTCCCTAATTTAGGGTCACTTGTTCAGAGAAGGGATAGAGCCAGTGCAGTAAGACAAACACAACATCCATGCCTCACCGGTATTCGAACCCGGACCATTTTCGGACGAACGATCAGAGCCATCGCTTAGACCACTGCGCCACAGAGGCTGCCTCCAACGGAGGGTTTTCCAAATATGGCGCCTGTAAATGCAAATTCAGAAACGAATAAGAGCGCGTTTACTTCTGATTTTCGTTTTCCGTCAGACGAACTGCTCAACATGGGTTTTTTAAATTCAAGTTTCGTTTCGGTGCTAAAGATGTTGCTAAGAAAATCAGTTCTTTTTTCGGGTAAATATCCCGGTTTTTACCACTCAAAAAGTAAGTGGCGGAATCTTAATGCCGTCGTCCGATTTTCATGGACTCGCATGTGCAAAAGTAAATTTTCTGTAATTGTGGCTATCTAAAAATAAAAACACAAAGGAAAATGAAAAAAGAAAAGAAAAAGCAACGCTTAAGACCGGAAGTGACCTAAATCATGTTTCATGTTATGTAATAAATGTTTAATTCCTGCACAAAAAGTAAGTCTTCGATACTGCCTCAGCCCCTTCAAAGATCCGAAAAATGTGGAATAGCATAAATCTGAAGACAAAATATGCTCACGTGCACAGAATACAATAAAAGCATTTTGTGCATCATATTTTCTTTCCATATTTTTAAGGAGCTAATTTTATTAAAATGGTTCACATAATGAAAGGAAAGGGGAAGTTAAAACACAACTTCGCCAACTCAGCGGCATGCAGGAGCAACCGTTTTGTTTTTAGAAAGTCTTCATTATTTGTTTTTTGGCGTGTGTGGTTAAGTAACAAGATTAGCAAACGTGTTAGATGGCTGCGCTACTTTCAGTAGAACCAAGATCTCTATTGAAAGTTGAGGTCGCGCCTCAATGAAATGAAAAAGGGGACCGGGCTGTAGTACCCATTGATCAGTACTCTTAACAGCAAAGAAGACCGCTGACTTTTGACTTACCTCACTTTACACGTAGCATCTTGGTATATTGACTGTAAGAGAAACTTTAGGTTTTTCAAAACGAGTTCTACAAAAATTGCACCAATCAGTTCTACCTTGCAGAACATATATTCCACAGTTTTATACAATTTTCCCGAAATCATTTATAAAATGGAATTTAACTTGTATATTCTTGGTTCTCGCATTTACGTTATCGCTCTGATTTAGCGAATTGTTGATAGCTAACTTTTTACACGGTGGTGCACGTAAAACTCTATAGTTCAAGGTTTAGTTCTTTCAGTAGTTACGTTATGCGCAGCTGTTTCCCGCCAGCGCTTCTGCTGTTACACTACATTAAGTTTCTGTTCCAAACAGCGCTACAGTGTTACGTTCTCGACTTGCCAAACTGGTTGCAGTATCATTTAGCAAGTAAACATATTCAGATGTTAATTTCCTCTCGGTCTTCTGAGTTCTTTTGGCATCCACATATTATTTCAGTACAAATGCTTCGTTGGACTTCAGTTTGAACCAGAAGCTTACTGCTGAGTTTAGACAGCCTAGCATTTAAAGATTGACTTGGTCTTCAGAAATAAGCAAAAAAAGTATTCTTTAAGTGACAGAAAGATAAAAACATAAAATAAAGTAAAATGACAGAAAGAAAGAAACATTGGTGTTTGGCTTAATGAACGGAATACGTGCAATAGGAAGCCCTCACGGTGTGTGGGCTGACAATATTACAGACTGGTGGGGAGGAAATCTTCAAGAACTGAGCCACTCTGCAGTGAACAGACTTCAAAGGGACAATACAGTTAAAACGGCACCAGACAATTACGGGAATTGAACCCATGGTTGTTTTTGTTGATGATGACGATGATTCTTTAAGTGCATGAAGCTATCTTTGTTCAGTAAAGGATATTGAATATGGGCTAATTTAAAACTACTGCTGCTCCTCACGGAGCAACTAGAGCACCAGCTTTCTGAAGGCCAGGAAGAAAACTGACACGTTCATAACCCTATGACTAGAAGAAAGAGAATTACTCTACCTTGCTGTCTTGAGCACGTTATATTTAAAACAACATTATCGTCCGTGTGTGTGCGTGTTGTGGTGGTTGGGGGCCACTATCTGCAGAGAAGGGGCAGAGCCAGTGCGCCATGCATGTCTGAGCCGGTATTCGGGCCCGGATGTATCACGGTAAAATTGTTAGAAATCTGCGCCTGGTACAACTCGGCGACCAGGGTGGCCATTGATTATTTTCCTAGCGTCAAAAGGTGGAACAAAACCACGTGTCACATCCAGTACCCTTTTCCAATTTGAGGAGTCGTCATGTGAAAAAAAAAATGATGCAAACGAGATGTGACGACATTTTTTCAAGCAAAAGGAAAACAATCCAGGTGAGGAAAGAAGTGCTATAAAAGAGACTGAGACTAATACGTGCATTGTGGAAGCAGTGTAAAAGTGTTTGTGATTGATGTATTTCATAATTCAATAAATTAGCATCAGCTGCTCTTTAAAGGTTATCAAGTCTTGCACCCGCAGCTGTGGTAGACACATCAGAGCCCCTCTTGCTCTTAATATGAAACCAAAAAGATCTGCTATCCAGAATGAAAACTCACCTTGTTCGCGGGTCTTAGCCCCGAATGAAAAAAATCTACTGCCAAAGAGTAAAGATTTTCCGGTACTGTAGAAATTCAACAAAATATGACCGAATCAAGCTCAGTGTGTAATTCCAAACAAGAAATGTTCAGAAGTATTTTGAGCAATGGCGATTATTCTTTTTTTGGAAAAACACTTTGAAGAGGACATATTTAGTAAAAATGAATAGGGAGGGGTTTAGAAGTATTTCAGAAAACACAAAATTCCTTCGAAAATCTAAATTTTCTTCCAGGGAACCAATCATACAAATGGGAAGGAGAGAAGGGATGCTAGGAAATATATTTTTGATCGAAAATGCAGTTATTAACAAGGACAGTATCGTAGCAATGACCTTCCTTTAACGCAAATAGTATATGTGCCCTTAATGAGCAGATGCAAACTAACTTAACAAGCAGGAATTCTGTAGGTACTAATATCCTTTGTACGAGTTTATCGGGTACTAGTCTCAATTTCATAGGTACCAGTCTTGCGCGCCTCAGTTCACCGGGTACCAATCTCCCAGTTACAAGTATACCGATAAGTTAACTTCAGGTAAATTCCATGATCTTCAATTTATGAAATTCCGACCATCTTCAATTCATGAAATAATTTACAAATTTGAAAAATCCGAATATATGAGCTTATGCTGAAACCAGAAATTCAGACATTAAAATTGAACAGAAAGGAAATAAATCAGAGAGTATGAAAGTTTTCTAGACTGGCGGAAAAAAATCCCAACACCAAGAAGTGGTTGTGTTAGGTAAACGACAGTTGGTAGGCGGTGAGAGTACATCTGTAAGATGACGTCAATGCAAATTTCGCGCTCGGTGCATACGTGTGGCGCTAGTAGCGCCCCTCGAAACATGCAAAGCAGGTTTGCTGTAAATACGCGCTGTAACGTTCGTGAGCGTTAGTTATCGTTGAGATTCGACGTAGTGTGTTAATGTTAGTCCAGAATGCCTTTAAGAAGACGAAGAAGCCATTATCAACAGCTCACGGAGTTTGAACGAGGTCGTATAATAGGGCTACGAGAAGGTGGATTTTCGTTCCGCAATATTGCAGAACGACTTGGCAGGAATGTAGCCACTGTGCATGATTGTTTGCAGCGGTGGTCAGGGGAAGGTACTGACTCAAGAAGACCGGGTTCCGGACTGCCACGTGGCACTACTGAGAGGGAAGACCGCCGTGTACGGCGTATGGCCGTGGCGCATCGTACCGCGTCTTCGGCAGCAATTAGAGCTGCAGTTGCCACCACAGTGACACAACGAACTGTTACAAATCGGTTACTTGAAGGACAGCTCTGAGCCAGACGCCCTGTAGCGTGCATTCCACTTATTCCAAACCACTGCCGTTTGCGACGTCAGTGGTGTCAAGCTAGAGCTCATTGGAGAACGGAGTGGAGATCTGTTGTGTTTTCTGATGAAAGCCGGTTCTGCCTGGGTGCCAGTGATGGCCGTGTGTTGGTTAGAAGGAGGCCAGGTGAGCGCCTGCAACCAATCTGTCTGCGGCCGAGACACACTGGACCTACACCTGAAGTCATGGTCTGGGGAGCAATTTCCTATGACAGCAGGAGCATTCTCGTGGTTATCACACGCACCCTGACGGCACAGTTGTACGTCGGTCTGGTGATTCAACCTGTTGTGCTGCCATTCATGAACAGCATTCCAGGGGTTGTTTTCCAACAGGATAACGCTCGCCCGCACACCGCTGTTGTAACCCAAAATGCTCTACAGAGTGTCGACATGTTGCCGTGGCCTGCTAGATCACCAGATCTTTCACCAATCGAGCACGTATGGGACATCATTGGACGAAAACTCCAGCGTCACCCCCAACCAGCATTAACCGTCCCTGTATTGACCGACCAAGTGCAACAGGCATGGAACTCCATCCCAGAAACTGACATCCAGCACCTGTACGACACAATGCATGAGCGTTTGCGTGCTTGCATTCAACATTCTGGTGGTTACACCGGTTACTAATGTACCAGCATTTCACATTTAAAATTGCTCTTCTCGCGCTTACAATAAGCAGTGATCTTGAAACCTTGATCGGTTAAATATGTTACCTATACAAATGTATTGCCGCCATTTCATTCCTCTACAACTATTTTTTCGTGGTGTTGGGATTTTTTTCCGTCAGTGTATGTGCAAGTTTGCCGGGTACCGATTTCTTGGGTACAAATCTAGAAATCATTCTCGATTCTGGCACTATCTTTGAAAAGCGAAATACATAAAATCACTAAAAAATTATACAGTCGAAATACGCCTTCCTCCTACCACTACTTCTCCACAGAATGATTTTCACTTTTTAAACAGATTTTCACTTTTTTTTTGCTTTGCAGTGAAGGCCAGTATCTTTATCACCGGTATTTTACAAATAAAACGGTACTAGAAAACGAGAGATATGTGGTCAAGAAACAAAACGGCAGAAAACCATTTTTCTGGGTTGAGTGAAGAGCAGCACGTCTCAGATTTGCTAATTTAACAGTATTACAGTTCCCACAATTTTGAGTAAAGGCTACAGCTGATCCTTTGACCGATGAAAATCTTGAAATATTCTTTTTTGGAGAATAACGACTACAGAATGAGGGATGTTTCAATGTTATGTCTTGTGAAAAATCCTGTTTCCTTTTACTCGCTATTCAAACGAAAACGGGGTCTAATTAAAAGCACCCTTGTCATTTCAATTAGAAAAACAGATGGGAAGCTTATAAAGACGGGCAGTTTTTTAATGGAAAAAATGACCCTAATTGATCTGCCACGGGAAGATACCCATTTCTTTTTGTCCTGTGTAGCTACTGCTACAATTTCGGACCACATTCCATTTGTGGCCTCTGGCTATTAAAAGGTTGTAGCGTGGTTGAGGGATTATCGCGGAAGAGCAGTAAATTAAAATACTAATTAGCCGAAGCAGGAAGCATGTCGTCTCGTGTGCGTCCTGCTGAGAAAGGATTTTTCTCCTGTTTGTTTATTTATTTTATGGACTTATGAGGGACTGTTACGATACGTTTGAAGCAGGTAAACATTGAAAATTGTTGGCGTTTGAGTTCTGTACTACAGTTAAAATCAGCGAGCTTTACATTTAACCTTCAGTTATGTAACCAATTGTTTATGCACATCTTATCACGAACGCAACGAACAATGAAATTTTTAGAAAGAAGCATACTGCACGAAACAATCGGAGAGATTCAGAAGATTGCGGGTATAATATACATTCATGAACTAAAAAGCATTTTTTAAATTTTAGTTCAATGTCCCTGACGAACAAACATATCATTCAAATTTGATTGAAAATTTGTTTACACTGGTTTCCATAAATTAAGGAACAAATATAAAAATTGTTATAATTAAAAAATATATGCAACCAATTTGAATGAAGTATGGTGAAAATCTTCATTGTTACAGAAAATCGAAAGAACATTTTATACAAAGCATTTGCATTTTGTATTTGCTATAAAAATAAAAGAACGTAAATAAGTATTCCAAAAAATGAAATAAAAAAGAATCTCAATATAGAGTGTGTTCACCCTGAACAGTAATACAGACCCGACAGCAATATTTCATGCTGCCAATAATGGTGTCTTTGAGATCCGTAGGTAGCAATCCCCATTGTTGTAGCAAAGCAGCTTGAAGACACTGAAGGGTCACGGGAGGGGGAGGGGAGTTGTGCGCAGCAAAATGTCCACGTAGAGAGTCACACACATGCCCGATTGGGTTAAGGTTAGAAGAGCGAGCTGACCAATCCACACAGACAGAAGTGTCCTGTTCAAGGTATTGTTGCATCAGCCGCGCTGTGTGTAGGCGAGCATTATCGGCTTGCAGTATGTATGTGTCGCCAATTGCAGCTGCATATGGCCGGACAAAGGGGTCTAGCATAGCATCTCTATACCTTCGAGCGTTTAAGTTGCCACCTGACAACACGTAGAGGTCGGTACGTCCGCCTCTCTATACAAGCACACTACCTGCCCCATACGTGTCCCTTTCACAGGTATGAGAGGGATGATATCTGGTCCCTGCCTATCTCCAGATGAAAATTTGCAGAGAATCACTCTGTAAAGCATACCTCAACTCGTCCGTGAGCAGTACAGATATCCATTGATTTGGACTTGAATTCACATGCACGTGCGCCCATTTCAAACGTTCCCTCCTGTGGCGGGAGGTTAGGGGCACGCACATTATGGGCCGCCTAGCATAGAGTCCTCCTTCTGTGTACCGTAGAATCTGATACCGTCCTTCAGGTAGCTGCAGCAAGCACAGATTTGAGATGGGTCGGCGTAGCAGTCTTGTTTCGGCGCGCAGATAGACGCAAATATCGATCTTGTCAGGAAGTTGTTACCTAGGCATGCCTTGACTGCACCTCCAGAAACATGATTCCGTGTTTTTGGAAGTGGTTTCTCACACAGTATTTGGACCACAGAACAATTTACGTTCAGTAATCTTGCTGTGTTTGCCTGGCTTTGGCCTGCTTCGAGTCTGCCTATAGCCCAGCGAAATTCCACTGGTAAATGTCGTCTCGAAATCATTACAACACAATCTCTATCACGAAATCCTTTCTTCAATCTCTACACGTGAATCAGCGACTCTCTAAAAATAACCAGTTTTAAGCTGGTTATTTTTTAGTGAGTCGCTCTTATTTGTTCATTCGCCTTAATTCGCTTCCTAGTTATTTGTTCAGTTGCTGCTTTCCAACTTTGGTGAATCTCCAGCATTGTGCGGGGTTCCAAGAAGCAACCTGCTATGTGGTTTGGCAGTTAGATGTATGTGAGTCTGGAGAATTCGAGCAGCTGTGGTGCAGTGGGAGCATATCCGGCGCGTAACTGGAAGACCCTGGGTTCGATTCCAGTTGGCGGCCGATGATAATTTTTCCGTGACTCACCTATAAACGTGGAAAGAGCGATGATTTCTGTTTGATTATCAGTTTTAATAATCAAACAGAAGTCATCGCACTTCTGATTGGTAATTAAAACTGATAATTAAACTTAAGCTGTTGTTAATTTGCCTAAAGCTATACCAGCAGCACTCATTTGCATACCTTTCACTGATGCTGTAGTACTCTGCCTGTAACATATGCAGATTTTTTGAATATTTAACGATGGTTAGGTTAGCCAACTTATCGTGATTTTTCATTTTGTTCCCTAATTTATGGAAACCATCGTATTAAAGAGTAAGATCCATTTTCAGTCAGAAATTATTATTACTAGCCGAGGTACCCAGCGTTGCCCGAGTTCAACCAAAATTACACGAATCAGCTTCTGAGGTAGCGTTGTCCGAGTTTTCTTTTAATTATGAATAATACATAGCTTCCCTACTTCATGAAAGTCCCTATTGAAAGGGGGCTGTCTTCTTGGCTTGGGGCCTTAAAGTTTTGGTCCAAGTACAGCAGAATCACTGATTAGTCGAGATTTGGAAGTCTCGTAAAACTGTTGGTCGTGGGTTATAGACTCCGCGTTATAAACAAATCTAACCCCAGTCCTCGGTGTAGCATAAGTAGAATCCGGTGGACCGCAAACCAACCAACTGAAATCGACTGCCATCGTTTCTGACTTATAATGCAATAGTAATCTACGGAACAGTCAAATACATTTTCACACAAAGGAGATTTTTTTCCAGGATTTTATTTTAAAATGTTTCAGTTTTGATGATTTTTTGGCGAAGGGGTTTTTCCGGATAATTTTTAGCTAAATATGAGCTTACCGGCACTTCAAAATTTCCATTTCGAGCACTGATGGTATTTGACATAAGTTTCTTATTAGGCAATCGTGCACGACTGTAGAGCGCTGAGCGATTCAGATTTCATCACGATTAAATAAATAAAACTATCACATGATGTGAGAGGATGAGCGAATGGAGAAAGAGTAATACTAAGCTTTGAAAAAAAAAAAAAGAAATACGAGAAATAAGATTTTCCTCTCATTTCATTTCATGTATTTAATTTACATTTCACTGAAATATATTTCTACCCCCCCCCCCCCCCAATCGCTAAAATGCTGTTTTTTTTAATTGTGGAACTATTCATAGCGTGCAGTAACACACAGGGAGCCGCGGCGAGAAACGTAAGCAAACCCGCCGGCAACTGGCGCGGAAGGATACACGCGACATTTGGAAAATCTAATACAGTGAACAACAAATCAAATTTTAAATTCTGAATTTTGTGCGTTATATCAAATTCGAAGCAATGATTGAAGAAACCTAGTCAAAATCTTCCCGTCGAAATAACTGTGAACTATTAATAGCAAGTAGTAAGACACGAAAATCCTGTTGTAAATTTTCTGATTCCCAATCTTTTATGTACTATTTGGCTCAATAGATGGTGCCAGGTGCACATCGCATTGCACAGATTGTATGTGACGTAAGAGCGTCACTTCGATATTCTCCTCCGTAGAGAGAGGTTGTCGTGTGATTGTGTGGCGAAGAGTTCGTGTGTGTCTACATGTTATTTTTATGTAATAAAGTGTTGTGTTTTTAAAATGTTATTGTGGTAAGTGATTCAAGGTAGAGTAGTGCTTTGGGTACATCGAGATGAAACAAGAAACCAGAAGTAACATAATTTAATCACTCCGGCATCAAACCAATCCTACCACTCACAAACGGTTATGGGCCCAGAAGCGGAAACATAATGCTGAGCATGGAAGAGATTGAAGAAACCTGCACCATTTTACTTTCATTCTTCGAAGAGAAGCTCAACTCCGTCATGTTTGCTTTTGGTTTGGAAGTCGTTATGTTTAGTGCTACTAATGGTCTTAGGCAGCCGAGGATAACTTACTGGAAAGGTAAGAACCCTTTTTTGCGGCAAAAAAAAAAAAAAAAAAAAAAAAACAAAGAAGAATGATACAATTTTTGCGCAAAGTGAAAAACACATGAAACGTGGATTTACATTACAGAAATAAATTCACTTTAAGATGATGGAAAACACACAACTTCCAAAATTTGATGAAAAAAACTTTACATCATGGAAATACAGAATGTTATGTATTCTGGAGCGCAAAGACTTAGATGCCGCCACGGTGGCGCAGTGGTCTAAGGCGTTGGCCTCTGATCATTCGTCCGAAAGGGGTCCGGGTTCGAATCCCGGTGAGGCATGGATGTTGTGTTTGTCTTACGGCACTGGCTCTCTCCCTTCCCTGGAACCAGTGACCCTAAATTAGGGACGGGCGACTGCTTATAGCCCATTGAGTTGCTCACGGTGGTCGTTAAACCTCCAATCAAAAAAAAAAAAAGACTTAGATAGCGTTTTAACTGAAAACCTGCCAAAAGACGTCGCTGAAAAATCTATATGGAAAAAGAGGGACTCTCAGGCAAAAGGAATTATAACATGTTCTATGTCAGTTACTCACGTTGCTCTAGTTCTAACTTCTCAAACTAGTAAACAAAATTGGCAATCCCTATACATACGCGTTATGAAGGTGATTTAAAACTAAGTATGGTAGAGGTGAGAAATGACGTTTCTAGAATTACTATGGGAGCGGGTAAAAATTGGCAGGGTTATTTATTAAGAGCTGAAAAACCTGTTCGAAACGGAACGAATATTAGGGCCAGATATTGATGACCAAGATTTTATTGATGTATTAATTAGGGGTTTACCGAGTAAATATAACCTCATAGCAATGCAATTTGATAATTTTGAAGGTGCTACGATGGCAAGTAGGAGTTTCAAAGCTCACCATGAAAGGAATGATCATTTGGTAAATGCACATGATTCCTCAGCATATAAAGCAAATTATAGAGAAAGGCTTTCATACTATCTCAGGCAAAATGTAAATTTAAAGAAAATCTTATGCCATATTTGCTCTAAGCCTAATCACAAAGCTGCTGAATGTTGGCACAATCCAGCTTACAAAACAAAACGAAGGGAATTGAAAAAATGTAAGCTAATGCTCAACATTTTCACAGGGTGAAATTTTATCCAAAGTATCAAAAGGCGAATGTGATTTAATAAAAATGATGATGTAATAAATAAGGGTCACACAGTTCTGACAGTCAAGACATAAGAACCAGAAAAATATTCAGAAAATGAATGGTTTCTGGATAGTGTTCCTCAGCTTTCAGGAAACTTGATATCTGTTAATAAATTGGTCGAGGATAACCAAGAAGTAATATTCGACTCGAATGGTGGCCATATTATAGAAAATAGGAAAAACCTATAAAATGCTAGTAGAGTAAATGGTCTTTTTGTAGTAAACTGTGAAGATGATATGAGTAACAAATCTGGAATTTGAAATCAGGGGAAATTACATGGCAAAATTGGCATGAACGAATTGGACATGTAAATTAAACATACATGAACCGAATGAAAACACATTCCGTGGTCCACAAACTTGATGGAAAAATTACAAAGCTTGGATCTTGTGAAACCTGTATTTAAGCAAAATATTCTGGAAAACCCTTTAAAAGAGTGTGGGAAATTCAATCAACTAAACCACTTGATCTTTGAAATATTATTTAATTGGTCCAATTTGTGAGAAGTTAATTGGAGTTGCAAGTTATGTGTTAACTATTGTAGATGACTATTCCAGAAAACGTTTCACACATTTTTTAAAGAAGAAAAATGAAACACTGGAGAAACTGTCCACTTTTATTCAACAAATTGAAAACAGTGTTAATGCAAAAGTAAGGAGAATAAGATCTGACAATGATTCGGAATTTCTTTCTAAGCAAGCTGTACAATATTTTAAGGCAAGGGGTATTGAACCTCAATTGACTACAGTCTACACGTCACAAGAAAATGGAATTTGCGAAAGAGCCAACAGATCCCTACCAGAGCATTACTGATAGGCTCAAAATTTCCAATGAAAATTTTGGAAAGAAGCAACTAACACTTTCACCAACATAAAAAACAGAACTCCTGCAAAGAAAAATGATCCAGTAACCCCAAAAGAAATATTTTCAGGAAAAAACCTCCTACTGTGGATCATATGCGAATCTTTGGATGTACACCTTACTATTGGATTCCGAAGCATGAAAGAGGAAAATTCCAACCCAAAACAGCAGCCGGAATTTTTCAAGTAATGGGAAAGCCTACCGTATCTATGGTCCAATGAAATTATTATTCTGGAATATAGAGATGTAAAATTCTTGGAAGACAAGGAAGGAAACAGCAAAATTTAAATTCCAAGATTGTGAAATGTTAGACTTCAGTGGGAATGAAGAAAAGTTTCAAGATGTGCCTGGTGATCAAGAAGAAAAAGAAACAGATTAAATGAGCAAGATGAGCAAATCATCTATGAACCAAAATTGGAAATCACTGAAGAAAGTAAAAATGAACTTGAAAGATTTGCTGTGGAAGAATAGAGACCATATCTAAGACTCCAATCAAGGCTTAAAAACTATTACGAATCATCAGACGAAGATGACACAGCAAAAAATCCGGATGATGATCCTCATGATGAAATTCTTAAAGTTGAAAGTTAGTGCTGCATACCAAAATTATTTAAAGAGTCTATGCAAATGCCTAATGCAGACAAGTGGAAAGAAGCAATGAAGAGAGAAATAAATTCTCTCAAGGCTCATGAAGTATGGGACAAAGTAAATTTACTTGAAGATGTAAAGCCTATGAGATCTGAATGGGTATTCACGAAAAAGAGAAAAAATCAGGAAGAAAAATACAAGGCATGGCTTGTTGTACTAGGATGTTCTCAAAGGTTTGGGCAACTCTACAATGAAACATTTTCACCAGTAATGAAAGCAGACATTTTTCGATGCTTAATTGCTTTTGCAGCTATGAAAAAATTGCAAATACACCATTATAATGTAAAAACTGCTTTCTTATAAGAAAAATTAGAGGGCAGGATATGTATGTGACAACCTTCAGGCTTTGAAAACACACAGGGAAACAAAAGGCTAGTGTGCAAGTTAAACAAGGCACTATATGGGCTAAAACAAAGTGGAAAAGTATGGTTCCAGACTATCAGAAACTATCTGGTAAAATGTGGATTTAAAAATTTCAAATCTGACCAGTGTACTTTTATCTATGGTAAAGTGTAACTCAAAATTATTTTTAGGTTTATATGTAGATGACATGATTGTCATTAGTTCAGATAATGAAATACTAAAAGAAGTAATTGAAAAAATCAGTAGAAGATTCAAGCTAAAAATGATGATACAGGCAATGTTCTAGGGATGGAAATCATTCAGAAGGAAGGATAGATCACTATTAAACAACAAATCTTTATCGAAGAAATTCTGAGAAGATATAACATGGAAAGTTGCAATCCTGTAACAACACGAATTGACTTAAATTAAGACCTGGAGAAATATGAAACATCAAGGGGATGTGATATTAAAAAACACCAAGAACTTTTAGGATCACTTATGTATCTTGTTACAAAAACAAGACCAGTTTTAGCTTATCCAATAACAGCTCTATCAAAATTTACCAAGAACCCAAGAGAAATACACATGCAAGCACTCAAGCATGTTCTAAGATACTTAAAAGGAACAAAACATTACTGTTTGCTGTTTATAACCAAGGTGATCCCAAACTGGAGTGTTACAGTGATGCGTCATGGAAATGTGGAAAACAAAATGGGCAAAGATCAGTAAGTGGGTACCTATACCTACTAGGACCAAATCTCATCAGCTGAACTTCAAAAACACAAACCACAGTTTTACTTTCGACATGTAATGCAGAAATTACAGCTGTCGTCGAGAACATGAAGGCTGGGACTTTTTACAATTTTTTGTGGAAGAACTCACTGGAAAAAGATTCCAAAGTTCAATTATACATTGTGACAACCAGTCAGCAATTTTCTTAGGAAACAGTGGATGCACGTCACTTAAATCAAATAACACGGTAAAACAGGTAAGTTTCATTAATGAGAAACTCAGAGATTAGACATTTTATCTTCAGTATATGACTACAGATGAAAATGTTTCAAACTTTCTTACTAAGCCTTTAATTTATTGCATAAGACTTTTAAATGTTGTATAAGTTTTATGAACTCTCAGAACTTTTGCAAGTGACTATAGATTGAAAATTTGAAGGTGATCTGTTGCAAATTTTGTAATTACCAATATTTTATGTACTACACTGGTGTGAAAAAATTAAGAACGAAGAGGAGAAATTAGCATAACAGCGAAACGAGCAGGCAGAACGGACCAAAAGCCCACTCAGGAGATAGACTAGGGTCCGGTGCGGTAGGGACTAGGGTCCGGTACGGTAGTCGCATATATGCAGCCTGATGTAGGGGGGAGGGGGTGTCTGAAGAGTATAAAGCACACGGGTAGTGTACGCTCAGCAATTCAGTGAAAGCTATTGCACGGTATACATCGGTTTGAACGACGTCGAGTTGCTGCCACCGTGTGATATGGCCAACAGGCAATCCAGTAGACGACATCTGGATGACTTTACCTGAGGTCGCGTCATTGGGAAGTTGGAAGAAGGTCGAAGTGTGATTAGTGTGGCCGAGGAGTTCGGGGTCGCTCACAGCATCGTTCACGAGTTTGGAGAGCTTTCAAACGACAGGAACAGCTGTCCCAGAGTTTAGCATTGGTCGTCCACGAGCAACCACGGTGGCGGGGGACCGGTATATTATCCTACAGGAGACAAGAGACAGACGGCAGACAGCGGGAGAAATCGCAAGGCACATGCAACAGACAACTAGACGTCCGTTATCGCGGTTTACCGTGGCCAGGAGGCTGCACAAAGGTAGTCTATTTGCACGACGACCAGTACGGTGTGTGCCATTAACGCCTGCTCATCGGAGACGGCGGTTTCCGTGGTGCCAAGAACACAAGAACTGGACACATCAGCAATGTGGTCCAGTTCTTTTTACGGATGAGAGCCGATTTAGTCTGACGAGCGATTCTGGACGTATACACATCTGGAGAGAGCAGGGAACACGCAATCACACCTCCAACATCATCGAAAGGGACCGGTTTGGAGGTGGCGGAGTTCTCGTTTGGGGCGGTATCATGCTTGGTAGCCGTACTGACCTCCACATCTTCCAAGGAGGCTCAGTCACGGGTGTCCGCTACTGTACCGAGCTTCTCCTGCCTCACGTGCGTCTGTTTAGAGGTGTTGTGGGTCCTGAGTTCCTCTTCATGGATGAAAACGCTACACCTCATCGTACAGTGGCTGTCGCAGTGCTGTTGGAGAGTGAAAATTTTCAACGCATGGATTGGCCCGCAAGGTCTCCGGACCTAAATCCAATCGAAAACGTGTGGGACCGTCTCGGGAGACGCTTGGCAGTACGTCACCAGCCGAGAGCAATGATTCCGCAGCTGCGATTGGCGCTACAAGAGGAATGGGCCGCGATGTCACAACTGCTCTTTGACAACCTCGTCCTCAGCATGGACAAACATTGTAAATCCTGCAACGTGGTCAGGGGTGATCATATCACCTACTAAAGACTGGATTTTTCTTGGCAGCCGCCTGTCATATGTGCGTTTCTGTCTTCTGTCCAGTTGTGCTCGAAGCTACCTTTTCAATAAAGTGCCTTTGTATCCTTTGGATTCCTTGTGTGTGCGGTTTTGCTCACTTGTCCCATATTCTTACATCTTGTGGATCTTATGGTATGATTTGAGTCTATGTGGAGCACTTCTGCACGACGTTACATTCGAAAAACCGTCCCGTCCTTAATTTTTGCACGCCAGTGTATTTGGCTTAATAGATGGTGCCAAGAGCACGTCGCATTGCACAGATTGTGTGTAACGTAAGAGCATCACTTCGATGTTCTGCTTCGTAGAGAGAGGTTGTTGTGTGATTGTGTAGCAAAGAGCTCGTGTGTGTCTGCATGCCATTTTTATGAAATAAAGTGTTGTGTTTTTAAAATGTGATTGTGGTAAGTGATTCAAGGTTGATCGAGATGGAACAGTAAACCAGAAGTAATATAATTTAATCACCCGATATCAAACCATTCCTACCACTGACAAACCCGTGGTCTGAAACGTAACCAAACCTGCAGGCAACTGGACTGGAAGGATGCGCGTAATATACTTCCTAATTTTAACGCAGTAAACAGAGAGACCGAATTCCTTATTTTGAAACGGGCGAGTTACGTAAAATTCCAAAAAATGGTTGAAGCAACCAAGTCAGAATCTTCCGGTAAAAATAGCTTGGCAGTGTACAGTATACAGTGCATAGTAACACAATGGGAGTCGCAGTCTGAAACGTAAAGAAAATCACCGGTAACAGCGGAGGAAGGATACTCGTAACAATTTAAAAGTCTAAAGGAGTGAAAGAAAGACCAAATTCCTTATTTTAATACGCGTGTGTTAGGTAAAATTCGAAAGAATGGTTGAAACAACCTAGCCGAAATCTTGCGGTAAAAATAGTTTAGAATCATACATATTGTACAATTGGCGGAGCTGTCGGAAATATAAACAAACCTGTGGAACACTTCGGCGGAAAGACACACTGCAGAAGTCTAACACAGTAAACAGCAAGATCAAATTTGAAATCGTAAATCGCGCGCGTTATGTCAAATTCGAAACAATAGTTTAAGGAACCTAGTGAAACTCTCCGCAGAAAAAGCTTAGAACTTCGTACAGTACGTGGTAACATACGGAGAGCCTCGGTCTAAAACTTTAACAACCACGCCTGTAACTTGGGCGAAATCATACACATCAGACTTCAGAAGGGTGGCCCAAAGAATTCGACGCAACCAATGAAATCGTCACGTCTGTTATTCCGTAGGTGTTCTCTTGCATAGGTTTGCAGTATTATTTTGCCACGTTAAAGCCACCCATAAAGGTGTGAAAGGTTGGCAAATATAAGTTTGCTACTTCAATAAAAAACACATTTTTGTAATGGCTTCTATCACGTTTAGCATCAGGTTCTAGTAATTTGCCCGAGACTGCGACGAGATATTGTTAGGTTTATGTAAAACAGTGTGAAATACTGTTGGGCGATCATTTAATAAGATATATTCTTGCGTAACAATGAAATGAACTACTCTTGCTTCAGCTCATGGGGCAGCATACAGCACGATCAAATTTTAACAATGGTTTCTTCAAGAATGGTTAAATGTTTTAAAAACGAATAAATTAATTAAAAATGAGCAAAACGGAATATCAAAAAAAGGGGCTCAGAGGTGCATTACGTCTCCTTCACCGCTATGCGCTACCAAATTCCAAGGCGGTAGCTTCAGCTCTATGCGCTACCTAATTCCAAGTTCGGTAGCTTCAGCTGTAGGCGATTGACGGACAGACATACATCGCAAATTTATTTATGTAGATGTCAATATTTGTGTAGGATAGCAGAAATATTAAGGCTGAAGTTTTTTTGTAGAGTAGCCTGCTAACATTGCGGCATTCCATTTCTCTTGCTACCTTTTTTTCGAGGATAGTAATGCCCTGATGAAACTGTTAGCCGTGCTCGTCACTGACAGCACGACAATTAGCCGGGAAGAAATGTAGATGAAAGTATAAAAAGTGTAATTTCAGTGACATGTTGTACCTTATTCAACAAGCTCCTAGTAATTGTCAGCCTTATTGTTTCCTAGAAAGAGTGTGTCCACTTACTGGAAAAGCATTTTAAGCTAACTTTTCATCACCTGTGAGGATATCATCAAAATGCTTATCTCGGCAGATCTAAGGTATCTGTGGACCAAACAATACACCGTCCTTGATTTTGGCCTTAATACGTCTTGGAAATGTATCGCAAAGGTAAAAAAATCCTGCCCCATTTCGATCCATGGCCTTTACAAAATTCTTCATTAGTCTAAGTTTGATGTGGAGAGGAAAGAGCAAAATCTTGCTGGATTCTGGATTCTACAAGTGATTGGTTCAATACATTCTTTTCCCCCAGTTCTTTTTTATTTTGTTTTGATTGAAGGTTTAATGACCACCGTGAGCAACTCAATGGGATATAAGCAGCCGTCCGTCCCTAATTTAGGGCCACTGGTTCCAGGGAAGGGCGAGAGCCAGTGCCGTAAGACAAATACAACATCCATGCCTCACTGGATTTGAACGAATGATCATAAGCCAGCGCTTAAACCACTGCAACACAGGGGCAGCTTTCCCCGGTTCAAGTGTATGTCGTGGAGGCCAATCCGTTTCTTGTAGTGGGAAGTCCTACCACGGCTGCCCCAGGGACAGAGGGAACAGCAAATCTTTGTATAACTCTGCTGTAGCTCCCATCAAGATGCAATGACCTTCAGGTCACCACAAATCTGCCACTTACATTTGTCATAGTTAATGGTGTGTAACAATTGTTTCATGTTAATGTGTGTTCCTTTAATGTGGAATCTGGTATGCACCCGAGAGGAACAGATGGCAAAACGTAATCACTATAGAGCAGCTCTGTTTTTAAGCTCAACCTGGACGAATGCCGCCCCGGTGGCGCAGTGGTCTAAGGCGTTGGCCTCTGATCATTCGTCCGTAAGGGGTACGGGTTCGAATCCCGGTCAGGCATGGATGTTGTGTTTGTCTTACGGTACTGGCTCTCTCCCTTCCCTGGAACCAGTGACCCTAAATTAGGGACGGGCGACTGCTTATAGCCCATTGAGTTGCTCACGGTGGTCGTTATACCTCAAATTAAAAAAAACAAAAAAACCTGGACGAATCACTGATCAGCCTCTAACCGTCACCTTCGTAGCCGATTTGTAGTGCTGACATCAGACCCACTATGTCAACGCAAGCAATGAGGTTATCTGTCATTTTGAAAAATGAAAGCAGATCATTTTGGTGAACGTGAAACACATACTCATGCACATTCTGTTCTAGAAGTATCCATTATTGCTGTCTGTACCCCAACAGCTCTGCTACACTATTCGGAAATTCCAGATCTTTCACTAATTGATTCAGTTTATGCCGCTGAAGATTTTTCAATAGGCACGAAATCAGGATCACTTGATGTAGATGCTTCCACAGTTGATGGAAGTTCACTGGCCTTCTTCGTCATCCAAAGTACAAAGAACGTATAGGTAAAAGTTTTTTTTTTTTTTTTTTATTGGAGGTTTAACGACCACCGTGAGCAACTCAATGGGATATAAGCAGTCGCCCGTCCCTAATTTAGGGTCACTGGTTCCAGGAAAGGGAGAGAGCCAGTGCCGTAAGACAAACACAACATCCACGCCTGACAGGGATTCGAACCCGGACCCCTTACGGACGAATGATCAAAGACCACTGCGCCACCGGGGCGGCTAAAAAGGTTTTGGAAGTACCGGAAAAGTTATTTTTCCCTCGCATAGCTACCGCTATGAAAAAACCTTTACCCATATTTTCTACTGTTTAAAAAACAGAAATATCTACTGTTTAATAATTCACAATTCTGATACTAGGGAATTTGTTTCTGTTAGAAAGTGTATCGGCAATTTTAAACAGCCCTTGGAAGAATCCTTTTATGGATGGATACCCTTTACTATGAAGAAATGTTGGCCCCATATTTTCTTCAAATAACTGCCACTTGGGGGCGTAGATGGATGTGCATTCCACCACATTTGCTCTTCTAACTGATTTGAAAAATTCCTTTTGTCTGGGATATCTTCAATTATGTGGGTTACACTGTGTACAGTTTGCCCTTTTACTATTGCCCATTTCGGCTGCAGGTGGGTGAAAGTGATTCTTTTTATTTGTAAATATGTTTCCGATTCTCGAAATTTGATTGAAAAAGATTTTTGTTCGTGACTGGTCCCATTCTCAATGAAGAACACTATGCATATTCTGCATTATAAATAATTTGCAGATTTTCTGTTAGAGGCGTACTCATTTTCTCCGACTTTTATACTCTTTTTTATCTGAGTTTTTGTTTCAATGAAAACATGCTATGAAAAATTCTTATTTTTCCGGAAAGGATTCAAAATGCGTGTTCATTACTTCGCAAGTACGGTGTCACATTTCTTGCTTCCAAAGTTGCAAATGCTCGGCTCTTGTTTGAATAATTACCACAAAGGGAGAAGTGCAGCAAAATTCTTAATGACAATTAAAAGGTCTGGTACTAGCGCTTTGGTTCGTAATGTAGTGTTCTGGAAACGTGGATAGAAGTTACACCGTGAAAATAAATTGTTAAAACCCTACGAATTGTAACAACAGCAACAACAACAAAAATAAATCGTTAAAGCCTTACGAATCGTAACAACAACAACAAGAATAAATCGTTAAAGCCTTACGAATCGTAACAACAACAACAAGAATAAATCGTTAAAGCCTTACGAATCGTAACAACAACAACAACAACAACAACAACAACAAAAAAACCAGAAAGAGAAATGAGCTTTCGTTCTGTAGATGTTCTATAATTGAGCTTGCCTTTCTGTAGATGTCTACAATATTCTACTGTCAGAGGGTACTGAAGATTTATTTTTTTATTATAAGAAATCAAATCAATTTCTTTTGCGAGAACCAGTATTTTTATCACTTTAATTGCAGAGATTTAAATTGCCTTTCTGGAATTCAGTTTAAGGTGACTTAAGTAGGAGATGCCTTTGCTCTGGAATCTGATAAATCCGAATGATTTTTACTAAAGTCTTTTCTTATTGAGGTTCAAGATAGATCTGAGACAGAATAGCTTACTAGTTGCTGTTATTGAAATGGAATCACAGTTAACGATCCACTGCGCCAAACACTTGTTTCCCTCGGAAAAATTTCTGTAAGTCAAAATATCCAAAATTGATGTAAAGCAGAAGCTTTCCACTTGTTCTAAAGACAAAAACATCAGCTATATTCATAATGATGTAAACGCAGCGATGGAAAACTTATAGAATAACCGAAGCTTATAAGCAACTGGATGTATCTCAGATCCGTTTAATCTTGAAACAGTAATAAAATAAATGTTTTTAATTGGTTATGTAAGCGCTTCGAAAAGCCCTCTGTTTGACGTGCGGAAGTTCGGTATTCGTATGCATCTCTTGCAGCTATAGTATTGAACGGATTTAAGGAAAGTCCAGTTTCGTATTATCTTTAACCATATTAGCGATCTGTACGATGTTTAAGGTATTCCTTCGGTCGATGTTGCTAAAGAAATAGTGCTTAGGTAAGATCAAGGAAGGACACAGAAATTGTTGATACACTACCTAAAAGATAGGGATCAAAATTGATGGCAAAGTGATTTGCACCATGCGGGTATATAACAGAATCAGGATACTGGGGAGAAATACTTAAACAAAGACAAAAACGAGAGAGAAGCAATGGTGGCAGAATAAAAGAAAAAAATACAAAAGGAGAAGAACAAGCGGCAGAAGGGAATTCAAAAGTAAAAAAAAGTTAACAGAAAAGTAGGAGCCAGGATCACTTTATGTCTTCGGAAATGAGAAATTACTTGACTGTTTTTGATATGAATAACAGTAGATTTAGTGTAGCCTTTTGTGTGCTTTTGGGAAGCATGCTGGAACTTTGTCCCTTCCTTTCTTATTAGGGAAAGATAATTTGGTTTCTTTCGCATCGCACAGATGTATCGTATTTTAGTATTTCTGTGGTCAGTTTGCTATTTTGGCCTGCTTACTTTCCGTAACAAATAAGGAAAGTAAGGCTAAGTAAGTACCCTGTACTTGTCCGAAGATTTGTTTCTATTGAATGATGAATTTGTGCGCTTGCAAATGAAACGGTGCTCGTCAGAAAACTGAATAAGTAATTATCCTAAAGGAATGATTTTGAAGCACCTGATTTATTTTATACGCATTTTCTCCGAAAGTAACCTAGCACATAATAAATAGGTTCAATCACAGAGCATAAGCACATCTTACATTTTAGTTCAAGGCGCCGTCGTTTGTAATGAACGGATACAGAAGAGTGCCTGTTTTAAGTTTCCTTGTTTAATTTTAGTCGAAATATCGTTTCATAAATTTCCATTCTGAGTCACATATCCATACGCTGTAAATGAATAAATAAATGTAACGAAATGTGAACTCAGATATTAACCAGCGTAGTTTCCATAAATTTTATATAATTAACAGAATGTTTTCTTATTTCAGACACTGCCGTTTTTCGGGGTGGAGCCAGCAATTCTCGACGAAAGGGGGAATGAAATCGAAGGTCCTGGGAAAGGATACTTCGTGAGTACTTTCTTTATAGTTATTCTAAGTTCATTGATTCCAAATGTATAGCAGATTAATAAACCAGGCAAATTTATTAATTGCCAGAAAAAATTGACCAAGATGTCTCGGTTACTATACAGAGGACAAAAAATGATTTTTACAAGTTCAATGATTCTCGATGTCTCGTTTATTCCACCAGCTAATAGAAACAACAAGCATCATGTACTGGTGCGTGTAAAAAATAACTGGATATAACACAAGAGATACGTAGGGAAAGATTTGTTTTTGCAAACCAGAAGATAGAAGGATTTAAAGAGGAGACATTTGGCACGCGTTGAAAGATTCACAGGGTATAAATGAAAAGCTAGCATGTGTTCAACAACAGCAGTAAAAAAAGTGCAGGACTTTTCTATCGTTTTTAAAATTCGTTTTTAATTGTCTAGATCTTCCGATTGCAGTAATTAGATTTCCGAATATTGAAACTTCGTCGCTGTAGCTCTCTTAATAAACTACAAGTATTACTAACGACTGAATTATGTAAATGATTTTCTAACAAGTCTTAGGTTTCATTCGTCATGTGAAAACTCGAAGAAGGAGCACGAAGTATAATATATTACAGTAAACGCGCAGTAATTAAAAAGAAGGGCCATACTTTGGAAAACTTGCAGATCTACTAACTCATGGCATGGCGTCTTGCGCTCTAGGAGCTAAAGGCAGGTAGACTGAGATATCAATTTTTGTTTGCGTTTTATTTTTAGTTCCGAGCTTTTCAGCACGTAGAAAGAGACATCTCGAAATGGAGATCTATAACGCTCCGGAAAGAGGAAAACGATCCTACTACATGGAAGAAATGAAATCTCTGACTCTGATTCAGTGAAAATTCTGCACGTAATTTTGTAAAGAAAAGAAGTTGCAAAAAAGTAGACATTTTTCCGTCGAATGCTGTGACATATTCGTTGCAACTGGTGATTCTTCATGTGAAGTGAAACTGTAGCGTGAGTGAAGACAAATTTAAGTCTTGATTCATGTAAATCATGACAACAGAGAAGAGCATCATTAGTGTTACAAAACACACTACCTCTGAAACAAAACTAGCTACAGTCAGAGGAAGACAAGGCTCGCAGTATCCTCGTCATCGTCAAGCTTTATCAGAACACTGACGTTGGCCAACATTCAAAACGAAGGTTGCAGCAGACGATCAATAAATAATTGATAATGTGCCTAAATGTTGAAGGTCTTCATTTCGGTTTCAACTGCTCCATGATTTAGTCAAAGTCCCCTTTCGTCAATTATGTACTTATTCTTGTCCTATAATTAAAATACACCATAATCAACTATTTTCAACACAATGGTGAACCACAACACTGTGACGTTGACCCCGACAACGTACAATGGACAATTTCTGTAATACAATTCAAGGTTCCCATGATTGGCGGAGGAGCTCCAGAGGAACAAGTGAGATGTCGTCGAGCAGTCTCATGGAACTGAAAAGCGGACATCTCTTCTACTGCCGTGGAACAGACAGGAACTGAATTAGTGGTATTGGATTCACAATTAACAAAAAACTGAAGGACAAAAGTTCTAAAAGTCGAACGTTTCTCAGAGAGAGCTGCACGACTTGTTTTCCAACTCTCAAAAAGATACCAGATTCAGATCATTCAAGCTTACGTACTCACAACTAGTAACTCTGAAGACGAAATTGAAGAGTTTCACGAGGAAACTCTTCTTCTAAATAACAAGGGCAAGTAGCACTTGAGAATCATTATGGGTGATTTCAATGCGAAAATAGGCCAACAACAACAGAATAAAACTGTGGTAGGTAAAGTCGGGCTCGTCAACAGAAACATGTATGAAAATACTCTTGTAGAGTTTGTAGAGGCAGAAAGGGTTTCATCATGAACTCCGTTTTCAAGTTAAAGCCACATAGATAATGGATATGGAGGCATCCCAACGAGGTAAGAAGTGAAACTGATTTAATTACGTGTAACAATAACGTTTCATTGAAGACTGCATTGTGTTAAACAGGTTCAACACAGGAAGTCATAGAAAATGGTGAGATGTAAAATATAGCTTATCATAAAAGTTGAATGTCAAGAACTTATAAAGGAAATAAAATGTGTTGACATGTCAAACCTTAAAAGTCATCATGAAACTTTCGAATTGGAACTAAGCAATCGATTCTCTGTGCTTGAAAGTCTAACAGAAGAAAAATTTGACGTTCCTGAAAACATCTTTTTGAGAGTTATTTTCCAACTCATAAAAATATACCAGATTCAGATCATTCAAGATTACGTACTCACAACTAATAAATCTGAAGACGAAATTGAAGAGTTAACTAAAGGCTTATAAGTTGGTCATTTTGAGTTTTTTGTTGGACAAAAAACCGGCGGCACTAGGAGTAAGTGGCGTATGAAGAAAATTTCAAAACAAACAAAGTTGTTGATTCCAATAACACGTGAAGTGAAGACAGACAAAGAAAGCAAAACTTCCGAAGTAGAAAATATAGTGCTATGAAAGGGTAAAAACACTGAAGACATAAAACACGTAAGGAAACCATTCGCGAAGTAGTGGCAAAAGCAAATGAAAACATTCAAAAACCCAGGGAAAGGAAGGGGACATCTCACTAATGGAGGAAAACAGATAGTGGCACTCATAAAAGAGATGGTACTATCAAAAGAACTATAGGCAAAATTTTGACTAGAGTTAAAGATTTCTACACTAAACTACAGTGTTTAAAAAGAAAAATACATTTCTTTCCAGACGTTAAGGAAATGCCAGCACCAAAGTTGCTCCAGTCTTCCCGAAAGAAGGTACCCTTGCAATTAACAACATGAAACGGGGAACAGCTCCAGAGTAAAAGGAAATTACTGTAGACAAAAAGTCAGTGGAGAAATAGAAACAACTCTCGCCAAATTTTCATGAAATGTTCCAATGAAGAGAGGATTCCTGATGACTGGAACAATGCTACAATGATCCAGCTGCATAGAAAGGGGGACACTGAGGATCTTGATAGCCACAGACTAGAGGTTTGCACTGGTCTTAATTTGGAAAGCCCGGTCCGGCCTTTTTTAAATTTTGTAATTAAAGCTGGCCCGCATATTTCTCTTGTTTCCAAGGCCCTGGCCGGCCCGTAAAATTTTAAGAATTACTAAAACACGAATTTCACACCTGATGCACTCGGTCATTCGACTCCTGAAGAGTTTTCGTTTTCTTAATTGCTACACGTATTCTATTGCAATAAACGTTAATTCGGAATATTTCTGTGACTCTATAAGTCACATGACGTCTGATGAGGGGGTGGGCTTGCATACTCAAAAATATTGCATGTAAACGACAATTTCCATGCCTTTCAAATTTTCTGGGTTTTCAAATTATTATTGCCTACCGCCAGACCCGGAATATCCTTGGGGATAAGGAAGGAGGGGAGGGGGCAAGGGGAGGGGGTAAATCGAAAAGTACGAAATATCCAGAATTATGAGTCCGATCGTTCTACTTTACATTGTCTACAAGCACATATTCTCCGGAAGCGATTTTTTTCGCGAAAATCTTTCGTTTTCTTAAACTCCAGAATAAGTATGGAAGAGACTTTATCAGCAACACTGAACTAAGAATATGCTAGGGAAAACAACGGCAGACTGCCCAGCTAACCAGTGTCACATAAGGTTTGAAAACGGCTGGACTGGGATACCTAAGGGTTCATTTGCCATCTCCTGACTCCCTGAGAGTACAAATGGGAAAAATACGGAACAGATTTATACACAGAAGTAAATTTCTCACAGCCCATTTCTCCCGTGTCATTTAAGACAACTCAAAAGCTTTTCACACATCTAGAGAACAAAGTGCCGCCGACCTGAACAACAAAAAAGGATCGTCTGGGAGCGGGTGTTTCGGTTTATAAATACTGCAGTTAATAGCCTGCCCTGAAGCATGAGAGGAGGCTGAAAGTAAGAGAGAGATGAGAGAGAAGGGACCACATTCACATTGAAAAACTAAGGGAGCTGACCCACTCCATTTGTTTTGTAGGAGGGGAAGATGTCGTAAATTTCTATTTTTTCCAACAGCGGAAATTCTTCAGTCTTATCCTGCTGCTGTATGTTGTGAGATTTCCAAACGAGAAAGGCATCACACAGCGATTGTTTTGCTCATGAAAAAAAATCCCTGCTCGGCCAGCGTCTGTTTCACATTAAATATTGAAGGCCCGGGACCCACCCGTTTTCCCAACTTAGAAATGAGCAAAGGCGCAACCCGGAACGAGCTCGTGCAGACCTCTACTACAGACTAATTAGCCTCTTAACTGTTGCTTATAAAATGTTCTCTAAGACACTATCACATATCTTGAAGGAAACTCTAGACATGTCTTAAACAAGAGAACAAGCCAGATTCAGGAATGGTTTCAGCACTATAGATCATATCCATGTACACTCATTGCCATAAAAATCCGCGCATCAAGAAGGAGGTGTCGAGTTGAAATGAGGTTTTAGTAGTGAGATGGTACATACAAAGGACAGAAGTGATTACAAAATTACAGCAGCAGGATGATTTCCGGCGGACATATGGTACACATTCCGGTCAGCGTTAGTACCGCGTCGGACCGGTTTTTTTTGTTTTTTTTTTTGTTTGGAGGTTTAACGACCACTGTGAGAAACAAAATGGGCTGTAAGCAGTCGCCCGTCCCTAATTTAGGGTCACTGGTTCCAGGGAAGGGAGAGAGCCAGTGCCGTAAGACAAACACAACATCCATGTCTCACGGGATTCGAACCCAGACCACGTTCGGACGAATGATCAGAGGCCATCGCTTAGACCACTGCGCCACTGGGGCAGCCGTGTCGGACCGTCTCGTGCTCGGATACATGCAGTGATACGGTCCGGCGTTGAGTCAAAGAGACGCCATATGTTATCCTGCGACAGATTGGCCCACGCTTCTTGCAACTGACTCTCTAAATCACGAACACTGGGACATGGAGAAAGCTGGCGTCCCATCTGGTCCCACACGTGCTCGATGGGCGAGAGATTAGGCAATCTGGCAGGCACGAAAGCGTCGAAGCATGATGTAGACAGTCCTGGGAAACCCGAGCCGTGTGTGGACGGCCGTTACCTTGCTGGAAAATGGCTCCGGGCTGCTCCGCCAAGAAAGGCACAACATGGGGCCGCTGGATATCCTGTACGCAGCACTGAGATGTCAACGTCCCTCGAAACACCTCGAGGAAAGCCCGGCTTTTATACGCGATGGCTCCCTAGACCATCACGCCTGCAGTTCGAGACGTGTGCCGCTGTACAGTGAAGATGTAATTGCAGCGCTCACTTGCGGTCCTCCACACCCTGACACAATGGTCGTCCGTTTCCATACAGAAACGGGATTCTTTGGTGAACAGTATACGTCGCCAGTCTGCAGTATTCTACATTGCTCGTTGCTGACACCATCGCAATCGACGACGACGATTGTGAGGTGTTAATGGCAGAAAACGTAAGGGCCATCGACAGTGCAGATGCGCCTCTGTCAGGATTCTGGAAATGGTTCTGGCGGACACAGCCGCTACATGTCTCTGGATATTGGACAAAGACGTCGTTACATCTGTACGTGCCGCTCTCACGATCCCACGGTCCTCTCTGATTGTGTTGTGTCTGGGTCGTCCAGAGCCAGTCCACCATGCCTGGGTGCCTCCCCGTGCTCAAACTCCGTCAGTTTCTTAGGCGCACATCTACGACGGCTCATCGGACGGTCTATCATTCAGGGATCTCAGTTAACTCTTACCGTGCACTTCGGCAAGAATGTGGACTCCCCTGTGGCCTCATAAGCCCCAAGGATTGCGATTGCACTGCCCGTATTGGACGCGCGGGCATGCAGAACCGCACGAAACTTTAATCATTTGCTTGTCTGTTCTCACCGTAGCTATTCGCCGAATTTCGCGGTAATCGTACGGTTACTTCTTAGTGCGCGAATTTTTATGACAATGAGTGTAATTAGAAAACTAATTAAAAGAGCGAATGGTATAAACTTTCATTACGTATGTCTTTTATTTGTTGTGAAAGGCTTTTGATTCTGTGAAATCATCACTTATTATAATATCACATAAGTATTATTAATAACATCTATGAAAATGGAAGTGCAAAGGTTAGAATGTTCGAGGACACAGAACTTTTAAAAACTGGGAAAAGAGTGAGAAAAGGTGACATCTAAAATTTCGGTTTTCCATCGGTGTTACTTTCTTCTGGCAATATGTTCAGCTCATTGCCATTTCAGGTATTGTACTCTGATCACGATGACTTCCGCTCTTTTCAATTTCCTGATCCACTAGTTCCTCTTACCATTCTTGGTTACACCAAGCATGCTTCTCTCCATGCTCCTTTAGTTGTCTGCTATCTTTGTATGTCATCTCTGCTGCATACGTAAGAATTCGAGGATGCATTGACTAAACATTTTTTTGAGACATAATGGCATATTTCTCTTAAAAATTGTACTTTTTCTTTCAAAAAGTTCTCCAACCAAATATTATACACTGATTAATTCATTACTTGATGTGACAATCCCTTGATATAATTTGCCCAAGGTAAATGTAGTTACCCCCAGATTTTTTCCGTCATTCGATAAACCTTGGTTACTTGTAGAAGCATTGTACACTAACTTTGTTTTCTGAAAGCTCATTTTTAATCCAACTTCTTTTATCTTGTCATCAAGTTTATGGATCATAACCCTGCAGCTCTGAAGGAGCCTAAAAATAACTATGTCATCAGTAAGACGAAGGTGAGTTAAATAATCTACATTAATCTTTGTCCCCTTGTTTTCCCAGTTCATTGATACAAATACATTTTGCAATGTGGCACTGAAGAGTTTCGGAGACATGGTGTCACTTTGTCTCACCATACCTTACAAACTTTTCAATGCAACACTGTAAACTGTTCTTCAATTATTGAACTAGGAAAACAAGGGGACAAAGATTAATGGAGATCATTTAACTCACCTTCGTCTTACTGATGACATATTCATCTTTGAGACTCCTTCAGAGTTGTAGAGTATGATCCAGAAACTTCATGACAAGAGTAAAGAAATCGGATTAAAAATGAACTTACAAAGAACAAAAAAATTGCCATGGTTTTACGAGTAATGAAAATGTGTTGATTGAATCGAGAAATCTGGAGGTAACATTACATGCCACCACATCCATGCGATAAATTATATCGTCCGTACACGACGGATATATAGAGACAGATAACTCCACAAGTTCAAGTATTAGCACTCACAGTTCAGATGGCAGCTTATCAGGATTTAAGCGATTTCGAAGGTGGCACGACAGTCGGCGACCGGGAAATAGGTCACTCACCCTATCTAGGAAATTATCACGAAATTTGGATTTACTTGGCAACAATTTCAAGGGTGTACCTGAACTACACAAACTGAGAGAAAACATCCGGAGTGCAAGACCGGTATGGCCGTAAAAAATCCATGGACGATCGAGGACAGCGGCGTCTCGCACGCATCCGCTCCTCGTGCAACATTGTCGCAAATCACAGCGCAGTTCAATGCTGTGACCAGTAGTGACGTCAAAGCTTGAACAGTGCAACATTCCATGTGTGCGATGCGGTTCCGGAGCCCACTGTCCACCAGCATGCCATTGGTGACCCCATGACACAAGACTGTGCCTATCGTCTAGGATCGGGAACACCGCCATTGGAAGCAGAATGAATGGAAATGTGTGGCCTGGTCCGACGAATCGCAGTACCAACTCTTTCGGGAAATGGGCCGACTACGGGTGTGGCGAAAACCGCACGAGGCAATCATCCAGCAGGCCGGCGGTGACACTGTTATGGTATGGGGTATTTTCAGATGGCACGCATTAGGACACCTAATACGTCTGCAGACCACTCTGACTGTTGGAGGCTACGTAACCATGTTTGGGGATAATTTGCACCTGTTCATGTTATGCAACCACTGCGACAGGTGCGACCACTTTCAACACGACAATGCGCCACCGCACACCTCCACTGTCGCCCAATTATGGCTGGAGGAACATTCCACAAAGTTTGTCATTCTGACTTGACCTCCTTATTCGCCTGATTTAAATGCCATCAAACACATTTGGTATGCTCTTCAACGTGCCGCCAATGCCAGGAATCCTCCACACAAGAATATTACGGACTTGTGGGACGCTCTTCAGGAAGCATGGTGTGCACTGTTTACATAGTATCATTACAGTACTATCACTGTTATATCACTGTTTACACAGTACTATTTACTGTTTACACAGTACAGTACTACAGAGAGCTTGTGGAGACCATGTCGCCCTGTCGTGTTGCTGTCCTTACCCGATAGCGAGGAGGACCAACGCGGTAGTGGTATTAGAGAGGCCCAGCTTTTTTAGCATTTCAGTGTACACACACACACACACACATACACACACACACACACGCCCGCGCGCGCCCAAACACGCAAACACACATGAGACGTTAGGTCAGTTGATGCGCAATATACTACAGTCTCTCCTTGACAAATGTCAACCCCGCCTTCTAGTGGTGCATCTTGTTCCCATTAAAGGGGTTCTGACGACCGCCAAATAGCGGTGTAACAATACCATCGGGATTAGAAGAAATGCTATCCCACACTCACCAACCCGCTTGGCCAGCGTGGTGAGTTATAGCCAAACCCCTCCAAAATGACTCCACAACTTTAATCTTGGCCCTCAGTCTCCGGCAGCTGGAATGTACCTGGCCAAGGCAGTGGCCAGTGCGACATGAAGGCCGAGAATGCTAAGAATCCCTGGAGGAGCGGACTAGGCTGCCATCTGATGTTGACCTTGGCTACGTACAACGGACGATCCCTATCTTCTGATTCAAGGCTCCTTGAATTGGAAGAAGAACTTCAAAGGATCAAGTGGGACATCGTCGGGCTAAGTGAGGTAAGGAGAAAAGGAGAATATCTCATTGAACTGAAAAGTGGACATCTCTTCTACTATCGTGGGACAGATACTGGCAGAACTAGTGGAGTTGGATTTATAATAAACAAGAAACTAAAGGATAAAGTTGTAGAAGTTGAAAGTTCTGTGACGTGCCTGCCCCGCAGGACACACACGACATAAAGGCAAATAGCAGCAAGAACGAACGTCCGCGTAGCTCAGTTGGTAGAGTGACTTCTTCCGGAATAAGTGGACTCGAGTTCGATTCCGGCGTGGCGACCAAAAATGATGGAGAAATTTATTTCGTTATAGTTCCTCTGACAGAGCTGCATGACTTGTTCTCCAACTCTCGAGAAGATACCAGGCTCAGATTATTCAAGTTTATGCACCCACTACAAGTCATCCTGAAGAAGAGATTCAAGGAGTTTATGAACAAATTCGTCATATAAATAAAAAGGCCAGCAGCACTTTAAGATCATTATGGGAGATTTCATAACGAAAATAGGGCAACGACAACAGAATAAAACCTCAGTAGATAAATTCGGTCACGGCAACAGAAACCAGCGTGGAAATACTCTCGTAGAGTTTGCAGAGGCAGAAGGGTTTTTCATCATGAACTCCTTTTTCACCGCAATGGAAATGGACATGAAGGCATCCCAATGGATTGACAAGTGAAATTGATTTTATTATGTGTAACAAGAAATTTGTCATGGAAGACTGCAGTCTGCTAAACAATTTCAACACAGGTAGTGACCATAGAATGGTAAGATGTAAGATGCATCTCAATGCTAAACTCCAGCGCGGCAAGCTCATAAAACAAACAAACTATATTGACACGAAGAACCTTAAAAAAAATCATATACCTTCAAAGTGGAACTGAGGAACAGATTCTCTGCTCTAGAAAGTCTAACGTCGGAAGAAGTTGACGTCTCTGAAGTTACCAGAAAACTAACCAAAGCTCTTATAGAAACAGCAACTAAAATAGCTGGTACTAAGAACAAATTGCATACGAACAAATTATCAGGAAACCCCAAAATTCTGATGCAAAAAAGAAGGGAGATGAGGACATCTAAAGGAGATGTGACTTTCAAGGTGGAATATAGAGCTATGGCAAACGGTACGAAAATGTATCACTGAAGATGTATGGAAATCCAACAGTGAACTGGCAAGGAAAGCAATCGAAAACAACCAAAGCCTAAAGAGAGCAAAGGGACATCTGAGAAAGGGAAGAAAACAGATTATGGCTCTGAGAAAAGAACATGGTTCTGTAACAAGAAATAGAGGTGAAGGTTTGACAAGAGTGAAAGATTTCTACTCAAAGCTACACTGTTGGCCACCCAAAGTGCAACACCAAGAAGGACACGAGATAGCAAAGCCATATTAACTGGACACATAACAACAGAGACAAAGACGAAACGGTTGAGCTTACAGGCCCATGCGATTTGCGGAACATGCAGGCATCAATAGTTCGTGTGCCCCCATGGCTGGCAATAACGGCCGCTACACGCCGCGGCATCGACCGAACGAGGCTTTGGATGTGGGCTTGGGGTATGTCGGTCCAGGCTGTTTCCACACGTTGCCACAGTTCATCCGGCGTAGTCGCAGGTGGTGCTTGCCGGTCACTCGGTTACCGATCAGCTACCAGATGTGTTCGATGGGAGACATATCGGGAGAACAGGCGGGCCACGGCAGCAGTGCCACCTGGTGAGGCGTGAAGAATTCTTGCACGATGCCTGCCACGTGCGAGCGCGCATTTTCCTGTTGAAACGTGGCCACTGGCAGGTCCTGCAGGTTAGGGAGGTCTACAGGCTCCAATACGTCGGAGATGTAGCTGTGGCTGTTGAGTGTACCGGCGATTCACACCAGAGGGCTGCGGGTGCTATATCCAATCGCGGTGCCGCCACACGCCGATCTGACCATCGTGGTGTTGCAGGCAGAAGCGGGAATCGTCGGAGAAGACAATATCGTGCCATTCCCTAGTCCAGGGCCGGACTAGGGAATCCGGCGAGTGCGGCCCACTGACGCCGCGCTCGCCGATGGTGTAAGGTCAATGATATTCGGAGCAATGGGCGCCGTGCGACAAGTCCCCGATCCTGCAGACGACATCGAAGAGTACGTGCTGACACAGGTTGTTGCGCAACACACCCTAATTTTTGCGCTAACGTTCGTGATGTGGCGGTGCGAGTCGTCAGTGCCCGTCGCACAACATGCCGGTTCTCTTGTTCGGTGGTGTGCCAATCGCTCAGGTCGGTCCGTCCGTCCCTCCTGCACCCACCGAATCCACACTCATCTCACTGTGGCTAGATGTCATTCCACACGGTCGTCGATGTCTTGGTACGATAAAACGCTGTCGCGATAAGCCACGATTCGTCCTCTGTCGAACCCCGAAACGTGCTGGAATGACTGCCGTATTCTGCGACGAGGCATTAGGAAGCTTCCCTCACACAGGTCCAGCAGCACAACACACTTCCACCACTTACACCCCGTCTTCTGTGCACCCTTCTTATAGTGCTTATCGGTGGCGTGCCGGGCGCAAATGATTTGCATATGCCCTGCAATGCTAATCGTTTGCATGTCCTCTCGCGGGCGACGCATGCTGCGAATTTCAGGCCAATCGGATGCTTCCTTCTTGGTGTTGCAATTTGGGTGGCCAGCAGTGTATATGAAAAAGAATATACATGCACTCCAGACATTACAAAAGGTACCAGAGTTCTTCCAGTCCTCCCTGCTGAAGTTACGCATGCAATCAAGAACACGAAACGGGGAAAGCTCCAGGAGAAGATGGAATTACAGTAGACATCGTACAAGAAGCAAATGGAGAAATTGAAACAGTACTCACACATGTTTTCACTCGATGCCTTAATAAAATGAAGATTCCTGAGGATTGGAACAATGCTACAATGATCCTGCTACATAAAAAAGTGACGTTGAGGATCTCAGGAACTACAGACCTATCAGCCTCCTATCAGTGGTTTATAAAATCTTCACTAAAGTTCTTTCACACCGCTTGAAGGTGACACTGAACATGGCTCAACCGAGAGAACAAGCTGGATTCAGGAGTGGCTACAGCACAATAGATCATATCCACGTACTGAGAGAACTAATTGAAAGAACAAGAGAATATGAACTCCCATTATGCATGGCTTTTATTAACTATGAAAAGGCATTTGGTTCGGTGAAACCATCAGCAGTTACAATGGCTTTAAAATCCTGAGGTATTGAAGATGCATACATTAATATTATTCATAACATCTATGAAAATGCAAGTGTAAAGATTAGGCTATTTGAGAATACAGCACCCATAAGGATTGGAGAGGAAGTGAGACAAGGTGGCGCTATATCTCACAAACTCTTTAACGCCACATTGGAAAATGTCTTTTAATCACTGAACTGGGAAAACGAAGGGATACAGATTAATGGAGATTATCTAACTCACCTTCGTTTTGCTGGTGACGTAGTCCTTTTTGCAACTACCCCATCAGATCTGCAAAGTAGGATCCATGAACGTGCTGACAAGAGTAAAGAAGTGAGATTAAAAATGAACTCTCAGAAGACAAAAGTGATGTTCAATGCTTTTACAAGAAATGAAGATTTATCGATTGATGGAGAAAAGCTGGAGATAACTGACACGTACGTTTATCTTGGACAGCAGATATCAAGTGAGGGTCACATTGGAGAAGAAATTAATAGGCGTACAAAACTTGCCTGGAGAGTTTTTGGAAGAAACAGCATAATTTTAAAAGAGCAATATGCCATTATGTTTTAAAATAAAAGTGCTTGATCAATGCATCCTTCCAATGCTTACGTATGGTGCAGAGACGTGGACCTTAACTAAAAGAGACATACAAAGGCTGCAGACAACTCAAAGAAGCATGGAGATGTGCATGCTTGGCGTAAGCAGGAGAGATAAGAAGAGGAACTCGTGGATCCGAAAAATGACAAGACTGGAAGACATCATGATCAGAGTTAAATCTCTAAAATGGCAATGGGCTGGGCATACTGCCAGAAGGACAGACCATCGATGGACAGCCGAAATTTTAGATTGGATTCCAAGGAACAAGAAAAGACGCAGAAGAAGACCACATGGGAAATGAGTGGATGAAATTCGAAAGTATGTGGGAGTGACATGGAGGAGACTGGCACAAGACAGACTGTTGTGGAGGAAACTTGGGGAGACCTTCGTCCAGCAGTGGATTGATAATGGTTGACAATGATGATGATATATGTATATATATATCATCATCATCATCATCATCATCATTGTCAACCATTATCAATCCACTGCTGGACGAAGGTCTCCCCAAGTTTCCTCCACAACAGTCTGTCTTGTGCCAGTCTCCTCCATGTCACCCCTTGATAATGGTTGTCAATGATGATGATGATGATGATATATATATAATCATCATCATCATTGTCAACCATTATCAATCCACTGCTGGACGAAGGTCTCCCCAAGTTTCCTCCACAACGGTCTGTCTTGTGCCAGTCTCCTCCATGTCACCCCTGCATACTTTCGAATTTCATCCACCCATCTCCTATGTGGTCTTCTTCTGGGTCTTTTCCTGTCCCTTGGAATCCAATCTAAAATTTCGGCTGTCCATCGATGGTCTGTCCTTCTGGCAGTATGCCCAGTCCATTGCCATTTCAGGAATTTATCTCTGATCATGAAGTCTTCCACTCTTGTCATTTTTCGGATCCACGAGTTCCTCTTCTTATCTCTCCTGGTTACACCAAGCATGCATTTCTCCATGCTTCTTTGAGTTGTCTGCAGCCTTTGTTTGTCTCTTTTAGTTAAGGTCCACGTCTCTGCACCATACGTAAGCACTGGAAGGATGCATTGATCAAACACTTTTCTTTTAAGACATAATGGCATATTGCTCTTGAAAATTATGCTGTTTCTTCCAAAAGCTCTCCAGGCAAGTTTTGTACGCCGATTAATTTCTTCATCAATGTGACCCTCACTTGATATCTGCTGTCCAAGATAAACGTACGTGTCTGTTATCTCCAGCTTTTCTCCATCAATCGATAAATCTTCATTTCTTGTAAAAGCATTGAACATCACTTTTGTCTTCTGAAAGTTCATTTTTAATCCCACTTCTTTACTCTTGTCAGCAAGTTCCTGGATCATACTCTGCAGCTCTGATGGGGTAGTTGCAAAAATGACTACGTCATCCGCAAAACGAAGGTGGGTTAGATAATCTCCATTAATCTTTATCCCTTTGTTTTCCAAGTTGAGTGATTGAAAGACATTTTTCAATGTGGAATTAAAGAGCTTGGGAGATATGGTGTCACCTTGTCTCACTCCCTTTCCTATTTTTATGGGTTCCTCGTCCTTTCAATTGGTTATCTCAGTACATGAATATGACCTATGGGGCTGTAGCCACTCCTGAATCCAGCTTGTTCTCTTGGCTGAGCCATGTCCAATGTTACTTTCAAGCGACTTGAAAGAACCTTAGTGAAGATTTTATAAACTACTGGAAGAAGGCTGATGGGAGTGTAGTTCTTGAGATCCTATCCTCAATGTCACCTTTTTTTTTTATCTAGAAGGATCATTGTAGCATTGTTTCAACGCTCAGGAATCGTTCTTTCATTGAGGCATCTGGTGAAAACTTGGGCGAGTGTAGTTTCTATTTCTCCGCTTGCTTCCTGTACAATATCCATTGTAATTCCATCTTCTCCTGGAGATCTTCCCCGTTTCATGTTCTTAAGCGCAGGGGCAACTTCTGCCGGGAGGACAGGAGGAACTTTGGTACTGATACCTTTCTTAACGATTAGAATAGGTGTATCATCTCTTTCATACACTGACGGAAAAAGAATTCCAACACCAAGAAGGGGTTTTGTTAGATAAACGACAGTTGGTAGGCGGTGAGAGAACATCTGTCATATGACGTCTATGCAAATTTCGCGCTCGGCGCATACATGTGGCGTTAGTAGCGCCCCTCGGAACATGCAAAGCAGATTTGCTGTAAATACGCGCTGTAACGTTCGTGAGCGTTAGTTATCGTTAAGATTCGACGTAGTGTGTTGATGTTAGTCAAGAATGCCTTTAAGAAGACGAAGAAGCCATTATCAACAGCTCACGGAGTTTGAACGAGGTCGTGTAATAGGGCTACGAGAAGGTGGATTTTCGTTCCTCAATATTGCAGAACGACTTGGCAGGAATGTAGCCATTGTGCATGATTGTTGGCAGCGGTGGTCAAGGGAAGGTACTGCCTCAAGAAGACCGGTTTCCGGCCGGCCACGTGGTACTACTGAGAGAGAAGACCGCCGTGTACGGCCTATGGCCGTGGCGCATCGTACCGCGTCTTCGGCTGCAATTAGAGCTGCAGTTGCCACCACAGTGACACAACGAAGTGTTACAAATCGGTTACTGGAAGGACAGCTCCGAGCCAGACGCCCTGTAGCGTGCATTCCACTTACTCCAAACCACCGCCGTTTACGACGTCAGTGGTGTCAAGCTAGAGCTCATTGGAGGACGGAGTGGAGATCTGTTGTGTTTTCTGATGAAAGCCGTTTCTGCCTGGGTGCCAGTGATGGCCGTGTGTTGGTTAGAGGCCAGGTGAGCGCCTGCAACCAACCTGTCTGCGGCCGAGACACACTGGACCTACCCCTGGAGTTATGGTCTGGGGAGCAATTTCCTATGACAGCAGGAGCACTCTCGTGGTTATTCCACGCACCCTGACGGCACAGTTGTACGTCGGTCTGGTGATTCAACCTGTTGTGCTGCCATTCATGAACAGCATTCCAGGGGGTGTTTTCCAACATGATAAAGCGCGCCCGCATACCGCTGTTGTAACCCAACATGCTCTACAGAGTGTCGACATGATGCCGTGGCCTGCTAGATCACCAGATCTTTCACTAATCGAGCACGTATGGGACATCATTGGACGACAACTCCAGCGTCATCCCCAACCAGCATTAACCGTCCCTGTATTAACCGACCAAGTGCAACAGGCATGGAACTCCATCACACAAACTGACATCCAGCACCTGTACGACACAATGCATGAACGTTTGCGTGCTTGCATTCAACATTCTAGCGGTTACACCGGTTATTAATGTACCAGCATTTCACATTTAAAATGGCTCTTCTCGCGCTTACATTAAGCTGTGATCTTGAAACCTTAATCAATTAAATATGTTACCTATACAAATGTATAACCGCCATTTCATTTCTCTACAACTATTTTTTCGTGGTGTTGGGATTTTTTTCCGTCAGTGTATAAAGTTGTGTAGAAATCTTTCACTATTGACAAAATGTCATTTTTTTTACTTGTTACAGAGCCATTTTCTATTCCCAGTGCCATAATCTGTTTTTTTCTCTTACTGAGATGCCCATTTTCTCTCTTCAGGCTTTGATGATTTTGAATTGCTTTTCTCACTAGTTCGCTATTGAATTTCCTTATGTCTTCAGTGATATTTTCCCGTATTGTCTTGCATAACTGTATATTCTACTTTGGAAGTTAAATTTTCTTTATTTGTCCTCATCTCCCTTTTCTTTTGCATTAGCACTTTCGTTTTTTCTGATATTTTCTTCATATGCAACTTACTTGTTCTTAGTACCACCTATTTTGTTGCTGTTTGCATAAAATCCTTTGTTAGTTTTCTGTTAACTTGAAAGAAGTGCACTACCTCCGATGATAGACTTTATGACGTAGAAGCCTTGTCTTACTTCTACGTTAATTTAAAACATCAACTTACTGAGAAATAGTTCCTAAATGAAAGAAACCTTAACGGCCAGACGAAATATGTAAACAACAGAAGTCAAACTTACGGAAAAGATGCTTTATTGAAGTTTGTAGCACGTCCATAACAGAACGATATCAATATTTAAACATGCACACCACACAGCTTCACAGCTCGTAACACAACGCTCGCTTTACAACGCACTCTTTCAACGCTCTCAATAATCGCTCCCCTACAACAGTTTAGTCGTCGCTTTTATCTCTCGTTCTTATCAAAATAAGCATACGTCACGTTCATTCAACCTCAATAGTGTTGCCAACAATATTCGTTTGAGAGAAAAGATATCACGTTAAGAGTGAAGAATAACTGAGAATAAACTCAAGATTTACGTAGGGAAAGAAACTAAAAAGGAAAGTTAATTTAGAATATACGTCACAACTTCTAGAGCAGAGAAACGGTTTCTTCAGTTTCAACTTGAAGGTATTATGGTGATTTTTAAGGTTGTCTGTGTTAATACGTTTTGTGTGATTTATGAGCTTGCCACTTTCCAGTTTAGTGTTGAGGTGCATCTTACATCTCACCATTCTGTGGTCGCTAAGTGTGTTGAACTTGTTAAAAACACTGCAGTCTTCGATGACGAATTTCTTGTTACACATAATAAAATCAATTCACTTGTTGTCCCATTGGGATTTTTCGCTATCCATTTCCTATGTGGCTTTTTCTTGAAAAAGGATTTCAAGATGAAAATCTTTTCTGCCTCTGCAAACTCTGCGAGAGTATTTCCCCACTTGTTTCTGTTTCCACGACCGAATTTCCTACCGAAGTTTCATTCGAATGCTGTTACCCTATTTTCGCTTTGAAATCTCCGATAAGGATCTTCAAGAGCTGTTTGCCCTTGTTTACGCTTTCCAACGACCCACTCCCCCAATTTCAATATATTTGCCCTCATCCACCCCAACCCCAATTTTTTTTCAAGAAGCGTGTATGATCCAGCTTTGTCCGTCCGTCCGTTCGTCCGACCGTCTGTCCGCACAATAACTGGCGTAAAAATGGTTCGATTTCGATGAAACTTTAGTATGTGGACAGCAGGAGCACCTGGGAACAAACCCTATTGAAAATGGGACAAATGGGGTCAAAGGTCACGACCTAGGAGCGGGATCCTTCCATTGCTCTTTTGCGTCATAACTTGCGTAAATATGGTTCGATTTCAATGAAAGTTTACTATGTAGTAGGGGATCACATGGGGACGAATCCTATTGAAAATGGGACAAATGGGGTCAAAGGTCACGACGTAGGAGCGGGATCATTCCATTGGCTTTATGCGTCATAACTTGCGTAAATATGTTTCGATTTCAATGACATTTTACTATGTGGTAGGGAACCACCTGGGGACGAACCTTTTTCAAAATGGGTGAAGTGGGGTCAAAGTTCAGGGCATAAGAGCGGGATGCATTCCATTGCCCTTATGCGTCATAACGTGCGTAAAAATGGTTCGATTTCGATGAAATTTGAATATGTGGTAGGGGACCACCTGTGGACAACATCTATTGAATGTGGACGAAATGGGGTCAAAGGTCAGGACATAGGATTGCGATCCATTCCATCGCTCTTATCTCATATTATTAAGGTGGACGTCAAGTAATTTTGCTTCCTGTACTTCCAATGGAAAAACTTTTGTACACATTTCCTTCACAATAATTGTGTTCCTAAGGATGAAAATTTGAACATCGATTGAAATAACCTTATTATAACTTGGAATACTTAATATTTTCTAAAACATAACCATAATTATATAAAAAATCAATAACTTTTTCTTTGGTGGTGTTGAAACCAGAAAAAGGATGACGCGACCTGTACTTTGATGACGTCAGTAGACAAACAAATTTTTTTTTTTGTTTTTTTTGTTGGAGGTTTAACGACCACCGTGAGCAACTCAATGGGCTATAAGCAGTCGCCCGTTCCTTAATTTAGGGTCACTGGTTCCAGGAAAGGGAGAGAGCCAGTGCCGTAAGAAAAACACAACATTCATGCCTCACCGGGATTCGAACCCGGACCCCTTACGGACGAATGATCAGAGGCCATCGCTTAGACCACTATGCCACCGGGACGGCAAAGACGGCAAAACAATGTTGGATTGCATAATTATGGTTATATTTTAGAAAATATTAAGTATTCCAAGTTATAAAATGAAGCTATTTTAATCGATGTTCAAATTTTCATCCTTGGGAATGCATTAATTGTCCAGAAAACAGATGGTGCGACCTGTATTTTCATGACGTTAGTAGACAAACAAATGTTGGACTGCATAACTATGGTTATGTTTTAGAAAATATTAAGTATTCCAAGTTATAAAATGAAGCTATTTTAATCGATGTTCAAATTTTCATCCTTGGGAACGCATTAATTGGGAAGAAAATGTGTACAGAAATTTTTCGATTCGAAGTACAGGAAGCAAAATTACTTGACGTTCACCCCAAAGGAGCAATTCTTGTATGTATGCAAATTTTAATTTAAAAACGGCTCTGAGGATTTTGATGAAAGTCGTTAACCTACCGTTTTCTGGTACTAGAAATCGGTTAAGCTTGATCTCGACTTTAAGAAAATTTGTTTAGTGGGTTAAATAACCACCCCGAATTACCAAGTTTGTAGTGTGGTGTCATGGCGTCGCCGCATTAGATGTTGGCGCGCGGTCATGCCATCTATCTCATTACGTCACGCGTTGTTTGTGGATCCGACTAAAGTTTTATGACGACACACCTTGCTAGCAGATGGTCGCGATTTCCATCTGCCTCATTACGTCAATCGTTGTGTGCGTATGTTCGTCCGCACGATAACATGCGTAAAAATCCTTCGATTTCGATGAAACTTTAGTATGTGGTAGGGGAACACTTGGGAAAGAACCCTATTGAAAGTGAACACAATGGAGTCAAAGGTCAGTACAAAAGAGCGGGATCCATTTCACTGTTCTTTTGCGTCATAACTAACGTAAAACAAGTTCGATTTCGATTACATTTTAGTATGTGGCAGGAGACCACCTGGGGACAAATCTTATTGAAAACTGGGGAAATGGGGTCAAATGTCGGGACATAGGTGCGGAATCACTTCCATTGACATTATGAGTCATAACTTACGTAAAAATGTTTCGATTTGTATGAAACGTTGGTATGTTGTAGGGGCCTGTTTGGGGACGAAACTTATTGAAAATGGGCGAAATGGGGTGAAAGGTTAGGACACAGGAGCGGGATCTATTCCATAGCGCTTATGCATCATAACTTACGTAAAATTGCTTCGATTGCGACAAAACTTTATCATGCTATTTCGGAGATATACTGAACCAGTTCTGTTGAATATCATCCAAATGGATCAAAGGTCAAGGCACAGTGGTGAGATTTATTCCACAGCCGTTTTCCTCATAACTTGAGTAATAGCTTGAGTAATGATTTCTAGTATATTGGAAAGCGTATCATAATCAATGCATTGCATGATTTTACTAACTTGTTATTTAGTTATTTAGATGCCGAATTTCCTCGTAAAATTATATATATATACACGGTCGAGTCACATTATTGTGACGCCAGCTAATATCCAGAGTAACAGCCGTGTGCAGCGCGGACAGCAGAAACACGGGCTAGAAGTGACGCAATAAGGTACTGGAAAGTGTCACAGGTATGCTTACTGCAGTGCATCTGACAGCTGCTGGAGGGTGCGTGGTGGAGGATCCATAGCGCGAACACGTTTGAGGTGGTCCCAGAGATGCTCAATTGGGTTTAATTCTGGGAAATTAGGAGGTGCAGGGAAATACTTTGAAGTCTTCATCGTGCTCTTCCAACAACTCTTGGACTTTTCTAGCTGTGTGACATGTCGCATTGTCGTGCTGGAAAATCCCATCCGTCTCAGGGAAGACAATCAGCATGTATGGGGGCAAGTGGTTTGCAAGGATGGATTCAAAACGAATTTGGTTTATAGTGCCTTTCACAGGTATGAGTGGACCCAGGTAATGCCACGAAAATATTCCCCAGACCATAATGCTGCCCCCACCAGCTTGTGGTCTTCCAGGAATAGTTGAAGAGTGTTTGTTTTCCGATGTTTCTTGCGTTATATGTCAACGTCAATCCATTCGATAAAGCAGAAAATGTGACTCATCGAAGGTAATCATATGCCATTGAGCGGAGGTCGAATTCCGATACTGACTTGCGAATGCAAACCTTTTCAGCCGATGCACCTTTGTTAGCAGAAGTGCAGTGACCATCCTTCTGTCGGAGCCCCCATACGCAGCAGGGTTCGCTGAACTGTCGTTTTAGACACACTTCCGGTAGCCTCCTGGTTCATTCGGTCTGTGAGTTGGTCCACTGTAGCGTGTCAATCGGCCCTCACACACCTTCGCAGCCGACGTTCACCTCTCACGTCAATGGCACATGGTGCTCCGCAGTTTTTACGTCGCTTATTCGCAATGGTGCCATTCTCAGAAATCACGATACAGTTTAACCACAGAAGCACGTGAACAGTAATGAGTTGGTCCAACTGCGCTGTTTCAGAAATACTGCCACCCTTGGCCTGTAAGCCGATAATGATCCCTTTTTGCAAATCTGATAAATCACTTTTTTATCCATGATAGCAACGAGTGATATGTTTTCAGATTGCCAACGGCATACCTTATATACTCTGCAAGTCAGCTCACGGCACGTGCCTTCTTTCATTGACTACGCGCTGTTGACGTCAAAAGTAGGAGGTGGTCACTATAATGTGACCTGACTGTGGATATATATATATATATATCCACAGTCAGGTCACATTATTAACATAAAGCAAAATATCTAAGAACTATTTAACTAACAACTTCAGCCATGCACACTAAGATGAGCTAATAATTTCTAACATACTTGGAAATTCTAAGCTGTTTTTCCCGGTTCCGTTGCACTACACCATTTTGTGCTTTAAATATTGTAAAACGCTTGGTGTCCTAATAAAAAACAACAAAGCTCCAAAGTTGAAAGATTCTCTTATCACCTGCGAATGTGAAACATAAAATGCACCTTATTTTGATGGTCACTATCAGCTATTCTAACAGGAAAGCATAAAAAAATAAATAGACATAGCATTTGATGGGTTCCTTAAAAAAATTAAACAGATAATTTTCTCTCAAGCTAATGCTAGAGTAAAACATTATTGGATTATAACAGCGCTGTGGAGGACATCGTGACTCTAATGAAGAAATTTATCATGCATTCCACCTGGAAAAACTAATAGAAAAAACACTTGGGTTATTACTTTATTAATCGATAATTTGAAAAATGTTTGATTAGCGGAATTCTATGGCTTAGATGCGATGCATGAATACGAAGATCCTCTAAAACGATGAAGCTGAAAGAGACAGCGAATTTTGGCTTTTAAGAGCGTGTTGAACTAGAGCAACGTGGTATACATTCCACATAATAAACAAGTTAGTAAAATCATGCAATGCATTGATTATGATACACTTTCCAATATACTAGAAATCATTACTATTACTCAAGTTATGAGGAAAATGGCTGTGGAATAAATCTCACCCCTGTGCCCTGACCTTTGAATCATTTGGATGATATTCAACAGAACTGGTTCAGTATATCTCCGAAATAACATGATAAAGTTTTGTCGCAATCGAAGCAATTTTACGTAAGTTATGATGCATAAGCGCTATGGAATAGATCCCGCTCCTCTGTCCTAACCTTTACCCCATTTCGCCCATTTTCAATAGGATTCGTCCCCAGACAGGTCCCTACAACATACCAACATTTCATCCAAATCGAAACATTTTTACGTAAGTTATGACTCATAATGGCGATGGAAGTGATTCCGTTCCTATGCCCTGACCTTTGACCCCCATTTCGCCAATTTTCAATAGGGTTTGTCCCCAGGTGGTCTCCTACCACATACTAAAATTTAATCGAACTTGTTTTACGTTAGTTATGACGCATAAGAGCAGTAGAATAGATCCTGCTCTTATGTCCTGACCTTTGACCCGATTTCTTCACTTTCAATAGGGTTCCTTCCCAGGTGTTCCCCTACCACATACTAAAGTTTCATCGAAATCGAACGATTTTTACGCATGTCATCGTGCGGACGAACATACGCACACAACGCGTGACGTAATGAGGTAGATGGGAATCGCGACCATCTGCTAGCAAGGTGTGACGTCATAAAACTTTAATAGTATCAACAAACAACACGTGACCTAATGAGATAGATGGCATGACCGCGCGCCAACATCTAATGGGGCGACGCCATGACACCACACTTGGAATACTTAATATTTTCTAAAACATAACCATAATTATTCAATCCAACATTTTTTTGTCTACTGACGTCATGAAACTACAGGCCGTGCCATCTTTTTTCTGCACAATTAATGTGTTCACAAGGATGAAAATTTGAACATCGATTAAAATATCTTCATTTATAACTAGAAATACTTAATATTTTCTAAAACATAACCATAATTATGCAATCCAACATTTCTTTGTCTACTGAGTCATCAAAGTACAAGTCGCGCCATCCTTTTTCTGGTTTCAACACCACCAAAGGAAAAGTTATTGATTTTTTATATAATTATGGTTATGTTTTAGAAAATATTAAGTATTCCAAGTTATAATAAAGTTATTTTAATCGATGTTCAAATTTTCATCCTTGGGAACACATTAATTGGGAAGGAAATGTGTACAAAAGTTTTTCCATTGGAAGTATGGGAAGCAAAAAATTACTTGACGTCCACGTTAATAATGTGGGATCAGAGAGATGGAATGGATCGCAATCCTATGTCCTGACCTTTGACCCCATTTCGTCCACATTCAATAGGGTTCGTCCCCAGGTGGTCCCCTACCACATACTGAAATTTCATCGAAATCGAACCATTTTTACGCACGTTATGACGCATAAGGGCAATGGAATGCATCCCGGTCTTATGTCCTGAACTTTGACCCCACTTCACCCATTTTGAATAAGATTCGTCCCCAGGCGGTCCCCTACCACATAGTAAAATTTCATTGAAATCGAACCATATTTACGCAAGTTATGACGCATAAGGGCAATGGAAGGTTCCCGCTCCTACGTTGTGACCTTTGACCCCATTTGTCCCATTTTCAATAGGGCTCGTCATCAGGTGGTCCGCTACCACCTAATAAAATTTCTGCGAAATCGAACGATTTTTACGCCAGTTATCGTGCGGACGGGCGGACGGACGGACAAAGCTGGAGCATATACGCTTCTTCAACCTACGGTTGGAAATCGTAAAAAAAGGGGAAAAAGATATTTTCATGCAACTATTTTAAAAGTAAATTACCATACATGTTACTGGCAAAGAACAACGTGTAAAATCATTAAATTAGAAAACTCTGCAGCGTCTCGCGTAACCAGAATCAAGTACAATACTTTTTGTTTTGCAAATTTTTCCGTTGAGCCAGGAATAAATGTTTCCTTATAGTTGTTTTTTATGTCTTTTTCAAAACGTTGATAAGGAAAAATTCTAAAAGGAGGCAGGGTGTTTCTTTCAGCTATCTGGAACGTCTATGACTCAGAATTCTTGTCAAAACTCCTTGCAGAATTTTCTTAGCTTTTCGCAAAATGTTTTGACATCAAGTAAAGTTCAGAACGTACTTATACTAGTGATCAAACATTCTTCTGCTACATGTAAGAAACTAGTATCTAAGTACGTGTCATTTATATTTTAATGTACACAGAAATTGTGTGTTAAAAACAGATCCACAGATGATTCTGACAATATAGCGATGTCTTAGTAGAACACAGAAGGAAATCCAACATTGGATTTATGAATGAGGAGAACACTGAAACACATTTATCGGAGGAAATTCTGCAACTTGGAAAACTGCTCCATGACAGGTGAATTTTTGTTCATAAACATAACAAGAAAACACAATAAATTACCATCAGGCCGAAATTGCAATATTCGAAATCTTTTGTCGAAGCGGCGGTACTTTCATACATTGAGAACTGAAAGCTAACTGCGAACGTAAAAAGAATAAGATTTATTAATTGTTTCAGTTGAAACACCCTAGTCCTTGAACCGACTTCTCTTCTTTGCATGCTGGGGTTGAAAACCACGTTTCCACTTTTATAAAACATATCACCCGTGATTGATTTCTGAAACATCAATTTTTCATTTTCTTTTTAATTTCGATTCCACGGCACAGGCAACTAATGTTTTTTTTATACTTGTACAGGGCTTTATCATATAAACGAAAACACTTACTGTTTGGGGAGAACCTTTTGTTAATGAGCTGAAGGCTAACCTTCGACATTCAGAACAGAATAACTTCGACTTGCAATAGACTTACACAAATCATGCGGATACGATAATAGAATTTTGGACCATTCCTCCTGTAAAATATATTCTAACAGTGCCGGTGATATTGGAGATGGAAAGTGCAATCTGATCTTTCGCCACAGAAATTCACACAAATTTTCAATAACACTGAGGTCTGGAGATTGAGGTGGCTAGGGTGGCTGCTCATCACATTCTCATGCTCTGCAGCCCAAATCAAGACACATTTTTTATAATGCACGGGTACATTATCAGATTGACGACTGAAGGAGCTGAAGTCATGTGAGAGGGATGTAGAAAAGAAGTGGATTTGTTTTAAGAACTGTGTTGTCACTGCCGCTGAAGAGGCCTGTGGCACCAAAATAGTGGGCAGCACTAGAGGTGATGCTTGGTGGAATAGGGAGTTTGAAGAGGCAGTAAAGGGGAAGAAGGACGCTTATTTGGGGATGTTGCAAGGTAGAGTTTATGAGAATGAATATCACTGTAAGAAGCGTGAGGCAGCGAAGCTGGTCCGCCTGAGTAAGGCAAATGATAGGAAGGAAATGGTGAAAAAGGCATGAAATGGCTTTTAGGAAAGTTAGAAAAACTTTCTGGAAGTATATAAGATACCGGAGAAATAGGGGGAGCAAAGGTGCAAACTGTGTAAAGAATAGGATCGGAGAAATGATATGGGAGCTCAATGAGTTAAGTGAAAGATGGGGTGAATAGTTCTGGGAGTTATTAGGTCAACAAAGAAAGGATGATTCTGCGACAAAAGCAGATGATGCCATAGTGAGAAATAGATGCACAGGAGGGATCTCGAGAGAAAAGGTGTGTAAAGCTCTAAAATCTCTTAAAACTGGTAAGGCTACAGGAGTTGATGGCATAACTGCTGAGATGTTGAAATATGATGGTGATACTGTAATTGACTGGTTAATTGAAATCTACCAGTTATGCTGGGAGTTAGGAATGGTATCTCGGGACTGGAGGGATGCTATCATTGTTCTTGTATAAGGGAAAAGGTGATCAGACTGTCTGCAAGAATTATCGTGGTATTAGCTTACTGAATGTGCTAGGGAAAGTGTTTGGTAAGGTCATTATTGAAAAGGTACGAGGTCTTACATCAAAGAGTGTGTGGTATGTTCAAAATGGTTTTATGCCTGGTAAAGGCTTCACTAACCACATTTTTGCATTACGTGCAATGATTGAAAAGTATCTGGCTGTTGGCAAGAAAGTTTTTACTGCCTTAATTGATTTAGCGAAAGCATATGACCGAGTAAATAGGATACTACTCTGGAAGGTGTTGAATGAATATGGCGTTACTGGTAATCTACTTAATAGTGTGAAAGCCATGTATGCTGGCAGTAAAGCTTGTGTACGAGTAAATGGTGTCTTATCAAAAGGGTTTTTCATTGGTGCAGGAGTCAGGCAAGGTTGTGTAATATCACCATGGCTGTTTAATATATTTATGGATGCCTGCATGCGTGATGCCAAGATTGACAATACTGGTTGCTGTATGCTGATTGCTGTATGCTGAAGACACAGTCCAGTTGGCAGAGAGTAAAAGTGAGTTGCAGGGCATGTTGTCCCGTATGTACGAAGTTTGTATGACATTCAAACTGAGTATAAATAAGGAAAAACCAAAGTTATGTTTTTTTGAGAGGGGAACTGGTAGTATTGAAGGTAATATAAGTCTAAATGGCACAGTGATTGACTAGATGAATGAGTTTGTATGTTTGGGAATCTTGTTTTACAGAGAGAACAGATTATATGGCGAAATTAGTAGGCGAGTGAATTTTTCATTGAAAGTCGTAGCTGTTTTAGGAGGTTTTCACAGGAATGACGGATTCTCAAAACAATGCCGAATGGCTGTGTATGAAAGTGTAATTGTTCCTACTCTGATGTATGCCAGCGAAACCTAGGTAATACAAAAGAGACGTAGGAGTCGTTTGTCTGCCGGAGAAATGCGTTACTTACGGGGTGTTTGTGGGAAGACACGTTCAGATCATGTGAGGAATGAAGATGCGTTGCAGTTGTATAATGTGAAGCAAAATATTGTTAGCAAGGTGGAGACTAATATTCTTAGGTGGTTTGTCCATGTTGAAAGAATGAGTGATGAGGTGCTTACTAAGAAAATGTTTTTGGCCCAAGTGGCAGGAAAGAAAGGCAGAGAGAGGCCAAGTAGGTCATGGGAGGATCATATTCAGGAGTGTCTGCATGAGAAAAAGATTATGAGTATGAACTATAGAAGGTCTTACGTACGTGGTGTCAGTGAAGCCCGTGTTGTGTGTCAAGATCACTGTAAATGGAGAAGTTTGATACGCTACCAGTAAGTAAATAATCAGTTAAAAATTTACCTGATGGTTTGTATTATGTGTTAAATGTTTGTTTGCCATTGGTCTTTCTTGGAGGACCTAACCTCTTAATATCAGAGAACAACTTAATGATATGTATGTACATTATCAGCTTGAAACCAGCGACTGTCATTACGGAACAATGTCTGAAACATTGTGAGCAGATGGTCCCCAAGAAAGGATTCGTACGTTACAGATGACACACGACCTGCAGAATAACCAATGATCTTAAGGAATGTCATAATATGGTACCCCTCAGCTTCAGGAATCCACCTGTATGGTTCAGAGTTCGAACCAAACAGTCGGGATTTACGCTTCTGCAGGTTTTCATCAGGAATACACTCTACCGTGGTGAGAAATAATGTGAAGCACGACATATCAGACCAGATAACACGTTTCCAGTCTTTAGCATCCCAGATTTTAATGTACTTTGCACCACCTTACACGTTTGTTGCATTGATCATGGTAATCAGGGATTTGTGGATTGCAGCAGTGCCGGAAGTACCGGCACAATGGAGTTCCCGATTAACTGTTATAACTATGATTAACCAGTCGGAGTGATCACGTGATCACTCCGACTGGTGTTCAACTATGCTACTATGTAGGGTGCCGTGGTCTTGTGCTTCCGTCGTATAATCCGTGCCAACGTTTGCCTATCCATATCTGACTACTTCTTATGGCGTTCCCAATTTGCACGTTTGGAGCTAACGCCGTGTCCTTTTTTCTAGGTAGTCATAATTTTCAATTCAGTTCCTCGTGTTACACCTACTATTTCTGCCGTTCGAGTTACTGAAGGTCTTGCAAGACGCTCACAAAATACCATACCTTTTTTGAATACCATACCTTTTTATCTGTCATTGTCGACAATTACTCCACAACAGCCATTTCGCATGCGACTGTGGTACTGCTAGGTGAGAGCCGACTTCATACTACATCCTTTTATGCACTTCACATTACGGGGGATGTCGTCCTCGTGATTTGCATATGGCACATTTTTGTACTCCATGTGCAGTCGGTGTTTCCATTATTTCGATAGACTCGTGTAGTAATTAGTTTTGAAAAATCCTAAGATGTGCTAGACAACATTCAAATGAACTTGGTCATGTTCTGCACTGTCTGTCGTATTTATATTCCAGTCTGATTTGAGCAGAAAGCTCGACGTGGTAAAAAATATTAAGACTGTAAATGATGCAAAATGCATGAAAAGTTTTAATCACCACTTGTAAATGAAATATACTTTCAGAATCTATTGTGAGAAAACGTTTAAATCAACATGTGCTCCGTCCGTTGAAAACAGTATTTTCTCAATCCACCTTGTAGAAGCGGAGATATCTTGCGAAACGAACATATAAATTTACTTCACATTCATCAAAAAATGGCTGATTAGTAATAACTACGACAAGCCACCAACGGTAATCGATAATTCTGGTACAGTTGGCAAATTTTGAGCGAAGCTATTGCAAAATCTAAGCTCATTAAGGCGTCAATTATAACAAATTCTAAAAAACGAACGCGTAAAATTCATGACTTCCAGAACAAAAGTACGAAACAATCTGAAAAAGAAATGTCTAAAATATATCATGAACTGATTTCCTTCACGCTTTCACGTTGGTAGTAATCAGGTTGCATGTAAACAAAGCGGAAAGACACACTCAGATCGGGAACCACGTTTTCCATTTTGTATCACGAAAGACACACACACACACACACACACACACACACACACACACACACACACACACTTTTTTTCTCTATTATAGATTAAGCAAGTGTTGAGCTAACAGACGGAGTCTTTCCATTTCTTGGGTTTTCTATTCAAACGATTTTTTTAAATTAATGTTATTGAGCCGACTCTCGTGAAACAGTTCAAGTAAAAGGTCATCTAGATTTAATTGAAATTCCTCAATGACACGGAATATTGGGAATCGGAAGGCGTCAAAACCTGACCATGGACGATGTCCAATCGCATGCCAAAAATCACAGTTATCGGATGTGTCATGTCGTAGCTATACCCGAACATCTAATTGTCCCGAGTCTCGTATGGAAAGCGAATATTAAAATTGGTCAGTTTTCCAATGGTCATTATTTTTATACGACACGACCAATCACCATGATACTAACCCCCATGTCACTCACATGTTCTCCCCTTTCTCTGCGGCAAGTCTCACAACGATCGGCTGAAGATCTTTGGAGAAGATAGGTAACAAACGACCACTTCTCCAAACCCGGGAAACCACCTAAAAGTGCAGGGTTTTGGACGATTATTCCTCAATGACACGGAATTACGAGAATCGGAAGTCGTCAAAACCTGACCATGGACAATGTCCAATCGCATGAAAAAAATCACGGTGATCGGATGCGTTATCTTGTACTTATGCCCGAACAACTAATTGTCTCGAGTCTCGTAAAGAGAGCTCCGCTCAATGATGGAATTCAAGTACGAAAATAATTTATTTTAGATACCTTGCTTTCTGTAGATGATGAAGTGACCTTTGGAGTAAGAAAGCTGTCTAAACATTGAATACAGTAACAAAATAATATAATATAGTATGACAATATCATAAGAAAAAAAAACTCGTAGCTTTCAAAAGTAAATCATTTATTAGAAACAAAATAGTATTAGATCACTAAGTAATCGAACAAGTCAACAATTTTAATTATTTGCGCTCTAAGATAAACTTCTCGGAAGATCTGACATTCTCAATAAAATGAATATACTCGTATTATCCAGAATACTCTATCAAAACCAACGCTGTCTTGCGGCAACGAACTGTGGAGAATAAAAGAAAGAGAAGAGAATCATTACATCAGAGATAAGATTTATGAGGAAAACTGCAGACTCTGCAAGACTTGATAAATAAAGAATGGAAATACGATTAAAAAAACCTTAATCAAACACCAATAATAATACAAAAAACAATCCAGCAAAACTTTGGATAGATCACCTTGAAATAATGTCACAGGAAAGAGTACCTAACTAGAAAAATAATGGATTACAGACCTAAATTAAAGATAATTAGTCAAAGGAAAACCGATGTACAGTGGAACCTCTATATTCGTCAGCCCCTATATTTGTCAAATCCAATATTCGTCACATTTTTTCGGCAAAAATATGCTTCAATATTCGTCCAAAAATCCAATATTCGTCACGAAACGTCACCCACCACATGGCCATCCTGGCCCACGCAGTCAGCTGTTGTGCAATCGCCCACGCAGGCAACTCTTGTGCAATCACCCACGCAGGCAACTCTTGTGCAATCACCCACGCAGCCAGACAGCCAGCCCCGTGTGATAGCCCAACAGTCTGGCTTGTGAGATAGTTCAGTACGCATCACCTCTTATTATCTTTTCGAATGTGTTTTTTAATTTTTCAGTTTTTTGCAGTTATCTTTGTAAAGCAAAATGACCATGGCCCCAAAAAAGTGGTGAAGAAAAACAACTAAAAAGGAAAGCTGTGGGAACCACAATTGAGTTGAAAAAATGAAATCATTGCAACTTAACGTTAGAATTTAACATGCTAAAAACTACGGTAAGCAGCATAATTAAAAACAAAGAAGCAGTTAAAGCAGCTGAATTGGCAAAAGGTGTAAACATTCTTGCTGCTAAAAGATCGCAAACATATGAAGATATGGAAAATCTTTTATTAGTATGGATTACAAAAAAGCAAATGGCTGGTTATAGTATTTCAGCTCAGGCCATCATCGCTCCTCAGTAAAGGTAAAGTTCTGGTTTAATTTTTATTTACAGTATTAAAGGTGTTTCCTCCTAAAATCTCTGCGTTATGTTTCCAATGGTAAAACTAAACTTATTTAGTTTTATTGAAAATTTGCACATCAATAAAACTAAATAAGTTATAGCATGGGACACTTAATACTTGCTAAAACATAACCATAATTAAGCAATCCAAAATGTGTTTGTCTACTGACGTCATCAATGTACAGGTCGCGCCATCTGTTAAAAGGTTCAAACATTACTCATAGAAAAATGGTTGATTTTTAATATAATTATGGTTATGTTTTAGCAAGTATTAAGTATCCCATGTTATAACTTAAAGTTAGTTTTATGGATGTGTAAATTTTCATCCTTGGAAATGCATTAATTGCGAATAAAATATGTAAAAACCTTTTGCCATTGGAAACATGAGGCACAGATTTCACGTGGAACCACCGTAATGTATGAGATTCGGGGCTGGGAACGGATTATTCCAGTTTTAGTTAATTCCGGTGGAAAAATTTGATTATATATTCGTCCAATTCAGCATTTGTCCGTCCCTCAGGAGCGGATTAATGGCGAATATAGAGGTTCCACTGTAAATGTAAAGCTGGACGAAGACGGAAACAGCTAATTAAGCTTAAGTTCGTGAAAGGAAGAAGAAGAAGAAGCAGAACTTACGCCAGCGTGCAAAAAAAAAGGGTTGAATCAAGAAATGTAGAAAATTCAAGTGAAATTTGGTCTTGTGCTTGAATTTCAGATACAAATACAATTTCTGAATCCTAATTTTAAGAGCAAAGACCTCGTCAGATATTCAAATATGCAATTAGGTTGTTTCCAGAAATTCACATTTTCGTCATCTTTTATACGCGCCTTGCGGAAGGCAAGACCTACATGGAAAGTTCTTCGTTTATTTCTGCCAATCTAATGCAAAACGAATTTTTCAAATCCAATTTATAGACAGAGGTAATTGTGCAAAAAGACGGACGGACAAAGAGCATATTCACGTCACATAGCATACCAGCAGGGCATTTTAGGATGCCTTCGAAAAAGCAGATGCTCGTAATGTCGTTGTTTTTGGTTCTTCCATCTTTTCACCTGCATTCATTGCATTTCCGCTTCTATAGACAGGTAACATGAGTTTAAGAAGAATACTTTTCTTCGATTTTGATAGGTTTACCATGAGCAGTGGTCGCGGTAAGTTTTTGGACAGAGAGTAAAATACTTCTCACACGATTTTCAAGTAGTATTTTGTGATTTCTAGAAGAAACGTACATCCTCCCCCACCCCTCTCCCCAGTTTGCAAACGACTGCCATAAAAATTCTCACTTTTAAAACACTATGTTTCTTAATTCTTAATACAAGTTTTTAATAAAATAATTTCCTTTATGTATGTAATATTTATACAATATATTTTTTATTGTAATACATATATTTTTAATAAAATATATGCATTACAATAAAAAATATGTTCTTGAGACCTGAAGTTATTTTAATTATTTTGATAAGTACAGCAAAATTTAAAATAGAGCAATAATTCCTAAGTTTAAACACATGCATCCTTACCTCTGCGGCAAAGATGAAAATTCTGTGATGTATGTACAGTACGACGTACAATTCTTCCTACACATATAATTTAGTATTGCAATACGTTGTAGTTGACAATGATCTCAGTCTCTCATAATTTTGGTAAAAAATACAGTCTGTTTTGTCAAGTGCAGTTCTGTTCATTTGCTGGAAGAAGTCACTTATCTATACACTGAGAATTAAAATACATGGCATATTCACACTGTTGTTTTAATGGATATTGTAACAGAGTGCCATCAGCAGCTTTACTCTGATTTAGCGTTGTAATTATTATTTATAAATGTAACCGTGTTTTCTTGCTGCTTTTTCAGTGAGTAACAACAGAAGAAAAGTCCAGATCACATACAACTTCTCCATCTTTTATTACGAATGGAGATTCTGTCACTGAAATTCTTGCTAAATCTTGAAAGTCAATGTCATGAATCCGGTTCTGCTTCTCATTCATAATGCGGTTTTGAGTAGAAAAGCCTCTTTCACAAGGTGCTGTAATCAGTGGAATGGTCAAAACAATCTGAGATAACACTGCAAATCTTTCATAAAGAAGAGATCCATCAACAGTTGATACAATGATTAGATGACAAAAGTCCCTCATTTTCATTATTTTATACTTTGTTAGCAATGGCAAACTTTCTAAAAACTATTTTCTTAAATTTTCTACTTTCAAAACTGATGTTTCTGTGCAGCAGTATGTTGTTTAGTGAATCTTGTTTTGATATAGGAGAGGGCACCAAGTTATTTAAAAAAAATATGATAAAGTTATTTTCATAAAAATCAGTGAGCAAGTTCATGGGTTCGGAGTTAAGTCTTTCATTCAAATTTTCTTGCAGTTTGTTTAAAAATCTTCGAAACTCTCGAAACAAATGTTGCACTCCCTCCCATTTCGTTCAGGCTGACACGCTTTCTACAGCCCTTTTGTAGCTGTGTCGTTTGTCGGGCATGACAGCAAAGCTGAAGGCCTTTGAAATTTCTCCTTCCAAACTGTGACATACATGATGCATTTTTCCACCCAAGCCTTAGGTATTTGGAATTTCTCCTTCGAAGTTGTGACATAGATGATGCATTTTTCCACACAAGCCTTAGGTATTTGGGATCGTGTTTTCCCGCAGCCCGAGATATACGAAACCCGGAGAAGAGGCAAAGCGAAGGTGGGGAACGAGGGAGAATTACATTATCGATGGCGCAACTGCTGTGTTGAACAGTCAAGGAAAAAAATAATACAAATGATAATTAAAAAAAAGCTCCTGAAGGTCGATTTTTATATAAGGTTGGGTAATTTTTGGAGCAGTAAAATAAGTGTCGATATTTTTTCAGGAAGTAATTTTCGGTTTTGATGCGTGAAATACGCCTGTCCATGTGTTAACGCAATCTCTGACCATGAGAATAATGATTCTGTCTAGTTTTTCGATGAACCGTTTTCTCATGATCCTCATATGGTCCATCCAACCGAAATACAGTTATCCAGAGTGAATGGTAAATCACATCATGTTTATTCTGACTATATGCGGCACCGCAATTTCCATTAGAAAAGATATGTACTTGCGTTCAGTGTGTGTATAAAGTCTCTTGAATCGAAATGGCAGCGAGAACATGTCTCCTTTTTAATGGCATCTTGCCCTTAACGCAAAATTCATCTATTAACTCTATCATTCACGATTAATGCTATTCAAAGCCATTTATATCGATATCTCCCTCAGGAAACTGACAGCACGAACACCAATGTGTTATCAGCAGATGTAGTAGTTAATCTAAGATATTTGGATGCATATATATGTAAGTTCTTTACACTATCCTATCGTACTGATCAGAAATTGCAAGATGATTTGTGTTTTTTATTCCTCTTGTCGATTTATGCAGGAATCCCTTCTGCATATTTGAAACTTTCTTTTAATCAACCTACTCCAAAACAAAAAGAAATAATATTATGACATCAATTTCTGCCAAAATTATGAATTAGATAGTCATTGAAGTATTTGCTTTTTACCTGATATCTTCCAAGCTCACAGATGACGCCACCAAAACTTTCGTTCAATCTATGTCTTAAAGTACAACTGTATAAGATACTGCTGAAACTAAATTTGAAGCACATGGTACTACAATTGATGAAGTCTAAAATGTCATTCATCTAAGAAAAAAAAAGTGAAATCATACGATTTATCAGAAGATTCATTTGAAAAGGTGAGCTTTTCACATTTACTCATACTTCTGTGTGCTTGAGCATTATCAATCAATTTCGTGTGCTCATTTCGGGCACCTATAAAAGCCAACGATGATTATGAAGTTGTTTGGCAAATTGTGAAAGACTAAAGACTGTTTTTTTCAACCGTGTTGTGAACAACTTTTATTTTATCAATATTTGCTTTCCGAATTGCAACAAGAAAGGTGACACCGAATTTTCGAAGCCCGTCCTTTGAATCCGTTCTGACGCAAATGAAATTTATCAAATCTATTCAAACTCAATGGAACTGGTATGGAAAACAATAGTATCTGACGGAAGAAAGAAGTTTTTTAATCGGATTTTTAATCCCACAGATATTGCTGTAAACGGAATCGTGAGCTTACGAACTCTTAGAAACATAGATATCGACAAAAATAAGATGTGACTTAACGTCTTCTGGTGGGAAAATCATACATTATTTTAGGAAGAAAGTATTCTCAAAAGTTTTATCCATATGAGCTGTATCGGTCCAAAATAAAAAATAAAAATTAGTCTAGTTTTCAGGAGCCCAGATTTTGCTACAAATACACCAGAAGCAAAAATTAACGCTTATGACTCCTGGTGGCCAAACCATTCTTTACCAAACATTAGAAATTATGTGAAAAATATTTTGCATCAGGTCTTGTATGCAATGCAGGAAGAATTTTTCAGATCGGAGTTTTAGGAGCAGAAATAACGCAGAAAACGCAGTTTACCTTTGTGGCCCCTAGCGGTAGTCTATGATTTACTTGAAAATTTTGAAATTATATGAACCGCATGTCACACTGGAAACACTATTTAACAAAGAAAGAATTTTTAAAATCGGACTCCTAGAAGTAGAGATATTGACAAAAATATAATATATATCTACGGCCTCTGGCGTAGAAACCATGCACTATTATAAGAAGGAAATGTTTCTAAAAGGTTTGTCGACATGAGTAGTATCGGTCTATAAACGATGTTTTTTTCAATCGAGAATTTAGAAGCTCATATTTTGCTGCAAATACATCAGAAGCTGAAATTAAGATTTACGCCCCTTGGTGGCAAACCATGTTTTTTACAAAAATTAAAAATTATGTGCAAACGACTTCCCATCAGGAGCTGTATCTGGTGCAGAAAGAATTTTTCAAATCGGAGATTTAGAAGCAGAGATATTGGGGGAAACGCAATTTTCCGCTACGCCTCCTAGCGGAATGTCTATTAATTACTTGAAAATTTTGAAATTATATGAAAACCATGTCACACGGAAAACACTATCCAACAAAGAAGGAATTTTTTAAATCGGACTCCTAGAAGTAGAGAAATTGACAAAAATATGATATATATCTACGCCCCCTGGCGCAGAAACTTTGAAATATTTTAGGAAGAAAATATTCCGACAAGGTTTACCGACGTGAGTGGCATCGGTCCACGAAATAATTTTTATCAAGCGAAATTTTAGAAGCTCAGATTTTATGGCAAATACATTAGAGGTAAAATTTAACACTTACGCCCCCTGGTGGCCAAATTATTTTTTACCAAAAATTAGAAATTATATGCAAAAGATTTTCCATGAGGAGATGTATCCGCTGAAGAAATTTTTTTCAAATCGGAGTTTTAGAAGAAAAGGTATCGCGAAAAATATAATTTAACTTTACGCCCCCTAACGGAAAATCTATACGTAATTCGAAAAAGTAACTATATTTAAAATACTCTTCGACATAAATGGAATCGAAAGATAAAATATTTTTTTCAGTCGGATGTTCAGAAGTAAAGATGTGGAATAAAACGTATTTTTGAATTCGACATCATCTGCATTTACGCCCTCTAACGGCAAAATTATGTATCGTAAAAAAAAACGAAATCAAGGATCATCATTCGCATATTTCAAGCTTCCCAATGCAAAACGAATTTTTGAAATGGGTCTAATAGTTGCAGAGATATCGTGGGCACAGACGGACGGACTGACGGACGGACAAATCGATAACATAAGCACGATCTTTTTTTACAAAAGACGTGCTGAAAAATCACGAAGGTATATGAAGGCTTCCATTCTAGCAAGTAAAGATTGATGCGATTTTTTATTTGCCTGTTATTTTGAAATACTATTGCACATCATGATTGCAAATCAATATATTAATTTTTTTCTGATGTCTCACCGTAATAAATTTAAAATTACATTGTTATTTAGTCGTTTCTATTTTTACTTTTTATGAAATATGATATAAATTTCCCTAATGTAAGGATATTTCTTAATTTTTCCTTGTAGGTGGTAAAAAGGCCATGGCCAGCTATCATGAGGACTGTGTACCGAGACCATGAGAGGTTTCAATCCACCTATTTTCGAAGATTTCCAGGATATTACTTTACTGGAGATGGTAAGTGAAACGACATTGAAGCAAATTATCGCTCTTAATTTCACTAAACAATGCATGCCATAAGAGTTTCTTGCTTTAATTTGCTTTTATTAAGCGCCATCGGACAAACATGTCACCTATGCTGTAACAAGAATACGAACCCAGACTAATCTATTGAGAATGGTCAGAAGGCAGCGCATCAGACCACCTTCCAACCGGTGGAGTGTAAATTAATTAAATTGCACAATGTCTGAGCAATAAAGAAGAATATCTCACTCAGGGAAGCAACAAATTCTCGTATTTTGAAATTTGGATATGTTAAGTTCAGAATATCCAGATTTGCGTAAACCCCAATACGTTGTTTTATACGTAGATGGAGAAAGAATAGGCGCTTTAGTATCCTTGTAGGCTACTACAAAACAATGCTTGAGGGAGAGTTGCTTTAATAAAGCTTCATAAAAGTAATGAGAATGACGTAGACCTAAAAAAAAAAATGGCGATGTTCGGGATTTTTTTCACTTATTTCGAAAAATGCTTCCTAAAAGGCTCGCATGCCGCGTTATTGAGAAAACGCAGAATGAGGAGATTTACGACGGTTATGGAATCCCATTAACGGTTCTAAACTCGAAAGAATTCGACACGCTGATTTTGGTGAACATCTTTGCAGTATTAATAGTTCCCAGACACACAGAACTAAATGGGCATGAATGAAATTATGAAAATTACATATGCTTTCGTTCATAGTGAAGCAAAATATACACCCATGAGCCATTCCATTATTATCACCCCCGCCTAGAGAAATGAGAGCGCCTGTAGTCCACAGAACAGTACATATACAACCCGAGAACCGACTTTCAGATAGTAGGGTGTTCGGAGTCAGAATGGGAAAAGCTGCCGTTTATTGGAGTTTGATAAAATACAAATTGTGATGGCACGGCGCCTAGGAAGTACGATCTCGGAAACGGCGCGGCTTGTGGATTGTTCACGTGCCGCTATAGTGAGTACGTATCAAAAGTGGTGCACAGATTGCCAAATGCCGAACCGTCGTCCAACTGTTTGTCATCCGCAGCTCATTGATGTCAAAGGGTAGCGGAGACTGTCGCGAATTGTTCACAGCGACCGCAAGGCCACACTGCATCAAACCACCCGCAGCAACAACAGTGGCGATCAGGGCAATGTGTCACAGCACACAATTCATCGCAGCCTTCTGTGTATGAAACAACAGCTCATCGCAGCCTTCTGTGTATGAAACAACAGTTCATCGCAGCCTTCTGTGTATGAAACAACAGTTCATCGCAGCCTTATGCATATGAAACAACAGTTCATCGCAGACTTCTCGGTATGAAACAACAGTTCATCGCAGCCTCCTGCGTTTGAAACAACAGTTCATCGCAGCCTCCTGCGTTTGAAACAACAGTTCATCGCAGCCTTCTGCGTATGAAACAACAATTCATTGCAGCCTTCTGCGTATGAAACAACAATTCATCGCAGCCTTCTGCGTATGAAACAACAGTTCATCGCAGCCTTCTGCGTATGAAACAACAGTTCATCGCAGCCTTCTGCGTATGAAACAACAGTTCATCGCAGCCTTTTGCGCAGTCCCAACCGGGTCCCCATGCTCACTTCACGTCATTACCAACACCTGAAATGGGCTACAATTTAAGAAGAAGAAGATTAGGTATTTAATTAATTTAATGGATTCAATTAAAATAATGTAATGACAGACGGGCGTACAGAAGGACGAGCGGCCGAACAAACCGATAATATATTCACGATTTGTTTTACAAAAGACGTGCTAAAAATGGAATACATTTCTGAAATCAGCAGGAAAAATGGGTCTTGAAGAACTATTTCAACTGTAAACATCAAAATTCACGCAGACCACGGTAAGTAAAATAAACTTGAAGGTTCGTAGTTTATTTCTATATTCTGAAGGGTTTTTTTTATTCCATAGAGTATCCTGAATATAAATGAATCCGCGAATAGATTTCGATATTCCGTCTCAGATAGATCTCGGAAACATCACCTGCTAGATTTCGTGCTATAATGCCTACTGTCCTGATGATTATAATATTTTGAATAAATCGATATTACTAGTGTAAGAAACTCTACATACGTATATTCGTATGGGCGCAAGAAACTCTACATACGTATATTCGTATGTGCGCAAGAAACTTTTTTTTAAGCAGAAAAATATCGTTGAGGAAGAATATTCTTCCCCATGCGCAGATGTTCCGCTCCGATTGAGAAAATAACGCATTTACCAGATTGATCAGAAACAATCTAAAGCATCACGGATTTTGTATTTGATGCTTTGTCATTGATACCTGAGTACGCGTCGCAACCATTTAAAACTAAAAATGCAAGTAGTGAAATGCATTGCTTTTAAAATATTTTTGATTGCTATTTTGTTTTATGTATGCGAATGTTTGAAAATTCGACTTTCCGTTATTGTTTCGTGCCTTCGTGCTTTTTAAATCCATCTGTTCTATAAAAAGTAGAGAAAAATTTTAATATCCAGTTTTTTCTAGACCGTGATATATGAAAGTTTGAAGAGGTTTTCCTAAGTGGGAAAGCATCTTCATCATAATCCATAAATCATGATGACAGCAAATACATCAACCACCTCCAGAAAATTCCCAGTGGATTGACAGAGAGCAGCAGTATAATCGGAATATTTTGAGCTTCCCAAAGAATATGAAATTGGGGTGATCTGGTCTTCTCTACTAACTTAAATGTTCTTACAGGTGATATTCTTCTGTGTAACCGAATTAAAAAACTGCAAATCTAAAGAAAATCTTTTGGTTTCTTTAGATTTCACACAGGGAGGGTATGGATAGCATACCTTAATTTTTTTGGAAAACTAACGTACGCTTAAAAAGACTGCTTTCCCAGCACAAAAAGAACATTTGTGGTCCGTAAAGCAAAATTTTAGTAGATTTCAGTTGTCTACCGAGATTTATTTTTCACGCCTTCTGAACAAATCGCTCACTAAAAGAGAAGGGAAAGAAAAGAATAAAAATGTGCTCGCACAGTTCAATTAATTTAAATCCTGACTTTTCTGCATTCAGCTGAACTGGTTTCGCAGTTTTGCATAAAGCGATTTTACTTAAGTCAAAGACCTCATTCTCGTTTAATTAAAACTATCATTATTTTACCTGAATTGTTGACTGAGGAAACTGCCTTTTACTTTCAGAGAAAGTTATTTAATTAAAAGTTTCAGACGAGCTGGGTTTTTTCTGTTTTTGAGTCTAAATTGGCTTTAAAAAAGTTTTTATGACTCAAATTCATGGGTGCCATGGTGACACTGGTCTTCTTACGTCACCTATTTCGATTATGTACACACTGTAACAAATAAGTAGTGTAAATTCGCCGAAAATTCCTGAAAATAACGTGCAGTAAAATTGCTTGTAGGCCTCCCACTTCTAACGAAATTTTAGTCTCCAACTTAGTATTTTTATAGATTTTCCGTTATCAGTTATTTAGGGTTTTTTTGTTTGTTTTTTTTTTCGTCGAAAAGTAAGCTTTAGATTTTTCCGTTTTTATACAAAAATTTCCCAAAACTTTGATTCTTTCCTGTTGTACGAAGAGAAATAGTACTTTTCTTTGGCCCCTCGTGGCGATTGAGCCCTGTACGCCCGCGAACAGCGCTACCGACTGAGCTAGAAAGGCACTTACCACTTAATCATGTTTAAAGAAGAAATGAAGAGGATTAGAATCCCACGGTAATGAAATGTTTTTCGGTATCAATGCAAGTTAATTAGTAAATCTTTCTGTAGAAAATTATTTTTTCTGAGATAGAGTTATAATTTTATTTTCTCTATAGGAAGTCTTACATAAATTACATTTGTTTTTCATCATTATTTTTCAAAGCAACTGAGTGTTTTGGAACTCGAGATTTTTACATTAACAAGGCCTTTTAAATATATTGAATAAAAGGTGAAATGTACTACTTCATAGTATTATTTCACAAAACCCCTAGACATAAAATTTATAATAATTTCATTTTTTTCTGTAGGACGACTTATTACAAGTTAAATTTTTTCATTATGATTTTTCGAAGCAACATAATGTGTGGGACCTCATCATTTTTTTCAACTGAAGATAACTTTCAACTATGTTTAAGAAAAGGTGAAATATACCACTTCATAGTATTATTTCCCAAACCCTCTAAATACACTGGCGGAAAGTGAAAAAAGAACACCAAGAAGGAATTGGCGGACGATCATGAAATTTACATATGTTAATGGGGTCGAGTTTACGTAGGTGTGATGTTAATTTCGGGACCAACCGGTGAGCGCTTACGCCACAGCACGGCATAATATGCAAATTATCGTCGGTGGTATTTATGGTGTACGGCGAAGTGAATGTAATCAGTCGTTGGCGTACGGACACGCACGACGACCCTGAAGAAGCTGCAATGCCTGGACATGGAAGACGTGTACGATGTCAGCAGTTATCGGACTTTGAGCGAGGTCATCTAGTCGGACTCCGCGAGGCCGGGTGGTCGTATCGTCGTATTGCGGAGCGAATTGGACGGGAAGTATCGGTGGTGGTACGATGGTGGCGTAGATGGTCCGAGGAACATTCCCACACGAGAAGACGTGGAACCAGGAGTCACAGACGGACTGATGAGCGGACCGATCGACGCATAAGAAGAGCGGCGTTGTCAAGCAGAACATCCACTGCGACGCAAATCCGAGCTGCCGTTGCACCTGAGGTGACTGTGCGAACAATCCGCAACCGTCTACTGGATGCAGGACTACGTGCACGTGTGCCTCTGGCATGTGTACCTCTGACTCCAGCCCACCGTCAGGAACGGCTGCAGTGGTGTCGCCAACGTCTGCACTGGAGAACGCAATGGCGATCTGTCGTGTTCAGCGATGAAAGCAGATTCTGCTTGGGAGCCTTCGATGGCCGTATGCGTGTTCGCAGACGCACAGCGGAGCGTCTCCACCCTTCTTGCTTCCGCCAGCGACACACAGGGGCCATCAAAGTAGGAAATTTCGCAGACATGTGGAGCCCACGAATTTTTTATCTTCAATATGACATCCAAAGTACAAATAGTAGGCTTTCCTTACAGTCTTTGTTAATGCACGACTCTGAAATTTTATAATATGCTGTCCGCACGCATAGCAAAACTTATCCGGAACATTAATACATCCGCGACGATCCCTTTTCTCCATTTCGCCAGCTTTTGCTCATAAACATGCAACACGTGTTTCTCCTTTAATGTAAAAAACAGCAATGGCAATACGGTTGCGGTTACATTTTCTCTAACTGTGAAAAAATCAGTGTTGCCACCCATAACATGTCCGGTGGCGAATAGTACAATAAAAAGATTTAATGTCTTTTTACATGCCTACAAGCGCTAATGTGGAACAATAGTACATATTTAATGCCCCATAACCAAAAAACGTGACGTGATGTGGCCATTTTATAAGGTCAGATCTGAAATTAGCACCCAAAAATTAGTTAAAAATAGCTACATTTGTTCATGTTATAAAACTCCATAGACCAGTGTAATCATAACCTATTTCTACAAAGGTCGATTTTTTTTCAGAGCTGTCTGGTAAAATTCTTTGGTGCTTATGTCGCAACATAAAGTATTCAGACGAAGTGAGGTATCCAACATGAAGTCCAGGACATCTCTGTTTGTCTGATTTCTTTTCCTATGACCGGTCCTCGTTGGCAGACCCTTACGGTAGCGTCTTATCATCTGATATAGGCGAACACAATCTCACTTACTGTGTCTAGGAGGAGTTATCAACAGGGGCTAGATATTATCAGAAATATTTAATATTGTGCAGACCATGAGTTCTAATACTGAGTGTACTTATCTCATTGGTGAGAATAAATTTGTCAGATTTAATTTCTGCTAAACCATGCCTTTGTTATGCATAACAAATATATTGAAATTTTATCCAGTATCTTTGGCAAGAATCAATTCTTCATATCGTTTTATTCTGAATATTTCTTTCAAATTTTTTTGAGGATTATAGCAAATCTTCTGCTGTCAAATGTGCTTCAAAACTTTAGTGCTTACTTGTGACACAGACATAAATATTTTTTCAGAATAACTTTAAAGCCTCTACAAGTTCAAAGCTCACTTACTCCGTGATGAGTTGTTCTGATACTCGAAGAAATGCACGAAAGTCACCCTGAAACATTTTCTTTGTTGGACTAAAGGAAAATTCGTCACATCGACAAGTGTAGTTCTTTTTAATCTCTTTCACATAGGCGGGAAGAAAAAACTGTTTACCAATCAGTTAAACTGTGTCACTGTTGACACATAAATCTCAACTGATAAATATGTGAAGATACATATTATCTGTAGGTTGTTTGTGTCTTGACGTGCTCGGGAGTTATTTCTATGATTCTTTTTACACCTACTAAACCGATTTTTAGCAAGTATATGTCCAAGCCTCTTTCTTATTCATGAACTCTGTTTACCCTTTACGCCTATGTATTTGGCTCTGTTTAAAAGTTAGCACACGTACTTCTTTCGTTATTTTCTCAGTCACATTCAAGGAACACAGTTGTTAAATTTTTAATATCTATACTGAGTTGACAACAGAGGCTTAGTTTTCCATAAATACTCTGCAACAACCATACTGAGTTAAACTATATGTACAACAAATCCGGCACATTGTGTTTTTGAAAAACTTCACGTTTTTACCAGCTATTGATTTTCTAACATGCCTTCCTTTTTAGCTTTTGAGAGATTTGGTACCTGCAAACTTTCCCTGTCTTAACGTTCCTCGCTTGCGTCCCTTATTTTACTACCTTTTAAAACTTTCTTTGTTCTATACTCCGATTTACTCTCTCTTTAAACATCCAAATCCCATTATGTGGTTTGGGGTTTTTTTTCGATTGGAAGGTTTGACGATTACTATAAGCAGTCTCCCGTCCCTAATTTAGGGCCACTTGTTCCAGGGAAGGGTGAGAGCCAGCGCCGTAATACAAACACAACATCCATGCCTCATTGGGATTCGAACCCGGACCCCAATCTTGGATGAATGATCAGAAGCCATAGCTTAGACCATTGCGCCACCATATCGGCTGCTTTGTTTTCATCATCATCGGTATTATTTATATTATAAAAAAAGTATTCCACCACCTCTTTTTTCGGGTTTTTTCTCTTCCTTCCGGGACAGGTACGGCGTACCAAATCTGGGAAGTGATATTTCTTTTCTCTCAATTGTCCAGGAACTACCTCACTATGCTACAAGTGTTCAGGATAGCTGCCTTCTGTAGTTCCATGTAGGTGTTAGGTTGAAGGTCTAGTGTCTGTATATAGCTGTGGATGGTCTTAGGTACAATTCCTGTGGCTGATATTACTATGGGGACGGTGGTGACGTCCTCCATATGCCACATTTCCTTGACTTCGTATCGTAGGTCGTTATACTTTGACAGCTTCTCTCCGTGCGTCTTCTGGATGTTGCACGTGTTGGGCACGGCTATGTCAATGAGGTATGTTGACTTTTCTCCTTGTAGACCACGACAATGTCGGGCCGATTGAGGGGGGTCTTATCTGTTCTGATCGATCTGTCCCAGTACATCTTGTGGGTGTTGTTCTTTAGAAGCGTTGTTGGCTCATACTTGTAGTAGGGGACAGGCTCAGTTGTAATGAGGTGGTGCTTTCTTGCCAATTTCTGATGGAGGATTTTGACGACTTGATTGTGCCTATTCGTGTGCTTTGCCTGTATGAGAACTTTGCACCCTGCTGTGATATGTTGGATGGTCTCTGTCGCTTGATGGCATTGCCTACATGTTTCGCTTTCCACTGACGTGCCCTTTAGGATATGCTTCAGAGAGTTTCTGGTGTTTACAACTTGATATTGTACAGCCATCAGGAACCCTTCGGTCTCGGGGAAGAGGGATCCGTTTGTTGGCCATGCACTGGAGGCAGTCTTATCCACATGGTCGGATTTCAGATCATTGTAGTGCCTTCCGTGTAGAACTTTCTTGCCCCAAGCTTCTTCTTTTGGCTCCCTCCTTCCAATCTCGATGTCCTGAGTAAAGAGGTCTGTGGCTGTGTACTTCTTGTCACTATGTTTTACCACTTGGTGAAGGGGTTCATTGCTGTGGTGGAAGTATTTCCTGGGGCTGCTAATTTCTTTGGCTCGGTGTTCCATGAGATCAATCATCCCCCGTCCTCCTTCTGGCTGTCCAATGATCAGCCTTTCTACTGCTGACTTCGGTTGGTGTTGGGGATGTTTAGTGAGGGTTTTCCTGGTATTGTGCATTATTTCCTCAAGCTCTGTGGTGGTCCAGTTGATGATTCCGAAGGAATACGTGAGGACTGGAACTGCGTATGTGTTGATATCCCTAGTAATGTTGCGAGCGTTGAGCTTAGTCTTCATTAGTCTCCCCAGCCTTTGGTTGTATTTGACGGCTAGATTGTTTGCGATTTCTTTGTGTTCTAGGCGTTGTCCCTGAAACATACCGAGGTACTTATAGGCTTCTCCTTCCTCCATAGCTGCGATCTTTTCTCCGGTCTTCAATTGGTAGCTATGTACATCGTGCTTTCCTTGGTTCATACCTTGTGCCTTGCATTTTTCTAGGCAGAATTCCATCCCGATGTCATTGCTGAAGTCCTCAGTGATCCGGATTAGCTGCTAGAGTTAGTTCGGCGACAATGCGTACAGCTTGATATCATCCATGTACATGAGGTGGAATAACTTGTACTTGTTGGTTTTGTTGCACTTGATGGTAAACCTATACTTGCTTTCGTTGAGCATAGTTGACAGTATGTTGAGTACTAGACATAACCATAGTGGGCTGCGTGAATCTCCCTGGAAGATGCCTCTCCTTATGTGAATGGGCTTGGTCGTCATGTTCTCGAATTTGATCGTTGTTTTCCACCCTGTCATATGCACCTTAAGGAATTTTATGACTACAGGACTTACTCTGTAGATCTCAAGGACCACTATCAGCCATCTGTGATGTACGGAATCGTAGGCCTTACGGTAATCGACGTATGCTGTGTATATGTGGCGGTGAATCTTACAAAGCTGGCTCCATTACAACAGCGTCGATGGTAAGCTGTTCCTTGCATCCTCTACAGTCCAGTTGGTATCACTTTTGTGGTTCTGTCATATTTGCACGTCCTTCCGCGTGTGATGCACTCTGTTAGGATCTTATACAACGTAGTTAGACAGGATATTGTTCGATAGTTGGCTGGATTTCTTGTGTCCTCCTCTTTAGTCTTAAGTATCGTTACTCCCTGGGTGAAGAAATCCGGGATTAGGGCTGGTTTTTAGATCATATTGTTCAGTTGTTTTACCAGATGTTTGTATATACAGGTGAACCTCTTGTACCAGTAGTTGTAGATGTTATCAACACCTGGTGCCTTCCAAAGAAGACTGCAGCTATGCCTTCCAAAGTGTCTTAGCTATGACTTGCTGTAGGTCCTGTGCTGTGATCTTCCAGTTGGTCATTTCCTGATATCGGCTCGCTGTCCTTTTTTCTCGCTGTAGCCATGAGGCTTTGTTGTTGTGGTTCGTATTCCTCGCCCAGATGTTACTCCAGAATTTTTCTACCGCTTCACATTCTGGTGGTCCTTTGCCTTTGATGTCTTTCTTGGTAATGTTACTATATAAACTTATCGCTTTCGAATGTGTTATGTTCCATATGTTGCTGTGTGTTCTCTTTGTATCGTCTTAGTCTCTTTCTGATAGCCAGTAGCTTTGTTTCAGCGTGTCTAACTATTCTTCTATTTGCTAGTTCTCTTCGAACCTGGTGTGGACTTTGGCGCCTTTCAGGATGAGCTTTACTTTTTCTATCAGCTTCTTGGACCTATTTCCCTTTATCCACTGTGTGAGTTGGCTGATTTTCTTCCGCAGTTCAACAACTCGGCCCTGCAGTCTTCTTTGCCATGCTGGAAGGATGGGTTTCTTGGTCCTTTGTTCCTTCTGATGGACGGTGTTTTACCCGTTTAGTCTTGTCTTTGCAACTGCTGCACAGTACAAAGCTGTGTGAATGGATTTTAACGTGGTGTCATTTTTATCTAGGTAGGCAGGTAACACAGACTTACTGAGATGTTCTGTTATTTGCCATTTTTTTTGTTTTTTAACTAGTGGATATTGTATGTTCTTAACTGATGTTTTAAGCACTAGATAGCACCACATTCCTGCGACGGGTATGTAACGATTGGTCGACAAACGGTTGGTCGACATAACGATTGGTCGGCATAACGATTGGTTGACAGTAACGACTGGTCGATATAACGACTAGTCGACATTGGTCGACATAAAATGGTCAACTAATAAGTGCAAATAGTTTGGCGGTAAATTGCCCAACCGGAAGATTGCCACACATCTTTCAGCAACGCGGAAAATTGCCACACACAGAAAAATTGCCCCACCGGAAAATTTTCACATTCTTTTTAATTAAGGGGACGAGCACAAATTGCCGTTCGTCCGAGAAACGCTTTGAATGTGTAGCAATTTTCCGAGTTTCCGAATTATATGTGGAAGATTCCGCAAGGTGCCTAACGACGGAAAGGAGTTCTTTTGTTTCTCTGAATTTTCATGCGGGTTCATTCAAGTTTAGGGCAACTAGACACAGAAGTTTAAGGGATGGCGGGAGTTTGGAGGAGGGGGTATCGGCTCTATCACCAACTTCAGCAATTACAGGGAAGACTTATTTTTCACATTGGCGCCTGATTGTGGAAAGTAATCACAGGGAAGACTTATTTCAACACACAAAGAAATATGGCATTACTCAGTTGAGATTATTTGAACACACAAAGAAATGTGGAATTACTCGATTGAGATTATTTGAACACACAAAGAAATATGGAATTACTCAGTTCAGATTATTTGAACACACAAAGAAATATGGAATTTACCTAAAGTGCCCCGGGGCTCTTTCAGAAGTAACATCGTTCAGAAGGCCCTCAATATAGATTTCACTTAGAGTACAAAAGACGACACGGGTCCTATTTGGAAATAATATATTATAATGCTGTACGTTCTGAGGACTAAATTGTAAAAGATATTATTTCCAAAAAGTAACGTTACGTTTTGAGAGGTCAGTACGTTCTGAGAGGTCAGTACGTTCTGAGAGGTACCGCTGCGAATGTAAACCATACTCCTCTGAACCAATGGTTATCTAGACCAATCGTACTGTCGACCAGTCGTTACTGTCGACTAGTCGTTACGGTTGACAGATCGTTACGGTTGACTGATCTTTATGGTCGACTAATCGTTATGTCGACCAATCGTGCTGTCGACCTATCGTTACTGTAGACTAGTCGTTACGGTCGACTGATCATTATGTCGATCAATCGTGCTGTCGACCAATCGTTGCTGTCGACCAATCGTTACTGTCGACTAGACGTTACGGGTTGACTGATCGTTATGTCGACCAATCGTGCTGTCGACCAATCGTTACTGTCGACTAGTCGTTACGGTCGACTGATCGTTATGTCGACCAATCGTGCTGTCGACGAATCGTTACTGTCGACCAATTGTTATGTCGACCAATCGTTATTCGACAAATCGTGTGACACCGTCCTGCAACTGTTTCGACACCTGTTTAGGAAGGTAATCTCAAGTCGAATTCCACGGCGGCTGGCGATGGTTCTAGGTGGCATGGAACTTGAGACCGCTTGGATGGTAGCTACTTACGCTATCCACTAGGCACACCAGTAAATAATAATAATAATATTATTATAATTATAATAATAATAATAATTATTATTATTATTATTATTATTTTCGGATCCACGTACTTATTTGAATGCCAACAAATAAACAGGTATAAATGTTACTGTAGCTGTTTGTATTGAGTTTTATACAGTATAGTAAACTGGAAGAAAATAAATTGTACAGATTGTTTACTAGCTGCCCAAGTGACCGATTGATCAGATGTGTCACTGAATTGTCGACCTAGCTGGGCCTGGGCTAGAGTCCTGGATTAGGCATGAGCGTTTGTTTATTTGTCTTAAGATGCTGTCTCTCTTCGTATCCTGGAAATAGCTGCCTTAAATGTGGGACGGCGACTAAAAATCTTTAGAGCTGCTCAAGCGGTCGTTAAACCCGGAAGCAAAAAATAAATAAATAAAAAAGGCTTGTACTTTTATTAACAAACTCCATTTTCTGTTTTGTATCACAGGTGCAAAAAGAGACGAGGACGGCCATTATTGGGTAACAGGTCGTGTGGACGACATGCTGAATGTATCAGGGCATCTTCTGTCAACGCTGGAAGTGGAATCTGCGTTGGTTGACCACAAGAGTGTTGCTGAGGTAGCCGTTGTGCCACAGCCGCATCCTGTTAAAGGGGAATGCCTCTATTGTTTTGTTGTTTTAAAAGAGGTAATAATGATTCCTTTCTAACATCTTGCAATGCAATAAATTTTAAAATCGGGTGTGTGCATTTGTTAAAGTATAGCGATACTGGAACACAGTGACTGCATTCAGGGGGTAAAACGTAAGACTTATTATAAAAAGGAAAATACATTACACACTGAATCGAAAACAATTTAAAAGTTTCAACGTGAAACTAAACACATGGCCCTATCGCAGCTTAAAAGCATTAAATTCATTTAAACTTTCATAACATTTACATTTCTTTAATTACTATCAAGTAACAAATGATGTCTGCTAATTTTGTAACATACCTGCAAAATGCTTTAATTGTTTAGATATTCCTATTTTTATATGAAACGGGCTACTTCTAAAGCAGTTCAGTAATCGAAAGAAATCGTCGCTAACCGGGACACAGAGAAGACACTCTGTAACAGTAATAATTACAGCAAAAAATTCACGAGATCTACAAATTACACAAATTAATATGCATATACTACAAATACATAAATTAATATATGTGTAAAACCGACCTTTTTCATCTGGCTAAAAGTACAGGCATGACTTCCCATTTTCAAAATCCAAGCAAATTATCAACTCAAATGAAAAACGAGTTGAAATAATTCAGTGATTCACAAGCAAAGAAAATCGTCTCAGCATCCGGCAGAGCTTGTGAGCTCTAACTGTTGCTCGAATTAGTTTTCCTGCAATTTAGATGAGAATGTTCCATGTAGAACAACAGCCACAAAAGAGTGTAATCATTTAATCCGCACAGACGTCAAACAACAACTTATACAAATAAACGAACTCTTGAAAGAAATAAATGCAATGAAAATAATTTTTGGAAACGTTTAAATGAGTGTAATGTGCTTTGACTAATTAGCGAATTCCACTCAGTTGCTGTTGACTAAATTGCTGTGGAGGACTTTTGTATTCTAAGAAAAGTTTTGTACTTAGGCAGATAAAATAATTATCAACATAATTTTCACTAACATAACTTACTATGTGTTTCTATTCTTCCTTCCTATCCAATGCCTGTTTCACATAAAATACGGACAGTAATACACTGCTTGAGTACTTTGAAATTTCATTGCAATAGAGTTCAATCTCTAGGCTTCAGACATTTAGTTTAATTACAAGAATATCACAGAAACTGAGATAACCCTTAAAATATGATTATTATATGGCACCTTTACGAGTACCTTTGCAGCAGCAATACGACATTTTCACCGATAGATGAAGCTATTCAAGATCTCATTTCAAAACGTGAAAAAGGACCAGATTTTGTTTTGTTCAACAGAGTGTGCATTTAATTCATACCGAGGATAAAATGTTTTGTTGAGTTTTTCTTTTTACACCGGAATGGCATAGCAATAGATTTCATAAGTATCTTTCTCTTAAAAACCTCGCGATAATTCAAAGAAACAATACAGACACTAGAAAGCGATGAAGAAATCTTAAGTGTAAAAATAATTGTCTCATGTTATAAAAGTCGGAAGGAATCATTATTCTGGGTACAGACTTGAACACTGAACAGTTGAGTCGGAAATGATGAAGTTGTGTGACGACCTCACCAGCACGCCAAGATACTTCTTGAGAAACGCCACAAGCATGTCAAGTCAATTCTTCCATAATTGTGAAAAATCACTAACTAATCGAGAGTAGTGAAAATGCCACAAATGGTCGACAGTGTCGCCTGCTTGTCTATTTAACCCTTCAGTTCAGAATATGTGAGTATTTAACCCTCGTGTCGAGGATTATATAATTCATAAAATTATCAGTGAAAGCTCTCTTAGCCTCCCCGGTAACCGCGTTGTCAAGCGCGTGGTCTCCTGTATAATTACCAGGGCTGTGCCATGATGTGGCATAGATGGTCCCATGCTGCCGGCTTACTCTTCTTCGAGGAAAAAGTGACCTCGAGCTATGGACGGGGGACACCTTAGCGCTATTTCGGTACCTTTTTTAACACAAAATTTTGTGTTTCTAGTTTTGAAATAATTATTTATTCATAATAACACAGTAATCGTAATACGTAATATGCAACACCATATAATTACATACGTAATTTAAGTAATGCAATGACGGCAACACTTGAGGGATTTTATGAGATCTTCAAAAGGTCTGTTGAGAAAAGACTGCTTATCAGCGAACACGCTGATTTGCTAAACTATTCCAAATAGTTAATCATGATTATCGTCAACGATGGGTACAATTCCCGTAGGTGTCTGTTGCCATTTTAACTCTATTGTCCCATTGAAGTCTGCTCGTTGCAGAGTGGCTCAGTTCTTGAAGAGTTCCACTGCACCAGTCTCATAGACAATTCCCGTAGGTGTCTGTTGCCATTTTGTCTGTTCGTTGCAGAGTGGCTCAGTTCTTGAAGAGTTCCACTGCACCAGTCTCATAGACAATTCCCGTAGGTGTCTGTTGCCATTTTAACTATATTGTGCCATTGAAGTCTGTTCGTTGCAGAGTGGCCCAGTTCTTGAAGAGTTCCACTGCACCAGTCTCATAGACAATTCCAGTAGGTGTCTGTTGCCATTTTAACTATATTGTCCCATTGAAGTCTGTTCGTTGCAGAGTGGCTCAGTTCTTGAAGAGTTCCACTGCACCAGTCTCATAGACAATTCCAGTAGGTGTCTGTTGCCATTTTAACTATATTGTCCCATTGAAGTCTGTTCGTTGCAGAGTGGCTCAGTTCTTGAAGAGTTCCACTGCACCAGTCTCACAGACAATTCCCGTAGGTGTCTGTTGCCATTTTAACTATATTGTCCCATTGAAGTCTGCTCGTTGCAGAGTGGCTCAGTTCTTGAAGAGTTCCACTGCACCAGTCTCATAGACAATTCCAGTAGGTGTCTGTTGCCATTTTAACTATATTGTCCCATTGAAGTCTGTTCGTTGCAGAGTGGCTCAGTTCTTGAAGAGTTCCACTGCACCAGTCTCACAGACAATTCCCGTAGGTGTTTGTTGCCATTTTAACTATGTTGTCCCATTGAAGTCTGTTCGTTGAAGAGTGGCTCAGGTCTTGAAAAGTTCCACCGCACCAGTCTTTGATATCGTCGTCACCTCACACACGATGAGGGCGTCCTCTTGAATTTCTTCCGTTCATTAAGTCAAACACCAATGTCTTTAACCAAATAGTCAGATGCAAATAAATGACCAACAAATGTAATGAGAAATATACTGTATGGTGAAAAAGATATCTGGAAATTGTCTAAGAGGTTTCAAATCAATGAAAGGGACTGAATTCGTAGTTTTAGAGAATACCTACAGCATCAAGTAAAAGAAATACCGAAGCTGAAGAGAACTTTGCAAAAAAATTGCTTTATCAAAGAACGTGTAAGGGAATTTCTCAGATGAGCTTGATAATGAGAGAGAAATCCCACCTGGGTCTTCTCTTTCAAACAAAACAGTAACCAAATATTATTCATAAAAATTGCTGTGCCTCCCTAACCGAGTTTGATCCTGCAAATTACCTCCAACCGTGGATTTTTCGAGGACATCAGCCTTGGATTCAGCATGCAAGCAGCGGAGTAAAATGGTAGAAACATCTCAAGAGTTGAAAAAAAATTGGACTGTGTTTTTGACTCTTTAGTTTCAACATTTGGCAAGTATTATAAAACTCTTCAGGAATACTCGCATTTTTAATACAAAAATTTAATACAACATGAGCATGTATATTATGATTCTGAATTTTTACCATACAACAATAATAAGGCTTAAAGATAAAGCAACACTCTCTCTTTATTTATATATACCGATGAGGCATTACATTATGACCACCTACCTAATAAGCTGTAGGAACCCCTTTAGCCCAAAAAACAGCGGCCACTCGGCGAGGCATCGATTCGATAAGGTGAGGTGGCGATAGGTATCCTGTGGTATCTGGTACCACAATGTCAACAGCAGGTCCTCCAGTTCCCGTACATTTTAGGGTGGTAGTGATTTAGCGCGAACCCACTTTTCCAAGTCGAACCCCAAATGTAAAATTGAGTACATGTCATATAAATTTGGAGGCCAGGGCATTAAGAGAAAGTCACCAGCATGTTCCTCGAACCACTCCTTGACGATTTTGGCAGTGTGGTATAGCGCATTATCCTGTTGGTAATGGCCATCACCACCAAGGAACACAGTTGCCATCAAAAGGTGAACTTGGTCCGCAACGATGTTCAGCTTGATAATGAGAGAGAAATCCCAACTGGGTCTTCTTATTCAAAAATTGCCAGGAATTGTGCTATTGGGATAACGAGGCCTAAAGTTTCCAAAGGAAACATCGCCCACAGCATAACACCGCCGCCGCGGCCAGACTGTTTCCGTCCAATAGTGCAACCAGGTGCCATAGCCTCCTTTAGTAATCGACGTATCCGCGCTTGGCCGTCTTGGTGGTGCACCAGGAATCTCGATTTGTCATCCCAGGCTACTTTCTTCCAATCATCCGCTGTCCAATCTAGATGATCTTAGGCCCATTTCATGCTTGTTAGCGATGACGTGGAGTGAGCACGGGAACCGGGCAGCATACGCAGAAGGCTGCGATGAACAGTGCGCTGTGACACATTGCCCTGATCACCACGGTCGTAGCTGCGGGTGATTTGTCGCACTGTGGCCCTGCGGTCGCTGTGAACAATGCGTGACAGTCTCCGCTCCTCTTTGGCATCAATAAACTGCGGACGACATAACGCTGTACGACGGTTCGTCGTTTGGCCATATGTGCACCACTTTGATACGTACTGCAGTGTGGGTGGGCTAGCGCACAGGACAGGACGTCCACTGGCTGCACGTGCACACCTGAAAATGTGATCCTACCTGAACGGGAACACTTCTAATGCTCCCGGTTTCTCTCAGCCGGCGAACGACATTGATGATAGTAGCCGCAGTAGGATGAGAACGATTAAGGAAACGTAATGCATATTGGGCAAAATTCGTTTACAGATTTTACGCTTTGCGATGTCATTCGTGACGTATTTATGCCGGTGATCGGATACCAAGAGATCTGCATTTCCGGACTTCTATTGGAGTTTTTGGTGAATGTAAGGGTTATTTCATACTAAATCGGTGACGAAAACGGTAAGTATGGCTGACAGCGGCGTGCTTCTCAAAATGGTTACTTTCACAGGTACGGAGCGTGATGACTGTAAGTTTTAGTTTGAAGAAGCGAAATCGGCGGCAAATTTTCAACGGAAATTTTGCACCCACTAGATCTACAATTTACTCTTGGCATAAGAATTTTGTTGAGACTGGTTGTTCTGTTCGCTATGGGAAGTCCCCTGGTCGCCCACGTGTTTCTGCTGCTGTCGTAGAACAAATGAGGGAGAGCTTCGTTCGTAGTCTCACGAAAGCAACACGACTGTGACTCGCGAAATGAATATTTCACAACCTACAGTTTCACGAGTGTTATTAAAACGCTTGCACTTAAAACCATACAAATTTACCATGGTTCAAGAAATTAGCAGCGCCGATTGCGTGGCTCGTCAGGAATTCCGTGCGGAATGTAGCATCGGATACACAGGAAGATAGGGCGTTTCTGAACTACGTAATCTTCAGTGATGAATCAGTGTTTCATGTCAGTGGTAAGGTTAACACCCACAACCGCAGGATTTGTACGCCGAAAATCCACGTGATTCTCTAGAACATGTTCGTGACAGCCCAAAGTGAATGTGTTTTGTGCGCTTAGCAAACATATGGTTTACAACTCCTTCTTTTTCATGAGAAAACAATCAGCGATATCGCGTATGTGGATATATTCGGGAATTATCTCATTTCACAGTTGTACGAAAACAAGGACGGATTCACTTTCAGCAAGACGGTACAGCATCTCACTACTGTACAGGTGCCCGAGATTTTCTCAGTGTTTCCCAGGAAGATGGATTGGTCTAGCAGGGCCGATAGCATGACCATCTCGTTCTCCAGACTTGACACCTTTCTGTTTTTCCCTATGGGGTTTCATTAAAGTGTTTGTTCCAAAATTACTTGAAAATCTTGCTGAACTCAAAACTCGAATCATCGCCGCAGTTGTAGAAGTGACAACGGATACGCTGCTTCATGTTTGGCAAGAAATTGACTTGAGGAGATATGCCTGCCGCATTACCAATTGCAGTCATTTCAAAACAAAATAACTATATGGGATGAACCTTGATGTGTTTGGCTACAGATTAACACCTGCAAATATTCGTTAAGTATTCTGAATACATTTCTATGGACTTTCAAAGTTGTAAAGTCCTTTTTGAAATAACCTGTATATTTAGAGAGAGCGAGAAAGTGAGGAAGGACAGAGAGAGAGAGAGAGAGAGAGATAGAGAGAGAGAGAAATAGAGACAGACAAAGTGAGAGATAGAGAGGGAGAGAGGGAGAGAGAGAGAGAGAGGAAAATTGTTGCTGTACATGTTGAACCAAGTCCTTACTTTTTTTATAGTCATCCATGCCCAAACCTTTAGCAAGGCTTAAATTCCCCCATTTAGCAGAGCATATTTATCGCAATTCTTTGCTCATAATAAAATCCAAAGCTGTGTTGCAGACGTGTAAGATAAGAAGATCTTTCCCTTCGTATCAACTTGGCGATTGACTGCCATATTTTATAAAACTTAAGGTTTACTAAGTAAATATTTTAACTACACATCTGGTTCTGTAGACATACACCGAAGAGCCTAAACATTATGACAACCTTCCTTACATGATGATGGTCCCCACGCTCCGTCAAAATAGCTGTTATCCGGCGAGGCAGGGACACTACAAGGTTTCTAAAGGTGTCTTGTGGTATCTGGTACCAATACGTTACCAACAGATCCTTTAACTCTTGTAAGTAACGTGGTTGAGCCGCCGCAGATACAATTTGCTGTTCCAACACAAACCACAAATGCTTGACTCGATTGATGGCTGGGGAATTTGGAGGCCACAGAAATACCAGGATGTCTTTGTCATGTTCCGCGAACCATTCTCAAACAATCCGGACAGTATGGCATAGCACATTATCCGGCTAAAAGAAAGCTCTACTAAAGTGAAATACCGTTGCCATGAAAGGAAGTATACCTGGTCTGCAATGATGTTTACATAGGTAATAGACGTCATAGTTTCCTGCACATGAATGACTGGACTCAGAGTTCCCCAGCAGAACATTTCCCAAAGCATAACACTTCCTTCATCTTCTTGGTTCATCCCACTGTGCATCCTGGTGCTAACGCTGGAAAACGATGGACAGGTAGTACCCTGCCGTCCAAATGGTGTAACAGGAAACGGGATTCATCGGACCAGTCGTCTTTATTTCAATAATTCAAGGTTCAGTTTTGGTGCTCGCGTATCCGTTGTAGGCGCTTTCGACAGTGACCCGAGGATGCGTGTTTCGACGGTGTACCGCTGATAGCGTTTCAAGCTTCAATTTCGTGTCCATTGTAGGCGCTTTTCAATGTTGCGTGTCCATTGTAGGCACTTTTCATTGTAGGCGCTTTTCAAGGTTCAATTGCGTGTCCTTTAAGCACTTCCGACGGTGAACCGGTGATTGCGTGTCAAGGTCCAATTGCGTGTCCATTGTAGGCGCTTTCGATGGTGAACCGGTGAATGCATGTCAAGGTTCAATTGCGTGTTCATTGTAAGCGCTTCCGACGGTGAACCGGGGATTGCGTGTCCATTTTAGGCACTTTTCATTGTAGGCGGTTTTAAAGGTTCAATTGCGTGTCCTTTAAGCGCTTCGGACGGTGAACCGGTGATTGCGTGTCAATGTTCAATTGCTAGTCTATTGTAGGCGCTTTTCAATGTTTCGTGTCCATTGTAGGCACTTTTCAAGGTTCAATTGCGTGTCCTTGAAGCGCTTGCGACGGTGAACCGGTGATTGCGTGTCAAGGTTCAATTGCGTGTCCATTGTAGGCACTTTTCATTGTAGGCGCTTTTCAAGGTTCCATTGCGTGTCCTTTAAGCTCTTCCGACGCTGAACCGACGATTTCGTGTCAAGGTTCAATTGCGTGTCCATTGTACGCGATTTTCATTGTTGCGTGTCCATTGTAGGAACTTTTCATTGTAGGCGGTTTTCAAGGTTCAATTGCATGTCCTTTAAGCGCTTCCGGCGGTGAACCGGTGATTGCGTGTCAAGGTTCAATTGCGTGTCCATTGTAGGCGCTTTTCAAGGGTCAATTGCGTGTCCTTTAAGCGCCCCCGACTGTGAACCGGTGATTGCGTGTCAAAATTCAATTGCGTGTCCATTGTAGGCGCTTTCGATGGTGAACCGGTGATTGCGTGTCAAGGTTCAATTGCGTGCCCATTGCAGGCGCTTTTCAATGTTGGGTGTCCATTGTAGGCGCTTTTCAAGGTTTATTTGTGTGTCCTTTAAGCGCTTCCGACGGTGAACCGGTGATTGCGTGACAAGGTTCAATTGCGTGTCCATTGCAGGCACTTTTCATTGCAGGCGCTTTTCAAGGTTCAATTGCGTGTCCTTTAAGCGCTTCCGACGGTGAACCGGTGATTGCGTGTCAAGGTTCAATTGCGTGTCCATTGCACGCGCTTTTCAATATTGCGTGTCGTTGTAGGCACTTTTCATTTTAGGCGCTTTTCAAGGTTCAATTGCGTGTCCTTTAAGCGCTTCCGACGGTGTACCGTTGATTGCGTGTCAAGGTTCAATTGCGTGTCCTGTAAGCGCTTCCGACGGCGAACCGTTGATTGCGTGTCCATTGTAGGCGCTTTCGAAGGTGAACCGAGGTTAGCATAGGCACTCGGGACGGCAGTCCCATTTTCACCGGGCTTCGATGTACTGTGTATTGTGGCACATTACTCCTGTCACAAACATTCAAATTACCGTGATGTTGCAATACAATGAGCATGCCTTCGTTAGCTTGTACCATACGGGATAGCCTTCGCTCACCTTTAGCATCGATGAGCCGTTTTTGGCCCACACCTTGCCGGAGGTTTGTGGTTTCCCCCTCCACGGACCACTTCCCCATCTGTAGAACAAGAATAACACTCAAAATAGTAAAACTGTAGTAATGATCCGAATTTCTTGGCGTAGAATGGAAATAAAAGTTTCCAAGCTTTCGCAAAATAACCAGATGGTTTTCTCAAGGAAGGTAGACAGCCAACTGCAAACTGAGTAATAGAACACTTCAACTGTTTAAACACGGTGACTTGACTAGACAATAAATAACACTGATTAGCAGAGCTCAGTATCAGGTGTTATTTATACCGTTTCATGAGCTTCATACGCACCGTCGTTACCTGCAGTTCCTTCAATTTTAATAAAGACTCGCTGGTCATAATATTTTGTCTTTTCGGGGTACCATGTTTTTGATAATTATTCACCCTCAGTCCTTTTTAGCACGACTTTTGTAAAAAAAGATAGTGCTTATGTTACCGGTTTGTCCGTCCGTCCGTCCGTCTACACGATATCTCTGCAACTATTAGTCCAGTTTGGAAAACTCTTTTTGCATTGAGAAGCTTGAAATATACGAATGATAATCCTTCATGTCGTTTGTTTTTTACGATGCACAATTTCGCCGCTATAGGGCGTAAGTGCAGATGATGTTGAATTCAAAAATTCATTTTATTCCACATATTTGCTTCTAAACATCCGATTGAAAAAATGCTTTTATCTTTCGGTTCCATTTATGCTGAAGACTATTTTAGGAATAGTTACTTTTTCAAAGTACGCATAGATTGTCCTCTAGGGGGCGTAAAAATAAATTACGTTTTTCCCCGATATCTCTTCTTCTACAATTCCGATTTAAAAAATGTTTCCTTTAGCGGATACAGCTCCTGATGGATTTTTTTTTGCATATGATTTATAATTTTTTGAAAAGAATTATTTGGCCACCAGGGGGCGTAAGTGTTAATTTTTGCTTCTGATGTATTTGCCATAACACCTGAGCTTCTAAATTCTCGATTGATAAAAATTCTTTTGTGGACCGATGCCACTCATGTTGATAAACCTTTTCGGAATATTTTCTTCTTAAAATATTCCACGGTTTCTCCGCCAGGAGGCGTAGATACGTATCTTATTTTTGTCAATATCTCAGCATCTAATGGTCCGATTTGAAAAATTCTTTCTTTATTAGATAGAGTTTCCGGTTCGACATGTTTTTCATATAATTTCAAAATTTTCAAGTAATTCATAGACTTTCCGGTAGGACCGTAAATGTAAATTGCGTTTCCCCTATACCTCTGCTTCTAAATCTCCTATTTGAAAAATTCTTTCTGCAGAAGATACAGCTCCTAATGGGAAATCCTTTGCACATATTTTATAATTTTTGTACAAAATGGTTTGCCACCAGGGGACATAGGTCATAATTTCCGCTTCTGATGTATTTGCAGCGAAATATGAGCTTCTAAGATCTCGATTGTTGTTGTTGTTGTTGATTGGAGGTTTTAACGACCACCGTGAGCAACTCAATGGGCTATAAGTAGTCGCCCGTCCCTAATTTAGGGTCACTGGTTCCAGGGAAGGGAGAGAGCAAGTGCCGTAAGACAAACACAACATCCATGCCTCACCGGGATTCGAACCCGGACCCCGTTCTTTTTTTTTTTTTTTTTTTTTTTGATTGGAGGTTTAACGACCACCGTGAGCAACTCAATGGGCTATAAGCAGTCGCCCGTCCCTAATTTAGGGTCACTGGTTCCAGGGAAGGGAGAGAGCCAGTGCCGTAAGACAAACACAACATCCATGCCTGACCGGGATTCGAACCCGGACCCCTTACGGACGAATGATCAGAGGCCAACGCTTTAGACCACTGCGCCACCGGGGCGGCGGACGGACCCCGTTCGGACGAATGATCAGAGGCCATCATTTAGACCACTGCGCCACCGTGGCGGCAGATCTCGATTGAAAAAAAAGACCGTTAGTGGACCGATACTGATCGTGTCGACCAACATTTTAGGAACATTTTCTTCTTAAAATAACGCATGGTTTCTACGCCAGGGAGGCGTAGATGTATATCTTATTTTTGTCAATATCTCTATTTCTAGGAGTCTGTTTGAAAAGTTTCTTCTTTGTGGGATAGTGTTTCCGATGCGAAATGTTTTTCATATAAATTCAAAATTGTCAAGTAAATCATAGACTTTCCGCTAGGGGGCGCAAAGGTAAATTGCGGTTTCTGCGTTATTTCTGCTTCCAAAACTGCGATTTGGAAAATTCTTTCTGTATCGCATACAACACTTGATGGAAAATATTTCTTCATGCAATTTCCAATGTTTGATAAAGAATGGTTTGGCCACCAGGCGGCATAAGTGTTAATTTCTGCTTCTGGTGTATTTGCAGCAAAATCTGGGCTCCTGAAAACTCGACTAAATTTTTTTTCTTGGACTTATACAGCTCATATCGAAAAACCTTTTGCGAATATTTTTCTTCTTAAAATAACGCATGGTTTTTGCACCAGGGGCGTAAAGTCACATCGTATTTTTATCGATATCTCTTTTTCTAAGAGTCCCATTTGAAAAATTATTTCTGTGTTGGAGAGTGTTTCTGTTGCGAAGTGTTTCTCATATAAATTCATGTTTTTTGTAATGCACAAGTCTGCAACCAGAGGGCGTTAGCTCACGATTCCGTTTGCAGCAATATCTGAGGGATTAAAAACCCGATTGAAAAACTTCTTTCTTCCGTCAGATGCCGTTGTTTTCCATATCGGTTCCATTGACTTTGAATAGCTTTGATAAATTTAATTTGCGTCAGAATGGATTGAAAAGACGTGCTAATTACACCCGAAAATTCGGTGTCATCTTTCTTGTTTGAGTTGCATTTACCCACTAATTTCTGAACACTGTAGAAGCGGGCTTTAAAACAAACCATCCATGAAAGTTTGACGCAATACAGTATAAAACGTAGTCCTTATATTTTGAAAAAAAAAATCTAAATATTATTATCTGGTTATCCAAAGGAGATGAACGAAGAACGCGGGAAGAAATCCTCAGTTCTAAGTACAGTCATGTAGAAGATTTATATGAATATTTTTTTAAAAGGTTAAGAAAAAGAAATAATTTAAGCATAGAGAAAAGAAATCAATATCAGAGGATTCCTATTACATGAGAACAATTCACGTATAGAAGTTTCCGAATGCATTTTGCACCGGGGAACCGTTTGAGTTATGAGATGCTGATTAATGGGAATATATTCTGTCGTTCGATGTCTCTATTTATTCATTCTTTATCTTCCTACCTGAATGAAATTTCTTCACAATGGGGGAAAAGTAAAAGCTACAGATTTTTGATATACTCGCATCATGCTTCAGTCTCCCGCTATTTCTCTGGAAAGCAGTACATGTAAAAGTATAGTTCTATTATTTTATATTCATTTTCGAAGTAAAAGATAAAGTATTTTTTAGATAAAATATCAGGGTGCATGTTTTTAACAAGGCATTTGCCAGACACTTATTTATACTATTTAATGTCAAGTACATGACACATTTACTTTGACTAAATTTTAAGACAGCAGCAAGTTTCAAAACACTGAAATTATTATTTCGTGTATTTCAGGGTTACGACTTTGATGAAAACGTAGTCCAAGATCTCAAGCAACAAGGCAAGTACTGTATATAGTAATATCCTTCTTTTAAAGTTCCGGGCTATGGTTAATAACTGCTGTTATGTTTGAAAATTGTAGAGGAAGAATGAGAATGCAAAGCAGTTTTTTGCATCTAAAGCAAAAATTCCCATTAAAAACTCATCGTACAAAAAAAATGCTTACAAACGAAGGCTGCTGAAATCATATAGACTAGTTTCAAGAAAATCATACAGACTAATTTATCATATCGACAACATTTGTTTCACGCAGTTTTTCTGTATGGTAAGAAGCGAAGAGAGAAAGTCGAAATGAATTAGATTATGTGAGCTTTTGTGGAATATTCGCAGCAGTTATCTTAATTTGTCATTCCTGCAGTTTACATTTGGTTTCACGCAGAATTTTGTCTATGCTATTAATCAAAACGGCAGAGTGTGTACTTAAAGGATATATTTTCTAAGATTTAGTTGGACCTAAACCGGAAAGCGAATATTTCCAGCCTCCATCCTCACCCACAGTGAAAAGAAAGAATTAAAGAAAAAGCACATGTGAAGAAATTTTGTATAAAGTTGAAGGAAGAGTTTGGAGAACATTTAAAAAGGTGCTCATAAATTTTCTATGAAAATTCAATGCTGACCCTGAAACAGCTGCTGAAAGTCTACAAAGTAAACTCATGACACTTAAAATACCGTAAAGTTCTTTTAATTGTTTTTCTTTGGACTCGCACCCTTTTGTGAAAACGTAGGATCTGTTTGTCGAAAAGTACTTCGTAGGAACGCCATAGCTCTTTGTGTGCTTTGAGAATCAAGTTACTTCAGAGAGAAAATTATGCATTCCTCTTGACCGTTCGTCAAAATTTTTAAAAAGAAGTTCCATACGAAACTGCTTCTTCTTCCAACGTGTCTTGCTAGTGAACTGCCTTTAGCATGAAAAGTTTAAAACAGTAGTTTTCTGTTTTTATAATTGTGCGTGTATGTCTTCTATTTATGTAGCGTCGGTACATCTGTCATCACTGCAACGATGTATTTCTTTGTTACAGGGGTGACGTATACCGCCATTTTCGACCTTCCAGATTAATTGTATTTTACTTTTATTTAAATTTATGTTGCTTCTTGCTTAGTTTTAATTGTGAACACCACATCTAAACTTCTCTGAGGTTCTTCTTTCCTTTTGAGAATGGCTGGCAGTATGTCAAGTCACGACGAGATTCAATATAAAACAACAGATCGGTGCTACTTTCAGCTGTAGCTGGTGAGGGAATTTCTTCTTTTCATATATGCCATTATTAAGGCTTCATGTTTCTGAAGTTTAATACGGGCAAGTCTTAATGTTTTGAAGGTGTCTGGTGATAAATCAACATCTTGAATGATGGATTTAAATCGATCTGCTGTCTCAAGGTCAGTTACTACTTTGACTTCAATATCATATCTCTTTTCATTTGAACCCCTAATTGAATTACGGTATGCCTTATTTTTTAGTTCTAGATTTTTTAGTTGTGTGATGAAACAGAAATAATTCTTCGCCTGGAGCTGTGACTGCATAATTAAACTAAACTCTCACTGATTGTTTGCAGTCTTTTACGCTCTGGTGTGTGTAACAGTCCAGTGCATCTCTTATATACTGAAGAGCAATTGAATTAGAGACAGCTGGCGTTATGAAAATGTGGCGCTGTGGGCGGCTCTGCAAACGGAAACGACAAGACGTATGCAGTCATCCGACAATATAAGGAGTGATGCGACGGGAATCAGTAAGAGTTGGACGCCGTATGGGTAAGACGAAGGATCTAAGCGCATTTGATCGTGGGCAAATTGTCGGGGCCCGACGAATGGGTCACTCCATCTCGGAAGTCGTGCAGGAACTGGGATTTTCACGAGCCACTGTGTCACGGGTGCACCGTGAGTACATCGAATCCGGTAGAACCATCCTTGCAAGTGCCAACTGCCGTGGATAAGGGTGTGTGGATGAGCTGGGTAATCGTCGGCTAGCTCGCATTGTAACAGGGTATAGACGGGCCACAGTGCAAGAAATCACTCGGCAATTTAACGCTGGTGCACAAAAACGTGTTGGCCGCCACACCATCCAGAACCATCTCCTCACTATGGGGTACAGAAGCCATTGTCCCACGAGGGTACCGCTATTGACCGCGCATCACAGGGTGCAAAGATTAGCATCGCCAATGGACCTTAGACACGTGGAAAAATGTACCTGAACGGACGAGTCGAGATTCACGTTGGTACATGCGGATGGCAGGATACGAGTACAGCGCAAATCACATGAGGCGATGGATCCTTCTTGCCAGCAGGGTCTCTTCAAGCTGGTTGGTTTGGCATTCTCACCTGGGGACTGTTTACGTGGACTGAAATGGGATCTCTGGTACGTGTGACATCGTCCTTTACAGGTCAACGTTACCGGGATATCCTGGACGACCATTTGCTCTCGTTTGTGCTTCTTCAAGATCCCACTGGGGACCTCATCCTGCAACAAGACAATGCATCCACCGTGTCATCGCTCCCGGATTGTATCCGAATGGTTGGATGAACACTCCACCGACGTGACCTCGCTTCCTTGGCCAGCTAGGTTACCTGACCTCAATCCCATCTAGCATATCTGGGATGCAATCAAGAGAGATGTTCGATCCTCCATCAAATATTCGTGAACTGTGGGAGTTTGTTCAGGGGTCGTGAATCCGTATGGCTTCCCAACGCTTCCGGTGTCTTGTCGAGTCCATGCCGAGAAGAATCGCTGCCGTCATCAGGGTGAAAGGTGGTGCTACACGTTACTAGACAGGCATATCTAATTCAATTGCTCTTCAGTGTAGATACTATGACAAACATTACACCCATGAGTGTTCTGGTGGGTGAGCTGAGTGACTGTTGCACGTCTTGGCTGAGATACCAGTCGTGACACTTGACGCTAACCTGTTGGATTAACCGCGTCTGGCTAACCAATGTGAGCCCTTCAGCTAGATGTCTGTGTATGGCTACTGTAATTCAATCCTGGTTCACCCTTGATACAGTTGTACGGGAGCAATCATTAGTTGCAGCTGGTTTCCGAAATGCACGGTCACTTGCCCTCAGGGTCCCAACTACCATATCTGGCCGCGGTTAAAATGGTTTACGTCGCCATGTTTCCCCATCAGTGGCAAACGCTTGCTGATTACGCACAGAGAATAGTTATTTACAATTTATAGTATCCGCACGCGACGTTGTTGTCACGTGTACTTCGTTATCGCTCCGAATATGTAAAACGAGGTGTTCCTAATACGAAGCTAACTCAGTATATATACACTGCCTGACAGAGAAAATGCCCCACCTTGAAAGAAAGCTGGAAAACAGACCAAACTGCACACACAGATAGCCAAGTTGGTCACATACAGATTAGGCTCCAGTGACCGAATGTACAGGATAATCAATAAGGAGTGTGGCCCCCATTTTGGGCGATACAGCGTTGAATTCGACGTGGCATGTAGGCAATGAGAGTGCGAATAGTTTCCTGGGGTATCGTGAACCATGTGGTGTTGATCCGAGTCCACAGTTCATCTTCATTTTGCAGGGGTGGGAGGGTACTCAACCGACGTCCAATCGTGTCCCACAGATGCTCGATGTGCGAGAGGTCGGGTGATCGCGATGGGCACGGAAGCTTCAGCACACCGTCTAAAGCATTCATGTTGATCCGAGTGGTATACGGCCGGGCGTTATTCTGTTGAAAAGCAGCGTTTGTGAGGTGTCCTGCAGATGCTGTAGTGCCACGAGCCGCAGCACCTTGTTACCACAGCGCCGTGCCGTGAATGTGCTCGTAATGTGTACCAGCGGTGAGCCGCTGTTGCAGCTGATAGCACCCCACACAATGATTCCACGTCGCCGTGCCGTGTGGTGCTCCACAATGGCGGAGGAATCCACCCGTTGCTCACGTCGCCTCCAGACTCTCACAAGGAGATCATCCGTGGTGAGACAGAACCGCGATTCGTCGCTGAACATCACACTGTTCCATTTGGCACCCCACGTAGCTCTGGAGCGTCACCACGACAAGCGGTGACGACGATGGACCGCTGCTAAGGGTAGCCTTCGCAATGGACGAATGAACAGGAAAGCAGACGTAGCCAATCGACACGACACTCTCCGCGTCGATATCGGAGTATCCAAGCCTTCCCCGTACACTCCGCAAAATGTCGCCCATTGTGGCCTGTGTGTCAGCTACGGAATGACGTCGGATGCGACGATCAGTGCGCTACGGCGTCTGTTTCCGTGTTCCGGGCACCCTATGATGTTGCACAGATCCTTTCTGGCACCACTGTCTCCAAATGAGACCGACGGTTGTAGCATCACGTTGCGTTTCTTCCGCAGTACGATGCAAAAACCATCCGGCGGCACGAAGGCCTACGACGACACCGCACGTGAACTCATCTGTTTGACGAAATCGCGTACGACGGCGTCTTAACAGTATTAGCACTCCTTGTTCGTTCTCCAGACACGGTGACAGCAGAACCACTCACTTTTCACGGCCGTGACGACGTCTCGGCTGATGGCTTTATGGGCTGGTGGTCCGCTTATACGCCTCGCGCCGTTCGTGCGATTGGCCTGCAAATTCAGTCATTTGCATAACTTGTAAGTGTGCACCCACCCTGCAATTTGCATGGCGCTGCGTTTACGTCTTCGTAGTGTGGCGTTTTTAGTATATATTTCAGTTCTATTACTCTTTTACAGGATTAGAATGGTAAATATCTGTGAATGAACTAAGCAGAGATATACAGGGTGGTCCACAAGTCGCCCTTTTTTTGGAACATTTTAAGAAATAAGCACACAATTTACAGATATAAGATTTGCTGCGTTCAAAAGGAAGCATTAAAATTTAACTTTGGCGACATCACGAACATAAACGATATGACTCCTCTGGATCTTTTATGGTGATTTGTATGGGTTTTTCGAACCCCATACCTGCACGTTATGTGAATTAACTGTTCCTGATACGTGAAATGTCTACTCATTTCTAAAAAGCACATGTTCAAGGAAGTCATTATCTGGGAGATCCATTAAGTTACAGCCAAATTAGAAACGGCGAGTCTTATCGTTCTCCTCCAAATGTTGAACAATCTGAAATTTTTAAACCTACAACTGCAGTATTTTATGAAAAGTCGCATTATTGCTGCACGTGGAAACACCAATTGTGCTGCAGCTTATCGGGTTGACATTTCTCCGTCTAACGGAAAACGTTTTCCATACCTGTCCCCCGTTGTCTTCCAAAAGACTGGGACGTCCACTCCTTGGATAGTCGAACACAATCCCAGTTTCTAGAAATTTATCTTCTGCTTAATTATGAAAAAATGATTAACTGCAAATGATGAATTCTTTTAGCATCATGAGGATTCCTGGCAAAACGTGTACAAATATTTCTTTGCACTGGGATTACTGCTTTCGTTGCACATTCGCCATTGTATTAGGGGTATGCAAAAGTTTCCGCCAGTTTTAATGAGAAAGGAGACAGGAACAATCAGGAAACCAGTACACATTTATTCAACGAAATATTGGCTGTTAGTATCAATGACCTTTTGCCATTTTGAGGCAAAAAATGAATGCCCCTGTGAAGAAGGACTCGGGTTTTGAGCTGAAGAACGCAGGGACGAAAGTTTCCAACTCTGGAACTGTGGTGAACCGCTATTGGGCTAGGACATGTTGCATAGAGCGAAACAGATGAAAGTCTGAGGGTGCGATGTACGGAGAGCAAGCCGGGTTGGGTAAAACCTCCCAGTGTAACTGTTGAAGGGTTGATTTCGTGGTGGCACCGACATGTGGTCTGGCGTTATCGTGTAACAGGATGACTGGGAGGCGTCCTTTTATCTGTCCATCGGCGTTTTTGCTCGTTTGCGGCGTTCAGTTTCATCAACTGATTGCTATATCGTTGTGCACTGATTGTTTTGCCCGGCTTCAACAGTTCGAAGTACAGCACTTTCCATGCATATCCCACCACACACACACAACAGCACCTTTTCCCAGTGGATATGCTGTTTTACAGTGGATGTTGATGGCCAGCCTGGGTCGAGCCAGGATCGCTTGCGTGCGGGGTTGTCGTAATAGACCCAGTTTTCATCCCCGGGGACAACCTTGCACAAAAAATTCTTCCCTTGAAGCCTCATCAGCAACGTTATGCAGATGCCCAATCGTTGACCAATATTACGCTCCGTTAAAGTATGTGGAACCCACTTATCTATCTTCTAGATCTTTCCGAAGGTCTGTAGACGCCGTACTACCCTCGATCGAGCCACTTTCAAACGTTTCACCAGTTGCGTGGTCGATTGTGTGGCATCCTCTTGCAACAGCAATTCCAGCTCCTCGTCTGCGAATTCCTGCGGTCTACTTGCACGTGGCTTGTCTTCCAAGCTTAGATCACCTTTCTTAAACCTGGCTTTCTTAAACCTATTAAAGCATTTCTTACATACATGCATTGTATTGTTTTTTGTGTTTGCGTATGGTGCGATTTGTATTTGGGTAATCATTTTTTTTTGGTACAGAAATTGTATGTGCGATTTGATTGTATGCTAGGTAGTGTAACATGGCAAAATTAAATTCAAATACAAAATATTTATGGAGTCACTTTCAAGAAATGTCTTCGTAAAAATCTTAGACAGTTGCCCTATTTTTTCTTCTTTTGGGGTTCTACTACCACCAAGCGCAACACTAAGGGTTATTCGTATAATTTAAGGTCACTTGTTCCCTGGAGGGGAGAGAGAAAGACAGCGCTATAAGAAAAGTACACTAATTACGTGTAATTCTGGACACGAACCCATGTCGAGATCAGACGACTCACCACAAGCCAGGGCCTCTGGAGAACTCAGCCAGCCAATGGAGCGGTACGGTGTCTATGACACTACAGTCTTTAATTTTTTTAAATACAGTACACTGCGGATTCAAGTTGATCCATAAACTTGAATACGTAGGGCACAGGACTTCAAATTTATGGATCAACTTGAATCTGTGGGATTCAGTTGTGAAAGAGACAACAGCATTCGTCACACAAACAGCAATCATATATGTGTTTTGTAACATATTTCTAACAACTCACATTTGAACGTTTGGAAATTAAAAGCTGGAATGAGAATTACTTGCAGATTATTCATCGCGGTCTGAAGTCTGTCAAATGGAAGTTCATTGACTACTGAAAGATGTCTGCCTTTCTTAGTCGAACCAAGATCCACTTTGACCCATTTTCGGTCGTACAAATTATGCAGCTCGATATCTGCAAAACGACGTCTAGCTGATCACTGAAAGTAAGGAATAATTTTTAAGTAGAGCAGGGGTGTACTCGCTTTTGAACAATCTATCACAGGTGGATTGTTCGACCAAGAGACAGGCTTTTACCAGAAGTGATTGCACAAAAATGAAGTCTCTATGCAAGTGAAGCGTAGTCGAACAGTGTCTCAGAGGTATGCGAACTGCAAAAATTGACAGGATATCCTTAGTCTACCTACTCTTGCTTCAGTCGTATGCCACTTCAATGGAGGAAAGGGCGGAATTCAGTTGGTGAATGAACTCTGTCGTCTGTCTTTAGGGAAACTATAGGTATTTGGAGAAGAAACGAGGGGCGCAATCTGTGCTCAAAACTTTTCTGAAGAACTACTGTCATAAAATTACGGGCCAAAATGGGCACAGATGGGAGGTGCACTTCATTAAGCTGAGGGAATAGTTGCATCTAACTGACGTAAAAACTCAGGTCATAATGCGAAACAACTGACGCACAATCTGGAAGGAGACTGAAAGTTATCTGGCTCTCTTATCTAGCTGCTAAACGAACTGCAGAAGCTGAAAAAATTGCAATTACTTTTCTCGTATAACTTCGTCCAATTTAAGAGGACTCACTGCTGTGACCCGACTTCCTGAAAAGAATTTCTTCTTCTATCAGTATTTTGGCAAAGCCTTGGAAAAAATTATAAGCATAGCTTAGGAAATGGAAATTTCTTAACGTAAGGCAGCTGACGTTCACGTGGTGGGTGGATTCAAACAAAACTAAAAAACTTCCAGCTCACTAAATCAGTAATCGAACTCATAGTAAGAGGAGAAACCGAATATTTCTGACTTACAAAAAGAGGTACGGGTACGATTTACGGAGAAAGTCATCGTCGTTTAATGGCCGAAAAGAAAATATTTTGTTTTTAAACATTTGGGATAGATACCTATTTCCTTAGAGACTAAACACAATAACTTAAGAATCAATAATAACGAGGAACTGTACACCAATCACACTTAAATAGTATAACTATATTATTAATCCGAATTTCTTGGTGTAAAATAGAAATCAAGGTGTCCAAGCTTTCGCACATCAACCAGATGGCTTTCTCAAGGAACCCTTCCTTGAGAAAGCCATCTGGTTGATGTGCAAAAGCTTGGAAACCTTCATTTCTATTTTACACCAAGAAATTCGGATTAATAATATAGTTATACTATTTTAACTTAAGAATCATTAACCGATGCCCAATTCAGTCATTATGAAACTGCTGTCTTCATGTTCGTCGTGTATCATAAATTCTTTTGTAAATCATGTGGGAACAGCTGTCGTATAAACTGAAAAAAAGTCATTATGGGTTATTGAGGATTTAATTTCGTTACAGCCAAGTGAATAACCTCTTGATTCTATTATAATGGATTTCGTCTTTTTTTTTCAGTTGTACTTCGAATAGGACCTTTTGCAAGCCCGGAGTACTTCCACCACGCGTCCGCTCTCCCAAAGACCAGATCTGGCAAAACTGTAAGGCGCATTTTGAGAAAGATCGCTTCTGATGATCACGAAGTAGGGGATCTCAGCACACTGCTGGATGAACAAGTTGTCCAAGAACTCTTTGCTTCAAGAAGAGTGTACACAGGACGTTCGCAAATTCATTCATGAGAGCAAACTGTGAACATTTTGAGATTTACGGAACGCTGCAGGTTTTGTGAAAAATGACGATAAAGAATTCTAAGAGTTGCTATGAGAAATAAGAAGAGCTTCAGATGCTTTCATTAAACAGAGAATGTCCCCGCTAAGTGTTCCGTTTTTCAGTTACTCGATTGTAGTAACTCTCAATGAAATTTATGGTCTTGCACGCCCTTTTGTTTAATTGAAATAAATATTTGAATTTACTCTGTGAGGTACTGGGAGTGTGTAATAAAAAAACTGAGAAAAAAAGAGCAATCCTGATTTTATTCTTTATTGCAACACCAGCAAAAAAACCGTTATTCGATTTCCTTAAGATGAGCGCAGGGGTCTCCTGCTCAATAAATTTATCGCTAACACGAATTCACTTAAAATGATTTTAAAACTAAGAAAGGATTCACTTTAGCACTTAAGGTTATTTAAAATTCGCTTTGACGTTATTTGGAAAATCTGGCCAAGATCCTATTAATAACTTCTTTCTCGATTTGTTGGAACGCAATGTAGAAAGTTATCCAAGGATTCGTCTAGCATGGTTTGAAAAACCAGGCCGTATCTTAAAACAACTCTCCGCTGTTGCAAATATTCTTTGAGTCAATGGAAAATTTTTGAAGGGAAAACAATATCTGCAGATAGCACACCCAATTACAGCCTCAGGTTGCGTGGTTGGGTGATGCTCATTTCCTTTCTCTATTTTTGTCAGCCAAGTTCGCACACGTTTTTTATTGCAAGAAACTTTCGCTATCTCCCAATCTCTCCGTTGGATTACACTGTAACATTTTTATTCTAGATTTATTTTGACTGGTAAGGATCTAAAGTAGGCAAGTGATACTGCTTGCGATAATGATACTAAGGCGTAATAAAACTTGATTGCTTTAGAGCAAAATTTTGCTGAAACAAAAGGATGTGATATTTTGTTTATTATTAATACATCACCAAGCTGTTCTCTGAGATTCAGAGGTTATCTCCAAAAAGAAATACAAACAACCAGATATTTGTACTTACTGTTGTCGTATCAAACTTCTCCATTTTTAGCGATTTTGACGTACAACTCGGTATTTAATTTAAAACAATGGAACCAAAAATGAACCAAAAATGGCGTGTATATTAATTATTATTAATATACATGCCATTTTTTGTTAATATACATAACTTTTTTATTAATATGCATGACATTTATTTAGGATAGGCGTTGGTGGGTTCGTTGCAGAGGGGGACTCCAATTCAATGCAGGATTAACTTATTTTGTAACAACTAAAATAATGTATAATGGAGTAAACAGTAATACAGGCGTCGTTGAATTTGAGGGAATAAAACATAAACAAACACCATCTTAGGCACACATCCTTTAACTCGCGCACACAACAACTTTCAACTTCGTCTCCCTTCGTCTTATCTCCGGCTGACTGGATCATCTACCCTTCGTCGTATTGCCGGCTGAACTGGATCATCTACTATACTCCAATTTACCCTAAAAGTGTACTACTGGGGAAGGCGTGAGAGCCTTATCACATCTCGTCGTGGAACCCAAGAACGGTATCCACCCGCGTTAATGTGCTCTTCTACAGTTTCCTTTCTAATCCACCCACCCACACATCTCACAAGCAGTGGGGATTGTGAGTGGGGGTCTGGTGGAGGATGAACTGATTCCTTTACTGCCTGTTTAAGTAACGCACCCTTCGAGTTTCCCCGATTGTCAATTTATTGCCTCTGTGTTGTTAATGTTGGGAGAGCCCTTCCCGCTGTCCGAGTTGCATCCCAAGTGGACAGAAATAACCAAAAGTGCGAAGCTTTTGATTCAGCAACTTCTCACAACAAATTTATTTCTAAAAGCACCCTAACTTCTGAAATATTTTTTAGATAGCAATTTTGTCTGATAAACTGTTAAGCAAACAAAAATGGATTCTAAGCAATAATTCTGATGCTTTTCGCTCTAAACGCTAGGAACTGTTTATCGTAGCAGAGGTAGCTATTTCGTACCCTTCATAGTGGTTCACTCTTAGGTTGACTCGGAGTTATAGTCTTCGCGGGGAAAGGAGGCCAGTTTCTCTTCTCGCGGTATCGCTGCAACATCTATTAGCAACAGTTCAAAGAAAGCTTCAAAAGTCAAAAAGTTTATAGGGAAAAATCCCACAACTCGGCCATTCTGACAGCCAGTCCGTCCTCGGATGACAACTCCATTGAACTATTCCTGGGAATAATCTAAATGAAAAATTATAACATACTTACCTTTAGGACTTCATCGCATCGTCTGTATCCCTTCGTCTGTCAATCTTCATTGCTAACATTCACAAGGGTCGTCGGCCTATTTTTTTATTTGATCAGGTGAAGATGATGTTGTGCAAAGTACTTCGTGCTGTCCAATCTTGACAACATCATAATGATCACGAGGTCTCACACGAGTAACTTGATACGGTTCTAGAAACTTGGGATGTAACTTTAGTCCGGTTCCAAAGCTGTGTTCGCTTGATTGCAAGTAGTTCCCCTTTCTTGTATTTGTAAGGTCTCTTCTTTTTCTTATCATCGTTCTCCGATTTTCCTCTTGAATCTTCAGTATGTTCTTCTTAGCGTCCTTCCTAATTTGCTCTCGATTTTCCATCACATAGCTGGTTGCCTCTTCTTCAAGAATATTTCTTACTTCAAGGTCTTCTTTCTTCCTAATTTTCACTCCTACTAGCAGTTCAAACGGCGACCACTTTGTGCTTCGAGGAATTGTACTATTTAGTATCATTTGCACTGAATCCACGTGCTTAAACCCTTTAATCGGATCATCAAGTGATGATTTTGATAAGACAGGTATGAGGGTCTCATGGATTCTTTCGGCTTGTCCGTTTCCACGGGGAACACCAGCAGTGACTCTCTTCGAGACAATAAGCATTAAACTCTTTTTAAACGAAAGCACTACCTCTATCGGTGAATATTCCAGTTGAATTTCCAAAGGTTTTCTGCTGCAATTTCAACTTGTCCAACGCGTCTTTGGCTGTAGTAGACTTTACTGGGTACAACCATGTAAACTTTGTAAAAGCGTCGACAACAGTAATAAATGTGGTTGTAATTTTTGTTGGTAGATAGGAGGGCACCAATAAAGTCGGCATGATAAGTACTTAACGCTAGTTCCTCCTTCGGAATAGGATTTAGAAACCCTTCTTGTTTTCCCGATTTCTTGTTTAACAAGATTCACTTGACATAGTTCTGTATCACAGATTCAATGTGCTTACGGAGGCCTGGCATAAAAAACTGTCTCTTAACGATTTCCTCAGTTTTAGTTTTCTGCATCAGATATAATCGTGACGGGGTATCTCTTCAGTGCGTCAACATGCTTCATTTGCTCACCAGGTCGATGAACAATCTCATACTGAAAGTCTGTTAAAAATGAATCTCATCGTGTTACTCTGGTTACTAGATCTTTTTCATCCATAATTTTTTGAAACACTGAACAGTCCGTCACAATCTTGAACTTCTCTTTTTCTTTTTTAGCCATCTTTTTCTTCTGCTTTTTCAAAATTATGGCTTGAACAGCAACAGCTTCATCAACTTCAATTTTAACTTTCTTTTTCTTTTTCCTCTTTCCACTTTCAGGAACACTGAGTTCTGAGTATTAAAAAATTCCTAATTCAGAAGTTTTTAGACCGTCATTCATTGCTACGTTCTTCTTCTTCCTCTCTTTTTTTTTTTGGGATAGGTATCAACACTATTGATTTTTATTGTTTTACAGCCAATCTGCTTTTTATCTTCTGCTTCAACTTTTTTACCATCGTCATCTATTTTTTCGTCATCTTTTTTTGATCACTGTATTCTTTTTTATCATCCATATCTTTATCGTCATCACCCAAAATCATTTTCATTTTAATGTCGGTTTCTTTGGTCTTATTCGATCTATATTATGTAACGAGTTCAGTTACCAATTCACGTGGGTGCTTATCCTCAATGTGGTTAGTTTCAATTAAATCGGATAGTTGGCCTGCATAATCAGCGATGTGCGTTCAGAAATTTCCGCCATTCTGATTTTGCATCTCTATACCCTCTCTAATATTATAAATTTCAGCTTGACGAAGTATTTCGGTTCCTATCACCATTTCCATTTTCAAAGCACTTCTAGACACCACATGAAAGAGTAATTCAAATAAATTATTGTTGATACGTATCGAGCACACAAAAGAACCAAGCGTAGCAACTTTGTAATCTTCGTTTCCCGAAAGAGACACGATACTATCTTGCAGCAGAGGTTGTCCTATCTTACGATAAGCATCTTCACGAATAACATTTACTTCACTTCCTGTATCAAGGAGAGCCACTCTGTCGACGCCAAAGCGTTCCACCTTGACCTGTGACGTCGGACTGTGAGGAGCCGCTGGGATTACACAATTTGTAAGCTCTGGAGAGCAATTATTGACTATCGCAATGCTGTCAGAATTTCTTTTCAACGGGCAACTAGACGATTTATGGTCACCGTACGTGTTACAGGCAAAACTCTTAAAACCTTTATTTTTGGAAGGGCAATTTCTCGACATGTGATTTCTTTCACCACAATTAAAACAGCGAATATCAGAGCTTTTATATAATATAGAAGTCATTGCTCTTTCCACGTTTATAGAAGTCATCGCTCTTTAAAAGTGGAAAGAGCGATGACTTCTATTTGATGTTCCTGGTCCACAACTCAACTGTGTATTTATCAGAGCTTTTATTCAACGGTGCATTTACAGTTTTACTCTGCTGCAGATACTCTTAGGCAGGTTCTTGTGCAACCGAAATAATTTTCTCATAAATTAATAATTCCTCTCTAAATTCCCTTAAATCTTTTGCTCCAAATAAAATTGTTTTCTTCTCAGCTCTATCTGGAATTCCATCTATAACATATTCCATTAAGGCTTCAGGTTCGATATTACATCTACTCGTAATCTCTTTCATTAAAAGAAAATATTCTTGCAATGACTCATGGCTTTGCAGTCGACGTCCCGATAACATTTTGTGAAGTTGGCCGCTATTACATCTAGGAGCAAATTCTTCCCTCAACGCAAATTTTTAGTTATCTCACATGATTAGCTCTGATTCACCCTGAACAAATAATTTTGCTATGCCGGTCAAAGATATTTTGGCAAATATTAACCTTTGAAAGTTATTCCATTTGAATAGGTTTTCTTCAAAGTCGACTATCCACTTTGCATATGCAATTTCTTCAAAGTCGACTATCCACTTGTCAATTGAAAAGTTTGAGTCACCACTATACTTCCGAAAAGAATCTTCGACGTCACGGTAGCTAGCGAAGAATTTAGAAAAATCATTCGATCTGAATCCCGATTTGATTAGAGGCTCACCAATCACCTTAGCATTAGCTGTTTGGAATTCTCCCTCGTCACCAACATCGTCGCACTCACTCTCACCGGATTCAGGATTTTCGGTCAGCAATTTCAAATTTACTAAACTACTCAGGATTCTAACTACTATTTTTTCGGGAGTTCCTTCGTAATCCAATCCCAAAATATTACACATGGTAACCAATTCTGTTGCTGAGAAATTATTAGAAATATAACGTAACTTTCTCTTATATGTTTCTCTATCAGTTTCAAATTCAAAGCCAGAGAAAATTCCCGCAGCCGCTTTCTGTTCAAACGATCGCCCCCAACTTCAAAGACCAATTTATGCAATGCTTTAATAGATTTGACAGGCAAAGTTTTTAAATTTGTCCTAATGCTAGGAACGTCCTCAAGTTGTTGTATATTCATTGTGAAAAGATTCTACTTATATACTTTACACTCCTTGGGCAGTGATCCGAGAATGATGTAGTAATCCAACAAAACGAAAACATGAACTCACTTTGAAGGCTCTGTCACGCCACAACGGGCCGCCATTTTCCAGTCACATCCGACTTCTTGCACCATAAATGTAGGACAGGCGTTGGTGGGTTCGTTGCAGAAGGGTGACTCCAATTCAATGCAGGACTAACTTCTTTTGTAACAACTAAAATAATGTTTAATGGAGTAAACAGTATTACAGGCGTCGTTGAATTTGAGGGAATGAAACATTAACAAACATCGGCTTAGGCCCACATCCTTCAACTCGCTCACACAACAACTTTCAACTGCGTCTCTCTTCGTCTTATCTCTGGCTGAACTAGATCATCTACTCTTCGTCGTATCTTCGGCTGAACTGGATCATCTATTAGTCTTCGTGGAAAAAGGAGGCGAGCTGCTCTTCGCGCGGTACCGCTGTGAAATCTATTGGCAGCAGTTCAAAGAAAGTTTCAAAAGTCAAAACGTTTATAGGGAAAGTCCTACATTTAGGGCTAACGGTTCCCAACAGGGAACCGTTAGCCCTAAATTAATGAAACATTAGCCCGCAAGGGAGGCGCACAATCAATGCCTCACCTAGAATTCGAACCCGGACCATTTCGGACAAGTTTTCAGCGGCCAACACTTCGTACGACTCTTGTACGGCGGCTGGTTTTTAGCACTTATCTGTTCACTTTTGATCCTGTCTGTCCACTTCTGTTACTTTCGAAAATTATTTTTTCAACGAATATAATTCACGATGAAAACTATTTTGTAAATAATTTCTCCAATTTTCTGAAGGCCGCCCCGGTGGCGCAGTGGTCTAAGGCGTTGGGCTCTGATCATTCGTCCGTAAGGGGTCCGGGTTCGAATCCCGGTCAGGCATGGATGTTGTGTTTGTCTTACGCCACTGGCTCTATCCCTTCCCTGGAACCAGTGACCCTAAATTAGGGACGGGCGACTGCTTATAGCCCATTGAGTTGCTCACGGCGGTCGTTAAACCTCCAATCAAAAAAAAAAAAAAAAATTCTGAAGTACTAATTTTTCACTAGAAAGGGAATGATTCTGTTTGCAACACATCTGCAGCCGGATCTACACCTTTAAATGTTAAACGGTAAAAATTGCTTGTAATAGATTCCATTCACTAAAGAAAACATTCTAGTTGCGCTTCCTGTCCTAAAGTAATGCAAAATTTTCCTGCTACGTATCACAAACTATAATTAAAATTTTCAACTTATCTGTGCTTCTAAACGGCGGATTTGAAAAGTTTATTTGTGCAAGGTTTCATTCCCGTTTGGGTGCAAAGTTTTTCACGTAAGGGGCATGCATAATATTTTCTTGTTATCTATACTTAAAAATTTGCATTTATGATAATCTTCTCTTGTTACATAGCACCCGTTATGAAACATACACTGGCGTGCAAAAATTAGGAGCGAGACGGTTTTTCGAATGTAACGTCGTGCAGAAGTGCTCCACATCGACTCAAATCATACCATAAGATCCCAAAGATGTAAGAATATGGGACAAGTGAGCAAAACCGTCCAAACAAGGAATCCAAACGATACAAAGGCACTTTATTGAAAAGGTAGCTTCGAGCACAACTGGACAGAAGACAGAAACGTCCATGTGACAGGCGGCCAGTCTCCCTAGAAAAATCCAGTCTTTTGTAGGGGATATGATCACCCCTGACTACGTTGCAGGATTTACAACGTCTGTCCATGCCGGGGACGAGGTTGTCAAGGAGCTGTTAAAGCATCACGGCCCATCCCTCTTGTAGCGTCAATCGCAGCTGCGGAATTGTTGCTGGCGGCTGGTGACGTACTGCCAAGCGCCTCCCGAGAAGATCCCACACGTCTTCGATTGGATTTAGGTCCGGGGACCTTGCGGGCCAATCCATGCGTTGAATATCTTCACTCTCCAACAGCTCTGCAACACGCACTGTACGATGAGGTGAAACGTTTTCGTCCATGAAGAGGAACTCAGAACCCACAGCACCTCTAAACAGACTCACGTGAGGCAGGAGAACCTCGGTACAATAGCGGACACCAGTGACTGAACCTCCTTGGAAGATGTGGAGGTCAGAACGGCTACCAAGTATGATACCGCCCCAAACGAGAACTCCGCCACCTCCAAACCGGTCCCTTTCGACGATGTTGGAAGTGTGATTGCGTGTTTCTTGCTCTCTCCAGATGTGTATACGCCTAGAATAGCTCGTCAAATTAAATCGGCTCTCATCCGTAAAGAGAACTCGACCCTATTGCTGATGTGTCCAGTTTTTGGGTTCCTGGCTCCGCAGAAACCGCCGTCTCCGATAAGCAGGCGTTAATGGTACACACCACACTGGTCGTCGTGCAAATAGACCACCTTTGTCCTGGCCACGGTAAAACGCGATAACGGACGTCCAGTTGTCTGTTGCATGAGCCTTGCGATTTCTCCCGCTGTCTGCCGTCTGTCTCTTCTCGCCTGTAGGACAATAGGGCAATATACCGGTCGTCCGCCGCCTGGGTTGCTTGTGGACGACCACTGCTAAACTCTCAGACAGCTGTTCCTGTCGTTTGAAATGCTCTCCAAGCTCGTGAAACGATGCTGTGAGCGATCGCGAACTCCTCGGCCACACTATACACACTTCGACCTTCTTCCAACTTCCGAATGACGTGACCTCGGGTAAAGTCATCCAGATGTTGTCTACTGGATTGCCTGTTGGCCATATCACACGGTGGCAGCAACTCGATGTACACCGTGCAGTAGCCCGACCGTACCGGACCCTAGTCTATCTCCTGAGTGGTATTTCGGTCCGTTCTGGCTGCTCGTTTCACTGTTATGCCACTTTCTCCTCTTCGTCCTTAATTTTTGCACACCAGTGTATTTTGCATAAGTTTTTGACTTTTCCGTAATGTTCAGTTCTATTTCTGCTTGCCAGAGTGTTTTCGATTCTAAAATTTCAATGAAAAAAATTCTTTTTTGGCGGGTACCCTTCACTATAAAGAGCATTCTGCTGTCATTCATTTTTGAATTCAACTGAAGCACATTTTTTCTTCCAAAAGGTTTAACTTTTTTCAACATATTTCTGCTTGGAAGGGTCCGATTTAAAAAATCCCCTTTCCTTCCGATGTATTCCAGTATGGGGAAGACTTCTCATAAAATTCTCGATTTTCGTAACGTACATTACTGCTGCTATTGGGTGTACCTTGCAGTTTCTGCTCCTAAGCGCTTTTCCGATTCTGGAAGTCCGGTCAAAAATTTTTCTTTTTAATTGACTCTATTGAACATGAACAATACTATGAACTTTTAATATTTTCATTAATGCGCTGTTTTTCGCTGGGGCTCGTAAATGGATTCTTCTTTGATATTTTACATTCTGAAATCCGCTTTGAAAATTTCAATTTTGGGGTCGGAATTAATCCATTCAGTGGCTCCCTTCTTGGTTCAGTTTACAGCGACACTTTTAAATCTACTGAATCCCCGCGATACATCTAAACAAGCGCTTCATAAATGAGATAATTTAATTATCTAGCGGAAGGTAAAATGTTCTATATTTTCCATATAAATTGAACAAGTTATAACTAAATCTGTATGTTTGGTCACACAAACACCAAAATGAAAGTCTGTGCCATCTAACGCATGGCACAAACACCCATATTATTCCGTAAACGTCCCAGTATACTTAATGGGAGAGATGTTTTCTTTTGTTTCTGCCACAGATTTACGTTTAAAGGATCTAGTTTATCTTTTAGCTCTCAGATCTCAATGGAACTGTGTCAAAAATATTGCTTTTTGAATCTTTCGCTTATATATTCGAGTAATTTACGTCTTTAATTTTTGGCGAACATTGTCAAATCCTTCACCCTATTTCATTGATTTGATATTCTCCCATTCAGGTGATACATTCAGTACAAAATATCCACGAATTAAGAACATTTCCGCTCTTCTCATACGAGAAAATAAAGTTAAAAATCGGTTTCATAATTTGTGACATTGGGTTCTCTACATATTCACAAAATTTGCTTTATCTGCTATTTGTGATATTTAAGTAGAGGGAAGTTCTGTGCTTTCAAATGGTACCGCAGGAATATATTAAATCCAATCTGAATAATGTTAAACCAGATCTTCTTTTCATTTCTTTTCGCAATAAAATAAACAAAAGCGAAATTCATTATGTTAACTGCTTCCGAGTTTCTCTTATTTGTTTCTCATGACCTCAAGTAGCTATGCCGCCAGCACGTTATCTGAAAAATAAATGTGTTCGAGTTTGTGGTGTTAAACTTTCACTCAAAGAAGAAATTTGCTTTGATGTGCAGGAAAATCATATTTGCATTTCAAAATTAAAAACTTTTAATTAGTTGAAACACATTACTGAGTTCCGACGATGCTCTTATGACAATCATGCCACTTGTGTATGTCTACGCATATTTAGGTTATTTTGATAATTAAATAGCAATTTTTATATCGTTGTACCAGCAATCAGCGTAAAAGCGGTAGACACGTTCGTGAAGATATTTGCAAATACCGTTCTTTGTCAGTGTCTTTTAGGCGAGGGAGTTAAAACTACTTTGTCCTGGTTTCTTTCCGAGAGGAAAAGAAAAGGAAACAGGAGTGATTACATAGCAGCCGAAGGTGTTTATTAAAACTCACTCAGAAGGAAAATAAGAAGGAAAGAGCTTAAGGCACTCGTCTTACTCCGAAGTTCGAAACAAAGCAAAGCCTTGGCACACACACCAAAATTCGTTACCACGACTGTGTATTCGCTAACAGGGAGCAGAGCTTCTTAGGTTAAAATGAAAAAAAAAGCGAATGACGTAATGTTTAGCAAATTTTCTGCTCTGAGGCTTTTGCCTCAGTTCCTATTTTCGGAGATGAGAACATAACTTTGTAAAAAAAGTTGTTTGCAGTGAAAGTTAGAACTCACGCACTGACACATTTTATAATCCATCTATAAACTCTTTCTCCTTTCCTTCTTCATGCTTCTAAGGGATGGTATGCCTTCAATAAAAAACTTATTGTTTCCCTTCAGTAGTTACATATATTATAATCCTTCACTATCCAGAGTATATTTACTACACACAGATTTGCAGTTTTTGATGCCATGCATCTTTCCCGAGATAGTAAGGCAAATCCCAAGTAAAAAAAAATTCGATGTTACGAAAACGGGTAATGGAGGTAGTCAAAACCATTTCTGAATGCCATGAAGTGATGCTACAATAGTTTATTTCATTGTTACTCAACAATATATTTTATTAAGCTATCGCCGAACATTATTTCATCACGTTTTACATAAACGTAACCATATATCGTCCCAATCTGCGCAAATTACGAGAACTTGGTGGTAAATGTGGTAAAAGTCTATTGAGGGGTCTTTCGGTTCTCTCTAAACTATTGGCATCGCAAATGGTATTTGACATGATCCCTTCAACCAGACAGTCAACAAAGTTACACATGAATTACAACAAATGTGAGGCGCCGAAGTTTTATCTTCATCACCCATTTTGTGCTGGAAATAAAGTTCATACGGTTTTCTAGTCAACGGTGTGAAATGTCGCCTTTGAGACTTTAACATACATTGTCCACAAATGCAGCAGAAACTGTTCGGATGATTCACACCAGCACGCGACGTTATTTAACGTACACTTTGCACAATCCAGACTACTTTTTAAAACCGCAAGATAATGCACGTCCTTCAGTACCAATTAAATGGGTTCGAACGACAAAAATTCTGCCTTGTTCCCCCTTCCCAGAAGGAATTGCACAACAGAAAGTAATGGCGGCAGTATGTCTACTCTCAGAGACACAGCTATCCTGACTGCAGACAAATATCTACGTTGGGAAACATAGGAAAATTTCTTTAAGTAACAGAACATTCACCTCAATAGAGAGTTCCATTGCAAGAAATTGGAGCCCAGTGGAGCAATTGCGACTTCATATTTATTTTCAACACCCGTAAATACGAACAAAATCGTTAAAGATTTCTTTGTAACAAAACCATTGTTGTTCAGGGAAATTAATAAACTCTCCTGTCACTCAAAGAATGACCCATTCTGCTCCAGAACTGATACGAGACAATAGATACACTGGCGTGCAAAAATTAAAGACGAGACGGTTTTTCGAATGTAATCCACATCGACTCAAATCATACCATAAGATCCCCAAGATGTAAGAATATGGGACAAGTGAGCAAACCGTCCAAACAAGGAATCCCAAGAATACAAAGGCACTTTGTTGAAAAGGTAGCTTCGAGCACAACTGGACAGAAGACAGAAACGTCCATGTGACAGGCAGCTGCCAAGAAAAATCAAGTCTTTAGTAGGGGATATGATCACCCCTGACTGCGTTGCAGGATTTACAACGGCTGTCCATGCTGAGGACGCTGATATTCAGTTCACGTGTACGCAGGCATATCCATTTACAGCGTGCGCGATTCCACTGCAATGCACAAAGTGGATCGAACCTTTTTCTTATTATTAACACACACGAACGTTTTGATGATATTATTTCCGTCTTCCAACACTTCCGTAGACATCGGCGCCACCAAAGATTCCCAAATATTTTTGTTGCATCACAGTTAGGGCAATCACTGCCACTGCCTCAATTTCCCAAACTGGTGATATTTGTAGATTGTAGCTTCCGGAAGGGCTGCTTTTGAGCTCCGCGGTCCCGTCACGAAACATTACTTTCCTTCATAGCACAGAAAAACGCGTTGTCCCGAAAGTATCAGACTAACAACTCAATCGAGGTTGTCTACTTTCTTCACCCACAAGCCGTCTAACAAGATTGACATCGAAAAGAATAATTACTGATAACTGTCCAGTGGTATACATGCAATCACGCATCAGATAGGAGTACCTTCAACCTCTATCTCTCCAGGTAAAATTAACAGCCTCTGCCCATCCATAAAAAAACGTTTTTTGAGTTTTTAGCTCGCACGGGCAGAACTTCCTCCTTTCAGAGACTTACAGAAACGCATCACTGCTTTTCTTTTCTGTGTTCGTTTTTTGTCTTGTTACTAGGTTTTCTGTCGGTTGTCATTTTGACAGTGGAAAGCTTTAGCAACACAAGATAGTAATGGCACACAGCGTGCCTCCAAAATCCCTGGGTAACCCTCTCCGTGACTGGGAGTAATCTTCTCATTGACTGTGACCCGCAGTGACTCTTGTGTCTTCACTTCTCTAATTGACACTTTTATTTTCAAGTAAAGCCCCGTCAACCTTTCTCGCCTGACAATTTTAATAGTTCCCATAACTGGAAAATGCGGAATTCTTAACATCTCGTTAGAGGCCCACATAGCGCGCTTTGCTGCAAATACGCAGGGTATTAGTTCCGGCCATATGTCACTGGGTTCTGCTCCGTCTAATACAATACAAGCTCCTTTTAAGATTTTGCCCTTTACAAGGGTGATGTTACGATCCTTTATCTTTTTGTTTAAAAAATTAACGCTATCCCTGCCTTCTGCCAATTATACATACAATGGTCACAGAAAAGTAGGGATACTGCGGTTTCAAAGGGAAAACCTGGTGACATGCAAGTTTAGCGACTACTGGAGATTGGTTATCAGCGTGGGCATCTACGTCATATGTAAATTAGCAACATGAAAATACAGCATGTGGCGTGTGACCTCCAATAAGAGTACCCTGCGAGAAGTGGAAAACAGGTCATTTCACTCCTTGGTCTAGGAGATTACTGAATGCATTGCTTTCAGTGTGGAATTAACCTGAAATGATGTCCAGACGACTTTTTAGCATTGACAACAGAAGTAGGACTGTTGGCATGTTACAGGCATGTATACGCAGATCGATGTGGCTACTGCTTTAGGAGTTTCGTACAGTGTAGTAAGTTGACTACACATCAGATTTCTACGGCATGGAAATGCTGCAGATCGACACAGGAGTGGCCACCCAAAGATAACTACCAGGAGGCAAGATCGCTACCTCACAGTAAGTGCTTAGAGAAGGCTTAGTATCACCAGAAGCCAACTCCGGGAATCATTCGTGTCACAGTATGTATTCAAACCGTACGAAACCATATTCACGAGTACGGACTCAGAGCAAGGAGGCCTGTGAAATGTAAAGCATTGACATCAACTCACCGTCGACAAAGATGTACTTGGATCCAGCAGTACATATCATGGAATGCAGAGTGGCACCATGCACTTCTCACAGACGAATCCCGCTTCGCTCTTTATCCTCATACTCAACGAGGAAACGTGTGGAGAAGATCCGACACACTAATGCAACCACACTATGTGTAGTGTGTCCACCCACATGAGCGGCAGTCAGTTCTGATGTGCGCAGCAGTGTTTTTTAATGGCCGTACTTCCTTGTATGTTTGTCAAGGCAACGTGAATGCCTCAGTGTACCGAAACGAGATCACTGTGCTTATTGTGACACTGTTTCACGCTGCTATGAGACATGCATTCCGTTTTCTCGATGACAATGCAACCAATCAGCATGCCTGGAGAGTGCTTGAGGAGCTGAAAAATCATGGGATTGAATCGCTACAGCTGCCCCCGAGGTCTCCTGACCTTAACCTTATTGAGAACCTTTGGGATACTGTACAGCGACGTCCGGATAACCACGTTCCATACCCTAGAACACGGACAGATCTCTTTAACATGTTGCTTGTAATATGGGACTAACTGTCCCAGACACTCATCAATAATTTCACTGGAAGTATGCCTTCCAAGTGTCAACCCGTTCTTAGACACAGAAGTTGTGTTAGCAGGTCCTGAAATCTAGAGGTAGGGACATTCTGCATTGTTGTGTGCAGAAATTGTTCAGTCAGTTGTTTTTGTAAGCACACTCTTTATCGTTTGTGTTACGTAGCCTCACGTATGTTATTTCAGTGCGTTTTACTGGAGTCAGATAGATACATCCTTCGTTTCATGTAACATCGCTAACGTTTTGTGACCAGGGTGTAAATTCAGGCACTCTGTAACAAAATGAAACAGCTTTCACCATTGGCGCTCATAAAGGGAAGAGGAGCAAGAAGGGCACTCGCCCAGCCTCTAAATCTGATTAAGTCGTTTCTGTTCTTGGGAGGTACTACAGTTATTTTCGCGATACCAAAAATTCTAATTGCTAATTTTTCTGTTAAACTTCTGCATGCCTGTGTATGCAGTAGAAATAGAAAAATTTTTGGGAATTCACATTATAAAGTAAAAGTATTGAAATCTTTTGTTACATGTTGGTGGACAGCATACATGTGTACAGTATGTAAAAGAGTGAAAGACAAAGAAATGGAAAGTACACATGTATATCTTTCACTGCAGCAGTTACTTACTGATGACAAATATCTCTCAAAGTTCCATCCAGAACTTTATCTTGAGGAAATTATTTCTTTCTTGAAGGCCAATTGATTGATCGCTGAGATCTCATGTCATGTGTGTGTGTGTGTGTGCGGGTGCGTGCGTGGTGAGAACGGTTACGTAACCAGAAGAGACAGTGGAAATCTACGTGTTGTGTTTGCGTATGTCATTTGTAGTCACAATTTCTGTTTGCTCCCTCGTGAAAGCTAAGTTACGAGCGCCCATGGCCTCCATACTGCCCCCAGTACTTTATTAAAAGATGAAAATACGAAAGCAAGACTAGAATGACATTTGCTATTTTGAAAGTCCTGTAAATTTTCTGAGATAGTTTTATTACCTGAAAGAAAATATTTTAAATTAGAATTTCACATTTGCCGTTGTTTAGAACTACACCTCTTTTTCTTTCTTCTGCATTCTTCTGAAGAGGTGTCCTACTAATATGTTTGGTAATGATTCGAGGTACGTGATATGCGTTTAGGGTTTTGGAATGTGCACAAGAAATTAATTATAGCAATTTATCGGTTCAATTGCAAAACAACATGCACTTTGTGAATTCTTTGTGTCTAGTTAAAAGTGACAATTAGTGAGGTCAACAAATTTATGTTGTAAATTGCTCAGTTCAGTACATAAACTGCAACGCAGTTTAATTTTACCAGTGTTGTTGCAAGTTTATGGTAACAGTATCTCATGAGACTCATTGTTCCGAAGACGAATCAATAAGAAATCTTTCCTCAACGCTATCCAGACGATGAGCGAAGGTACCTCATTAAAGGAAGTGTAGGCGGCTGTTTGGTGAAGTGTTCCCTCATTTCTGTCGTATGTATGAAAAATTGCTTTTGAACTATGTTTGACAACTTGCCCATTAAGGAAGTTCAAGAAATTCACTGACATCTTGTAGTCCTATCCTGATTTCCATATGAACAAACTGATTGATAGAGATAAATAAAATGCTCTGTTCATTTTGATAGCATAAAGATGACGGAAAAGCTACGATAGGAATCCTACCTGAAATATATTTAACCGTCCTTTACTGACACAGCAGAAAACGTACTCTGCGAGATACATAAAGTAAACTTTTAAATTTAAGTTTAAAACAGAAGTGCTCACATATATCTTTCTGATTGAACAGTGATGACCATAAGTCGTAGAACCCTACGCAGTTTATAAAAGAAAATGAATACGGCATCAATAATTTATTAATTAAAAAGAGCTGTTAATGCACAAGATTCGCAGCAAAGAGTTGTTCAGATAAATTTTATCAAAATGCATGAAACAGAAAAGGAAAAAAATGATCTGAGACCAACTTCGTGTCTCCCATAAAGAGAAATGCGCATATGAGGTAGTTTTTATAAACATACCATCCTTGTGACCTTGTGACAAAGGAAATTCATCGCGAAGAAGAAACAGTTCAAATCAGTTTAAAATCGCACCAAAATATGTTTGACAAATGAATTGAAACGCGATTAAACTTTTCGAACTGAATGCACAAATTTAAATGTTATCCAGGAGAACTACATTACTGCAACCAATATCATGTAAACCACCTGTGGTTGGTGTTATACAACAAGATAGACATTCCAACATGAAGTCGAAAAGCCATCCAACACAACGTTCTGATGCGATGCCCAGTACACCTATCTCCTCAGAGTGTACAACTGCTAAAGCTGCCCAGTACACGTATCTCCTCAGAGTGTACAACTGCTAAAGCTCCAATATGTTTTCTTCTACGATCATCAGGAAATTTGTTAGGGAAACTGGTTGGCACGAAGGAATATACACAAGACGTCGATATTTCCCGTTTAGGTTACACGTGGTGCTGCAATGAAAGAAGACAAATATTTCTCAAAACGTTTTTGACTTTCCTCCACTTGGTGAAAGTTCTTACGAAACAAGACCCTCAAGAGGAATTTATAGCATTCCAAAACACTAAATGTGATATCTCATCTATCTGGTGTTCGATAGTGATAGATTTCACACACCCTTCTCCGCTCATGACTATATAGTGGTCATCAGCTCCTAGAGACAAATCAGGATTTATCACAAAAATGGCAGGATGCCATTCCATATCCTAATTTCAACTACACATACCAGCCGCTGAATTAGAAACTTTTATTCAGTACCAGGTTGGATCTGCTACAACCTGGAACACTACATACCGTCGGTGCAGAACAAGGTGTACCGCGACTAGTCGGACAACATGACTTTCTTCCAGTCATCCAGTGTATAGTCACTATGTTCCTGACACCACTATAGGCGAACTTTCCTGTTCTTCGCAGAATTAAGTGGGTTCCCCATAGGGATGCGATTGCCAATATAGTCTAATCCCTGAGCATAAGACCTGTAGGAATTCTGTGGTGGACGAGTTCTCTCTTCAGATCTTGTTAGGGCATACGCAAAGGAAGGGTAAAATCTTGGGTAGACATCTGGCAACTGGGGCATAAGTTTTATTGGACGCCATTTTGTTTCAGCCATGTACGCGCAGTAGCTAGTACTGAATCTCGCAATTTTCTATTCTTGTCATTATACGTACGTTAAATACGACACGGTTTTTGGATTCCTTATACAATTTCCTATAAGATAAGACTATTCAGCCAGTAAAAAAAGACGTTTATGAAAATATAACCATTTTTAAGCACGTCTTTTGTTTAAAAAATCGTGTTTATATTATTACATTGTACGGCCGTCTTTCTGTGGACACCACATCTCTGCAACTACACGGTCGAGTCACATTATTGTGACCACCAGCTAATATCCAGAGTAACCGCCGTGTGCAGCGCGGACAGCTGCTAGACGGGCTGGGAGGGACAAAATAAGATGCTGAAAGGTGTTCACAGGTATGTGGAGCCATGCTGACTGAAGTGCACCTGACAGCTGCTGGAAGGTGCCAGGTGAAAGATCCACAGAGCATAAAACACTATCGAGTTGGTTCTACAGAGGCTCGACTGGGTTTAAGTCTAGCAAATTAGGGAAACAGGGAAGTACTTTGAAGTTTTCATCGTGCTCTTCCAACCACACTCGGACATTTCTAGCTATGTGACACGTCGAATTGTCGTGCTGGAAGATCCCATCCGCACCAGGGAAGATAACCAGCATGTATGGGTGTACGTGGTCTGCAAGGATGGATTCAAAACGAATTCGGTCCACAGTGCCTTCCACAGGTATGAGTGGACCCAGGGAATGTCACCAAAACATTCCCCAGACCATAACGCTGCCCCCACCAGCTTGTTTCATTCCAGCAACGCTTGAAGAGTGTGTGTTCTGCGATTTTTCTCACCTTATACGCCAACGTTCATCTGTTTGATGAAGCACAAAACGTGACTCATCGGAGAAGGCAATTCATTTGCCAATCAGCGAGGTCCAATTCCGATACTGCCGTGCAAATGTAAGCCTTTTCTGCCGATGCACCTTCGTTAGCATAGGTGCAGTGACCATCTGCCTTCATCGGAGCCTCATACGCAGCAGGTTCGCTAAACTGTAGTTATAGACACACTTCCGGTAGCCCTTTGGTTCACTCGGCTAGTGAGTTGCTCTACTATAGCGTGTCGATCGGCAGTCACGCTCCTTCGAAGCCGACGCTCACCTCTCACATCAGTGGCACGTAGTGCTCCGCAGTTTTCATGTCACTTATTTGCAATGGTGCCAGTTCTCCAATCTCGATGCACTTTAACCACAGCAGCACGCGAACAGTTCACAAACTGCGCTGTTTCAAAAATACTGCCACCCTTGGCCCGAAAGCCGATAATCATCCCTTTTTGCAAATCTGATAGATCGTTCCTTTCATCCATGACAGCAACGAGTGATATGTTTTCAGATTGCCTACAGCACACCATATATACCTTCCAAGCCTACTCACGACACGTGCCTTCATTCACTGGCTACGCGCTGTTGACGTCCAAAGTAGGAAGTGGTCACAATAATGTGACTCGACTGTGTATTAGCCGATTTGGAGAATTGTTTTTGCACTGGGAAACTTGAAATATGGGAACCGTGATCCTTGCATTGCGATTTTTCCAATGCACAAATGTGCCGCTAGAGGGTGTAAATGCAGATGATATGGAATTCAAAATGTATTTGATTTCATATGTTTGCTTCTAAATATCTAATTGAAAAAAATTTTTTTTTCAATGCCATTTATATCAAAGACTATTTTAGGTACAGTCTCTTTTTCAAGTAATGCATAGCTTTCCGCTAGGAGGCGTAAAGCTAAATTGCTCTTTCCTCCGATATATCTACTTCTAAAAGTCCGATTTGAAAAATTCTTCGTGTGACAGTTACATCTCTTGATGTAAAATGTTTTGCTTATAAGTTCTGATTTTTGGAAATAAATCGTTTGGCCACTAGGAAGGCGGAAGTGTTTATTTCTGATTCCCATATATTTGCAGCAAAAGCTCAGCTTCTGAAAACTCGATTGAAAAAATTCTTTCGTGAACACCGCTCACCTCGGAAAACCCTTTGAGAATACCTCCTGCTTAATGTAGTGCTTAGTTTTCCGCCAGGGGGCGTAGATGTATATCTCATTATTTTTTGTGGAATTCTCTGTTTCTAAGAGTCCGATTTGAAACTTCTTTCTTTGTTTGAGAGCTAGACTATATATGGATGGATAAGCGACTTCATTCGTAGGTGCTATGGATAATTTTGACCATAAAGAGTCAAGTCTTTCAGGTCTTTGGGGAACCCATGATACTGTTATGGTCCTATTTCAGGAAGCTCCGAGCATAATTGCCAGTTAACTAAAGCTGTAAACCTTAGTTAATTGGCAATTATGGGATTAATAAACCTGGAAAAAGGTCTTTTTCTGTGCTTCCATGTCAGCAGGTTAGAAATTTTTGCAAACCATCAACACCCGTAAATATTCCATCAGATTTCAAAATTATTGGGCAACGTAATTATAAATACACCACACTGTGAATACTCAAGAGACGCAAATAGCGTGAACCCAGGGAAATGGGTTCACGCTTTTGCGGCGTATTAAGTACAAAGATTCGCCAAGCTTTCGCACTCCACTGGAAGGCTTTCTCAAGGCAATGGTAGACATAAAAATGCAGAGAATCGGAACACGTAACTCCAGGTTTGCTGTTTCTCTTGCTAACACTAATCGGGACTTTCGGAAGAGTTTAAAAATCGATAACTCCATGCCTGGATATGACATCGGTAACGTAATTATAAATACACAACATTCAGAGTGTTGTGTTTATGCTAGCAGAAGTGGTGAAAAGGTTGAAATGCTTAAATAGAAAGCATTTTTGAGGATGATGCCGGAAGCTACTCAAGTTGGTGTTGTGTTCAATTTGATGCAACACTCAACAATTTAAGACGCACTCAAGTTTCAAGAGCTGATGGCGACATCAGAAGAAACATTTAAATCGTTAAGTATATTCACACAGCAACAAATTGAAAATTCTGAGCAGTGCAAATATTTACTGGCATGGGCGCCCATAAGTTAGCTTTCAGGAAGAGGCAAACGGAATTGGAACTATGAGTATAAACACTGCATACTTATTTCCATTGTGCCTTCTTGCTTTCTAACCTTTTATACCACATTCTCAGCAGATAAATTTAACTGGAAAACAGAAGACCCAAAAACTATCTAAAAAACGATGAATAAATGAAATTAGACAGAATGTTAGGACAATAAGGAAATTACTTTGTCTTTTGATTTTTTTGGTCGTTTGTGCCACATGCGCCACGAAACCTCATGGATCACCCAAGTGGTCACAAAGAGTAAAAAAAAATCCCGCAAGACAAATTTCTGAGAAATATTTGGAGTGATATTTCTCAAGCAGTGAATAGTTGCTGCAGAGGATAATAAAGAGGATATAATAAAAGTGAATAGTTGCTGCAGAGGATAATAAAGAGGATATAATAAAAGTGAATAGTTGCTGCAGAGGATAATAAAGAGGATATTTTTCAATTCTTCGCCTTTCATACTTTTCTATACTGCGCTTATGTACGCTGTTCTTCAAATGCTATAGGAAATTTCATTATTACTTTCTGCTGTAAACATACCTTTTTTCTGCTGGAAATTCACAACATTTTTTCTAATTTTACTGCGCGCAGACGCATCCAAAGGTTTCAGAGAAAAATTTGCAATCAGTATTAGTGTAATCGCGGAAACTTTTGTAGTACCTTCCAAGAACAGAAAGGGCATGTTCCAATTTCCAGGGAAGGGTAAATGCCCCCTCTTGCCCCCCTATATAGGTGCCCACGTCTGGAGGAATTCTTGCATCTGATAAGTCTTTTGAAGAACCTCATAAGAGCGGGCAGTTGGGGGAACTAGAACCTCTACGTACAAAAAGTGAAAGGATGTCCATCCAATTTTTCAAATTTTTGAGAGTTAGCTATTTGAGATAGGTGTCACTGTTCCTCGAGCAAATGCTTAATTAATCTTGAGACTCGTTATCCTGGTGTATGTGACCGGTTCAAAAAAGGTCATTTTGTTGTTCGAAGAACAAATGGATCAATATATTAGGACCAATACAGTTTCCACATTAGGACCAATACAGTATCAGTATAAAAATATACATTACAACTAATACAGTATCAGTTTAACGCCGTGGCGATCGACATGGCTCTCAAACAAACAATAAATCGTTCTCAGAAGTCAGCCGGAGTGATCATTGACCAAACAAAATGGACGGAATGCATTACTGAATGGGAGCATGCTTACTATAAAATCCTCCTCACATAAGAAAAACATTTCAAGAGCTGCTGAACATTACAGCAGTTGACTATTGGCTGATAATGCATCCTGAGTTAACAGGAAACCTAAGAAATATAATAGAATGGAAGACAACATCCAACAGACGCTCCAGTTCGTTGAAAGCAGAAAAAAACTGTGCCTTGGTTATGCTTCATAACATTCTAACATTCTAACCAATGAATGTATTCAAGCATTGAACGCCAAGAAGATGCTCCAAGTTTTGACGACAGCACAAGAAGTTTTCTTCATGTTTCGAGAGGAAAGGTTTATAAACCGCTCTAACCCACTGTTGGCGCCTATTCCCGATCAAACCCTCTCCACTTTTTTAAGTGTAACACAACCAGAAATGCAGACAAAAAAGAAAATTGTGAAAAATGCCACCAATGATAATTTGCAGGTTCGGAGAAAAGTTGATGTTGCCAAGATGAGAAGAATGACAATGGCATAAATTTTAACCTAAGATTTTCTTTTTCCTTATTTGATGAGAATGGTACTACTACCAAACCCATGCAGTCTCAACTCATTCTGAGTTGACATAAAAAAATTAGATACCCCAGACAGAAATTTCCAAAAGGAGCATACCCCCAAAACAAGTGTGGTTGTTGGTTGTGAACCAGTTTCGAAGGTTGCCAGTTAAGAGAAATTGCACATTTGAAGACCTGTTTACAATCCTTGTCAGTAATTTTAATAATGTCTGTAAAATTCAGTCATGTGGACTCTGATTTTGATAGCTACCTTCAATCTTCAATCAAAAATGCTGAGCGAGAAGGAAGATCTTCTGTGCAACCACTACCGTTGACTACGTTTACAATTACCACTACGAAGCTTTCTGTGCGGATGGAAATATTTTTGGCGTCAGCTGACAACAAAATGTTTATTCAAGATTCCATGAGCGAGTTTCTGATGACGGTATCAGCTGCAGAAAAGACAATGGGAAACTATCCTGAGCAGCGTGTTGCTTGAAAGTGGTACTACTCCTGCGATAGCAATAAAAGATGGAACTTCACACAAATCAATTATACTAGTCAAGTAACTGGTGAGGAGGCTAACTTGCGTTTATTCTTCACGTTTTCTATGCATTTAAACAAGGCTTGCAGCTCATCGTTGGGCTTTAAAGCGACACAGATGTTTTTATGATAGTCATTCATTTCTACAAGTTTCTTAGTAGAAATGGACTCTCTGAAGTATGGGTGGGAAAGGCGACATCAGATATTCATGCTCTTGTGGGCAAGATAAGTACTACCACAGATGTTCTTCTGGCCACCCATTTTCTTACAGGTTCTGATGTGACCACTGGCCAGTAAGATAGACACCAAAGTGTCATCGCTCAAGTCAGAGCCAGAAAAATATTTGCGCAATATTGGTTGGTGTTTTCGTTAAAGTTTTCAATCCTTTAGGCAAGCCGAAGAATACTTCGTGAACGTTCTAAAAGGAAGCTAGAATTCCAAACTTACAAGGCTTCCCACCCGCAAGCTGTCATTACAAGGTCACCTCAAAAGAACATTTTACATGGTATACGCATGCTCTACATGTTGACCATGGGCGAACCATTAGCCCCAGCGGATTTTGGATGGACAATCAGTGCTGATGATTAATCATGCATGCCAGGCACTTGCATTACTGAGCTACCTGAAAATGTGATTTTTACCTATACTTGCAAAAGCTGTCATACAAAGCGATACCGGTGCCGCAAAAAAGTTGTTTCTTGTACGTCCTTTTGCAAATGCAGCATGCCTTGTGACATTCAAGAACATGTATAAAGTATTTAAAATGACCATTTAGCACTGTGTATAGTGTGTGATTCTTTTTTATGTATCGCAATTTAATGATGATGCTTCAATACATTGTTATCTGTTCCCATCTTGTATACTTTTATTTTTGTTTTGTTCTTCAATATTCACAGTCAAAGGTCCCAGAGGAGTACAAATAGTCTTATCTTACAGGAAATTTGATAAAGAATCCAAAACACATGTCGTGTTTTACAGAGGTATACTGACAAGTACAGGAAATTACGAAATTCAATACTAGCAACTGCGCGTACATGCCAAAAACAAAATGTCGTCTTATTAAACTCATACCCGTGTTGCCAGATGTCTACACAAAAATTTACCCTTCCTTTGGGCATGCCCTAACAGGATCTGAAGATAAAACCTGTCCACCTTAAAATTCCTGTGGCTCTTAGGCTCAGGGTCTGTATTAATACCGACACTTTTCAATTCTTCGAGCATACTTCTCTGAGATGTAGGTCGGAAACAGCCTTCAACGAATGATTCGGTCAATTGCTGCGCATAGGAAGTCCTGTTTCTCCGTACAAGTAGTATCAGACGACAGGGATCTCGTTCCTGACAGATTGTCATCGCGCCACAGTTACACCTCTTAGGCAGGCAATGTGGATTATTGTTCCACTGATTAAAGATTTGGGATATCTCACCTTTTCTACTGTTTTAAAACTCGTCGCTCCAACCAGATGGGCACCTACAATAAGCTTTTTATCGAACTCCGAAAGGTCTTTTGTTTTTCCCATTGGTACCAATACTTCTGACGATTACTGACCAGCAGCAATATTAAATAGTCGCCTAGATCACGTGGTGATGCGAGTGGCCACGTATTTTGCGTATATGCTGTCTAAGTGCCGTTTACGTTCATCTGTACAAGGTTTTCTAATTCAGTGTTAGGTGTATGTAGTTTAGTATCATTTCAGACGAAGTAGACAGTCCCAGCAGTCAGAAGAAGGCAAGGAACAGGACAACGTGCATGCGGCACTCATATGCAAAACATTAAGAAACAGGTCATCTGGTTACGGAGCAGTGCAAAGTTGGCATTAACACTGTTTCGGTGGTACATAAATGTCAATGCTGGTTCGGTGGGCTTCTGTTACAAAATCAGTCGATCTTACCGTGGTGATCACCTGCTGTATGCACTAGTTTCTTACTGAAAACTGTGCGCCTACTTGCAGCTACTCCTGCCAACACAAAGAGATTGTCTTACGGTGAGTGTAAGATTCTCAGTCCTCGTTTGGGGCAAACTATTGTATATATGCTTTAATGCCCAGGTTCAATTGTAAAGGTTCTTTGTGCGAGACAGAGAAACAGAAAATGTCTTTAGGCAAGATTTCTTTTTTGATTGAGTGTTTAAGGACCACCGTGAGCAACTCAGTGGCTATAAGCAGTTGCCCATCCTTAATTGAGGGCCACTGGTTCCAAGGAAGGGAGAGAGCCAGTGCCGTAAGACAAAGACAAGATCCACATTTCACTGGGATTCGAACCCGGAACCATCTCGGACGAATGGTCAACAGCCATCTCTTAGACCACTGCGCCACCAGAGCCTAGTCAACACTGGCGCCATGCAGCAAGCAGATTAGAATTCATGATAAAAGAATCTCGATAAGGATAGCGATACAGAGCATCTCGATAAGGATAGCGGTACACGCTGATTTGTAATTTCTAATATTTTGTTCTGTTGTTATTGGCGTATGTTCATCGTTTTGTGTCAATAAATGGGGATACGGGGATTCATTAGATATTCAAAGTCAGTTAGACGATAGGATTGATTGCTTAGAAGCCGGCTAGTCAAAAAGACTGACATCCCCCGGGGCTTAAGGGAAGTCTAACCACATTGTTTGGTGACGAAAAGCGCTCTTATGGTTAGATCAACCTTCGGAGTCGAATGTTCGTGCTTCGCTTCGAAGGCAGAAACGGGACTCTCTCTTTGTCTTACGTTGACGGGCTAAATATATCTGGGGAGTTTTTTTCTTGGTGTTCGGCAGCGGAGAGTGGAAGAATGATTGTGCTTGCCCTTAGGAGGGGTCGAGGTCTCTTCTCTTGCCTCCATTCGCTGACGACAAGAGAAGCACTGCGGTCAAAGTAATTGCTCACTTAATAACTTTGTCAATATTTTGATGAAACAGGTAAGCTCCTCAGATACATTTCAAAAAAGAGTAATTAACGTCATCCTGATGCTGTAGGAACGAACCGAGCACAGTGTGCTTTTTTCGCTAGACACCAAGGCTAATCTAGTCTTACATAAGGTGGTGGAAAGGTGTGAAAACAGTTGTAGTGCAGTTGACATGTTGTACGAAACATCTGCTTCGTCATTATGCCTCAGAAAGTCCGATAACCCGTCCTTTCGCGAAGTCATAAGCTGCAGCATGTATGGCGTCCACTTTGTTTCGGTATCCTGTACCTAACGCTGTTGCTACAATCGTCGAACAGAGTTCTACTAATTTGAATCCCGTGCACCATTTAGGAGAGCAGAAGACACGATTTGGCTTACCATGCCGACCCTCTCTGTTTGATTTATCTAAAAACTGAATCGTTTCAATCTTATCGCACTGCGCTGTCTTTAAGATTTTCACTGAAATGTCTGCACTACTGCATAAAATTTAAGTGCCACAGATTTAGTAATGAAATGTGTCTCTTCATGTGAGACGGCTGTTTTCCGCCAGTTTCATTCCATCAGTTTTCGATGATCCACTCCTAAATTCAGAGTGTTGCTGTCATACATTGAATTTAACGAAGTCCAGTGTTACCTAATAACTTTAAAGCAAATGCCAAAATCGATAACTGGTGCTCAAGTATTGATACTAATAGCATTTTTGCATGAATAAGTAATCCTGCAAGTTTTGGAAAAAAATGGCAAACAATAAATCACGTGAGACATTACATCTCTCTAATGCCTTACATTAGGGCGACTTATGAAATACTTTGCATTAGGGCGACCTTTGAAAACATTTGATACATTTCTATACCGAGAATGAAGATCAGAAAGAACAAATCATAGCAATTATCCCAAAATGCTTCCTTTAGATAGGCGTTAATAGTGCAGAAAAATTGCAGTTATTTATGTTCGATGATGATTTAAAGATTCATACAGTACAACATTTTGCACAAAACACACTTATTCAAACAAAGAAATATTTAAATGGACGATGTCATCACTCTTTCCACGTTATTTTTTAAACAACGCATAGCGACTGAAAAATTGTATTACGGCACTGCTGGGATCGAACCCCAGAACTCTCGATAACTAGTCGAGTGCGTTCGAATTTACGCTACAGCGCCAACAATTCTCAGCGCAATGCGTGGTTTATCAGTCAGCATCTGACTACACGAATGCGTAGTCGAATGCGTAGTCAAAAAAATAACGTGGAAAGAGTGATGACATCGTCCATTTACATTATCTCCACGTATTTGATATATATTAATCAAAGAAATATTTTTGAAATTTTTCTTACTATGCCTCACATCAAAGATTTTTACATTTTTTGCACACAAATTTCGAGAGAAAGTTCTACTTGCATTCACACAAGATTTTGAATAGTAAGCGGTAATGGGGGTTTTCAATGTTCCGACGAAGGGCACGTGTTATTTTCTGCCTTCACTCTCTAACCGTGTTGTTTAGATGCACTCGTGCAATTTCAGCGATACGCCCAAAATAATTAGAGCATGCATGAGAACGAAGGTCTACCAAAGGTTGCCATCGATCTAGGTGCCTGAAATCCAGAAACCGATAAAGTTCAGGCTCTTTTACGTGAATTACTACGGAATAACTATAGAATAACTAACTGTTGATCAAAGATATAGGATGTCTCATGGTTTACGACAAGCCAATTCGGACAAACATTCTGGAGGAAAGTACATCTGAGCTTAGTGCAAGATTGACAAATACATGTTAACGCACTTCAACTCGTACAGAAATATTTTGCAAAACTCAGTACTTCACAAATAAAATAGCTATTCATCTTTCTATACATCGTTCTTAGGAACTTCTTTTTCTGTCCTCTAAAAGGAACAGTGCTTTGAAAACGGCGTAAAATACTGAGTTTGAAAAGCAATTTTTCTGCTCAGTACCTGTACAAAAATAATATTTTTAAAGCCAGATTTTGCTGAATTATTTTGCGCATGGCAAACGGTTCTTGGGCCAACATATTTTTACATTCTTACATCAAATAAATTATTATCGTAAAATATATCTGTTTTTAAGTTTCTACTGATTTAAAAAAAAAAAGGTAAAAAAAGGCAATACATGCAAATGACAGACAAATACTATCTACTTAATATCAGTTATTCCGTTGAAGGTAAATTTTAGAAATTCAAAAATTTCAATCTTTTGTACATCAGCTATGCGAAAATACATAAAACTGAAGTAATCATGGGTTTTAAATAAAAGTAACGAGGCTAAATTTCTTTTTTGTGATGACATTTATTATGCATTATTTTATATTACTAGGGCCATCTAGAAAGTAAGCACCGTTCGCGCGTCACTCTGGGGCAAGTATTCACTTCAGAGTCGCGTCTGCGCAGTTGTGTTGCCTCATCCATTAGCCACGCCTTGACGCCATTTTCTGAGGTTGTACTTATGTTAAAGGTTTGCGCGGAGCATTAATAATGTGTAATTTAATAGAACGGCCCGCCGACTGCTAAGTCCGGTCTGCGATAAGGTTTCTGAATGCGAAAAATGTCAGACCAAGTGACATTCATGGACAAATTTGCGAAATTTACGGACAAAACGCAATGAGTGCATGAATGCCGTAGAAGTGTTTGTGCTCTTTCTTCAACATGCCAAAGATGTTGAAGAAAGAGCACAAAACGAGCCGCATCGGATCTGATTTCGAATTTGGGGGGTAGGTACGCGGAGGAAGGCGATGATTTTTTAACCCCTATAGTGATGGAAAATGGGAATTGGGTCTCTCACATCACAGCTGCACCGAAACAACAGTCCCTGCAATAGGAACACAGGCTCGCCTACTGCCACAAAATTCAAACAGACGATGCCAACGAGGAAATTCATGTGTACTATCTTTTGGGACAGGAAATTAATTTTTTGGTGGAATTGCGGTCTGAAGGCACGGCAGCAAACGCGGCTGTTTATTGTGAGTCACTGGGAAAGATGCGTCGTGCAGTTCAAAGCAAACGGAGCAGCATGCTGAGCAAGGAAATTGTTCTCCATGAAAACGCAAGGCCTCATGCCGCGAATGGGAGGCAAAACCTGGTCACCAAATTTGGATGAGAGGAGCTGGTCCATCCCCACTACAGCCCAGACTTGGCGCTCAGTGACTCTCTTTTGTTTCTTCACTTGAAACAATTTCTTGCCGGCCAGCGGTTCGATGATGACCTGAAGACGAGGGTTCAGCGGTGGCTCAAAATCTAGGCGACAGACTTCTATGAGGAGGGTATCTAGCAACTTGTGCCACAATATGAAGAATGTCTTAACATCCACGGGGAACATGTTGAAAATTAGATTAAGGTAGGTAGAATTCATCGCACATTAAAAAATAATTATTAATATATTTTTATTTTATTTTATCTTTAAACGGTAGTTAATTTCTGCATGGCCCTTCTATTCAATCTCCTTGTTTTTTCTCAATGATGGCAAGATCAACTGGCATGAAATCAAGGCCAGCAACATTAAAAACTGCGTATTGGAACATAACATAGGTGAAAAAGAGTAATGCAAAATTAGGTATTTTGCGATGGCGGGAAATATTATAATATAGAAAACAAAAATAGTCAGTATATAAATAATTGATTTGTTATAACTCTTGGGATCGCTGATGATTTTCGTGTTGGGAAAGAAATACTTGAACTTCTAAAATCAGGAAATCATAATGGAAATGTTTCAGAAAAAAAAAAAAAATTCTTGGAGCGCCCGTAGAAATTATCGTACGAGGCCTAGATTCAGGTGCAAAACATAGCAAATGGAAGACGGCAGGAAAAAGGAACAAACGCAGTTCAATAATTGCAGACAGGAAAGACGCTACGGAATTCTCTGCTTTGGTTTGAAACTTCTAATAATTACTTTAATTTGGCTAACACCTAACCTAAGTTCTTCCAGTATCACAGTGCCGTGAAGACGAAACAGATAACGAAAGGCCCTAAATGTAGATGACACACAATATGGTAACAGGGAAACATACAAGGTCTGTCCGGAAAGTAATGAGACTCATTCAATAACAGAAGTTTAATTTAAGTTATACTTACATTACATTAAAATTTCTCGAAATAACATCCTTGAACATCAATACACCGCTACCAGCGGTTCTGCCACGCCGGTTAACTTTCCTGGAATTCGGGAACAGGGATCGCTTTCAAAGCACTCTTCGTGGCAGTTTGCACTTTGGAACAGTCCCAAAATGGTGTCCTTTCAGGCTGGATTTCAGCCGGGGAAACAAAAGGAAGTCATCGGCGCTAAGTCCGGGCTTTAGGGAGGTTGGGGCAGCGTTGCCACGTTGTGTTTTGTAAGAAACTCTCTCACTCTCAGCGACGCATGGCTCGGCGCATTATCGTGGTAAAGAACACAAGTGTTGGTGATCTCCGAGCAGACTGGCGTAACTCTGTTCTTCAGCCGTTGAAGCACTTCCACGTAAAATGCCGCGTTGACCGTTTGTGTGGGTGGTACGAACTCCTTATGGACAACACCTTTACAGTCAAAGAAGACAATGAGCATCGATTTCATCTTCGATTTGCACATTCGAGCCTTCTTTCGTCGAGGAGACTCGGGAGTGTGCCACTCTGAGCTCTGTCTTTTCTTCTCCGGATCGTACTCAAAGACCCACGTTTCATCACCTGTTATCAATTTCTTGAAAAAACCAGTTCACTCCTCACATGGCCCACAGACTCACGAGAAATCGACATACGGTGGTTCCTTTGTTTATCGGTCAAAACCTTAGGAACCAATTTGGCGCAAACTTTCCACATCTGCAATTCTTGCGGGATGATTTCATGCACAATGGATTTCGCGAGTCCCACGTGCTCTGCCATCAATCTAACACTCAGACATCAATCAGAGTCCAAAACCGCTTTCACCTTTTCCACATTGTCCGAAGTGTGAGACGTTGAAGGGCGCCCTGGGCATGACTCATCCTCGACGCTCCCTCTTCCCTCTGTGAAAGTTTTGTGACACCGAAACACTTGTGCTTTCGATAAAGCATCCTCTCCGTAGGCTTTCTGTATCATAGCAAGCGTCTAGGTTACGGAATTTTCAAGTTTAACACAAAACATTACCGCGTATCGGTGTTCGACACTTGTGACGTACCTGCCAGCAGGACGCACACGACATAAAGGCAGATTGCAGTCAGAACAAACGTCTGCGTAGCTCAGTTGGTAGAGGGACTTGTTCCGGAATAAGCAAACTCGGGTTCGATTCCCGGCGTAGACCAGAAATGACGGAGAAATTTACTTCGTTATACACTCTTCTGTATTTTGACCGTTGCGAGACGCTCACACAGCTGAGCGATCCTCACTCTGTAAAAGCTCAGAACAAACTGACGAGACATCGATTCTTTACCTAACATACCCCGCCACCCATCACGCCCGGAGACTCCGCCCTCTGGCCCTTCTGATTGGCCCAGGAAAGGTGGTCTCTTTACTTTCCGGACAAACCTTGTATATAATATGGTAACATGGTAATATACACTGTTTACAAAAAATGAATAAATAATAAATAAATTAATTAATAAAAAACGAAGAACTCCGAGAAAAAAGTTGTTCGATCCTGCAGCATGCCTCAGGGACGAATATGGAAATGATTAAAAAATAACGACCAGTGACGAAATAGTTGGCCAGCACAGGGCATGGAAACTGCGCATCGAGTAGGGTATTTCAAGAGCAAAGCTCGCACTACAGACAAATGCGACAGCGGGTTGCGCTTTCATTAACTTCCACAGATTGTGAGGATGCCTCGACGTCGGATCCGTGCACAATACGAGCAGTTGAACAAGCTTGAGAGAGGACGTATAATTGGAGTAAGAGAGGCCGATTTGTTAAGTCACCACATCGGCCAGGCATTTGGATCGGAGCGACGCGGTAGTCGGACGATGCTGGCGCCAATGAGTTCAGTAGGATACAACACAGCAGCATGCGGACAGTGAACGGCCGAGAGCAACGACAGAACTCGAGGTTCGAACAACTGTGAAAGCCACACAAACAGAACCGAATTCGTTGCTTCCAACCATCCATGGTCATGTTGCGTCGTCTACAGGTACGGAAGTGGACATCCGGACCGTTGCCAGATGACTAGCACCACGGGGACTACACGCGAGGAGGCTACTCCGCCGTCTACCACTGACCAACGAGCGTCGCCAGCACCGGTTGCAGTGGTGTTGGGTCCGATCAACGTGAGATCTTGTCAGTGGTGTCGTGTTGCCTGCAGTGATGAGTCACGGTGTGCACTTGGTGCCGATGACCAACGCAAACGTGTCTGAAGACGAGCCGGCCAGCGCACGGATCCTGCTTTCTCTTGGAATGGCACACAACTCGCACAGCGGGAGTGACAGTCTCGAGAGCCATTTCCAACGATTGCCGGACACCCATGGTAGTCCTCCGTACCATTCTCACGGTGCAAGGGTACGTCGACAGCATTCTAAGACATGCGGTGTTGCCATTCCTATCTCAGCATCACCGAGAAATTTTTTAACAGGATAAGCCCGCCCACACATGGCACGACTCTCCCAAACTTTTCTCCGTAATATCGACACACTCCCATAGCCACCCCAATCTCCCGAACTCTCACCGATCCGATCGAACATGTTTGATACAAGATGGTATGCCACCTACGCTAATCCAGGAAAGTCCACCACATGGCCAGCAATTTGAAAACCATCTGGCATGCTATCCCTGAACTGCATATTTCAGGACAGTATCCCTGAACTGCATATGTCAGGCCAGTATCCCTGAACTGCACATCTCAGGACAGTATCCCTGAACTGCATACATCAGGACTTTATCCTTGAACTGCATGCGTCTATGCGATGCCGGGTAAAGCCGGTTGTATCCGTGCCAGAGTTAACGCTACTACGCACTCAGTTGATCCTCTCGTGTAGCTGTTCCATCTAAATAAATGACCCAACTGCTCTCGAATTGCTATCATTTTCATTTCTATACATGTACATTGCATGTACTAATTTTTTTCTTTATTGAATGATTCCTGTTGGTGCTTTTTTTTTGTTATTTATATTTTTGGCAAAGAGTGTACGTATATACAGGGTGTCCCGGATTTTCGTGTACAAACTTGGAGGGGAGGTAGAGAACAGCGTTAGGAACCAGAATTAAATAGGAAAGCATGGGCGGAAACGATAGGCGGCGCTGTACGCGAGCTTGCAAGGTCGGCACGTGTGTCTTCCTCATAGTAGACGCGGACTGCGTGCGATCAATATGAATTGTTTCACACACGTCGAGTTGACAGATACGCACTTCGTCTATGGCATAACCAACGGAAATGGACGCCCTGCTGGTTGGTTCTATCGGGAAAGATATCCAACGAGGCGCCAACCAAATCATCAAATGTTCGCTCTGGTACATCAGAACCTTGCGGAACGTGGATCCTTCATACATGTGTTTAACAGTGCCGTAGTGGCATGGATGAAAAATAAGTGTGTTTTGTTTTAAGTTTTTATTATTTAGTGTGTTAAAGTATTTAGTAAGTTATCGAGTTCCAGAGTTTGTACACATCTCTCATCGAGGTATTCCATTCCGTCAAAGTATCATGTCTTCGGCTTAGAGCTTAGGAAATGTTGACACTCGTGTTTGGCGTCGTCTGGGACAGAGAAGTACCTATCACGCAGAAATGGGCCAAGACAGATGATAAACAGTGAGACTGCCCGAGACAGATGATAAACAATGAGACTGCCCGAGGCAGATGATAAACAATGAGACTGCCCGAGACAGATGATAAACAATGAGACTGCCCGAGACAGATGATAAACAATGAGACTGATGGTCATGATGATCGGGGCTGTAAGCTGAGTGTGACAGTAGCTCGATTCCATCAAGTTCGCAAAGATGTGCCTGGATACATATGGCAGTGTGAAGCTTGGAATTGTCCTGTTGATGGACGCCAGCTTTCGGTTCACTAAAGCTGAGTGCCATTGTTTAAATTAGTCGTACATCCGATCCAGCTGCTCGGAATACAGTTTGGCTTTGATTGCTGAGCCATCCGAAACGAGATCAAAGTGAATCACACAATTGAAATTCCACCAGACTCAAAGCATGACCTTTTTATTCGGAACATTCATCTTTGGGAACAGGCAACGCTGGTTGATCTGAGTCCAACCATTGGTTAGAGGTGTTTCGATTCCGCAGATAGGTGAGAAGTTCTTTGTTTACCTTTACGAGCCATTGGGCTCCAGCTGGGGATTAAGTCATGCGGCACCTGTGCCACAGTTTTTAGATGTTTCAGACCCTGGGCACATGGTCAGAAAAGTTTAACCTAGGAGCTCCCAGTTCGTCTGTCAGTTTGTAGGTGCTGCTTCTTATATTTACGTCAACAGCTGTGAGCAGGGAGTCCAGATCTACCGCATAAGGCTTTAGCCTTAAAACTACTAATGCTCATACCGGCATCTGCAAAATGTTTCATCCAGATTTTTGCTGTCTGACTGACCACAACACCTCATTTTATTTCGTTTACTTTTCAGACTTTTTCAGTAGCTTTCAATACTTGTTTCCAGTAACGGTGTGAACAGGACCAAGATTTCGAATTGGTGGACATTTTGTACAATATGGTAAACGTTCAATGAGCGTTTCGATGCACATATACCCCACACGAGCAGGTTTCCCTAGGCAACAAGCTTTTAGCAAAGCGCAGTACAGAAAACCTATCCTTCTGAAACTGTATACGTTAAGACACAAAAGAACACAATACCAAACGGAAATATTTTTAGGACGCCTCAGCACTGAGATTTATCTGAAATACATTTCAGAACTTTTTTTTTTTGTTTTTAGAATTTTGATCACCACTGGTATAAACAACGAGTTTACACGTATATAAATAAAAGAAAACATCTTGAAAAGGAAAATAATCTAAAGTTTGTAAATGGGAATTAAATGGTTGCCTTTTTTTTATGATGCCTTAATATGAAGGCAAGGTTTTTTTAAGAGCTAAGAAATTGTAGAATTTCTAAATAATGCAAAATTTTGAAATACCATGGGTAATTTTTACTTAAAGATTTTTCATGAAATTTTAAACTCTTAATAAGTGGTATCGCTGATGAACACTTTTGGTCAAGTTGATTGAACATGAATTCAGTGCAGACCTTTTTCTTATAATGGAGGTGACTAAGCTGTTATTGATTTGAATTTGAATGGCCTATTCTCGATTGTTTCGTTGCTGATTACAATTGTACGAGTCCTTTGGTCCCGATTATGATGTTTTGGAAGTTGGTGTGGGCTTTGTGAATTTAGATATATTTTCTTAGTGGATATTTCGGTTCACTAACAAAGGAGTTGATTTAATTTTTGGTATGAACAACTTGCTTACAGAGGTACAGAAAACTTCATTCAGTGCTTCCACATTTCAGAAAAAGTCATTGATTTCCAGTTTGATTTTAGATGGTTCTTTACCATGGAGATGGATGAGAGACATAAAACAGAAACAAAGATTAATTATAGTGTAAAAGCTTTAATAAATACGTTTCATATCATACGAGCAAAAAAATAAACTTTATGGAAGTTTTTCAAACCAGGTTCGTTCCTGGTCACGGCTTAAATTACATAAAATTTCAAATTTCGTTGAGAGATTATCTAAATTATAAGTAAAAAGTAAGAACATTTATGACTTTTGGAAGGGAAGAAGTCTATGTGAAGTTCACGCACGCATACCCTCTACCCATTTGCATTAACTGTAGGTGCATATTTGGTAAATCTCTAACATATTTGTATTCATTGAAGAAATTTGTTAGGATTAGGTACAGTATGTCTTCTATGAATAATTTTAACTTCGAATTGAAATTTTTGGAAAATTTGAATTTTATATATTTATTTATTTATTGCGCACCACACTATCCTGTGTTTCATTGGTTTTCCAAATCTCAGTTGGGTCGATCGATTTGTCGCTGTGGACCTTCAACTTCTGTACACCTGTCTTCTGCTGGTCTTCTCAGACGCTTATGCTCCTGGTTTATTAAGATTTTCCCACAACTCACTGACATGTGGCCGAGAAAAGGCTTCTTGTAGAACCCAAAGTGTCTAAGTACTTATATGAGCTAAAATGATTTTTTTTTCTTTTCTTTTTTAAAGAAATAGTTCAAATAAAATATGAAGTATAAAAAATAAAATGCATTAGGAGTAACTGGGAAACATACTCTTTCCATTGATTTTCCCTCGAGTTGCCCGACCAATAAACGAAATTGATAATTAATTGCTCTTCTGGTGTACAGTTGAAATTTGAATTCAAGCGGTTTAATTTGGAGGAATTTTGATTTTTAGAAATATCAGTTTCTAATAAAGCTAAAATTTAAATTTCAGTTTGAAGTTATTTACTATTGCTAAATAAATAAATAAATAGATGCTCAATTAAGTTTCTGCTAAAATGTTCAGTTAGGATTTTTAGATTCGTTTATTACATCATGCAAACAATACTGTGCTTAGTAATGTTCCTTTTAGTACAATTCTTTATTTAAGATTTTATTTACGTAATGTTCTTTGTATCGCCAAAATTCTGACTTTTCTTAAAACAGCAAAAATATTTTACATTCATATACGTACAGTATGTATTTTAATAAATATTATCGTATAAATAACCTCACTTACCCTTTTAATTTTGTCTATGCAAAAATGTCGTGTTTTGCATTAACCATGTACGTAGGCGTTCAATACTTAAGCTAAAAGTACTTAAGTGATATAAAGAAAGTTTTTTTTCATTTTTTTTGCATACCAAAAACGTAAAATGAAATGTCAAAGAATTTCAAAAATCGGATAAACGGAAAAGCTTTGTTGGCCAAATCGGATGCGGTCAAAGAATATTTGGCATTACTTCATTCAGTGGTTAATCGTGTAAGCATTTTTGGCATTCATGCCCGAACATTTACACAGTAAGATACCTATTACTTATTAGAGAGTTTCGAGACAATTTGAAAAAAAAAGAAAATTAATTTAACATTTCAGAAAAGGCACCTTTTCTCAGAAGCAATAAACTGGAGAATACAAGGCAGCCTATTCACACACGAGTTGGACTTCTCTTCATATTGGTATCCTTAGCACCATTATTTTCCTCTTATGAACATACCACCATAGGAGCTAGCTTCCAGTCTGTGAATTCTTCATCAGAGGGCATGAAAAGAATGAAGAAGGTGGGTATCGATTCGAAGAAACGCGGGCTAAAACATTTTGAGGTATTCCTCTCTTTGTCCGCATGCACTTCGTCTTAGCATCGATAACAACAATGAAGGAAAAGGAAAAAGTACCAGAAAGAAGACAAAAAGGGGAAGAACTGGGCTATTAAGATTTCGGCATATAATTCATTCAAACATATTCTGTAAAATTTTGTTCCTAATCTCTTGAAAACAGTGGATATCAGAAAATATATGACACTGATCAAATTTCATCTACTACTTTTCGTATAACAACTGCAATGCATACAACACGATATTTTTAGACGAAGTTGCACCTAGGGTAAAATACCATGAGTTATTTTAGGCTCCTTTTGCAGTTTTTAGCACGAAGATATGAAGTTACAAGGTAATGATACATATTTTTTTCCTTTTCACAGACCTTTGGCTTTATGAAAGAATCTGAAGGATGACTTTCTAAATTCTATCCTTTTTGTTGGCACTGGTATCCGTAATATAAGAGGCAAAGTCAGCTAATATTTTCTTTAGAAACTTAAAAAAATTCGTTTTGCTTTCCTTACACAGAAATCTTCCTGTTACAATAATTAGTGGGGGAACGAGCATCTGGGTTCTGATACGCGTGAGGACCAGGTAGGATGTACGAGCTGTGCTGGATCTTACTCCATTTTCTCTAATTTAGAGACATTGCTCTTTACCCTGAAGTAAAATCCTCGAAGGAGTTGTTAACGTCTACCCCGAAAAACAATAAAGAGAATGGAACTCGCCTTTTGTTGAGATTACTTTTATGTCAGGAAGGAATCTTTGAAACTTATCTACATGCAAATAAAATCGCTCGGAGGTCTAACGGTCTAAAGCTCGAACTTCTGTCATCCCGTACTGCTATGCCTTAGCTGGAAAACCTAATAAGACATGAATGCCGAGACTGCTCTTGCGTCATTAAATCTTTTCCACCTGTAGAACCAGCAGCCCAAAATTAAAAGTGAAGATTCTAGCCTTAGATGCTCGTGATCAGGAATCCAAAATTACACTCGTCCGTTATGAGTTAGAAATCACAGATGAAAAGCGACCCACAAGGCAAGCATTTCTATTATTCAATTTTCAGCCCAGTATAATAGACCCCACTAGATTTCTTTACGACACATATTTTTTTTTCTTTTTTTTTTTTTCTGTAACGCGCGCAAAATGAACTAAACGTGTTCTCGTTCTGCATTGTTAAGAATAGATGCTATGAAGGGAATAATAAAAGTTTCCTAAACGCTGACATCTGAACCTGGGGAGATAACCTGTTGCCAAACTTCTCGAGCTGTGCGTTAAGAAATGGAAACATGAAACGCTGGCGACAGGTCTTGGAATTTAGAAGAAAGAGAGAGCACGTCAATTGTTTGCAAGACAAATGTCAGCTTTCTTTGAGCTAAGGAATGGGACGATACGGGGGATAGAGAAATGGAAGTTGGTGATCGGAAGTATAGCGCTGTTCGTGAAAATATAGATGCGATAATACAATACCTGAAGTAAAATCAGTTACCTAACAGAATAGCTAGTCGCTACATTTCACGCCAAATGCACGATACACTAAAAAGGCTTGGTGCAATTGTACTTTTATCGTTCTAGAAGTTTTTTACTTCAAACGTGCTTTTCTCTAAGACACTTCTACATACTACATTTATTTTCTGTGCATACGTAATGTTTTGCTGATTTTGGGTGATTTATCTTTTGCTGTTTTCTTTAATTTCGAAGCCCGTGGCATCGTAAATCTTGCGGTGCGGGAATTTCGTTTTTTCGTTTTGAAAATTATGCCTTTAAAAAGTAATTCAAAAAACAAAATGCGAAGGTTCTACGGAGTTTTCGCAACCACAGTTAAGTGCAAGAAAACATCATAGAACATAATGTTGCACCACGATGTGGAGTTAGTCAACATGATGCAGAATCAAGAACAATTAATAAAACATATCAATCTGTAAAACGTAAGTTTTTAACTAAGTGGCAGGACTATGAATGGCTAGCGTATGATGGTGATACAGGGATGCCCCGGTGTTCTAAGTAGTTTTAGTTGCCAATTATGTGTGACATTAATTTTTGAATAGCAAATGGATTAATCCATTTGCTATCTTATGATAGCCATCTAGACATGAAAGTTTCATACTAGTCCAAAACCGCATATCAAATGAAGGCATTTAAAATCATTCCGAACATCCCCCTCATTTTACAACCCCCTCCTGGAGGATATCATAAAACATGAATGTGCATTGTTTAAGCATCTTGAAATAGTATTGAGCACTTTTTATTATATTGAAGAACAGAAGAAATCATTGAATGCCTTCTGGTGATTGTTAGAAAGGAATGAAATGTTGCTGTGGCCCAACAATACGCAAAGACAAGCAATGCAGGGAATTTATTGTTCACGTTACACAGGGCGTAAGAGCAGTGATTTTGAATAACGTATTTTAATAATGGCTTGGCAGTATCTTACTTGATGATTCAACAGATAAATCCATAACTGGCGAAATGAAATTGTATCCAAGATCCATCAAAATTATGTGGTGCATGAATCATTTAAGGGGCTCATTCTTCTGGAAACAGCAGAACAACTATGAACTGTCTTACAGCTACTAGTAACTGCCTAAGGGAAGATCAGTTTGAATGTAGAGATCCAAAACTGCTGGGTGGATTTGGAACAGGCGGAGCACCTCATATGTTTGAATGGTAAATTGTTTATCAGTAAAAATTACAGATCTTGATGATCACTTAATTATTACGCATTTTATTGCACCCACAAGCTGCAATTAAAGAAGTAGCTTTAGGTAAGGGTGTTTCATGCAAAAGTAAAGTCAACACAATTTAAATTTCAGTTTTTTAATTTTATAGTCTATCAGCTAAAAATCAGAAGCAACTTTGCAACACAGTAAATGTTTAGGCACAGAAATTTAAAAAACTCAGAGTCCGTACAACTGGGTGGCTTGCAAGTGAAGCAGAATGTATCAAATCAGTTTTGGTTGAATAGACTTGGAAAATATAGCTTCCGGCAATAACACAATATTAAATCAAATATAGCAGAAAAGTTTCAGTGCCAGCTGACATAATTCCACTTTGTCCCTTTGTGGCGTGTTTTGCGTGGAAAACAATCAATTTCTGGGTGTTTTATCGGCTGCAGAAGCCAGTTGATCGTGTTTTTGGAAAATAATCAACTGGCTTCTACAATCAATAAAACATCCAAAAATAGAAACATCTACTTAGTTCCACTAGCGGGTAAAAAGCATGCTACGAAAATTTACAAATGGCGCACAAAAGGTTTCTCAAAGCACAAGAAAGGTATCAGAGACAAAGAGATTTACAGATCGAACAGCTAAAAGGAGAAATATAAAAAGAAACATGATATGAGACTATACGTGTACTAGCGGAAGAATTTTGCAAAATAGAAAAGCTGAAAATGGGAGAAAACTATGCTCCGTGGACACAACTATGCTAAGAAAACGTCCATCGGAAGCAGCGACAGTGAAAACAAAAAAGATTTCGACCTTTACACAGTTAGCGGATAATCTTTGTATTATTTAAAGAGGATAATGCTCCACATCTCTATTGTAGCAAATGGCATACAGTACAGAAGGAATTTCTCAATAGTACTTTTAGAAGAGGCGATACAGCAGCAAACAAAAACATCACCTACTGACAGAACTGTGAACTACAAAATTCCTCATATGCTAGCCTAAAGTGTTCTACAAGGTAACTGGCATTCGGTGTTGAAAGAAGTTTTTAAATTACACCTGTGGAAGCAGAGATATTGAGGAAATCAGATTAAGCATTTCCGCTCCCTAGCGGCAAAAGTATTCATTATTTTGAATACGCACACAGATTTTGCATAGTTAGTACCTGACGAAAGAAAGAAGTTTTTCAGTCGGGTTTTTAGACCCGCCGATATTGCTGTAAACAGAAACGTAAGCTTACGCCCTCTGGTGGTGGACTTGGCGATAAGAAAAATGTGAGATTGTATGAGAAACATTTCACAGCGGAAACGCTCACCAACAAAGAAGGAATTTTTCAAATAGGGCTTTTAGAAGCAGAGACATCAACAAAAATAACATGCGCGTCTACGCCTCGTGGAGGCAAAACCATGCATTATTTTAAGAAGAAAGAATTCTCAAAAGGGTTTTGATGTGAGCGGCATCGGTCCACAAAATAAGTTTTTTAATCGAGTTTTCAGGATCTCAGATTTTGCTGAAAATACGTCAGAAGTAAAAACTAACCCTTATGCCCTCTGGTGGCCAAACCATTACTTTCCAAATATTGAAAATTACATGCAAAACATTTCCCATCCGGAGCTTTATGCGATACAGGAAGAATTTTCTAAATCGGAATTTAGAAGCAGAGATATCGGGGTAAACGAAACTTACCATAACGCTCCATAGCGGGAAGTCTGTGAATTACTTGAAAATTTTGAAATTATATGAAAAGCATTTCGCAGCGAAAACTGTATCCAACAAAGAAAGGATTTTTCAAATCGATCTCTTAAAAACAGATATATTGACAAAATTAAGATGTGCATCTACGCCTCCATGCCTTACTACATTGGGTTGGTGCGAATGAAATGTCGGGTAAAGGACCAGCAAACATGGACGGCGAGAACAGAAAATAGGAAGACTTACCTAAGCAAAATAGACCCCCTCGGCATCGACACATAATTGCCATGTGCTCGGCAAGGCCATGATTCCGGATCGAAAAATGTCTTGTGGCTGGGACCCGAAGATGTCGTCAACTGCACGTTGAACCTCGTTGTATGTCGTGAACTGTTTCCAGGACAGGAAGTGATCCAGGCGACGAAACAGATGATACTGTCGGAGACAAGTCCGGAGAATAGGCAGGATGAGTCAGTGCTTCATAGCCCAAGGCACTTAATGTCAGCATCGTTCGTTGTGCGACATGAAGGCGGCCGTTGTCCTGGAGCAGAAAAACACCATGTCTGTTGACCTAAGCCGGTTGTTTCTGCAGCAATGTACGGTGCATCTGGTGTAATTCAGCACAGCAACGTTCTGCAGTGATGGTTTGGCCTCTTGCCAAGAAATTCCGACGAATTATCCCGGCTGTGGACCACCACACAAAGAGCAACATCTTCTTGGTATATAGGGGTGGCTTAGGATGCGCTTCAGCAGGCTATGCCTTGCTTCACCATTGTACAGATCGTTTCCGATTATCATAAAGGAACCATCTCTCATCGCATGTGACGATTCGATGCAGTAGATGTTCCTGTTTATTCCTGGCAAGAAGTGATGTGCATACTTTTAAACGCCTAGTCTTGTTGGCAAATGTCAACTCACGCGGCAGCCACATGTCCAGGTTTTTGACCTTACCCAGCACAGCCAGACGCCGAACAACTGTCGTGTGGTGGACACCTACCTCTGCCGCTATCTCACGACACGGTGTTCGGGGGTCCGCTTCAACCACACGTAACAGAACATCGTCAGAAACAGCAACAGGTCGGTGATCACGTACTTCGTTTTGCACGTTCGTATCTCCAATTCGAAACTTCACAAACCATCGCCGAATGGTTCGTTCGTTAGCTGTATTCTCCTCAAACGTTTTGTTAACGTGTCGAGAAGCAGTCCCTGCAGAATGGCTCAGTTTAAATTCATATAGGAAGATGATTCTCAAATCCGGCGTCTGCATGTTTCCTTTGCAAGCTCCGTTACGTCCAAACAAACCACGCCTGAACCTTGTTCACACACGTCATAGCTATTTTTAGTATCTCTGTGACGTAATACCCGCAACACCTGTGGTTGGTTCCATTCTGCTGGTGGGGATTTGTCTCCAGTGCTCGTTCGTGCTGGACATTTCATTCGCACCAACCCAATAAAAAGAAAATATTCCGAAAAGGTTTATCGGCGTTAGTGGTATTGGTCCACGAAATAATTTCTTCAGTCGAGATTTTAGGTGTTCAGGTTTTTCTGCAAATACATCAAAAGCTAAAACTAACACTTACGAGCCCTGGTGGCCAAACCATCCCAAAATAACATATTATACGCAAATAATTTCCCATTGTTCCAAAGTAGCATTCTGAAGTAATCACAAACACAGTTGTTCCGAAGTAATCACAAACACCACGGGACGGAAAGGAAGAAGGTACTAAAGGTGTATAATACATTTGTTGAAAGTACAAAGATCAGAAGTAATCGTATACACTAGAGATAACATGATTTATTTACACTGGTTACACGTAAGATCACTACTCACGCTCCAGTCATGATGAAAACCCAACACTGAAGAAGAATGCCAGATCTCCTTTTACAATTCATGATAACGTATGTGATTGCGTCCTCTGGCGGACTAGAGCAAAACCTAGAGGAGTCACTTACCTGGAAATACATAACACTGAAATCATAACACCCTCCCCTAAGTTATGAAGTCCTCGAAACGTTTCTGTCTCACAGTCTGTCGTCGTGGTCTTCTTTGAGTCAATTCGGCATCAGAGTCTTCAGACACTGGTTCAGCAAGAAGTTAACTGACAGTATTTTCCAAAGGAGAAGAAAGATTACTGGAATCTGAAACTTCAGGGACGGTTACAGGTACTTCTACTTGTCGTTGTTGTATCTGATCCGCATGGCGGTTCACAGTGTCACCTGTAGGTGTTATCGCCTTGTAGGAAACAGGACATCTACGTTGAAAAACGGTAGCAGGAATCCACACTGGCTCATATCGATGATTCTTGATGTACACAGGATCATCTGGCTCAAAATTACGTAGATTATGTTGTTCGGCTGTTTCCTCACATAAACTTCTTGCTTGACTTTACGATCAGTAGTAAGGTCTGGATGGAGGCAGTCTAAGTATGTCTTTAGTCGCCTAGACATTAACAGTTCAGCTGGACTAAAACCCGTAGAAGGTGAAGGAGTGATGTGTTGGCGTAGCAGAAAATTAGCTAAGTGCTTCCTCCAAGACCCGTGTGTTATTCTTTTTAGTGAATCCTTAGTAGTCTGCACCATTCTTCCTGCTTGACCATTAACTGCAGGACGGTAAGTGGAGATCAAAACTCGTCGAATGGCATTATTACGTAGGAAGGCATCATAAGTCATCATAAGGAAGGCATCATAAGATGTAAACTGAGGACCGTTGTCAGAAACCACTACATCAGGAATATCATGAGTACTAAATATTTCTCGCAGAACATCAATAGTAGCACTGGTTGAAGTAGATGGCATGTCTTTTACCTCCAACCATTTTGAGTCGGAATCCACAAGGTTTAGAAAATTTTGTCCATGGTATGGTCCCGCGAAATCAACGTGTAGACGAGCCCAAGGTTTAGACGTAACTTCCCAAGGATGAACAGGAGCACGAGGAGAAGAATGTCTAGTTTCTTGGCATTGGACACAGTCTTTCACATGATGTGCAATATGATCTTCCATGTGCGGCCACCATACATATGAACGTGCAAGAGCTTTCATTCGCCCAATACCTGGATGAGCAAGATGCAATTCTTCCAGAACGCGCTGGTATCCACATGTAGGTATGACTACACGATTTCCCCATAACAAGCAATTTTTATGAACAGAAAGTTGATTTTTTCTTGGAGAAGAAGATACGGAAATCAGGAGAAGGTTTTCCTTCAGGCCATCCCCTGAACACCCAGTTGAGAACACGTGATAGAATTGGATCTCGAAGAGTCATTTTAGCAATTTCACTAGCTTGTAATGGAGGACTGCCTAAATCTTCTGTAAACAACACTTCAAGTGGAGGTGGAATTTCACAAATTGGAATTTCTTGAGGTAATCTACTTAATGCATCAGCATTTTGAATTTTCTTGCCTGGTCGATGAACGAGTGTGAAGTCGTAAGCATTTAGCATTATAGACCATCTCAGCATATCAGGAGAAATAATTTCTGGAGTTTATTTTGATCTGGTGAATAATCCTAGAAGTGGTTGATGGTCAGTAACGATAGTAAATTGGTGACCATACAAGAAATGATGACATTTTTTAACTCCCACTATAATACTCAGTGCTTCGTTATCAATTTGAGCGTAGTTTCTCTCAGAAGTTAAGGTCTTTGAAGCGAAAGCAATGGGTGCGTCTCTCCCATCTAGAAGCTTATGACTTACCACACAACCTACACCATATGGTGATGCATCACAAGTAACAATTATTGGCAGCTTCTCATTAAAAGGAATTAACACGGCGTAAGAAGATAACAACGCCTTTACAGACTTAAAAGCATTGTCACGAATCTCAGTCAAAGACCATGTATTATCTTTCTTGAGAATTTTATGCAATGGTTACGCAACAGTAGCTGTAGACTTAAGGAAACTGTGGTAAAAATTAAGGAGTCCCAGGAATGCTTGTAGTTGTTGCTTGTTCTTAGGAACCAGCGTTGCCTGAATTGCCTCGACTTTAGTTTTTGACGGATGTATTCCACAAGCATCAATTCTATATCCCAGCAACTCCACTTCCGTGGCGCCAAACAGACACTTTTCTTTTTTAGCACATAGCCCAGCCTTTCTAAGATGAGCGAGAACTTTGCGAAGCCTAGAAGCTAGCTCTTTGAGAGATGTTGCTCTAACTAGCACATCATCAAAATAGCGTACGACTCCCTCTAATCCAGTAAACAGTTCATCAATGATGTTTTGGAATATTCCAGGGGCTACATTTATTCCATACTGCAATCGTTTTACTTTAAATGCTCCCCGGTGTGTAACGATAGTCTGTGCTTCCGCAGACTCATCATCAACTACCAGCTGTAAGTATGCTTGAGCGAGGTCAATTTTTGCATAAAATCCACCCCCTTTCAATGTTGACAATAAGTGATTTACTGCAGGAATAGGATATGGATGTGCTTTCATAGCAGTATTCAGTGTCACCTTGTAATCACCACAGAGTCTAATCTCCCCGGAAGATTTAATCACTGGTACCACGGGTGTAGACCATTTTGGATTTGAGATTGGTTCAATTACATCTTCATCTAAAAGCTTATCAAGTGCTGCATCAATCTTGGGAAGAAGAGCAAGTGGAACAGTTTTTGCCTTAAAACGAATGGCAGGACTTTGAGGATCTAGGGGTAGCGAATCTACTGGCCTCTTGTATGAATCAAGTCTTTCCTTAAATACATGATTAAATTCTTTCACCACATCATCAACAGGGTTTGTTGAAATTGCATTTACCCCCGTTATTGTAATTCCAAGTGGATGGAACCATGCATAACCTAACACGTTGGTGCACTTTTTCTGAGAGATCAGAAGCTGCAGTTGAGCACTATGCTGATTATGTTGTACATTCACAACATACATTCTGCGAAGGGGTATGGCATTCCCTTGAAAATCAGTTAAACGTATTGATGAAAGCTGAATTTCCGGCTTATTTGCACGTCAGAGCCTTTTGTATGTATCATGTGAAATGATGGAGTGAAAGGATCCAGAGTCTACCTCTAAGCTGCACTCCTTACCTTCGATGCTTAATGTAACGGTTTGTTTCCTAGCATAATATGTGTAAATACGTAATACACTTACGCAATATTCAGAATATTTTTGCATATCTGTGCATTTTACTCTTAGTTTTCCTCTGTTAGAATTAGGACTAATGCTTTGCTGTTGGCCTTCTTTTTTTCTTGCAAACAGCATCAATGTGACCCATATTCCTACAAAATCTGCACACGGTATTTCTGAATTTACACATAAAACGCATATGGTTTCCACCACAGCTATAGCATACGCTTCCGTTAAAAGGAATTACATACTTTGAATTAACATTTACATTTTGTTTCTTAGAATTACTTTTAGTATGTTGCACATTACTTATCGATTCTGAAAAATTCCAGCGAGTGCAAGTTTGGAAAAATATTCGCTTCGCCTCATTAGTAGCTGTTTCAACAGCAAGCATTTTCGAGAATGCTCCATCAAGAGTTAGTTCCGTTTCAGCTAAGAGCCTGCGTTGTACCGCGTCATCAATTATTCCACATGCTAACTGGTCTCGCAAGCGCTTGTTCAGTGTATCTCTGAAATTACACTGCTGCGCTAAAATTCGGTGGTCAGTAACATAGTCAGTAATACTTTCACTTTTACGCTGTATACGTTTCTGGAACAGATAGCGGGAATACATTTCCGAGGATCTAGGACTAAAACAACTTTTTAACAATTCATTCAATTCATCATACGATTTATCAGTTAGTTTTAGTGGTGACACTAACGAAAGAGCAATGCTCAGTATCTCTGTTCCACAAGCCAACAGCAAAACAGCACGCTTCCTGGGAGCTTCAACAATACCATTTGCCTCAAAATAAAAATTCAATTGCTCCACATAGAAGCTCAATGAGGCAGGATTAGTAATATCGAACGTTGAAATTTGACCCACTGCCACTACAGCCATTTCCCAGCTGTTGAAAATAGCAAGGGATGAACGAAAACCTTCTCACCTCAATTCTTGAAGGACGCCGCACGATTATAATTTCGCAAGGCTCCCGCCATTGCACTTCTGATTTCACACGACTGCCATAATCCTGTGACTCAGCCGCTCGATGTCGTATCCCATCACTCGTCGCCAGCTGTTCCAAAGTAGCATTCTGAAGTAAACACAAACACAGTTGTTCCGAAGTAATCACAAACAACGCGGGAAGGAAAGGAAGAAGAAGGTACTACAGGTGAAAAATACATTTGTTGTAAGTACCAAGATCAGAAGTAATCGTATACACTGGAGATAACATGATTTATTTACACTGGTTACACGTAAGATCAATACTCACGCTCCTGCCATGATGAAAACCCAACGCTGAAGAAGAATGCCAGATCTCTTTTTACAATTCATAATAACGTAAGTCATTGTGTCCTCTGGCGGACTAGAGCAAAACCTAGAGAGTCACTTACCTGGAAATATATAACACTTAAATCATAACACATATTATATGCAAATAATTTCCCATTAGGAGCTGTACCTGGTGCAGAACGACTTTTTCAAATAGAAGTTTTAAAAGTAGAGATATCGGGAAAACACAATTTACCTTTGCGCCTCTTAGCGGAAAGTCAATAAATTACTTGAAATTTTTGAAATTATATGAAAAAACATATCGCACCAAACTCTGTCAAACAAAGAACAAATTTTTCAAATCGACGCTTAGAAACAAAGATATTGACAACAATGAGATATTCATCTACCCCCATGGCGGAGAAACCATGCATTATTTTTGAAGGAAATATTGCGAAAAGGTTTATGCCCTACGAGTGAATTTTTTCAATCGAGATTGTAGAAGCTCAGATTTTGCTGCAAATACATCAGAAGCAGAACGATACCTGGCGGCCAAAATATTTTTAACCAAAAACATTAGAAATTATATGCAAAAGATGTCCCATCAAGAGCTCTATCCGCTGCAGAGAGAATTCTTCAAATCGGAGTTTTAGAAGCAGAGATATCGGGGGAAATGCAATTTACTTTTACGCCATACAGCAAAAAATCTCTGCTTAACTTGAAAAAGTGATTATACCTAAAATAGTCTTCGACATAAATGAAATCGGAAGGTAAAACAGTTTTTTCAATTGTTTGTTTAGAAACAAGTATATGGAATAAAATGTATTTTGAATTCGATATTATCTGCGTTTACGCCCTCTAGCGGCAAAATCGAGTATAAAAAAAACGAAATGAAGGATCATGATTCGCACATTTCAAGCTTCATAATGCAAAAAGAATTTTTCAAATCTAACTAATAGTTGCAAAGATATGGTGCCACAAACGGACGGACGGACAAACCGGTAATATAAGCACGATCTTTTTTTACCAAAGACGTGCTAAAAATACTCTACGAATATAGGCAGCCAAGATTGTAGAAACAGGGTTCTGAAGCTGGTGAAATGTGTAATCATATAAAAAAACGTTGAAACCCAATTAACATCACCGCAAGGTGTTTAATTTTCAGCACATCTTTTGTAAAAAAAATACTGCGTGCTTATAGTATCACTTTGTGCGTCCGTCCGTCCGTCCGCCTGTAGACAACGTACCTCAGCAACTATTAGTCCGATTAAAAAAATTCTTTTTACGCTGGGAAGCCCGAAATGTGAGAACGATGATCCTTTTTGGTTTTTCTCCAGTGCACAACTTCGCCGTTAGAGGGCATAAACGCAGAAGCTATCGAATTCAAAATTTATTTTATCCCATATCATTGCTTCTAAATATCCGACTGAAAAACTCATTTCTACCCTTCGATACCATTTTTAACGAAGACAATTTTCGGTAGTGTTTCTTTTTCAAGTAATGCAGTTTTTTCTGCTAGGAAAGGTAAAGTTAAATTCCGATTTCCCGATTTCTCTGTTTGTGATTGATCGATTTGAAAAATTCATTTCACGTCGGGTAGATTTCCCTGTTGGAAATGTTTTTGCAGATAAGTTTTAAGATTTGGGTACAGATATAATCTGTATATATGTATACATACTGTAGATATCCTGAGTCAATTTCATTGGTTTGATTCACTTATTGAATTCGTTTGTTTGAGGGTTCTAGTTTTGCATGGTTTGGGTGTTCCATGATGGCATATTTTGGATGTTTGTTCCCTTTTTATATTCAGTATATATATATATATATATATATATATATATATATATATATATATCAGATGCTGACCTTGGCTACGTACAATGGACGCTCCCTATCTTCTGATTCAAGGCTTCTTGAATTGGAAGAGGAACTACAAAGGATCAAGTGGGACATCGTGGGGCTAAGTGAGGTAAGGAGAAAAGGAGAAGATCTCATTGAACTGAAAAGTGGACATCTCTTCTACTATCGTGGGACAGATACTGGCAGAACTAGTGGTGTTGGATTTATAATAAACAAGAAACTGAAGGGATAAAGTTGTAGAAGTTGAAAGTTCCTCTGACAGAGCTGCACGACTTGTTATCCAACTCTCGAAAAGATACCAGGCTCAGATTATTCAAACTTATGCACCCACCACAAGTCATCCTGAAGAAGAAATTGAAGAATTTTATGAGGAAATTTGTCATCTAAATAATAAAGGTAAGCAGCACTTGAAAATAATTATGGGAGATTTCAATGCAAAAATAGGGCAACGGCAACAGAATGAAACTTCAGTAGGTAAATTCGGTCACGGCAACAGAAACCAGCGTGGAAATACTCTCGTTGAGTTTGCAGAGGCAGAAGGGTTTTTCATCTTGAACTCCTTCTTCAAGAAAAAGCCACACAGGAAATGGACATGGAGACATCCAAATGGGACAACAAGTGAAATTGATTTTATTATGTGTAACAAAAAAATTCGTCATAGAAGACTGCAGTGTGCTAAACAAGTTCAACACAGGTAGTGACCATAGATTGGTGAGATGTAAGATGCACCTCAACACTAAACTTGAACGTGGCAAGCTCATAAGACAAACAAAATCTATTGACATAACCAACCTTAAAAACACCATAATACCTTCAAGTTGGAACTGAAGAACAGGTTCTCTGCTTTAGAAGGCCTAACATTGGAAGAAGTGGACATCTCTGAAGTTAACAGAAAAGTAACCAAAGCTCTTATGGAAACAGCAACAAAATTAGCTGGGTCTAAGAACAAGTTGCATGTAAATAAATTATCAGGAAAAACGAAAATGTTGATGCAAAAAAGAAGAGAGATGAGGACAACTAAAGAAGATGTGACTTCCAAAGTGGAATATATAGAGCTATGCAAGACAGTACGAAAAAGTATCACTGAAGACGTAAGAAAATTCAACTGTGAACTAGTGAGGAAAGCAATTGAAAACAACCAAAGCCTAAAGATAGCAAAGGGACATCTCAGTAAGGGAAGAAAACAGATTATGGCACTGAGAAAAGAAGATGGTTCTGTAACAAGAAATAGAGGCGAAATTTTGACAAGAGTGAAAGATTTCTACTCCAAATTATATGAAAGGGATGATACATGCACTCCAGACATCATGAAAGATACCAGTACCAGAGTTCCTCCAGTCCTTCCAGCAGAAGTTGCACATGCAATCAAGAACATGAAGCGGGGAAAAGCTCCAGGAGAAGATGGAATTACTGTAGACATCATACAAGAAGCAAGTGGAGAAATCGAAACAGTACTCGCCCAAATTTTCACTCGATGCCTTAATGAAGGAAAGATTCCTGAGGATTGGAACACCGCTACAATGATCCTGCTACATAAGAAAGGTGACATTGAGGATCTCCGAAACTACAGACCTATCAGCCTCCTATCAGTAGTTTATAAAATCTTCACTAAAGTTCTTTCACACCGCTTGAAGGTAACACTGGACATGGCTCAACCGAGAGAACAAGCTGGATTCCGGAGTGGCTACAGCACAATAGATCATATCCACGTACTGAGAGAACTAATTGAAAGAGCGAGGGAATATGAACTTCCATTGTGCATGGCTTTTATCGATTATGAAAAAGCCTTTGATTCGGTGAAACCATCAGCAGTTACAATGGCTCTGAAAACCTGCGGTATTGAAGATGCATACATTAATATCATTAATAACATCTATGAAAATGCAAGTGCAAAGATTAGGCTGTTTGAAAATACAACACACGTAAAAATTGGAAAGGGAGTGAGACAAGGTGACACCATATCTCCGAAGCTCTTTAATGCCACATTGGAGGGTGTTTTTCAGTCGCTGAGCTGGGAAAACAAGGGGATAAAGATTAATGGAGATTATCTAACCCACCTTCGTTTTGCTGATGACGTAGTCATTTTTGCAACTACCCCATCAGAGCTGCAGAGTATGATCCAGGAACTTGCTGACAAGAGTAAAGAAGTGGGATTAAAAATGAACTTTCAGAAGACAAAAGTGATGTTCAATGCTTTTACAAGAAATGAAGATTTATCGATTGATGGAGAAAAAGCTGGAGATAACAGACACGTACGTTTATCTTGGACAGCAGATATCTAGTGAGGGTCACATTGATGAAGAAATTAATCGGCGTACAAAACTTGCCTGGAGAGCTTTTGGAAGAAACAGCATAATTTTCAAGAGCAATATGCCATTATGTCTTAAAAGAAAAGTGTTTGATCAATGCATCCTTCCAGTGCTTACGTATGGTGCAGAGACGTGGACCTTAACTAAAAGAGATATACAAAGGCTGCAGACAACTCAAAGAAGCATGGAGAGGTGCATACTTGGTGTAACCAGGAGAGATAAGAAGAGGAACTCGTGGATCCGAAAATGACAAGAGTGGAAGACATCATGATCAGAGTTAAATCCCTGAAATGGCAATGGGCTGGACATACTGCCAGAAGGACAGATCATCGATGGACAGCCGAAATTTTAGATTGGATTCCAAGGACAGGAAAAGACCCAGAAGAAGACCACATGGGAGATGGGTGGATGAAATTCGAAAGTATGCAGGGGTGACATGGAGGAGACTGGCACAAGACAGACTGTTGTGGAGGAAACTTGGGGAGACCTTCGTCCAGCAGTGGATTGATAATGGTTGACAATGATGATGATGATGATGATATATATATATATCATCCAATCACCAACCCGCTTGGCCAGCGTGGTGAGTTATGGCCAAACCCCTCCAAAATGACTCTCCAACTTAAATCTTGGCCCTCAGTCTCCGGCAGTTGGAATGTACCTGGCCAAGGCAGCGCGCAGTGCGACATGAAGGCAGAGGGTGCTAAGAATCCCCGGAGGACCGGACTAGGCTGCCATCTGATGCTGACCTTGGCAACGTACAATGGACGCTCCCTATCTTCTGATTCAAGACTTCTTGAATTGGAAGAGGAACTACAAAGGATCACGTGGGACATCGTCGGGCTAAGTGAGGTAAGGAGAAAAGGGGAAGATCCCATTGAACTGAAAAGTGGACATCTCTTCTACTATCGTGGGACAGATACTGGCAGAACTAGTGGTGTTGGATTTATATTAAACAACAAACTGAAGGATAAAGTTCTAGAAGTTGAAAGTTCCTCTGACAGAGCTGCACGACTCGTTATCCAACTCTCGAAAAGATACCAGGCTCAGATTATTCAAACTTATGCACCCACCACAAGTCATCCTAAAGAAGAAATTGAAGAATTTTATGAGGAAATTCGTCATCTAAATAATAAAGGTAAGCAGCACTTGAAGATAATTATGGGAGATTTCAATGCAAAAATAGGGCAACGGCAACAGAATGAAACTTCAGTAGGTAAATTTGGTCACGGCAACAGAAACCAGCTTGGAAATACTCTCGTTGAGTTTCGTAGGCAGAAGGGTTTTTCATCTTGAACTCCTTCTTCAAGAAAAAGCCACACAGGAAATGGACATGGAGACATCCAAATGGGACGACAAGTGAAATTGATTTTATTATGTGTAACAAAAAATTCGTCATAGAAGACTGCAGTGTGCTAAACAAGTTCAACACAGGTAGTGACCATAGATTGGTGAGATGTAAGATGCACCTCAACACTAAACTTGAACGTGGCAAGCTCATAAGACAAACAAAATCTATTGACATAACCAACCTTAAAAAACACCATAAGACCTTCAAGTTGGAACTGAAAAAGAGATTCTCTGCTTTAGAAGGCCTAACATCGGAAAAAGTGGATATTTCTGAAGTTAACAGAAAAGTTACCAAAGCTCTTATGGAAACAGCAACAAAATTAGCTGGGTCTAAGAACAAGTTGCATGTGAACAAATTATCAGGAAAAACCAAAATGCTGATGCAAAAAAGAAGAGAGATGAGGACAACTAAAGAAGATGTGACTTCCAAAGTGGAATATATAGAGCTATGCAAGACAGTACGGAAAAGTATCACTGAAGACGTAAGGAAATTCAACTGTGAACTAGTGAGGAAAGCAATTGAAAACAACCAAAGCCTAAAGATAGCAAAGGGACATCTCAGTAAACGAAGAAAACTGATTATGGCACTGAGAAAAGAAGATGGTTCTGTAACAATAAATAGAGGCGAAATTTTGACAAGAGTGAAAGATTTCTACTCCAAATTATATGAAAGGGATGATACGTGTACTCCAGACATCATGAAAGGTACCAGTACCAGAGTTCTTCCAGTCCTCCCAGCAGAAGTTGCACATGCAATCAAGAACATGAAGCGGAGTAAAGCTCCAGGAGAAGATGGAATTACTGTAGACATCATACAAGAAGCAAGTGGAGAAATCGAAACAGTACTAGCCCAAATTTTCACTCGATGCCTTAATGAAGGGAAGATTCCTGAGGATTGGAACAATGCTACAATGATCTTGCTACATAAAAAAGGTGACATTGAGGATCTCAGGAACTACAGACCTATCAGCCTCCTCTCAGTGGTTTATAAAATCTTCATTAAAGTTCTTTCACGCCGCTTAAAGCTAACACTGGGCATGGCGCAACCGAGAAAACAAGCTAGATTCAGGAGTGGCTACAGCACAATAGATCATATCAACGTACTGAGAGAACTATTTGAAAGAGCGAGGGAATATGAACTTCCATTGTGCATGGCTTTTATCGATTATGAAAAAGCCTTTGATTCGGTGAAACCATCAGCAGTTACAATGGCTCCGAAATCCTGCGGTATTGAAGATGCATACATTAATATTATTAATAACATCTATGAAAATGCAAATGCAAAGATTCGGCTGTTTGAAAATACAACACACATAAAAATTGGAAAGGGAGTGAGACAATGTGACAACATATCTCCGAAGCTCTTTAATGCCACATTGGAAAATGTCTTTCAATCACTGAACTGGGAAAACAAAGGGATAAATATTAATGGAGATTATTTAACTCACCTTCGTTTTGTTGATGGCGTAGTTTTTTCTGCACCTACCCCATCAGAGCTGCAGAGTATGATCCAGGAACTTGCTGACAAGAGTAAAGAAGTGGGATTATAAATGAACTTTGAGAAGACAAAAGGGATGTTCAATGCTTTAACAAGAAATGAAGATTTATCGATTGATGGAGAAAAGCTGGAGATAACAGACAGGTACGTTTATCTTGGACAGCAGATATCAAGTGAGGGTCACATTGATGAAGAAATTAATCGGCGTACAAAACTTGCCTGAAGAGCTTTTGGAAGAAACAGCATAATTTTCAAGAGAAATATGCCATTATGTCTTAAAAGAAAAGTGTTTGATCAATGCATCCTTCCAGTGCTTACGTATAGTGCAGAGACGTGGACCTTAACTAAAAGAGACATACAAAGGCTGCAGACAACTCAAAGCAGCATGGAGAGGTGCATGCTTGGTATAACCAGGAGAGATAAGAAGAGGAACTCGTGGATCCGAAAAATGACAAGAGTGGAAGACATCATGGTCAGAGTAAAATCCCTGAAATGGCAATGGGCTGGACATACTGCCAGAAGGACAGACCATCGATGGACAGCCGAAATTTTAGATTGGATTCCAAGGGACAGGAAAAGACCCAGAAGAAGACCACATGGGAGATGGGTGGATGAAATTCGAAAGTATGCCGGAGTGACATTTAGGAGACTGGCACATGACAGACCGTTGCGGAGGAAACTTGGGGAGACCTTCGTCCAGCAGTGAATTGATAATGGTTGACAATGATGATGATGATGATGATATATCATCATTGTCCACCCGTATCAATCCATTGCTGGATGAAGATCTCTACAAGTTTCTTCCACAATTGTCTGCCTTGAGCCTGTCTCCTCCATGTCACACCGGCATGCTTCCGATAGTTATATATATATATGTATATATATATATACATATATATGTAATGTAAGGTCAGGTGATATATACATATATATATGAAGATTTATCGATTGATGGAGAAAAGCTGGAGATAACAGACACGTACGTTTATCTTGGACAGCAGATATCAAGTGAGGGTCACATTGATGAAGAAATTAATCGGCGTACAAAACTTGCCTGGAGAGCTTTTGGAAGAAACAGCCTAATTTTCAAGAGCAATATGCCATTATGTCTTAAAAGAAAAGTGTTTGATCAATGCATCCTTCCAGTGCTTACGTATGGTGCAGAGACGTGGACCTTAACTAAAAGAGACATACAAAGGCTGCAGACAACCCAAAGAAGCATGGAGAGGTGCATGCTTGGTGTAACCAGGAGAGATAAGAAGAGGAACTCGTGGATCCGAAAAATGACAAGAGTGGAAGACATCATGATCAGAGTTAAATCCCTGAAATGGCAATGGGCTGTACATACTGCCAGAAGGACAGATCATCGATGGACAGCCGAAATTTTAGATTGAATTCCAAGGGACAGGAAAAGACCCAGAAGAAGACCACATGGGAGATGGGTGGATGAAATTCGAAAGTATGCAGGGGTGACATGGAGGAGACTGGCACAAGACAGACCGTTGTGGAGGAAACTTGGGGAGACCTTCGTCCAGCAGTGGATTGATAATGGTTGACAATGATGATGATGATGATGATATATATATCCCATATATATATATTCTATAAAGAAGATACCTAAGCAAAAAAATACATATATAATTTTGACTCACACCTAGTACAACATAGAAAAGGTTATGTATCTACCTGTGTGAGTAAAAGGAGAAAGGATAAAAAAAATAAAACAGCTGAATGTAGAAGGTGTCGAGAATACTGAGCCTTGGCTTTATCAAGGACCAGCAAAAACTCTGCATTTTCTCACTTCCACAAAGACCTAGTTGGAAATGGGTTTCTGCGAGGCCATAGATGCAAGTAACATTCCCACCTAAAATAGTTTAAAAAATATATATAAGTCATGTCCTCCGTAGAATTGCATGACCTAGCACTAGTTAACAATTTCGCTTGCATCCAATAAACCTTCCTGGCCCGACCCATGCTCTTCATCTGTTACTATTAAACAGAGAGAAGAAGATTAAAGAGAACTCAAGCTGTGAGAGTGACATAATAATTAGAAATGATTGCAATTAAAAAAGGAAATGTTAATTTTTAACGAACGGATTTTTGAAAGAAAACTTGAGTCTAAAACCCCCTACTCTACAGCTTATGACAGCACGAAAACGAGAATAAGTTAAAGATAATAATTAACTAAAGAAAACTTTGTGAAAGTTATATACCTTAAACAGTTAGTTGCAATATGTACAAAGTATTTCAGCAGTGCTTTAAGTGCATAATTAATTAGTTATTAAGAACTTAACTACTTTGAAAAAACAGCGCATAGACAGCGCATAGCAAAGGAACAAGCTTAGCCATCTTCTGTTCCTAGTTACCCCAAAAGACGCTCAAAGTTACAAAGAAAAGAAAGAGTTAAAACCCGCAAAAATGTTAACAGACAAACCAATGCCTAAAAGCTGAAAAGCTAAAAAACGACAGAGAAAAAGTACATGAAGTACAAACATTGAACTTATAAAACCTAGAACCCAAAAACAAGCAAGAGAGCTTACCTCTTGTGTGACAGAAACTTTTCTCCTCACAAGAGAAGAACATGGCTGACCTCTTCCGCCACTCCCTAGACGCTGGGGGCAGTGAGGGTGGGGCTGATGGCCTCCTCATACAGCAAGAAACCAACGCGCGGAGATTTTAACCAGAGAAAAAAATATATAAACTTAAGACTGTGGATCTGTATGATCAGAAAGAGCAGAATTAACTCTCCAGAATACATGAGAAATATTATAAAATACACGAGCAGTTTATTTAATAATCTTTGCATGTATTAAATCACCTTAGTGAGCTTCTATAGATTAATCAGAATCTTATTAATTTTAATGTTGGTTTTACTATTTTTAGTATAGCTATCCTAGTGATGAATAACTAGTTTTCTTTTTTATTTGTTTTTATTTTCTTTTATAAACAGATTTTTAAGCTTTTTTTGTGATTTTGTTTATATTATTTAATTTTTTGTTTTAATAGGACCGTCATATCCATAGCACTAAGGTTCCTTTAGGTAGTTAATAGGCATCCTCTAGCCAACTTCCTTACGGCTTTGATTGGTCAGAATCATATTATTAACTGTGTAGAAAATTAAAGCAGATCTGCCAACCTTACTCTATTATTCAGAATAATTTTTCTTAAAGTTCTTTTGATGAAAGAAGAAGGAATTTCGTTCTCTAGAAAACTATCTAATAGTATATTAATGTGGTAATTGAAGTCCAAATTGTTGCTGCAAATTCTTGAAATTCTTAGGACCTGAGAAATTAGTACATTCTCAATTACTTTGGTTGAAATGTTATTATTCCAGTGTAGATATTTAATTACTTTGAAAGGAAAATTAACTCTTTTATCAAAGAGGCTAATAGATGGGTTACCTCTGTTGAGCTTAATGCTTAAGTCTAGGAACTCAAGTTCCTGATTACTGTGGTTGGTTTTACATAAGTTAAGAGAGCTAGGATAGATATTATCAAAATCACTCTCTATAACTTCTGAATTATTGATACACAGCAGATCATCAATATATCTAAAAGTGTAAAGGTAGTTATCTGAGCAGGTGGGGTGATTTTTAATGAATTTATATTCCTTAAAGAACAGGAATAGATTAGCGATATTCGTGGACGTTGATGTTCCCATTGGAATACCGTTCACTTGCTTATAGAGAGTATTATTATATAAGATATGGTTATTTTTTATGCAGCAATTGAGATAAGAGTTCCAAGTTCCTACATCAACAAATTGGTTAAGTTTAAATTCTGCATACAGCTCCTTAAAGGTAGTGATTATATCTGATAGAGGCAGATTAGTATATAGGTTTTCAAAATCATAACTATTAATATCTAGGGGACAAACTTTGAGTATAGTAGAAATTACTTCTGCATTATTATTAATTATCCAAAAATCTCTGTACATCAAGTTAGAACAGTTTCTAATGTGTTTCAAAACCTTCTTTAAGACATCTTCAAAAGCAAGATCTATTTTCTTTTATGACTCCTTACTCCACTAGCTATGAACCTGAACTTCACAGGATCCTTATGAAACTTAACCGTTGCAAAAAGAAATGGAAATTCAGGCTCATATCTTCTAGTTTGTGGAATTTTAAGTTTCTTGAAGAATGCCTTAAACCGATTTTCTAACTGCTTGGTAGAATAACTTACGGGCTCGTATGTTACTCTATTATTGAGTTCCATAGTTAACAATTCAAAATAGAACTTCTTACAGATAATTGCAAAATTATTGCTAGCTTTATCCGTAGTGGTAAAAATAAATTGGTCTTGTAGTTTGGAGAGTGACCTTTTAGCTTCTCCAGAGAAAAAGAGATTTCTGTCGAAACAAAAGTCCAGACCTGCCAACTCACCGGTGAAGCTATTGATTATATTATATTTCCATTCTGCGAAGGCCTCAATAGGCTGATTATACGTTAGACTGGTTTTTACGATGTACCTATTTACATCTTGAGTGAAGCTCTCAAGAATCCTTTCTTTGGAAATTGTGAAGGAAGGTCTGAATTTAGAGCCATACTCTAATAAATTCCTAAGCTTTTCATTTTCAACAAAACTCAAGTTTCCGGTGATAATATGGTTGTAATTCTTATCATAGTGAACTGTTTCTTTATGTTCATCACAAGAACATGTAGTAATTACAGGAATGTAGCTCGAAGAGTTAAGTTTGTAGTTTTTAACTATTGACCCTAAGGTCTTAACATATTTAAAACTTACAATAGACTGGTGCCTGTGGATGGGAAAAAATTGCATTATTGTAGAACAGCTTCCTTACATTGAGATTATCGTAGGCTTTATTTAGGAACCTGATGGTAACAAAATTACTGGAAAATTCTTTAAGAGAAATTTTATCTTTAAGAATATGTTTAAGAATGTCCAGAACCAAAGCAAAAACATGCTTATCAACATGGTCAGCAGTTTCATTCCAGAATTTGAAAAAACTTTTAAGGACAGAGTGCTTGAAGGACTTGAGAATTTTGTAAGTATTTTTAACAAAATTAGTGCCAGTTTTAAAGCTTTCCAGAGTTTTTAGCAAGTTAGCAAAATCAACTTTGCTTGATGTGCGAAATAACCTCTGTCCTCTATTACCTCTAGAGCAGCTCTTATTATTAACAAGAAAGAAGAGTTCACGAATTGAAAATTTATGCTGATTATGCTTATTGTCAGATAGAGTGGAATTAAGGCCATAGGGATAAAGAGACTGATGCTGCAAAATTTCAAGGGATTCAGTTTCTAGCCGAGCATAGAGGTCAGGGATAATATGTAGTACCTCTATTTTCACTTTGTCAAAACCATGAGTATGGAAATGCTCTAATTCAAAGGTAGAGTACTGGTTGGCGTTTGTGGAGGGGTTCACTCCTGAATTAGAGAACTTGTTTACTAGAGACCTGTGACCATTAATCCTAAGATGAAGAGGATTTTTACTTTGGCCAATATAGTTAAGGTTGCAGACAGTACAGGTGAGCTTATAGATGGTATTGTAGGCTTTGCAAAACTTGTTGGAGCAATTATCCTCAACAGAAGAATACAGGTTAGGATCTGCAGATTTACATGTCAAACAACGTTTGTCATTCCTTAACTTTAGATTACCTTTGCCAGCGAGTTCATACACTATGGGAAAGGGTGCTAGCCTAACCGAGCGGGAGGACTTAAAATATCTGAGCTGACCTCCAATCCTTTCATCGTCCTTAGAACTCCATTTGGGCCATAACATACAAATTCTGAGCAAACCAACTAGGAAAAATTTTTAGAAATAAGCAGTCCAAGAAAAGACCAAACTCGAGTATAAACTACACTCCAAAAAGCTGCATCCAAAACATACTATATGGGATGTAAGGTCAGGTGATGCGTAACATCACAGCCTCTCCTTGACAAATGTCAACCCCGCCTTCTCGTGGTGCATCCTGTTCCCACTAAAGGGGCTCTGACGACCGCCAATAGCGGTATAACTATACCATCGGGATTAGAGGAAATTCTATCCCACACTCACCAACCCGCTTGGCCAGCGTGGTGAGTTATGGCCAAACCCCTCCAAAATGACTCCACAACTTAAATCTTGGCCCTCAGTCTCCGGCAGCTGGAATGTACCTGGCCAAGGCAGCGGCCAGTGCGACATGAAGGCAGAGGGTGCTAAGAGTCCCCGGAGGACAGGACTAGGCTGCCATCTGATGCTGACCTTGGCAACGTACAATGGACGCTCCCTATCTTCTGATTCAAGACTTCTTGAATTGGAAGAGGAACTACAAAGGATCAAGTGGGACATCGTGGGGCTAAGTGAGGTAAGGAGAAAAGGAGAAGATCTCATCTAACTGAAAACTGGACATCTCTTCTACTATCGTGGGACAGATACTGGCAGAACTAGTGGTGTTGGATTTATAATAAACAAGAAACTGAAGGATAAAGTTGTAGAAGTTGAAAGTTCCTCTGACAGAGCTGCACGGCTTATTATCCAACTCTCGAAAAGATACCAGGCTCAGATTATTCAAACTTATGCACCCACCACAAGTCATCCTGAAGAAGAAATTGAAGAATTTTATGAGGAAATTTGTCATCTAAATAATAAAGGTAAGCAGCACTTGAAAATAATTATGGGAGATTTCAATTCAAAAATAGGGCAACGGCAACAGAATGAAACTTCAGTAGGTAAATTCGGTCACGGCAACAGAAACCAGCGTGGAAATACTCTCGTTGAGTTTGCAGAGGCAGAAGGGTTTTTCATCTTGAACTCCTTCTTCAAGAAAAAGCCACACCGGAAATGGACATGGAGACATCCAAATGGGACGACAAGTGAAATTGATTTTATTATGTGTAACAAAAAATTCGTCATAGAAGACTGCAGTGTGCTAAACAAGTTTAACACAGGTAGTGACCATAGATTGGTGAGATGTAAGATGCACCTCAACACTAAACTTGAACGTGGCAAGCTCATAAGACAAACAAAATCTATTGACATAACCAACCTTAAAAAACACCATAATCCCTTCAAGTTGGAACTGAAGAACAGGTTCTCTGCTTTAGAAGGTCTAACCTCGGAAGAAGTGGACATCTCTGAAGTTAACAGAAAAGTAACCAAAGCTCTTATGGGAACAGCAACAAAATTAGCTGGGTCTAAGAACAAGTTGCATGTAAATAAATTATCAGGAAAAACGAAAATGTTGATGCAAAAAAGAAGAGAGATGAGGACAACTAAAGAAGATGTGACTTCCAAAGTGGGATATATAGAGCTATGCGAGACAGTACGAAAAAGTATCACTGAAGACGTAAGAAAATTCAACTGTGAACTAGTGAGGAAAGCAATTGAAAACAACCAAAGCCTAAAGATAGCAAAGGGACATCTCAGTAAGGGAAGAAAACAGATTATGGCACTGAGAAAAGAAGATGGTTCTGTAACAAGAAATAGAGGCGAAATTTTGACAAGAGTGAAAGATTTCTACTCCAAATTATATGAAAGGGATGATACATGCACTCCAGACATCATGAAAGATACCAGTACCAGAGTTCCTCCAGTCCTTCCAGCAGAAGTTGCACATGCAATCACGAACATGAAGCGGGGAAAAGCTCCAGGAGAAGATGGAATTACTGTAGACATCATACAAGAAGAAAGTGAAGAAATCGAAACAGTACTCGCCCAAATTTTCACTCGATGCCTTAGTGAAGGAAAGATTCCTGAGGATTGGAACACCGCTACAATGATCCTGCTACATAAGAAAGGTGACATTGAGGATCTCGGAAACTACAGACCTATCAGCCTCCTATCAGTAGTTTATAAAATCTTCACTAAAGTTCTTTCACTCCGCTTGAAGGTAACACTGGACATGGCTCAACCGAGAGAACAAGCTGGATTCAGGAGTGGCTACAGCACAATAGATCATATCCATCTGCTGAGAGAACTAATTGAAAGAGCGAGGGAATATGAACTTCCATTGTGCATGGCTTTTATCGATTATGAAAAAACCTTTGATTCGGTGAAACCATCAGCAGTTACAATGGTTCTGAAAACCTGCGGTATTGAAGATGCATACATTAATATTATTAATAACATCTATAAAAATGCAAGTGCAAAGATTCGGCTGTTTGAAAATACAACACACATAAAAATTGGAAAGGGAGTGAGACAAGGTGACACCATATCTCCGAAGCTCTTTAATGCCACATTGGAAGGTGTTTTTCAGTCACTGAGCTGGGAAAACAAGGGGATAAAGATTAATGGAGATTATCTAACCCACCTTCGTTTTGCTGATGACGTAGTCATTTTTGTAACTAGCCCATCAGAGCTGCAGAGTATGATCCAGGAACTTGCTAACAAGAGTAAAGAAGTAGGATTAAAAATGAACTTTCAGAAGACAAAAGTGATGTTCAATGCGTTTACAAGAAATGAAGATTTATCGATTGATGGAGAAAAGCTGGAGATAACAGACACGTACGTTTATCTTGGACAGCAGATATCAAGTGAGGGTCACATTGATGAAGAAATTAATCGGCGTACAAAACTTGCGTGGAGAGCTTTTGGAAGAAACAGCATAATTTTCAAGAGCAATATGCCATTATGTCTTAAAAGAAAAGTGTTTGATCAATGCATCCTTCCAGTGCTTACGTATGGTGCAGAGACGTGGACCTTAACTAAAAGAGACATACAAAGGCTGCAGACAACTCAAAGAAGCATGGAGAGGTGCATGCTTGGTGTAACCAGGAGAGATAAGAAGAGGAACTCGTGGATCCGAAAAATGACAAGAGTGGAAGAAATCATGATCAGAGTTAAATCCCTGAAATGGTAATGGGCTGGACATACTGCCAGAAGGACAGATCATCGATGGACAGCCGAAATTTTAGATTGGATTCCAAGGGACAGGAAAAGACCCAGAAGAAGACCACATGGGAGATGGGTGGATGAAATTCGAAAGTATGCAGGGGTGACATGGAGGAGACTGGCACAAGACAGACCGTTGTGGAGGAAACTTGGGGAGACCTTCGTCCAGCAGTGGATTAATAATGGTTGACAATGATGATGATGATGATGATATATATATATATATATACATATATAAGATTCCTGAGGGATCCTGCTTTATAAAAAGGTGACGTTGAGGATCTTAGAAACAACAGGCCCATCAGCCTCTTATCAGTGGTTTATAAAATCTTCACTAAGGTTCTTTCACATCTCTTGAAGGTAACACTAGACATGGCCCAACCAAGAGAACAACCTGGATTCAGGAGTGGATACATCACTATAGATCATATCCATGCACTGAGAAAACTAATTGAAAGAACAAGAGAATATGAACTCCCATTATGCATGGCTTTTATTGACTATGAAAAGGCCTTCGATTCTGTGAAACCATCAGCAGTAACAATAGCTTTGAAATCCTCCGGTATTGCAGATGCATACATTAGCATTATTAATAACTTCTATGAAAATGCAAGTGCAAAGGTTCAGATATTTGAGGATACAGCACAAATAAGAATTATAAAGGGAGTGAGACAAAGTGGCATCATATCTCCCAAGCTCTTTAACGCCACATTGCAAAATGTCTTTCAATTATTAAACTGGGAAAACAAAGATATAAAGATTAATGGAGACTACTTAACTCACCTTCGTTTTGCTGATGACTTAGCCGTCTTTGAATCTGCCCCTTCAGAGCTGCAGAGTATGATCCAAAAACTTGCTGACAAGAATAAAGAAGTAGGATTAAAAATGAACTTTCAGAAGACAAAAGTGATGTTCAATGCTTTTACAAGAAACGAAGATTTACCGATTGATTGAGAAAAGCTTGAGACAACCGATTCCTACATTTATCTTGGGCAGCAGATATCAAGTGAGGGTCACATTGATGAAGAAATTAATCGGGGTATAAAACTTGGATGGAGAGCTTTTGGAAGAAACAGTACAATTTTTAGGAGCAGTATGCCATTATGTCTCAAAAGAAAAGCGTTTAATCAATGCATCCTGCCAGTGCTTACGTATGGAACAGAGACGTCGACCTTAACTAAAAAATACATACAAAGACTGCAGACAACTCAAAGAGGCATGCATGGGGAGATGCATGCTTGTTGTAATCAGGAAAGATAAGAAGAGGAACTTGTGGATAAGTAAAATGACAGGAGTGGAGGTCATCATAACCAGAGTGAAATCACTGAAATGACAATGAGCTGGACATGTTGCCAGAAGAACGGACCACCGATGGACAACCGAAACCCCATGGGAGATGGATGGATGAAATTCTAAAGTATGCTGGAGTGACATGGAGGAGACAGGCCAAGACAGACAATTGTGAAAGAAATTTGGGGAGACCTTCATCTAGCAGTGGATTGATAGTGTTTGATGATGATGATGATGATATATATATATATATATATATATATATATATATATATATATATATACTGACGTATAGCCCGTCTTAGGATGTTGTTTTTAAGCTGTAAATAAATATTAATATATAGGGAATGTTGCCCGTCTTATTACGGAGCGAAATGTTGAATTGAAGCAGATTGAAAGCAAAGCAAATAAACGCCGGATTTCTGTAATGAAATATAGCAAAACGAACTGATTCATGTTAGAACTAAAAATTATATGTTAGTTATTTCCGTTTTTCAAAAGTCCTTGCGATAAATAACATTCTGTGTAAAATATTTTTTGTTTAACAATTGTAGATTAGAGCGTTTAGATAGATCAATATTTTGCAAAATGTATAATATAATCAGCACTAAACGTGGAAAGTTGTTTTCGTGTAAACATACCTTGATAACTTTTACCTTGATTTTCCGCGTTAAATTACTTTTTCTCCGGCACCCTTGTTATTCTCTTCACGGCTCGTTTTAGACTGTCCTATTAGACGGTTAGTTTGAAACTTCATACCGAAGCTTTTTCTACAAAATAATGCGACGTCTGCTATTACAAATAGGAACTATCTGACTTCTCGACAATGTACTATTGGGGCAACATCTGCTTTTAGATGTAATCTTGCTCACTTTGAAATCTCAAGATTTCAGTTTTTATTGTTGGTTACAGCGTTTAGATAGATCGATGTTTTGCAAAATGTTTAGTATAATCTGCACTAAACTCGGAAAGTTAGTTAAATGAAAAAGTAAAAAATAATTAAAGCATACAAATTAATATTCAGATTATGCTAAGTTAAATTGATATACAAATTCAACTTGCCGTGATTTTATGATTTCAATTCGAATTTCGTAGATCGGATAAATAAAACTCGAGTCATTGATAATCCAATGTTTATAAATTAGCACGCGATCACCTTGACATCTCAATGTGATCGCGTGCAAACTCAACTTGTTGTGATATTAAGAATTCAATTCGAATTTTGTAGATCGGAAATACAGAAATCGAGTCATAAATAATCCAATGTTTTTAAATTAGCACGTGATCACCTTGGCATCTGAAAGTGATTGCGTGATATTGTATAGCAGGCAATCATTTTCACCTCGCGAGAGTACACACGAATTGATCGATAGGTGCTGACAAAACAATGCAGGCGTTGCTGTGAGGGCAAGCGTTCCAGAGAGACAGATGGATCTGGGTGTTTACATCATTAATATATCTTTGTTCGTAACGTCCGATTTGAATAATTCTGTCTTTATCTGAGAGCGTTTCTAGTGCGAAATGTTCTTTGAATAATACAGAGCTTTCCCGCTAGGGGCGTAAATGTTAAAACCTTTTTCTTGATATTTCTGCTTCCAGGAGACGTATTAAAAAATTACTTTTCCTTAATATAGCTTTTGTTGTGAAGAATACTTTTCGCATATTTCTTACATACATACATACATATCACCAACTGTCCATTGATATTCAGATAGCTCCACAGAGAAGTACAAACCACCAGTTTACAAACCCAAGCTGTTCTCTGATATTCAGATAGCTCCACAGAGGACAAACCACCAGATAAATTTTTAACTGATTATTTACTTACTGTTGCTGTATCAAACTTCCCCATTTACCAGAGATCTCGACACACAACTCGGGCTTCACTGACATCCATCACACGACGTATACAAGACTTGTGCTTCATACTCAAAACCTTTTTCTCATGCAGACACTGCTGAATCTGATCCTCAAATGCCTTCCTTCGCCATCCTCTGCCTTTCTTTCCTGCCACTTGGGCTGAAATTTTATTTTAGTAAGCATCTCATCACTCATTCTATAACGAAGTAAATTTCTCCGTCATTTCTATCCGCGCCAGGATTCGAACCCGGGTCCCCTCATTCCGGAATAAGTTGCTCTAGCAATTGAGCTACGCGGACATTTTATTCTGATTCCTATCTGCCTTTATGTCGTGTGCGTCCTTCTGGCAGGTACGTCACATCTCCTGGTACGTTACATCATCTCCCCTTATGTTTTTTTTTTTTTCGAAGTGCTGCTCTTATTTTTCCTATCTCACGGTGTGGAAATAACATCACACCATTGCGAGATTGTGAACGGTCGGGTCATCCGGATAGTTCGGGCGCCATTATAACGAAGTGAATTTCTCCGTCATTTTTATCCGCGCCAGGATTCGAACCCGGGTCCCCTCATTCCGGAATAAGTTGCTCTACCAATTGAGCTACGCGGACATTTTATTCTGATTCCTATCTGCCTCTATGTCGTGTGCGTCCTTCTGGCAGGTACGTCACATCTCCTGGTACGTTACAATTCTTTGAACATGGCCAAACCACCTAAGAATATTAGCCTCCACCTTAGTGACAACATTTTGCCTTCATTACACAACTGTAGCACATCTTTATTCCTCACACGATCAGAGAGTATTTTGCCACAAACGCTCTGTAAGTAACGCATCTCATCACATCAGATCATATGTAGAGGGTTTTAGGAAGGGAGTATCTGACTCCAGATCTTAAACAACCCTTAAAAATATGAAGATAGGAGATTTGGGCTAGTAACGCATCTCTCCAGTACACAAAGGACTTCTATGTCTCTTCTGCAGTACCCACGTTTTACTGCCTTACGCCAGAGTAGGAAATATTACACTTTCATACATAGCCATCTGGGACTTTCTTGAGAACCCATAATTTCTGTGACAACCTCGTAAAGCAGCTATGACTTTCAATGAAGAATTCACTCGCCTACTACCTTCACAATCTAATTTTCTCTCTCTGTCAAACATGTTTCCTAAATACACAAACTCATTCATCTGGCCAATCACTTTGCGACTTAGACTTATCTTGCATTCAGTACTAACAGTTCCTCTTTCAAAAACCATAACTTTGGTTCTTCCCTTATTTATACTCAGTTTGAATTTCATGCAGACCTCGTACATCCAGAACAACATATTCTGCAACTCACTTTTTGCTCTCTGCAAACAGGACTGTGTCATCAGCATTCAGCAATCTGCACACACGGATATTACCAAGACATAAACCAATGTTGTCCATGATAGTCAAACAGATGTTAGAGGCAGATGGAGGCCAAATTAGTCATGCAAGTAAACATGCCTCAGAAAACTTGAAAATTGCGTCGTTCTAGAACGGGAAATTACGTCGTTGCCGTTTCAGGATGATGTAATTTTTAAGATTTCTGAGGCATGTCTTCTTGCATCAGTATTGTCCATCTTGGCATCACACATGCACACATCCATAAATATGTTAAACAGCCATGAAGAAATTACACAACCATATCTGGCTCCAGCACCAATAGAAAATCATTTTTATTTAACACCATTTACCCGTATACAAGCTGTAATACCAGCATACATGGCTTTTGCACTATTAAGTATTTCCCCAGTAAACACTTTATTCAATACTTTCCACAGAAGTATACTATTTACTCGGTCGTAAGCTTACTCTGAATCCACGAAGGCAGCAAAAACTTTCTTACCAACAGCCAAATACTTTTCGATCATCATTGCGTAATACAAAAATTAGTTCAGTGTCGCCTTTACCAAGCATAACCCCACTCTGAACATGCCACACGTTCTCCGATGTAAGACCTCGTACTTTTGCAATAATGACCTTACCAAACACTTTCCCTGGTACAATGAGTAAGTCAATTCCACTATAGTTCTTTGAGTCAGTTGGATCACTGTTTTCCTTATACAAGGGAACAATGATAGCATACCTCCAGTCCCGAGGGACCATTCCTAACTTGCAGCGTAACTGGCAAATTTCAGTTAACCACCCAGCAGAAACAGTCTTGCTGGCCCAGCACTATGATGCCGCTGCCGAACAGTCAATAAAATGTCCGGGAGGCCAACAGAAGGGCCAGCAGTTCAGGCCAACAGCTGACACCCCATCAGTTGTCATATGCCACAACAGGGCCAACAGTTGTCCATCACTGGCAGCAGCTGCCACAAGTGACCCTTCAGAGGCCCTGCAAGCACGTGCCAGAAATGATGGCTAGCCTAATGTGGTCCGCTAGTTTACCGGTTGTGGCAGCCGGCAACCGCGTGACGTAATTGGTGGCTTGCCGAATCTTGCCCGCCAATTTCCCAGCAGTAGCCATAAAAAAAATCAAGGATAACCGCAGTTCCCCAAAGCTACAACTTTTTTTTCTACCCTTACGAAACTTGTTAATTACAGCACTACGCTGGGGAAATTTTCTCAACAGACGGAAAAAACACCCGTTAGGATCTGAACCAGGGCCGTTGGCGTGGGAGCTGAGCTCTCTACCAAACTGACTAATTTGCCACTCCCGAGCGTGTGCTTGAAGCTGTCTGTTTCATGCGCAATGTGTAATCGAATGGTTACCTCTTTCATTTTACAATATTGCGAGGTATTTTTCATAAAAGTTAGTTTCATATAATTCATAAATTTAATTTTTCAACGTAACGATAGTTTTTTTTTTTTACCTTAAGGGAACTTTACTCATTTTCAAAGAGTGTACAAACTTAGTGTCGCTTTCCAAAGTTTTGTACTGTCCTTGTCGTCTGGAAAAGAGATTGTTGAATTAATATATATTTACGAGGGTTCATGTCCCATTCTGTCACATTTTTTAACGCTGTATCTTTCCTTTCCATTGTACGAAGCTATATTTTTTTAAAGAGGAAAGCTATTCTAGTTTACTTCTCGTTATTTTTAAAAGCGAATTCCTCCCAGTCTTGTGTATTCAACCCATGGATGAGTACATTATATCCACATAGCGTTGCATTTTTTTTCTTTCAAATATTTAATAAATTTTGTACGCGTATAATTCTTTTTTTGTTTTTCCAACAAACCTTTTTTTATGGTTTTCCAGGACATTTGTGTCAAGCGGTTTCACATTTTTTCTTCTTATTCACCCACTCCATTCTATGAATTGTTATTCATGGGAATGGAGTGGTTGACTATTCATGGAATGGAGTGGGTGCATTTCATGGCTTAATCTGATATCTTCGTCGACGTGGAATGTAGGAAATTAATTCGCCTATCTACATATGGATATTTTTTCTTAACATCCACTAAAATAACACGATGGGGGTAGCGTCGTCTTCAACTAATTGGTACAATGAAAGACACAGCAAGTGTTGCTTTTGCGCATGCGTAGTCCCGTTGCTTCCACCTGCTGCTGGGGTTGCATTGGTTCCCAGCAACGGGCCACTAGTGGCACTTGCGTGGAGTCCAACAATTCACGGCGATGCTGCAGGGCCATCAATGGCTCGCCAACTGATAGCGCTGCCACCGACGGACCGCTACTGGGCCGTGAGCGGCAGATTTCTGCCAGCAGTGACCTATCACTGCCAGCTGGTTGCCAGCAGTTTCCCAGCACTTGTGTTTTTGCTGGGTAGTTAATTATAGAGTCACTACAGTATTTTAACATCTCAGTAGTTATGCCATCTACTCCCGGAGTTTTACTATTCTGAAGAGATTTACACACATCTTCTCTTGAGATCCTTCCTGTGCTTCCATCTCTCACTGTTACATCATTTACTTCTGCCTCAGAATCATCTTTGCTTTCTTGATCTAATAACTCACAGAAGTATTCTCCCCATCTTTCACTTAACTCATTGGGCTCCCATATGGTTTTTCCGATCCTATTCTTCCCACAACTTGAAATTTCTCCTATTTTTCGTGTGTCTCATGTACTTCCAGAACGTTTTTATGTCTTTCCAAAAAGCCAATCCATGCCTTTCCATCTTTTCCTTCCTATCTTTTGCTTTACTCTGGTGAACCAGCTTAGCTATCTCAGAAACTCTACTTTGATTCTCTTTTGAATTCTCACGCATCTCACAGCAATTTTCATACCCAGAAACTCTACCTTGCAAGATCCCCAAATATGCTTCCTTCTTTTTCTTTACTGCTTCTTCAATACCACTATTCCACCAAGCATCATCTCTAATGTCACCCACTATTGTGGTGCCACAGACCTCTCCAGCGGCAGTGGTAGCACAGTCTTTAAAACATTCCAACTCTTTTTCTACATTCCTCTCACATGACTTCAGCTCCTTCAATCGTTCACTGAGTAAATTACAGTAACGCTGATGATATTCAAGGAGCCTTTCAACCTTTATTCTTTCCATCCAAGGCTTCTTCCTATACTTTTTCCTCCAACCAACATTAAGTTTCACTCCTGACATTTCCTACTTTTCCGCTATTCAGAATTCTAATTCTTTCGCTGCTGGGGGAATAAAATAATATCATGTTTTCCTGTGCATCTCTTCTTCTAACTGTTCGATTTGAAAATCCCTTTGTCGCTGATATATTCCTTCGGCGTAAATTTCCGTAACATACTTTTCAGCACCTAACGGGAGAAAGTAGCTGCTTCTATTTTCAGCTCATCTTTAGTAAAAAAGACCGTGCATATGTTACCGGTTTGTCCGTCTGTCGGTGGACATCATATCTCTGCAACTACACTGCTGGCCACCCAAAATGCAACACCAAGAAAGACACGAGATAGCAAAGCCAGATTTACTGGACACATAACAACAGATGCAAAGATGAAACGATTGGACTTACAGGCCCATGCGACTTACGGAACACGCAGACATCAATAGTTTGTGTAGCCCCCATGGTTGTCAATAACGGCCCATACACGCCGCGGCATCGAACGAAAGAGGCTTTGGATGTGGACTTGCGGTATGTCGGTTCAGGCTGCTTCCACACGTTGCCACAGTTCGTCAGGCGTAGCGGTGGGTGGTGCTTGCCGGGCCACTCGGTAGCCGATCAGCGTCTAGACGTGTTCGATGAGCGACATATCGGCAGAACCGGCGGGCCACGGCAGCAGTGACACCTGATGGGCGGTGAAGAAATGTTGCCCGATGGATAAATAAAACTCGAGTCATTGATAAAAACCAAACGCTTCTGCCTGCAACACCACGATGGTCGGATCCACCGTGCCGCCACACGCGGAACCGACCATCGTGGTGTTGCAGGCAGAAGCGGGATTCGTCGGAAAAGGCAATGTCGTACCATTCCGTAGTCCAGGTGCGGCGTTCAACGGCCCACTGCCGCCGCACTCCCCGGTGGTGTAACGTCAATGGTAATCAGAGCAATGGGCGCTGTACGACAAGTCCGCGCTCCGGAAGACCACGTCGAACGGTACGTGCTGACACAGGTTGTTGCGCAACACACCCTAATTCCTGCGCTAACGTTCGTGATGTAGCGGTGCGAGCCGTAAATGCCCGCCGCACAACATGCCGGTCTTCTCGTTCGGTGGTGTGCAGCGGCTGCGCAAATCGCTCACGTCGGTCCGTCCGTCCCTCCTGCACCCACCGAATCCATACTCGCCTCACTGTGGCTGGATGTCGTCCCACACGGGCGCCGATGTCTCGGTACGATAAACCGCTGTCGCGATAAGCCACTATTCGTCCTCTGTCGAACTCTGAAACTTGCTGGAATGACTACCGTATTCTGCGACAAGGCATCAGGAAGCTACAGACGCACCGGTCCGGCAGCACAACACACTTCCACTACTTACACCCCGCCTTCTGTGCACCCTTGTTACAGTGCTTCTCGGTGGCGTACCGGGCGCACATGATTTGCATATGCCCTGCAATACTAATCGTTTGCATGTCCTCTCGCGGGCGACGCATGCTGCGAATTTCAGATCAAACGGATGCTTCTTTCTTGGTGTTGCATTTTGGGTGGCCAGCAGTGTATTAGTTCTATTAAAAAAACATTCTTTTTGGATTGGGAAGCCCAAAATGTATGACTGATGACCCTTTACTTCATTTTTTTTTATTTTTACGATGTACAATTTCGCCGCTAGATAGCGTTAATGAAGATGATATCGAATTCAAAACACATTTTATTCAATGTTTTTGCTTCTAAACATCCGATTCAGAAAATTCTTTTACCTTTCGATTCCATTTACGTCGGAGACTATTTTAGGTATACTCACTTTTTCAAGTTACGCATACATTTTCTGCTAGGGGCCGAAAAAGTAAACTGCGTTTTCCCCGATATCTCTGCTTCTAAGACTCCGATATGAAAAATTCTTTCTGCAACGGATGCAGCTTCAGATAGGAATTCTTTTGCTCATAATTCCTAATTTTTGATAAAAAATAGTTTGGACACCAAGAGGGGTGAGCGTTAATTTCTGCTTCTCGTGTATGTGCAGCAAAATCTGAGCTTCTAAAATTTCGACCGAAAAAATTCTTTCGAGGACTGATACCACTCACGTCGATAAACCATTTGGGAATATTTCCTTCTTACAATAATGAATGGTTTCTCCGCCGGGGGTGTAGACCTATATCTTACTTTTGTCGATATCTCTGCTTCTGAGAGTCCGATTTGAAAAATCCCTTCTTTATTGGATAGAGTTTCCACTGCGAAATGCCCTTCATACGATTTCAAAATTTTCAGGTATTTCACACATTTTTCGTTTGGGGGCGTAGAGGTAAATTGCGTTTTTCCCGATATCTCTGCTTCTAAAACTCCGATTTAAAAAATTCTTTCTGCACGGGATACAGCTGCTGATGGGAAATGCTTTGCATATAATTTCTAATATTTGGAAAATAATAGTTTGGTCACCAATGGACGTAAGAGTTAATTTCTGCTTCTGATGTATTTGCAGCAAAATCTGTGCCCCTGAAAACTCGACTGAATAAAATTTTTCCTGGACCCATACCACAGACATCGAAAATCCTTTTGAAAATACTTCTTAAAATAATGCATGGTTTTCCTGCCTGGGGCTTAGATGCATAGCTTATTTTTGTAGATATCTCTGCTTCTAAAAGTCCGATTTGAAAAATTCTTTCTTTGTTGCAGAGCATTTCCGCTGTGAAATGTTCTCTTATAATTTCAATATTTTCCAAACGCACAAGTTTGCCAATATAGGGCGTAAGCTTACACACACTTCCGTTTACAGCAGTATCTGCAGGACTAAAAACCCGAATGAAAGACTTCTTTCTTCGGTCTGATGCTACTAACTATGCAAACTCTGTGTGCGTACTTTCTTCCCAAAGTAGTGCACAATTTCGCGCTAGGAGCCCAAATATTTAATCTGTTTTTCTCAATATATCTGCTTCTGCATGTGCGATTTAAAACATTCTTTCAACACCGGATTCCATTTACTTTGTAGAACACTTTAGGGTTGTCTATGAAGAAATTTGCAGTTCAGACTTTTGTCGGTAGGTGGTGTTCGTGTACTACAATTTGCAGTTGTATCTTCGCTTGTAAAAACCTTATTGAGAAATTTAATTTTTATTGTATGCCGTTCGCTACAATAGAGATGATCAGATCAGATCATATGTAGAGGATTTTAGGAAGTGAGTGTTTGACTCCAGGTCTTAAACAACCTTTAGGAATAGGAAGCTAGAAGATTTGGGCTAGAGTGCCAGATAGGAAAGTAACACAGAAGCGAGATAGAAAGAGTTAGGAAGACGTCCTTATTTATTACCGGGGTGTCAGTACTCAGGATCCGACGGCTTAACGTGCCCATTCTACGCACGGCGCATATTTAGTGGTTCAAGCGCTTGCATCTTCCCGGGATCGAACCTGTTGTTCCTCCGTGGCAGTCACGAACGTTGACCACTAGGCCATCCGCAGCTCACAATAGAGATGTGGAACATTATCCTTTTTAAATAGTGCAAAGTTTCCCCGCTAGGGATGTAAAGATCGAAAAAAATTCCGCTAACTCTGCATCCGGGTGACGTATTTGAAAAGTTATTTTTCCTTAGCATAGTTTTTTCCAAGAAGAATATTTTTCACCTATTTTCACCTTTTCGGTTATGCAAAATTCTTCCGCTAGCAGACGTAGACTTACATCATGTTCCCTTCTATATATCTTCTTTTAGCGAAAATCCTCTAAATACTTCTTTCCACGTTTATCAACACATAGCAACCGAAAAATTGTTATCTGGCCACTGCTGGGATTGTACCCCAGATCTCTCGATATCTAGCCGAGCGCGTTCGCTTTACGCTACAAAGGCCAACAATCAACGGCGCTATGTGCGTTTATCTGTCTGCTTCTGACATCACATATCCGTAGGATAGGCTCAGCAACTGAGACGTCTCCATCTGCTGGGCATTTTTTCTTTTAACTACTCGATTTGAAAACCTCTTTGTCTGCGATAGCTTCCTTGTGCTATGAGAAACTTTTTGTGCGCTGTTTTGTTGATTTTCGTAACATGTTTTTTAGCTGCTGGTGGAACTAAGTAGCTGTTTCTATTTCTGTATGTTTTATAAATTGTAGAAACCTGTTGACTGCTTTTCTAGCCAGTTCCATTGATTTTGAATAACTTTGACAAATTTAATTCGCGTCAGAACGGATTCAATAGACGTTCTCATTACAACCAAAAATTCCGTGTCATCTTTCTTGTTAGATGTTGTATCGATTTCAGAAAGGCGGTTGCCATTTTAATGGCTCCATTGACTATAAATAACTTCGTGTCGGAAAGGATTCAAAAGACGGGCTCATTAACACCGAAAATTTGGTGTCATCTTTCTTGTTGACTACTGGTACCACAGAAATCAGAAACGAATTAATCTTCAGAAATTCAGGAAAGTTAAAAGCTCAGTCTACATGGAGAGAGAATAGAACCAGTATTTCCCGATTTCCGTCTGTGTATGTAACAGTACACTACTTGGAATGACGCATTTCCAGGCAGCCGAAGTATAAGAACTAGTCTGGTAGTTCTGGGTAGTGCAATGCTAATGAACTCATACTCAAGTCGGGCGATTCGTGTTTTATTCCCTCTGTAGACTGATTCAAATTTCAAGCTTTTGGAGGAGCTACCTACAACAGCTAATTATGGAATAACTGTTCTAAAAAAAGGCTTTTAATTAAGGCCTTCCAATTTAATTCTCGTGATGTAAACAATGCTACTTGAAATATTTATTCCGTAATAAATGGTGCAAACATTTATAAAACATAAATTTGGAAGATGACAATCCGATTTTCTTTCATGATTTATAAAACATTTTCAAGGCAAGTGAATACAAGAATAACTTCGGAAACGACGATAATTTGAAATCTTGGAGCGCGTATCTACTACGTGTCTAGGTGATACTGCGTCTCGCGGAAGGTGATGTCTCGTGACCTACCGTTTAAACATTCGCTATCATTTTCACTTTAATATTCTATGTCAGTAGGATCTTCCACGCAGCCGAGAGCTCGAGGGAAGGGCTCTCGTTGCAAGGGTTTGGGGTGCATGGATATTTTGATGCTTTCTTTAGTCAGTGTATGGAGCGATCCTCTTCACGTTTTTCCACACCGGTACTGGTTCATATTGGGCTACTTCTTTGCAAAGCGCTGTTTGTGTTTTTCCTGCTTCAATGTCCCTTATGTGTTCTTTCCAAATTTAAGCAATCTTTTGGTCATTCCGATGTATGATCGAGACCGGCCATCTGGATATTGTATTGGTATCTCATACACCTCAGCTCCAGAATTCACGTCAGGGTCCTTATACGTATTTGTTGTTGCTGTGGCGATGGACATTGGTGATTTAATTCCAATGCGTAATCCATGGCGCTTCATATTGTTCTTGAACAAAAACTAAAATTTCGGGATGTATGAAATGGATCCAGCAAACTGCAAGTCGTCGACTCCTGGGCGTGGTGTCTTGTGGTTCCTGGTTATAATCTTGTGTGAAACGAATCGCAGAGTCCGTTTTGAGAATCCAGCAGTGACCCCTTTGTTGATGATATTTGTTATTTCTCTGTCCCTCGTTTCTTTGGTGGAGCAAATCGTGATTTCTCTAATGAAGTGGTAACGGAATGCCTCCATTTTATATAAGCTAGGGGATACGGACTTAGAAGGGATGAAATTTGTCACTGTTGTTGGTTTGTAATATACGGTGGAGCATAAGCGGCCATCTTGGGATCTGCTTATTTCAGCGTCAAGAAACGGACGTTTCCCGTCGTTTTTCTTTTCATAAGGGAATTTAATGGAGTGGTGGATGGTGTTAATTCGCTGTCGAAATTCCTCGAAGTTTCTGTCGTCATGTTGCCAAATTAAGAACACGTCGTCCACATATCTAAGCCATGATTTCGGTTTCTTGCCACTTCTTGAGAAGATATTTTCTTCTGGCGGGCGTAGGACAGCTCCTGCGAGCACTCCTGATATTGGAGACCCCATGGGGGCACCTTTTGTCTGCTTGTAGTGTGTTCCTAGGAACTGGAAGTAGTTATTGTTTACAACCAGGTCCAACGCCCTTCGTATGTCTTGCACTGCCACCGAAGTTTGTTCAGCATCTCTGGTAAGAAAATTCTCTAGGTTGTCACACGCGTTTTTGACCGGGATTGACGGGTACAATGATGTCACGTCGAAACTAACCATAATCTCCTTTTTATCCAAATCTATGTCTTTTATTCTGCTTATAAAGTCCGCAGTCGAGCGTTGGGCTTATTGGTAGGCAGGTAGGTAGGTTTTTAGGATGCTAGCCAGCTCTTTCTCTACATTATACGTTGGAGCTCTTATTTTGCTAACAATGGGTCTGAGTTTAAGACCAGGTTTATGGTGCTTCAGTCTGCCCTACAGGGGAGGAATGGATGGTCCCGGTGGAATAATGGCCATTCTTTTGATGCTATCAGGTAAGTGCTTCCATATGGTTAGGCCTTTCACTTTACTAACAGGAGCGTTGGTAGGCTTTGCTTTGGTTTCTAGAGAAGATGTGTCCGCTATGAAACTGTTTAGCTCAGTGACGTAGTCTGTTTTGTTCATTAGGGCTATCTGGCCGGACTTGTCGGTGAGCGCAATAGTTACCGATTGATCCCTTTTTAGATCCTTCAGGGTTCTCCACGCTCTGGTATCGTGCTTCACGTTCGGTAAGACGGTTTTCCTCAGCTTTGCGGATGAGAAATGTCTTACTGGTTCTTGTTCTGTGGGCGGAAGCTTTCCGATAACTGATTCCAGTTCTGGGATGATCTGCTTGGTGTTGGGCTTGGTTGCGAGGCTGAATTTCGGGCCCCCTCTCAGGTATATTTACTTCCTCGCTTGACAGGATCTTTGTTGACACATTAACAAACGGTACTTTGTAGATCCCAGTTTGCTTCTGTTGTTCTTTGGATAAAATATATAACTTTCTTCTATGTTTCTCTTGCATGATGACTTCTTGTCTCTCAACTAATACATGGGTTCGGATAAGCCAGTCATCAAAGATAATATTTTCGGTGCAGCGCTGGATGTCATTGTAAAAGCTATAAGCTTTGTTGTGTTGTCGCATAACTTCCGTTGTTTTTCTTCTCACTAGCGAAACTAAGGTCTTGCGCTTGAATTCCTCCAGCCTGTTTTGAAACCATTTTTCTTTAATTGCCGTCCTAATGCGCATAAATTTTGGGTATATTCTACGTTCTCTGCACTCCGTTAGAAATTTCAAACATGCTGTTTCCTTAATGAGGCGTATCCTTGTGTCCCTGTAGTATTTGAACATGTTCCTATAATTTCCCGGAAAAGCGTTAAATTACAGTAATGGAAATTACACCTTAGTATTATACAACTTGAAGTATTTATTCCGTATTAAATGGTGTAACAATTTATATAACATACAACGACTAAGTGCCGAGCTTTCACACTCCAAACTGGAGGCTTTTTCAAGGCCAGTGAACACAAGAATAATTTCGGGAACGACGATAATTGGAAATCTTGGAGCGCGTATCTCCTACGTGTCTAGGTGATATTGCGTCTCGCCGAAGGTGATGTCTCGTGACCTACCTTTCAAACATTCTCTCTCCTTTTCTCCTTAATATTCTATGTCAGTAGGATCTTCCACGCAGCCGAGAGTTCGAGGAAGGGCTCTCGTTGCAAGGGTTTGGGGTGCATGGATATTTCGATTCTTTCTCTAGTCAGTGTTCATTTGTAGTTAGTGTATGGAGCGATCCTCTTCATTGTTTTTCCACACCGGTACGGCGTCATATTGGGCAACTTCTTTCCAAAGCGCTGTTTGTGGTTTTCCTACTTTAATGTTCCTTATGTGTTCTTTCCCCCTAATTGTAAGCGATCTTTTGGTCATTCCGATGTATGATCGAGACAGGCCATCTGGATATTGTATTGGTATCTCATACACCTCAGCTCCAGAATTCACGTCAGGGTCCTCATACGTATTTGTTGTTGCTGTGGCGATGGACATTGGTGATTTAATTTCAATGCGTAATCCATGACGCTTCATAAGGTTCTTGAACACAAACGAAAATTTCGGTACGTATGAAATGGATCCATCAAACTGCAAGTTGCCGACTCCTGGGCGTGGTGTCTTGTGGTTCCTGGTTATGATCTTGTGTGAGATGAATCGCAGAGTCTGTTTCGAGAATCCAGCAGTGACCCGTTTGTTGATGATATTTGTTATTTCTCTGTCCCTCGTTTCTTTGGTGGAGCAAATCGTGATTGCTCTACTGAAGTGGGTACGGAATGCCCTTAATATTCTATGTCAGATCCTACTGACATAGAATATTAAAGGGAACATGAGACAGAATGTTTGAATGGTTGGTCACGAGACACCACCTTCCGCGAGACTTTTGGTCATTCCGATGTATCTGAGACGCGATATCACCTATGGTTTAACAGCAATCCTGTAGCCAAAAGACTTGAAAATGGAGCAAACTTTGTGAGTGAAGGCCAGACTAAAGGGCAAAGTGCCAACAAACTGAGTGGTGGAAAGTTCAGGCAGTAAACTATTGGATCTATTCTGTGATTCAAAATTTTTAATTAGCCTATGTGCTAAGAGAGGTGGAAAGCCATGTAATTTGCCAATGTTGATGATCTGATATTTGTTTTGAAGGGCTGTTACAAATAAGGTTAGCTCTGTGGATGTATGCCTTTAATACAGTCAATTTGTATTTTCCAAAGGTGCAGAATGGTAAGAGATGATATTATGGGTGGCAGAAGGTTTCCTGTAAACAGAGGGACCAAGTGAGAAGTCTGGGTTGATGTTAACATCCAGAAAACTAATAATGCCGATCTGTTCTTGATACGAAAAATTTATATGAAGGAATTTGGAAGTTATAGAGGATATAAGTTCAAACAGAGAGTGTTTCTGGAAATATTCTAATGTTTCATGTGTTACGTGTTTCACTGCCAATTATTCTCACTAGGGTTATTTATGTTAAACCAACAAAGCATTTTCAACTTGACTACCTTGGATTTTCATGAAACTTTGCAGTTTTGTTAGCAGAAACAAGGCGTGATTGTGTGTTAAGTTTTCAATGCCATAATTTTTTAATTAGCAAAGTGATGAAGTAAAAAAAAAAATTAGAAAATTTGCCAAATTCTTACATTGGAGAAATATAAATCAAGTTAACTTTACCACAGAGTAAGAAAATTGGTGTCTCTTAAGTGCCTTTTTCAGGCTTTAAAATGATACTTTAGTGCAAAATTTTTTTATTTTAAATTCAGTGTCATGCAACATTAAATTTGATGTTGAGTATCTCAAAAACTGGAATTTTGATTTTTTTTATTTGTGTAAATACCCTAGAATAATAATTTGCCATAAACTGTGAGTTAGCTACTGAAAAATATTACAATTTATAGAGAATCAAAAAATTACATGATGGGGTCAACATGTGACAAATATGTTTAGGAGAAAACTAGGAAATCTTCGGGAAAATGTAAAATCTGCTCAGTCAGTATCATGAAAGGAATATTTCAGCAGTTTCACTTAAAATCACAGTATGCATTGTAAAGTGTTGATTGTTAACATAATAAAGGCTTGAAACTTGGCACTGATCAGTGAATAATTTAAAACATGTTAAAAACATTTAATTCCAAGAACCATGGTAATATTACAATGTAACTAAAAACAATATTTGTATTATAAGTAAAGCAGGGATTAGAGTTGTCTTGAAATTCTTGATTTTTCTTTTTCGTGTCCTGAAAAAACCTTAGATTTTACCATTTTGTTCTGAAATTTTGAAGATATAATAATTCACTCTTAAAATTTGACCTGTCTTTTTTTTTTTTTTTTAGGCAGCTACAAATAGCAATAGTGAAAAAAAGAACTTGCCCTAGATTAGAATGTTATAACTACCACTTGCAACACTTCCCACTTCGTCTCCTCCACAAGCAATAACAGGGAACAATAGTTCCTGCCAATAAAAGTGTCAGCATTTCTAATAATGGGCCAAAGTCTGGATATTAGTTTCCTCAAAACATGATGCTCCAAGCTATAATGGCAGTGTTTCTCTAAATAGCAACCTAAAATGTATTTATGTGTAATTCGATAAGTTTTCATTGCATTTGAGTAAAAATTGAAGGTTAGCCTTATATAATCTAGTTACAGAATCTATAAAACTCAGAAGATGCAAATATCTCTAAATATTGGTTCGAGATTCTAGATATTAAAGATTCATCTGGTGGGTCCTTACTACATCATCATTTACATATCACTAAGCTGTTCTCTGGGATTCAGAGGTTAGCTCCACAAAGAAAAAACATAATTTTTAACTGATTACTGTTGCTGTATCAAACTTCTCCAAGCAGGTCTAACACTATTGCATGCTAGCATACAGCTGGAAAGGAGATTTTCATAAAACAATTGCATTGTTACAAAGGAAAGAATTTCTTTTGGATTCATGCATCCACTATTTATGTCTGTAACGATGCAATCTGATTGCATAAAAACTCCATTAATTCCATTCCAGTTCCTAAACAGCTCTTGAATTATGTGAAGCAGTCCCATGCTATATATATATATATATATATATGCTTCGTACTTAGAACAGCTAAAGGATAAAGAAAAGTGAGAAAAAGAAATGGAAGGCAGATAAAATAGCTGATTTATGGAATGCAGAAAGGTTCTTGGTGATCTAGCAAAATGCGTATATCACATTACCGGAATTGCCTTTTTTTACTGTGATTATAACTAAGAATATTTCTATAGATACTAGAGAAACAACCTGGCATACAGTACATTTTAACATAATGATTTATATGATATCGGAATAAGTTAGAAGTGCAAAGCCTGTTAGTGTATATCCATAAAAATCATTGTATACAATTGTGGCAGTGGAAAAAGTGGTGAAATGTAATTACATTAGCACATACTACTTCTCAGTACTACCTCATACAATCTATAACTTTTGTGTTTGTAAAAAAGAACACATATTTTAGGAGAGGAGAAATAACACAAATGAATGGCAGTATTGGATTTCACATAAAATATATGTATTTCTGTAAATATACTTAAGAGGAAACCAGACTATGGGAGAAGATCAGTTCTCTATTAAACAAGTGATTTGCTCTTAAACCTGCAAATGCTTGTGATTTATTTTTTTATTTATTTTCTAAGCATGTTTGTCCTAAATTTTATTTTAAAAAAATGTCAAATTTAATTTTGCTATCCATAATTTCAAATATCTTAAGTCATTGTTCAGAGTGGCATATACAGCTTATTTGTTTGTCTTTTTTAATTTCAGGATGCTGCGGAATTCATAGAAAAAGTGCAGAGTGTGGAAGAGTATGTTTCACCCTATGCGATAGTACAAATAGAGTGGAAACAAACAACAGATGCTGCTGTTCTGTTCCAGGGGAATTTTATCGCTATTGCCCAGACGCTGTCGCTGTTAACTGTGCTGCTAACATTTTACTACACATTTGAACTGAACTGCCTAAAAAATATATATATATGTATATATATATATATATATATATATGTTTTATAAAACTTACTCCCAATATATATATATATATATATATATATATATATATATATATATATATATATATATATATATATCTCCAGACAATGGCCATACTGCCCTTTTATACACTAGGTCAAAAATCAAAAAGCCCTTTTATACACTAGGTCAAAAATAAAACTTACTCCCAATATATATATATATATATATATATATATATATATATATATATATATATCTCCAGACAATGGCCATACTGCCCTTTTATACACTAGGTCAAAAATCAAAAAGGCTATCAGCTCATTATCATAAAACTGACAGAACAAAAAGAAACCCCATATGTTGTTTGGGAAACTAAATAAAGTCCTTATTAAAAATAAAAATATTGTCAATAAATTATTTTGCTGTATAGTGGACTGTTTGTGTTACATTTATATGAACATTTATTTTTCATTCCTATTAAAGCAATATGTTATTACTTTATATTGAAAATTCCATTGGTAAACATAGTTCAAAATTTACTCGCAAACATCCAAAACATATTTTATCACTCAGCACTATTAATTTCAAAAGAATAAATTTAGCTTGAGCAATCAACTGTCTTAGATGAACGTTACCCATCCTTAAGAGAAGTTTCAAAATTATCATCACATTCCAGAGGCAAATATCTGAAAAAATTTCTAATCCACAATGCACACTTGGAATTCAGAGTTTGCTGACATGGTACACCTGTATTTCACAGCAATCCATTTTGTCAATGAGTTGCCCAGAATGGGTTCAAAATACGTTTTGAATGTCCCCAATATGTTGGTAATGGGCTCCTAACATATTTTGCATGTATTCCCATTCAATTATGAATGTGCTCCTGATATGTTCTCAATGTGTTCTAAAATTTACACCCGATGTGTTCTAAATTCGAACACATTAAGAACACATCAAATGTGTTCTTAATCTAGCACAGAATGTGTTCTGCATTTTACTGCTATTGTGTTCTGATTAAAACCCAATGGGAACACATTTCAGAAGGCATTTAAAAATGTGTTCTAATAGTAACACATTGGGAACGCATTTCATTAATGTGTTCTCAGCAAGAGCACATTGAGAACACATTAATGTGTTCCTAAACTGGAACAAAATGTGTTCTAAAACTTACTCCCAATGTGTTCTAAATAAGAACATATTGGGAACACATTAATGTGTTCTCAAAATATGTTCTTAAAATGTGTTCCAAATATGTTCTAAATAAGAACACATTAAAGTGTTCTTAATCTGGCACACATTGCGTTCTAAAATAGGGTCCTAATGTGTTCTTAATGTGTTCCAAGGATTTGCAGTGTAGACACGTAGTAGATACGCGCTCCAAGATTTCAAATTATCGTCGTTCCCGAAATTATTCTTGTGTTCACTGGCCTTGAAAAAGCCTCCCGTTCGGAGCGTGAAAGCTCGGCACTTAGTCGTTGTATGTTTTATAAATTGTTATACCATTTAATACTGAATAAATACTTCAAGTTGTACAATACTAAGGTGGAATTACCATTATTGTAATGCTACTATTATTACAATTGCTGCCCTTAATGATATAATTACTACTATTTCTGATATTAATAACAGTGGTAATAAATAATTAGAGAAAGCATACTACAATTGGTATTGAAATGGACACTCTTTAACACTGATGCCCCTAATTTTAAGTACATGTTATTGAAAATTTGGTTTTATGCCCTTTTTTTTCTTATTTTCATGGTTTAAAATGAATTTAAACAAACGACATTGTTTTTATGAAAATTCCAAAGTGAGAGAGGCAGATTTGCAGCTCTGAGAAACGCATCTTTTAGTCTAGCGGCTAATTTTCAGGATATGATGTTTTACATGTCAAAAGCAGCTTCACACATAAGAGCACGCTCAATGCATTTGCAGAAAACACAATGCGCAAATGCATTAAACAAACATTTCGCAAATGGACAAGCCTGTTAGTGTCTTAACATTTGGGTTTAAAGGTCAATGATTCCTACTACAACGCAAGCTCTTGTTCGCAACACAGGAATTTTGAATCTTGTGAATGTTTCTTGTTGCCGGATTGAGAAACTGCCTGCAAATTCTAAAGACGAGTGATTTAAATTTCAACGAGTACCTTTTTTCTCAAAATTGGTTAAAAATTGCATGTTTAAGAGCATCGTTGCGTAAAATTGAAAAAAAGGCTACTTACTCTCCATGAGCTACTGAAAAAAATACAATTTGTTATACGAGAGGCAGTTCTGAGAATATTTTGAAATTAACTACAATGAGTTAACATTTTTATTAATTTTTGTATTGATATCTCCGTTGCTTTGAATAAAAATATGCGAACTGTCAATATGTATTTCTTTGTTTCTGTCTGTCTGAGTAAAGTGTTAATGTAATTACTAAGACTGTTAAATAAACGTTATCCATAAGTGTCATCATCATTATCTTCATCAAACGTTATCAGTTCACTGCTGAACGAAGGTCTCTCAATACCTCCTTCATAACTCTCTATTTACGCAACTTTCTTCCAGGTCATTCTAGCATGCTTTCGAATTTCATCCACTCATCTTCCACATGCTCTTCCTCCGGGTCTTTTACTGTCAGTTGATATGCAGTTCAGTGTTTCATTTGTTCAACCGTGGTCAGTTTTTCAAAGAATATGCCCAGCCCATTGCCACTTCAGGGCCTTTACTTTGATCATTTTCCCGATCAAAGAGCATCTTTTACTATCTCTCTTGGTCACACAAAACATGGTTCTCTGCATGCTTCTTTGAGTTGTCCACAATCTCTGTTTTTAATAGTTAACGAAGTTTCTACCGAAATGCAAAGGTGTTATTTTCTGTTAGTACACATATGTATGGGGTTATTCATGGGATTGTTTGTATTCGTATGTGACAATATACGGCAGTAACAATATTTTGTCGTCGTCATTTCCTTATAAAATATTTGATAGCATTTTTGAGCCTTTTAAGGGTTTTCAAGAGAGTCCATCGTCAATTTAAGATTTAAGAATAACAGCTATACAAGGGAGGAAGGGAAATAAAACGAAAAAGTCAAATACGTATATCCGCGATGAGGAGTGGCTTCTCGTGTTTAAATTATGCGAATTAGAAGCTATGACATCATATTTCTATTGAACCAGTTAGGCTTCTTTTCTTCAACTGAAATATGGGTATTTTACTGGGTTTCGGGTCTCCTTCTCACCTTTGGAGTCAGCAGCATCAAATCAGGGCCACGTGCCTCCACTTAATAGCCCTGAAGACCAAAGACTTGAAACAAAGAAGTAAACCAGAGCTTTCATTCTCTTAATTTATCTTGGGTGAGAGCTTTGTTTCCCTTTTGTTCTGGTTTTGAAGGCTATGCGTAGCCAGGAATTCAAATCAGGGATTTGCCCAGCCATGATAGTCCTTAAAATGCACCACAAAAGCGGCACAGTGACTGAATGTGGTAATGATGACGATTGGATCGAAAAATCTTTGCTTGAAAACTTAGAACCTGGGAAAATAATATTTTGAATTGCGACCGTAAAACTAATAAAACTAATTGCTTTGAGACCATTAAAATGGATTAATTCTTAAAAAGAGTTCTAAAATACGGAAACGTGAAGATTAGTTTTACTATTATTTTTGCCCTTCCCTTAAAAAAGAAAAAGAGAAGAAAATGAAGGACTGTCTACATACACCGTTTCAGGTTTTTAAGATTTTTATAGGTGTCAAAGCAAGTGGTGGATTTTGATTTTGGGGGTAAAGCGCTAAAAGGAAATACTTCGCAAAATTTCAAAATCCGTATTCCAGTGTTAAGCTTACAAAGAACCGAGTCCACGAAATCTCTAAAACATTTTACTATTTGAAGTGTAATTTCTCAAACTACACGGTGTGTATGCTTTGTGTCTTGTACAATCTTACCTAAATTCCTTGAAAATTACCTACGGGATAGAAGGCACAGAAAACTAAAATATCTGGGTTTATGCAACGCAAACAGTCCTAGAGGCACATTCATGTGCGTATCTGCTAAGGCAACCATAATGTTGTATATGAATTCTCATTTGAGACGGTAGGGCAGTAGGAAATGTAGCTCAGGTTTTTGTCCAGTATTTGAATGATCTCAGATTGGAATTACCCTAAATACTGACTAAATACGTGCTAAGTTTGTTAGGGTAAAAATAAACTTCAGAATAATTTTACCTCAAATGGAAAAATTTTTTAACGCCATTAACGATATCAATATTCTAATTTTTAAAATATGTTTATTCTTTTTCAAACGCTCGGTCAATTTCCTGGAATTTCATTGTAGGAATCACTCATATCATAAGAACAAAAATTTTTGTTAATCACTTGGTGTAAAAAACAAAAAAAAAAAAAATATGAAATCTCGGACATGTGTGAAATAATGAAAGAGAAAGTGTAAAAGTTTTTGAATAAACATGCTGCGCTACGTGGAGGAATATAAAAGGACACTTTCAAGTATTGTAACGGTTGGAACTCCTTAAAAGCTCGAAAAGAAAGGACACACAATTTTACACGGACAGGTTTTGAATAAATTCAGACACATCAGAGGAGCTGGATTTCCTTCGCAGGTAGAGTTTATTGCCTAGTGCAGAGCCAGCAAAACGTGTATAGGCAGAACGTTGAACACAGTGATTCCTTTTCTGTTCTTCATAATTTTATACCATGTGGAAATACAGACTACAAATTTTCCATTTGTTCGAAAACAAAACCAAGAAATAACTAAAAAACAAAAAACGAGTGTTCTAAGCTATTTACTGAAATTTTTTTTTTTGGATTGGAGGTTTAACGACCACCGTGAGCAACTCAATGGGCTATAAGCAGTCGCCCGTCCCTAATTTAGGGTCACTGGTTCCAGGGAAGGGAGAGAGCCAGTGCCGTAAGACAAACACAACATCCATGCCTCACCGGGATTCGAACCCGGACCCCGTTCGGACGAATGATCAGAGGCCATCGCTTAGACCACTGCGCCACCGGGGCGGCAAATTTTATTCGATTCTCATCCTCAGAAGAAAGTTTTACAATTCTTTATTGGTTTTTGAAATGGCACAAGCTAGATCTACTGATTAATATATATATATATATATATCATCATCATCATCATTGTCAACCATTATCAATCCACTGCTGGACGAAGGTCTCCCCAAGTTTCCTCCACAACGGTCTGTCTTGTGCCAGTCTCCTCCCTGTCACTCCCGCATACTTTCGAATTTCATCCACCCATCTTCCATGTGGTCGTCTTCTGGGTCTTTTCCTGTCCCTTGGAATCCAATCTAAAATTTCGGCTGTCCATCGATGGTCTGTTCTTCTGGCAGTATGTCCAGCCCATTGCCATTTCAAGGATTTAACTCTGATCATGATGTCTTCCACTCTTGTCATTTTTCGGATCCACGTGTTCCTCTTCTTATCTCTACTGGTTACACTAAGCATGCACCTCTCCATGCTACTTTGAGTTGTCTGCAGCCTTTGTATGTCTCTTTTAGCTAAGGTCCACGTCTCTGCACCATGCGTAAGCACTGGAAGGATGCATTGATCAAACACTTTTCTTTTAAGACATAATGGCATATTGCTCTTGAAAATTATGCTGTTTCTTCCAAAAGCTCTACAGGCAAGTTTTGTACGCCGATTAATTTCTTCAACTATGTGACCCTCACTTGATATCTGCTGTCCAAGATAAACGTACGTGTCTGTTATCTCCAGCTTTTCTCCATCAATCGATAAATATTCATTTCTTGTAAAAGCATTGAACATCACTTTTGTCTTCTGAAAGTTCATTTTTAATATAACTTCTTTACTCTTGTCAGCAAGTTCCTGCATCATACTCTGTAGCTCTGATGGGGTAGTTGCAAAAATGACTATGTCATCAGCAAAACGAAGGTGGGTTAGATAATCTCCATTAATCTTTATGCCTTTGTTTTCAAAGTTCAGTGATTGAAAGACATTTTCCAATGTGGCATTAAAGAGCTTCGGAGATATGGTGTCACCTTGTCTCACTCCTTTTCCAATTTTTATGTGTGTTGTATTTTCAAATAGCAGAATCTTTGCACTTGCATTTTCATAGACGTTATTAATAATATTAATGTATGCATCTTCAATACCGCAGGATTTCAGAGCCATTGCAACTGCTGATGGTTTCACCGAATCAAAGGCTTTTTCATAATCGATAAAAGCCATGCACAATGGAAGTTCATATTCCCTCGCTCTTTCCATTAGTTCTCTCAGTACGTGGATATGATCTACTGTGCTGTAGCCACTCCTGAATCCAGCTTGTTCTCTCGGTTGAGCCATGTCCAGTGTTACCTTCAAGCGGTGTGAAAGAACTTTAGTGAAGATTTTATAAACCACTGATAGGAGGCTGATAGGTCTGTAGTTCCTGAGATCCTCAATGTCACCTTTTTTATGTAGCAAGATCATTGTAGCGTTGTTCCAATCCTCAGGAATTTTCCCTTCATTAAGGCATCGAGTGAAAATTTGGGCGAGTACTGTTTCGATTTCTCCACTTGCTTCTTGTATGATGTCTACAGTAATTCCATCTTCTCCTGGAGCTTTTCCCCGCTTCATGTTCTTGATTGCATGTGCAACTTTTGCTGGAAGGACTGGAAGAACTCTGGTACCTTTCATGATGCCTGGAGTACATGTATCATCCCTTTCATATAATTTGGAGTAGAAATCTTTCACTCTTGTCAAAATTTCGCCTCTATTCCTTGTTACAGAACCATCTTCTTTTCTCAGTGCCATAATCTGTTTTTTCCCTTACTGAGATGTCCCTTTGCTATCTTTAGGCTTTTGTTGTTTTCAATTGCTTTCCTTACTAGTTCAGAGTTGAATTTCCTTACGTCTTCAGTGATACTTTTTCGTACTGTCTTGCATAGCTCTATATATTCCACTTTGGAAGTCATATCTTCTTTAGTTGTCCTCATCTCTCTTCTTTTTTGCATCAACATTTTGGTTTTTCCTGATAATTTGTTCACATGCAATTTGTTCTTAGACCCAGCTAATTTTGTTGCTGTTTCCATAAGAGCTTTGGTTACTTTTCTGTTAACTTCAGAAATATCCACTTCTTCTGATGTTAGGCCTTCTAAAGCAGAGAATCTGTTCTTCAGTTTCAATTTGAAGGTATTATGGTGTTTTAAGGTTGGTTATGTCAATAGATTTTGTTTGTCTTGTGAGCTTGCTTCGTTCGAGTTTAGTGTTGAGGTGCATCTTACATCTCACCAATCTATGGTCACTGCCTGTGTTGAACTTGTTTAGCACACTGCAGTCTTCTATGACGAATTTTTTGTTACACATAATAAAATCAATTTCACTTGTCGTCCCATTTGGATGTCTCCATGTCCATTTCCTGTGTGGCTTTTTCTTGAAAAAGGAGTTCAAGATGAAAAACCCTTCTGCCTCTGCAAACTCTACGAGAGTATTTCCACGCTGGTTTCTGTTGCCGTGACCGAATTTACCTACTGTAGTTTCATTCTGTTGCCGTTGCCCTATTTTTGCATTGAAATCTCCCATAATTATCTTCAAGTGCTGCTTACTTTTATTATTTAGATCACGAATTTCCTCATAAAATTCTTCAATTTCTTCTTTAGCATGTCTTGTGGTGGGTGCATAAGTTTGAATAATCTGAGCCTGGTATCTTCTCGAGAGTTGGATAACGAGTCGTGCAGCTCTGTCAGAGGAACTTTCAACTTCTGCAACTTTATCCTTCAGTTTCTTGTTTATTATAAATCCAACACCACTAGTTCTGCCAGTATCTGTCCCACGATAGTAGAAGAGATGTCCACTTTTCAGTTCAATGAGATCTTCTCCTTTTCTCCTTACCTCACTTAGCCCGACGATGTCCCACTTGATCCTTTGTAGTTCCTCTTCCAATTCAAGAAGCCTTGAATCAGAAGATAGGGAGCGTCCGTTATACGTAGCCAAGGTCAGCATCAGATGGCAGCCTAGTCCGGTCCTCTGGGGATTCTTAGCACCCTCTGCCTTCATGTCGCACTGGCCGCTGCCTTGGCCAGGTACATTCCAGCTGCCGGAGACTGAGGGCCAAGATTTAAGTTGTGGAGTCATTTTGGAGGGGTTTGGCCATAACTCACCACGCTGGCCAAGCGGGTTGGTGAGTGTGGGATAGCATTTCCTCTAATCCCGATGGTATAGTGTACCACTAGAAGGCGGGGTTGACATTCGTCAAGGAGAGGCTGTGATGTTACGCATCACCTGACCTTACATCCCATATATATATATATATATATATATATATAGTAACTCGACTCAAAAAAACAAAAAAACATAGTACACACACGGTTTGAAAAGCGTGTTATCCTTGCTTCCGTTGTCGAATTTCTATTGCAGTAAGTATAATATCATGCTACACGTAACGATTTTCTCTGAGAAAAGTCTGCATTTCGTATGATTTTTGGTTCAGAAAGGCTTTCGGTAAGTATAACGTCCATGAGAAGAACTCAAAAACTAAAATTTGTATCGTTCTGGAGAAGAAATGGAACTGTCATCTGCGGATTTCCTTCGAGTTGTCTTGCCTTTATACCAGCTAGGACGATGAATGTTCAACTTCTCGTTTGTTAAAGAAAGTTTTTCCAATCTTTATGGACCGGTGTAATAGCAGAAATTAGACCTATTGATTATGCCCTGTATGTATGTATGTATGTATGTAGAAAACAAAGACTTGTACGTAAGATACATAAAAGAAGCAATTTCCTCTTTCATCGGTCATAATCAGCTTGTAGAAGGGATGTAACCTTTCACCGTGGCCAACATTTTTCCGTCCATCTTGACAGGTACAAAAAGGTTAAAAATTCATAATTTAATCAGATCCTTTTTCCGCACCAGTAAGTACATATTTTTAAGCTCAGGAATTTCTTTACTCAAAGCACAACGAATAATAAAACGTTGTTGTACTAAAAACACAGTTTTGCCGTCTTTACACGATTTAAAATATTACGGTTAAAATGATATATACATGAGCACTTTCAAGTCCACTGTGGACCCGTCATCAGATGCTGTGGTTGCACTATGCCCTGGGAGGGTATATATTATGTAGTATGCGCACTGACGAAATAGTATGTTTTGGTATGCGCATGCTCACTTCCCAATCATGTCGTTTCATTAGAGCAGCCGGTATTGTCTCTTTTGTTGTAATAGTTACAGAGTAGTTTCCATGGCAACGGTATAATAATAGGGGTATCGTCGTTACAGCATTCAGCCCTATGTTTATGTATCAATAGGCTTTCTAACAGGAGGATAGATGAACATGTAGTTGGCGTATGTAACATAGTAACATCTTCCCAGATAGGTTGGTGTTGACCCTTCAGGCATAGTCTTGATAGGGCGGTGGAGGTGGAGCATGTTTTAACATTATATCTATGTTCAGAGACACGTAAATTAATATTACGACGGGTCGAACCTATGTACATCTTGTCGGTTACGTCAGCATTCATAGCTTTTAGTGGGATTGCGTATACACCGAACTTGGAATCATGGGGAATCCGATCCCTGTCATTTTTAATATGGGCGAGAATGTTGCATGTTTTTATGCCAAAATCAAAATTAAGTGGACGACATACGTTTTTTAGGATATTTGTGACAGCAGGATGTATGGTAGCTTGCCGACATATGAAGTGCTTGGTATCGTTCTCGATAATGTTGAGTATGATGCATTAAAGACACGGCGCATTATGGAATTAACTATGGTAGATGGATAATTATATAATGCTGCAATATCCATAATTTTTGCAACTTCTAGGTCTCTTTGATCGGTTGAGGATGAATGTGTAATTGCTCGGTGAAACATAAAGTGAAGGGCTGAAAGTTTTTGCCTGAGTGGGTGGTAGGAGTTATAGGGAATCATAGATATTGTTGCAGTTGGTTTTCTATAAACAGAGTGAGTTATTTCGTTCGTATTAGGGTTTCTTTCCAACAAGATGTCCAGATAGGGTAATGCATAATTGGTCTCGAATTCTGTGGAAAATTTTATGGAACTGTATTTTGTAGACAACAAGCTGGTGAACTCTGTAAGGCTTTCAAGGGTGGACTGCACAAAACAAAAGCACATCATCCACGTATCTCAGGTATAAAATAGGTTTCACATGAAAGTTTGCGAGGACTTCGTTTTCCAGGTCTTGTAACAACAACTCAGATAGAACTGCTGAGAGGGGTGACCCCATAGGGGCCCCTTCCCGTTGACGGTAAATAGTTTCATTAAATCGAAAAAATGTTCTGTTGTACACAAGTCTTAAGGCATTAACAATGCCTTGAATTTCATTATGGGTATAAGTTCCGTGGGCTGACAACATTTCTTCAATGATACGGTGGACAGCAGGTACAGGTACGTTAGGGTACAAGGAAATGATATCGAGTGAGACCATTATAAACTGCGAGCTAGATGGTGTAACAGAATGTATTTTATTTAATGCCTGAGCGGAACTGGTCACCGAGAATATGGATGAAGTGGTTAATGGAACTAGACATTTTGCCAATGCTCCCTCGAGTGGTCTAGTTGGACTTGCATAGGCCGAAACGAGGGGGCGTACGGGATTACCTGTTTTATGGGTTTTAAGTTTTCCAAATAATTCGGGAACACGAGGTCCAGGTGGTGGGTGCATAGCTTTAGTGATATTTGTAGGAAGTAGACCTGAAGATTTTAACCTGGAGAGGGCCGAAATGGTAGCATTAGTGGGATCACGGGTGCATATGGTATGTGGAATGTTTGCAATTGCCTGGTTCATTTTATCAATGTAGTCAGTTCTATTCATTATAATAACTTGGGAGGTCTTGTCCGCACTGATTATTGAAATATCGGGGTTCTGACGCAGCTGTCTAAGTTGGTTCAGTTCATATTTGAGTTTCTTATATACAGGATTATTGCTAGATTGGTTATGAATAGTCTTGATGGCTCCAGCTACTTGATGTCTAGTGGAGTCTTGAATAGAATAAGGGAGCGCTTTAACAATTTGTTCAATCTGTGGAATAAGCTGAATATCATTGACAACATTGATAGGGTAGGCATACTTAAGTCCTCTATCGAGCGCACTTTGCAGAACTGGGTGCAGTTGTATACCACTGAGGTTGATGTAGGATGTTGAGTTCAGGTACTGCAGATTAGGTAGTGTTCCACGTTTCATTACTCTATTGTCAACTTCTTGTGCGACCAGTTGTCGGAGCTTTTTAATATGTGTTTCCCGTGTTTTAGCGTCCTCAGATAGGCTAATGGCATTGGTAACTGTCAGGATTCTGTCCAGGACAACTGGGTGTGTCCATTTAGCTAAGTTCAAGTGGGCATCATATGTTCGTCGTTGTAAATAGTCCAAATATCCTCTTTTTTGCCGAATAGTACTGGCGAGTCTTTTTATTTCGGCCATACGAAGGATAGCCGCATCACGGGGGGAGATTGGCTTTTGCCGAAGTATTAGGAACTTTGGCATGATCCTCAGATCCCGACAATTAAGTAGGAAGTCCAAATGCGTCTTCTGAAGAGTCAATGTGTGCTTCCATTTTCTATACACTCTCACCAGGTTGTCCATAATGCAAGAATAAAATGACAAGAAATGATTCTACATACCAAAAAGCGGCTAGGTACCATAGGAAGTCGATTTATCGTGCTGAAGGATATTAAAAACACAGTTGTCACAAATATCACAAAAACCCTGCTGTCACAAATATCCTAAAAAACGTATGTCGTCCACTTAATTTTGATTTTGGCATAAAAACATGCAACATTCTCGCCCATATTAAAAATGACAGGGATCGGATTCCCCATGATTCCAAGTTCGGTGTATACGCAATCCCACTAAAAGCTATGAATGCTGACGTAACCGACAAGATGTACATAGGTTCGACCCGTCGTAATATTAATTTACGTGTCTCTGAACATAGATATAATGTTAAAACATGCTCCACCTCCACCGCCCTATCAAGACTATGCCTGAAGGGTCAACACCAACCTATCTGGGAAGATGTTACTATGTTACATACGCCAACTACATGTTCATCTATCCTCCTGTTAGAAAGCCTATTGATACATAAACATAGGGCTGAATGCTGTAACGACGATACCCCTATTATTATACCGTTGCCATGGAAACTACTCTGTAACTATTACAACAAAAGAGACAATACCGGCTGCTCTAATGAAACGACATGATTGGGAAGTGAGCATGCGCATACCAAAACATACTATTTCGTCAGTGCGCATACTACATAATATATACCCTCCCAGGGCATAGTGCAACCACAGCATCTGATGACGGGTCCACAGTGGACTTGAAAGTGCTCATGTATATATCATTTTAACCGTAATATTTTAAATCGTGTAAAGACGGCAAAACTGTGTTTTTAATATCCTTCAGCACGATAAATCGACTTCCTATGGTTGTTGTACTAACAGTCACGTGTGTTTGCAATTACATTGTAAAAGAAAATTGCTGATGTTCCATTTCAGGAACATTGGTTTGTTTAACTTAATGACACTTCCTTTGCATGGAAGTCTAAATTGAGTTTCGACTATTTAAAACAATTAAAAATTTGCCGTTTCTATTCTAGGGCAAAAATCACAGATTTTCAAACATACGTTTAAGAATGAATTTTGATTGGAAAAAACAAAAATTTGATTTACGCAGCTGCTCTCCGATGTTAACGAGCAAATAGTACTTCGGAGTAAAAGCTATAGGTTCCCAAAGAAAGAGTCTAATATATTAATCTCTTTCAGTCACGAGGGCCGTTATCTTCGCTCGTCTGCCAACCTTGGTTTGTCTTATAGGCTTAGGGAGGGACCCATCGATACGTGTCTTCACAGCAGAATCTTCACCCGACCAATGAGAGCCTGTGGATGATCGAGTAATTTTTCATTCAACCTTTATTATTTATTATACTCGTTGAATTAGCTAGAACAATTTCCTGAAGAAAGCTCTGAGCCATTGATCCAGAGTACAGGTGTTCAAAGATGGGTAATACTGTTATCGATGCTAAAGTTGGGCCACAACGGAAAGGGTATCGCACGTATTTCGAAGAATATATTGAACAGTAATTAGTTGCACGCAAGTTTCCATCCGTAACACATTTCTTAACACTCAGTAACTTAGCGAATACTAAAGACACCCTAAAGATTTGCATATCTTCTCACTGCTACGAAGTCAGCTTCTGTGCGAACTTGCGCAACCCGTTTCCGGTTTTCCAATTATTCTGCATGCGTGTATTTTTGGTTTTCAGGCAGATAAAACAATCTTTCGATTTTCTTTGCAACGTTAGTTTAAATTTCACACTCAAAATTAATTAGCTGAAAATCTCAACATCTGGCATACCTCCCAGAAAAGAAGTGATGTCCTGCACGATGCTTTCTACTGAAGGAAAAGAACTGATGGAACTTATATCTGAGCAATCTTGCAAACTAAAAATTGCCGGATTACCTCATAAAATGTTCAACAAACAAGAAAACCAAATGTAACTAACAACAACTGAGAGATTAGAGCCGGCACTAAGATAATAAAAAAATTTAACGGAATATCAAAAAAGGGGGTGAGCAAACTTTGCGAAGACAATGATAGAGAAGTACCTGATGAAAAAAAAACTTACCTCGTGGAGGAAGAGACAGGTACAAAGAGAGAGAGAGAGAGAGAGAGAGAATACGAGAGAGAGAGATGTGTAGTTCTTAAATACTAAACAACTGTTAAGGACCAAGCGGAACGTAATTTATAAAGAACGTGACACTGCGAAAGCAAAGTCACAAATAATTCTTAAAGAACATTTTCGATCTGCGTTTTATTGAAGTTCTTGGACATCTCTTTCTCGTATCTATAAAATAAATTGGAACTTCTTCCTGATAACAGAAATATGACCTGAAGAAACATTAATAAAAAGTTCGGCATATTTCTTTACCTAAATAAAAAATAAAATTATATTATTTAAGAGGTTATAGCAGTTCAAACAATTTCAATAAAAATAAGTTAAAAAGTTGTGGATTTAATGAAGAGTTTACAAATGGAAACTAAATTCGTTGAAGTTACGATGATCCAGAAAAAACAAGTAAGAGGTATGTGATAAATTCCTCTACAGCAGCAGCCCTTGTTGATATTTCAAGGTTTAAGACCACCACGAGCAACGTTTTGGGCTACAAACTGTCGTGTCCTTAGTTTGAGGCCAGTGAACCGCACAGGTGGCGCAGTGGTTTAAGCAATGGCTTCTGACCATTCGTCCGAGATGGGTCTAGGTTCGAATCCCGGTGAGGCATGGATGTTGTGTTTGTCTTACAGCCCTGGCTCTTTCCCTTCCCTGGAACTAGTGGCCCTAAATTAGGGATGGGCGACTGCTTACAGCCCACGGAAATGCTCACAGTGGTCGTTAAACCCAGAATGAAAAAGAAAAGAAAAAGAGCTCAGTGTTTCCAGGGAAAGCGGAGAGCCACCACTGTAGAGCAAACGAAATGCCGATGACTCATCCAGAATTCTAACCGCGGCCTATCACGGGCGCCTAGCTTCGAAACCAGATCTCTTGCCACTCTGCCACATGGTCGGTGGAGTTCCATTTTGCTGCTACTCTTAAAATGAAATAGCAATCTATGTGTGTCGCATCAATAGCCCCGACGTGAAAACGCATTTTTTGCTTCACATTGTGGCCCCCTAAGTGCATACAACAGAGTTAAACAAGTACCTCTACCACGATAATCATGCACTTGCAACAAGAATTGGGGTAAATCCAAATCTTTCGAAATCGGAAGGAAAAATGAGCTCGTCCAATGTATCCTAGTTTAGTGCTGTCCAATTTTTATAGAGCCACGGGCAAGATTATTAAAACAAGTAGATGGCGTGCTATGTTTTTATGAAATATACACGAGAAGATGATATAAATATGTGCATAATTTTTTAAACTTTTAAGCTCTTTTAACTGATATTAGAAGAGTTGAAATTTGAAATTTGAAGAAAAAAGAATATCTCACATTTCATGTGGAAGATAAAACTTCGCTAAAAGTTGTTGCATGTCCACTTCCGTGCTTTCCGTTAAAACCCCAGCAAAAGCACAAGTGTTTGGAAACTGCTGGTCACCAGCTGGCAGTGATGTGTCACTGCTGGCAGAAATCTGCTGCTCACGGCCCAGTAGCGGTCCGTTGGTGACAGCCCCATCAGTTGGCAGCCATTGATGGCCCTGCAGCATCGCCGTCAATTGCAGGCCTCCAAGTAAGTGCCACTAATCACCCGCAGCTGGCAACGGATTGAAACCCAACACCAGGTGGAAGCAACGGGACTGCGCATGCGCAGAACCAACACGTGCTCTGTCTCTCTTGGTACCAGTTAATTGAAGACGACGCTATCGCCATCATGTTATTTTGGTGGATGTTAAGTAAAAAAAAAAAAAAAACCTTTTGTGGAGAGGCGAATTAATTTCCGAATGAAATACCACCACGTCGACGAAGATAACAGATTAAGCCCTGAAATGCACCCACTCCATTCCCATGAATAACAAGAAATAATTTCTGTGTAATCTTTCGTTTTAACATACGCTAAACAGCTTGAAACAACAGTCCTGGAAAAATATTGAAAAAACGTTTGTCGGGAGAAAAAAAAAGAATTATACTCGTACAAAAGTTATCAATTATTTGAAGAAAAAAAAGCAACGCTATGTGGATATAATGTACTCATCCATGGGTTGAATGCACAAGACTGGAGGAATTCGCTTTTAAAAATAACGAGAACTAAAATAAAATATATTTCCTCTTTAAAACAAATGTAGCTTCTGACAGCGGAAACGAAAGATACAACGTTAAAAATGTAACAGAATGTGACATGAGCGGGTAAATATATTAATTCAACAATCGTCTTTCAAAACGACAAGGACAGCACAAAACTTTGGAAAGCGCCTTTAAGTTGGTACACTCCTTGAAAATGAGTGAAGTTTCCTTAATGTGGAAAAAACTATCGTTACGATGAAATAATAAATTTATGAATTACATGAAACAGACATTTATGAAAAATACCTCGCAATATTGTAAACTTAAAGAGAGAATCATTCGATCACACATTCCGCAGGAGAGAGACTCAGCTTCAAGCTAATGCTCGTTCGTGCCAAAGCAGTCAAGTTGGTAAAGCGTGCAGCTGATTGCAACCCACGCAGACAGGCAGACGCTCTTCCCACGCAGACGGTCCTTGGTTCATTTCCAGTCAGATCCAAACGGGCGTTTTGTCGGTCTGTTGAGAAAATTTCTCCAGCGCAGTACTACGTATAATTCAGAAGTTTTGTAAGGGGTAAAAAAGTTGTAGCTTTCGGAAACTGCGGTTATGGCTACTACTGGGATAGCCATCAGTTTACGTCACGTGATTGCTGGCTGCCACTGCCGGGAAACCTGCGGACCACATTAGGTTAGTCATCATTTATGACACGTGCTTGCTTGGCCGCTGAAGGGCCACTTGTGGCAGCTACTGCCTGTGGATAACTGATGGCCCTGTTGTGGCAAATGCCAACTGATGGGGTGTCAATTGTTGGCCAGCTACAGACCTTCTTCTATTGGGATAGATAACTGATGGGGTGCCAACTGTTGGCCAGCTACAGGCCTTCTGTTGGCCGCCCGGATATTTTATTGACGGTTCGGCAGCAGCAACATAGTGCTGGCTGCCAGCAATGGCCCAGTGCTGGCCCAGCAAGACTATTTTTGCTGGGAGTCGAAGTAATTGTTCAAGAGGTGAGTCACTCATACTGTTCCAATATTTGTTTTCATGTCAGAAAAGGCCCTTTCACATTTGTAAGAACTTCCTCCAAATATTGAAATAAGTTTTAAATATTGAAATAAGTTTTAGCTCACGGTGGTCGTTAAATCTCAAAAAAAAAAGGGGGGAAAAGGTGTTTTGGTCAATCCCTTGCAAAGCAATATTTAAAGCACTCAAATTATGCGTGATATCATTTAGGAAGTTATTTTTCTAATCACTTTCTGCACCAAAATTTTAATGTGACGAATTATGAAAAAAGTGCAAATATGTTTTCTTATTATGCACAGTATCCATATGATGATGTCACAAAAACTTGCTGTGCAATATGGTTCCAGGAAAACAATCTGGATTATTGGAAAGATCTTTCCGCGTTATGCAGATATCAGATTTTCAAAAAAGTTTTAGACAATTTTTCAAAAACACTGTATCAGCTCTTTCATAACTGAGCGAAACATAAGCCAAAGTTCTGTGTTGAATATCTTTGACTAACGACATATAATGTTTGAAACGAAATATCCTACACTTATTGTGCCACTCTTGAAATTTCAGTTTTCCTATGGAAGTAGTGTTCTCTTTAAAACAAAGGGGTAATAATTGTTTCATTAAGTCTAGTAAAATGTAAAAATGAGCACGAGTCGCATGTCACTGTTTTACCCGAAATCCTTTTTCGACTTAATCAAAACTTCTTTACATTCATTTCTGTCCAGTAAAATTTCTTCAGACAGAAGTTAGTTTTCTAAAAAAATGTTACGTTAAAGACGTTGCCATGTTTCAAAAATTTTGCCCATAATGTATGGAGCCAAGAATCACTTGAAGAAAAATTATATTCCAAAACATCAGTTCGATTTCAGTAGCAGGAGATAGCTTTCGACATCAGGGACTTCATTTCTTCATCAGGAAACGTACCAGGATGATGAATTCCTGGTCGAGATGCATTTTCGTAGAATTTATTCTTAAAATGTGGCTCAAAAAATTGATTTTTTTTTTTTTTGCTGCTGCGATAAATGTTTTCGTCTCCAGTGGGAAATAAAGGAGAGTTATTCGAGGAAATATCTTCCGTGACTCTTTTCTACTTTTGTGAAATGCATTGGATGAAAATTTTATCATCGACTATCCATTCCGTCGTATAGTGAAATGATAAATATACTTTTATTTGTTTAATTTCTACAGCTATTGCTTGCATAATTATCATGGGACCATTTCCATCAAGAGATTGGAAATAATTAGCAGCTCACTCTCTCTCTCTCTCTTTCTCTTTCTCTCTTTCTCCCTTTATCTCTCTTTCCCTTTTTTCTCGTTTCTTTCTCTCTCTTGCCCTTTCTCTCGTTTCTCTTTTTCTCTTTCTACCTCTTGTACCCATTTATTCGTATTAGCAATGCAGTTCTCAGATTTCATTGAAACAACTTCAAAGAGTGCATTCTTTGAAGTTGATTTTTTTTAAAAGAGTTCGTTTCGAAAGCCCAAAGTCATTTATATCTATTTTGTAACTGTACCTGCTTTTTTATAACTTGAATTTTCATGAAAACCTTTAGTGTCTTCTAACAAATTGGGATATTCTCTCACGAAAAGTAAGTTCGGGAGGTACCATGATTAGGTGTTTTACAATACGATATGCTTGCACAGGTGCTTTTTCGTTATTTTTGTGTAGCTGCTTGGTGTTTGCATTTTCATTGGAAGCGGTATTTTCTTAGGGAGTTTTGACCTTCAGTATTCCCGACAGCTAGAAGGAGTCGCCTATAACTTATTTCGGGTGCTGATTCCGAAGAAGAGACAGAACAATGAAAGAAGAATAAATACAACACCTTCGCCTCTATTACGGCCAGCCTCTTGATTCCAGGCAAAAGAAGTAATGCCTACATTCATTTACAAGTAGTTTATAGCAGAAAGGAAAACTTTAATTTCCCACTGCTTCAAAGAAAATTGAAAATAAAAAATAAAACAAAATGGGTTGCAATCAGTTGTACCTAACCGAAACAGTTCATGTACATTCAGAAGAAAGACGGCACTGCAAGTCATATTGTGTAAATATAAAAAAAACAAAAAACAAAGCGGAAATTCCTACAAATAAAACTTGATGGTAGCTCTCAAATCACGCAAAGACAAACGGCTAAAAGAACGGCGAAAAAGCATGGCCACATCAAAACTACGAACTGTATAGCATGATCGAAGACATTACAGCTCATGTATCACATTAATGTACTCGTACATACAATTCATATTGCTTTCATGAAAACAATGCCTGCTATGTTTTTCTATAAATATATAAAAAAAAAAAAAAAAAAAAACGTTTCTCCTGAATTCATTGTCATAAATTGATCATCAAAATTTTTTCTTTCTTAAAAGGGATAATACAGTATATGCATTTAAGGTAAAGAGGCTATGCTTCAGAATTTCTGAAATAAAATAAAATCAGAAAATACTCTTCTCCAAACTATCCTTTTAGAATAAAATTTGAATACCATTGTTTCATTGAAACAGTGCTGTTCAACTTCTACAGAGCCGTGAGCCTAATTTTTTTAAAAGAATTATATGGCGGACCACATTTACTCGTATTTTAAATACATAAAATGATGTAAATATAAAGATGTCCTCCTTAATGTATTACAGCTTCAAGGTTTTTAAGTTAATGCTAGAACAGCTGAAAATTAAAATTTAAAAAATAACGACTTTCATTTTAGGCACTGTGGGCGATTAATTTCCACTAAAAGTTGTTGCATGCCCTCTTCTGTGCATGTCTTTGCAAGCCGAAGTAAATGTTCAAGAAAAGAGTCATTCATACTGTGCTGGTGTTTTGAATTTACGTATTTAACGTCACAAAATGCCCTCTCGCATATATAAGTACTTCCAAACATTGGAAAAACTGTTAATTCCAAATCTCCTACATTCGGATATTTTTCAATGAAAACAATTTTAAACAATTCTACTCTAGTATCTGATGGAACTTTAATAAATTCATTTGCTTGAAGTTCACATAATTCCATTCGATAAATGGGTTTTGTGCTTTCAATGCCAACATTCAATGGGTAGCTCAACAGAAGTATGCTTGGTTTGAGGTCATCAAATCTTGATACCTGTCATTAAAAATATTAAGAGCAATATTTACCTAAGCAACAAATACTTTAAAATCTGTAAGGGTGTGACGAATGACACAATGTCGTGTTATCCAACGAAACGCGCATCGGTTTAGGCGGAAACAATGGCCGCATCTGTGTCTGCCGACGACGGACGGAGAGGCGTCGGGAAGAGTGTATTCTCACCAGGCATACCGTACCAACACGATGCACTATGGCCTGGGGTGCTATCGGGTACAAAAGCTCATTCCCTCTCGTGAGAATCCGTACTACCAGAACAAGTGCCTGTTACGTCAATGATATTGTACGGCCGGTCATCCTTCCGTATCTACAGGACGTCTCCGGGGCCGTATTTCAGCAGGACAATGCCACACGGCATGTTGCACCGGCAACACGTGCCTTCTTCAGGGATAACAACGTTTCACTCCTGCCGTGGTCAGCTAGATCGCCGGATTTATCACCCATAAAAAATCTTTGACACATGCTCAAACGACAGGTGCAGCGATACGACAGTCCACCATCAAAACTTGGTGAACTTTGGACGCGGGTCGATGCATCCTGGATGGTTATTCCACAAGACACCATTCACACATTATTTGAATCGATGCCTCAGCGCGTGCATCAGGTGATATAAGCCAGAGGTGGCCACACCGATTATTAGCGACATCGACACACCTGACACGTGTGACACTGAGATGTTAATCATTTGTTCTCTATTGTCTAATGAACATATCTTGTAAAAACTAAAGCCATAGCTTTACTCCTTTCAGGTGATCCGTTTTTTTGAGAACTTGAGTCTCTTCCGCTTGAAGAGCAATATTTTGCACCTTCAAATGATGCTCGATATCATTTAGGAAATCTAGTGTGCTCTCATGGATCAGTATCACATTGCTGAATGAATCTAACTAAACATTTTCCAGCTCTTAAATGAAGGATTCAACTGACGCAAGTCACCATATTCCGCGTCAATTTCATCTAGAAGTGTTTTGAATTTTCTGTGCGTAAGAGTACGACTTCTGCTACTAATAAAAATTCGTCCTTTTCTCTGCTTTCTCCATGGTATTTGATAGCCTCAGCGAAGACAAACAAAATGCCTGATGGTGTACAATCCAATGCAACATTTTAGATTGAATCCCAGATCTATTCAGTTGGATAGGGAATTCGGTCTACTCTTCATTTGCGGGTCGCAAAATTTTCACCCGCAAAACGCTAGTTGAACAACACTAATTTATGGCATTAGAGGACAAGTTAAAAGGAAAGTGAAATGATTTGTACATTTGCAAAAAAATGTCGAAATATAATTATATAAGGGTCGCCTAAATGAAAGTGAGACTCGTGTAATAACGTCGTTGTATAATTACACAGTTCCATGAATTTCCGCAGGTAGATGGCGTGTCATGTCAGATAGCATGATGTTATCGGCGGCACGTGAATGTGCGTTGTTTGAACATGCGGAGGCCAGTTGACTACGTAGGGTCGTAACATGGATTCCTCCAAACAGGCACAGCGGACAGTTATCCAATTATTGACTACAGAAGGTGTTTGTGCAGCCGAAATTTATCGTCGTATGAAAGATGTGTATGGGAATGAGGGTCAGTCACGGTATACAGTGTTCCGCTGGTGTAGTGAATTTCGTAAAGGACGTGTGAGCACGGAGGACATGCCGAGGCCTGGGAAAGCACGCGTAGCCATCACCATGAAATCGTGGCCATCACCATGAAATCGTGGCCATCACCATGAAATCGTGGCCATCACCATCGAAAATCGTGGCCATCACCATGAAATCGTGGATATCACCATCGATTGCTGCCGTGGACAACATTGTGAAGGAGAATCGCCGAATCACTACCCGCAAGCTTGCGGCAACATTTTCTGTGAGTAAGGGAACTGTTAACACCATTCTCCATCGCATATTGGGATACAGCAAGGTTTGCCCACATGGGCCCCCAAGCATCTCCGGGAAGAGCAAAACACTAGGCGAATGGGTGCTTGCCTGGAGTATTTGCATCGTTACCACGCAGAAGTGGGATAGTTTCTTTCCAAGATTGTGGCTGCAGAGGAAACTTGGTGGCACCACTTCGAGCCGGCCACAAAACGGATGAGTATGGAATGGCGGTATCCCAACTCCCCCGCCCCAAAAAAGCTCAATCCTCCTTAAGAGCTGAAAAAGTGATGCTCACGGGTTTCTTCGATGAGAATGGCCCATTGCAGTTGGATTGACTGGACGCAGGCGGTACGGTCAAGACAACAACATACTGCGATACGTTACGCAACCTCAAGACGGCCATCAAGCGTAAACGACCCGGTATGTTGCCAAATGGGGTTATTCTGCTGCATGACAACGCCCGCTCGCATGTGGCGACAAGATGAAAACCTACCCCGATCCTCCATACATAATAGTACTCAGTTCAACCAGTACTTGTTCAGCTCTGTGGAATATTTCCTACAAGTACGGCTCTTCATTTCAGTGGTGGATGTGAAATCTGACATCAGAGAGTTTCTGCCCTAGAAACCTGTGGTGTGGTACCGCTATGGAATCATGGCTCCGGTGGAACGTTGGCAAAGGACTACAGAAAACAACGAACTATACATTGCAGAATGTGATGAGCGTGTATGGCTTTCTGGTATCATTAAACTTTTCAGCTGCAAACAGTATGAACGTTTGGCTCAGCCTTGTACATTTGGACGAGTCTCACCATCTTCCATTCTACGAATTACCTGCATTTTATCTTCTACAGTGATAATCCTAAGTGTCTTTTAGCTACATTTTCATTTCTACTTAGGTTCTTATTTTTTGCTGGAGGCTTAACGACCACCGTGAGCAACTCAGTGTGCTATAAGCAGTCCCCCGCCCCTAATTTAGGGTCACTGGTTCCAGGGAACTACTTGGGTTCACTGCACTTTCCTCAGCAGACATGGTGGCTGTTTTAGTCAAGACAGGATATCTTAGATTTCAACATATTCAATGACGTCACCAATAAAGAACTTAGCGCTTCTCCATTGTCAGTATCCCCGATGGGCTTAGGCTGCGCGTGGATGGCTTTTTTATTCTTTCGTCTCTGAATGGATAGATATTTCTTTATATGACCAAATAAACTCTTTTTGGGAATCCAATGTTAGAAGCAGTAGGAGGCCGGACTACCTGCCCAACTAAAATAGAGTTGTGCAGACTAAATCGTTCCCCATAGGAAGTCTCAGGATAAGAACACTGAGGTAAAGAAATCGCCAACAATCCATAATCGGCAAAAGGCCAAATGAGAAGAAAACCATACTTTTGTGAATAATATACATTACGGTACTTAGGTACACCTTTGTTACACTTTTGGAGATTTAATTTTTTTATTGAAATATTCTTTGAATCGGCGCAAAAAATTGAAGATGGAAAATGCTTGAAAATTGAATTTCGATTAAAAATTTTCAAGCATCTGGAAAATGCTGGAAAATTTTTTGCTGTCATTAGAGATGCTGAGGAAAGTTTTCCAAATCGGGTAGAAACCGAGACATAGTAACAAATGCGTATGCACCTTGCGCGTAATAAGGAAGCAGCACGTGTAAATAAAAAAATGTATATATAAATATTACGATAAATTTGCCACGGTTGTTGCTAGTAGATATTAACAGAAGTTTGTCATTTCGACTATTAGGTAAACTTGCGATATCCTCTAATCGAAGTTCATGTCACGTAACCTGTGCATTAAAAATCTAGAGAATCGATGAAATACTACTTCCATTGTTGTTCGGATAATGCTACGTGAAAAAAGAATTCTTTAAATCAAACTTTTGCAATTCAAAATATTTTTCCAATAGGAATGTACTCGTATGGAGCCTAGCAGGATCACTGTGGACATAAAAACATTAAATATACTGTATATGAATAAATACGTACTGGTTACACTTGAAACTAACTAATGCTAGATGAGCCAGTAATTACAAGCAAAACGCAAATATAGACGGAATATATTTTTGGCATGTCTACAGGGAAAATTTTGCTTTGGAAACAGATAACTGAACGAAATTAAGATTTCAGTTTTGGTAAAAGTTATGTGATTGAAAACGTAGTTTTCAAATCGGATCTTTAGGATCTACGATATTGTGCTCGGTGTAAATCTGCATTTTAGACTAGTGGAAGAAAAACTTCGTTTCTCTAATAAAGCAATATAGGACTCTACGGAAACTCAAGATCCTGCTTCATCAATAGTAACAATAAATTTCGATCTGTTTCTGGCTAAGTGCTTTTTATAAAGAAAGTCTATACAGTGTTCAGCCGTCAACCACGTGCCTAGGAAAAAGGCAGTAAACATTATGTTTTTTTTTTCTTATTTCAGATTCAAATCTTTGTTTATTACGTTGTTTACAGAGATTTTTAACGACTTAGCAATAGCTCTTTTCTTCGGTGGATTTTCTTTTAAGACCGGAGGCCTTAATTTTGAAATAGTGGTAAAAGTACATACCTTCTTTGGATATTCGTTTGGTGTTCTTTTTCCTGTTAAAAGCAATGCTTGACGTTTTTTTCCCTCAGTTAGTAATATCATTAAAATAGATGAAAAATTCGTGCTCAGTTAGTAATAAAATAAGGTGGCCGTCTTATGCACGATTAGAATAACTAAAAGTTAAAAGAACTGATGCTCCTGTACACACCAAATGTAGTGAAGGTGATATGAATGACAGGTTAAAACAAACATGAGATCTTTCAATCCCTCTTGGGATCATCCTCAGATGTGCTCTCAAATTAGTGATTCCGACCCTTAAATAACAGAAGGGGTAAGTGTCATGAATCAAACTGTGCGTTCACTGCGCATGTCTGGGATTGTTCACGGGAAATTCCGAATCGCTAAATGGGTGATTATGTCATCTGGTGTTAAGGCATTCAAGGTGTCACTTTGAGCATTATTTGAGTCCCTTGGCAAGAAATTTTTCCAAGAATTGGGGATGTACATAGGTATGCTCCTACCTATGTACATCCCCAATTCTTGGAAAAATTTCTTGCCAAGGGACTCAAATAATGCTCAAAGTGACACCTTGAATGCCTTAACACCAGATGACATAATCACCCATTTAGCGATTCGGAATTTCCCGTGAACAATCCCAGACATGCGCAGTGAACGCACAGTTTGATTCATGACACTTACCCCTTCTGTTATTTAAGGGTCGGAATCACTAATTTGAGAGCACATCTGAGGATGATCCCAAGAGGGATTGAAAGATCTCATGTTTGTTTTAACCTGTCATTCATATCACCTTTACTACATTTGGTGTGTACAGGAGCATCAGTTCTTTTAACTTTTAGTTATTCTAATCGTGCATAAGACGGCAAACTTATTTGATGAGTAATATTATTGCTTATTTTACGTTTAGAAATGTCAATTCCATGATTATCGCAGAGTTTTTTATTACACAATACAAATATTTCTCTTCGTAAAGAGCAAAAATATAACCTTCTATCCACAGTTTGTTGACGTCCGCCATTGTTTTAGCTGTCGATATTTAACTGCAGTAGATGTTTTCTTCGTGTTCATCTAACACGATATAGCTAGTTTCAATTCTTTGAACTTCTTTTATTTTCAGTAATTTATTTTCAGAAACGTTCTAAAAATGCGTTAACATCCTTTGTACAGCTGTGTGAAACCGAAGGAGAAATGGGACTGCAAGTATATGCTGGCCTCAAGCGCTTCTAGCTTCACCGCTGTATCCAATTTAAGAACTGGTTTGTATGACCCATCGCGAATAAACTGAAGATTTATAGGTACAAGGAGCAAAATAATTTTCAGAAAAAAAGAACCCAACTGTATTTCAGGTTGTAAAGAATTCTGGTTTCAGTGCACCAAATTTGACCTTGTTGACTTTATTAAGTAATAAATACCAATATGTACAGCAAAATAGTTTCTCTGCAGATGTTTAACGCCTTCAGTTGATAGAAAAATGAAAAGTTCAACAATTCTTTTAAAACAAAAGCTGTCTTGCCACATTTTCACCGAATTATTTTAATATGTATCAATTTCTTACACTTCTGAATGGAAATCATGAAACCTAAGAAGCACAATCGCAGCTTATTCTATTCGAAGATACCCATAAGAAATATTTTCAGATAGTACACATACACATAATACATGTTGATGTACACAGTGTGTCGCACTACAGAAGTGAGACAGATGTCAAGACGGCAAGTAGCAGTTTTAAGGATTTGTTGGTATAACTCAATTGGAAAAGTATTCGGCTTCGGAACAGAAGGATGCGAATTCGATTCTGTCACCGGCACATTTATATTTTCGCAACAGTTCGATAACAAAACACTTAGTCATCGCTTTTTCTAATAAGCAGACGTATCATTTCGACGCCTGAGTTTACTTAGCCATTTACGCGTTTTGGTAACGCAGTTCTGTTCTGATCTTTCTCACTTGAGAAGAAATACGACAAACAGCCATGAAGCCTTACTATCATAATACATTTACGAAATTGATGATTGGTGATTCTTAACAATTCTATGGCACTCAAAAATTATTTGTCCTAGCTTCGTCCCATATCCTTATAGCTCACGCAACGATTTTTCAGACTTAACGTAAAGTACCACTTTTGTCGTTGCAAAAAGCTTATATCAAACCCAGTTCAAAATGACTTGATGCGTGAGGCGAAATTAAAATCCCCGCGAAAGACTTTGAACTTACTCTTGTAAAACACAAGCTGTACTTGAGTTAAAACGCTTTTCCGCGATTTTAGTTTATTTTAAGCTTAAAGCCATGAAAACAACGCTGAGCATGTACGCGTACATGCTCAGTGTTATATGCGGATTCCAAGAAGCAGTTTTAAAGCGGCCGAACACTTTTCAAAACAGCAGATATCAATAAAAACAAAGGTCTGATATTAGGTTCTTATTTAGGTAACATTGGAAATCAAACTATCGGTTAGCATCTCTATAGTTCCAATGGCCGCCACAGTTGTGTAGTTGTTTGAGTGAATTGCTAACTGACTGACCATTCGTCCGAGATCTGTTCGGGTTTGAATCCCGTTGAGGAATGGATGTTATGTTTGTCTTACGGCACTGGCTCTCTCCTTTTCCCGGAACAGTAGCCCTAAATCAGGGACGTGCGACTGCTTATAGCCCATCGAATTGCTAACGGATGTAGTTTAACCCCCTCCTCCCCTAAAAAATAGTTTAAAAAATTCGCTTTAGTGGCCGAGTAATCAGAGGCGCGGGCTGCTAGATCATCGTCTGTATTAGCTCTAGGCCCGAGTTTCGTATGAAAAGATGTTAGTGTGCATCTGTAAGACTATGATTCCGTCCTTTTCTAGTAACAAAGACCGACAATTAACGAAAGGCGCATCACTGTAGCCTTAGATACTCACAAGTATCAACAAATCCCATGGAAATAGAACAGGTTCAATGAAAAACAAAAACTTCGCTTTAAGCATCACATGGCTAAACACATTTCCAAAACATTTTCTTCCTAGCAATTTTATTTTTATGTCTACTTTTCTGTTAGGTATACAAATAAATTTTAAAGCGTTTTAAGAGAAGGCAACATATAATTTAAGAGAAAACAACACTACCTTTACAAAACAAAATATGCGCCGTTATTTTCTATCACCTTCGGCTATCGGTCGGGCAGCTGACGGATTCCAGCCATGACGAATACTTTGTCGTGTGACGTGATCAAGTCGTCAACCCATATTTGCACTTCAACACATATCCGGAACCGTACAGCAAACAAACCATGCTGCACCGATCGGAACAAATGATGGTCTGAAGGGACTATGAACGGACTATACGCCGGGTGCTCTAAAACTTCCCAGCCAAGCGTCAACAGCATTTCCTTGACCGATTTCTCGACATTCGGACTAGCGTTGTCATGCAGTAATTTCACGGGACGCAATCCTTTGCCTGTGAATGGATTTTTCCGACAGATTTTCTGGTTCAATAGGAGCAATTCTTGCTTGTAGCGATCAGCAGTAACTGTTTGACCCTGTTCCAATAGTTCATAATAGAGCACAGCCTTCATATCCCATCAGACGCATAGCAGAATTTTCTTGGAGTGAATGTTGCGTTTCGGTGTCGAAATTGTTGCTTTACCGGGATCTGCCTAGTGTTTTTTGGGTTTGGGATTATCGTACCATATCCACTTTTCATCACCTGCAACGATTTTCTATAGGAAATACTTTTTACGTTGTTTATTCAACAGATTCAAGCACTTCATGACACGCTCATCCTTGTTCCTCTGGCTCAGGTCATGTGACACCCATTTTCCTTCCTTCTAAATCTTTCTCATTGCGTGTAAACGATTGGAAATGGTTTGTTGAGTTACCCCCACTTGATCAGCTAGTTCGTTTTGCATTTCAGACGAATCTTCATTAAGCAATGCTTGCAGTTCCTCATGTGAAACCTTCTTCGTGGCGCCGCTACGTTCTCGATCGCTAACATCATAATCACCTACTTTAAACCGTCTTGCTTTTCGATACAATACTCTCTCGCAGAACAGACCATATCGATGCACATGCTTTGCACACTTTTTCCTTGATGGAATTGGGAACAAATGCAGTGTCGAATAAATTCAGTACCGCTTGCCATCTTTCACTTACCGATGTGCAAGTGCGTTCAACTGTTGGGAAAACTTCTGTGTCACATTTTATACACTGGACCAGTTCCGGTCACATGACAACAACGCGGGGGAATGTCGGATATGTAAATTAGCGGTATACGTCGCACCCAAATGCTTTAAAATTTCTTCGTACACCTAATACACAACAGTCGAAATGAATGGTTTTTTGTTCATATTCCCAACAATGATTGCATACCCAATTTATATTTAAAAGCTAAGATTTAGCTCAATCAAGGAATTTTGAATGCTATTGCGTTTGTGCATACTGAGTGATCACTGAATTATGACCACCTACTTAATACTTGATACGTCCTCCTTACGCCACCAGCACAGCAGCTATCCGACGTGACATCGATTCAATAAGATGCCAGAAGCATTTGGGAGGTGTGGCCAAATCAAGCTGTGCGTAATGGGGCCTTCAATACAGGTATGGAGGTGATTGGTGTATCAGACGCCTGGTATGCCTTCCATAGTTTCCCGCAAGTGCTTTATGAGATTGATATTGCGGGAGTTCGGAGGCCAATCCGTATGGTGGAAGTTTGAACTGGTGTTCCTCAAATCATTCCTGCACAACATTGGACCTGTGGCTTTGGCGCTTTATCATCTTGGAAGACACCGTCGCCATTCAGGAAAAAGTGCAACATTGCGATATATACAGTCAGCAAGCAGTTCACGATAGTGGGCACCAGTCAGACATTGCTCCTGCCAGATAACTATGCCCTACACCATACAACCGCCTCCACCACCTTGCACTGTGGAGACTATGCAGGATGGATCGAGTACCTCGTGTTGTTTGTGCCAAATACGTACACAACCATCCACGAAGTCGAGTAAAAAATGCAACTCGCTGACCTGCACACTTTTTTCCAGTCATCCAACGTACAAATTGCATGATCTTTGCATCAGGCAAGTCTTTTGCTCCGATGAACCGTGGTTAGGAGAGGATGTCGTCGTGGTCGTCTGCTATTATAGCTCATACTTTCGAGTGTGTGACGCAGATAGTGTTCAGGGTTGACCTCTGATGTATATCGGCGCTCACGCGTCACGTCAACATTTCGCTGCCTGTGCAAGTTTGCCTTCGGATCGTTGTTTGACCATTTTCGGGAGAGTCCTGATACACTTCAGTCATGAGTCACGGTGTTGCAGTGCAGCTGCTTTCTCCAGTTTTCCCCCTCGAAGGACACCGTCCTTCGACGGGAAATGTGGCGACGTACGTTTTCCCCCTCGAAGGACACCGTCCTTCGACGGGAAATGTGGCGACGCAAGTTTTTCCCCTCGAAGGACACCGTCCTTCGAAGGGGAAAAACTGGAGAAAGCAGCTGCACTGCGACTGGTGCAAAAGTGGATGACATTGTAGATTGGGAGACAGAAAGATGGTCAGGAACACGATCAGCAGCAATGGGTGGGCAGAGCAATATTACTAGCAACAGCATCAGGGAGCGAGAGTACATCAATGTCAATTAAGTTGGAGGTTAACCTATGGGCGACTTCCGCCCGGATGATTGCCAAGACGGGATCCCCGGAAGTCGCCACTTTGGCGACTCCCAAATGTAAACGAACAGGATTAGGTATTGGAAAATGGGTAGTACGACGAAATGATAGCAAGATATCAGGTAGGAATAATAAAAATGTAGTTCGTACCTTTATAAATACCGTGCACGCAAATAGGAGAGATGAAACGCAAGATAACTCACACGAAATAACGGAAAATCAGGACACGAGGAGCACACGACCACCTCAGTCAGAGGTAGCTTTGCATTAGGAACACCCCCGTTTTACATATTCGGAGAGATAACGAAGTACCACGTGATGTCAACCTCAAATGCTGTTACTATAAAATGTTCACACTTATCCTCTGTATGTAATCACCAAACGTTTTTCAGAAATAGGGAAATGTGGCGACGTAAATGAAATTGACCACGACCGGATAGTCGGGGTCGGGAGGGCAGGTACTTGTATTTCGGAAACAGCCGCACTTACTGAATCTCGCCGAGCTACTGTAGCAAGGTTGTACTAGGACTGGATTAATCATATAGAGACATCCTGCTGAAGGGCTCACATTGTTCAGCCACATGCAGTTGATCCCAGTGGTGAGCCAGTCTGGTGTCACGGCTGGTATCTCATCAACGACTTGCAACAGTCACCCACCAGTACAATATCGGTGCAGTTTGAACTATTTCCACATGCACCATGTGCCGTACCTTGCTTCGCCTGGGGTTCCACAGCCGGAGACCAAACAGGTACCCATCATGACATCCAGTATCGAGGGTCCATTGCCGATGTTCCAAGGAACGTCGGCAATGGACCCTCGATAGATGAAAGAAAGTCATCTTCTGGAGTGATGAGTCCCATTTTCTGCTGCATCATGCTGATGACCGGGTTCGCATATGGCGTAAAATACATGAAGCCCAATATCCTCGTTACACGGTTGGGCTTCAACAGGTCGGTGGAGCTGGTGTTCTGGTCTGGGTAGCTTTTTCGTCGCAAGCCTTAGGTCTGTTGGTTATCATTCCACAAACGCTGAATGATGGACGCTAGAGGGAACTGTTACCCCGCCATCTCCATCCATATCCGCAGGAGGTTTACCCAGACAACAGTGCCATCTTGCAGCGGGACAACGCACTGTGTCATCGGGCTCGTATATGTATTGAGGGTTGGAGGAACGTGACAACGAATTCGCCGCATTGCCTTGAAACCCGAACATCCCTGACTGTAACCCGATTCAACATTAGTGTGATATGCAGGAACGAGGTGTAAGAACTGCTGATCCTTCTTCTCGGACTGTGAGTGTGAACTGACGGAGCTGCTGCAGTGGACATGGGTCAAGTTACGCATGGAAGATATTCGACACCTTTGTAGAATATTTTCCTAGGTGCCTGCGAGCCGTGATTGCACAGAAGGGTCGATCAACTCATTACTAGTTAGGTGTTCCTAATGCAAAACGAACTTTGTATATATACAGGTACCAGAAAAATTTTAAAACAATTAATATATCGCTCTGTTGTGGTGTATGACTTCTGGCCAACGTTTTAATATTCTTCATAAATGAAACATAAATAAGGCAATATCAAAATGTGTGCGCTTATCAAGGGTCTATGCTATGCACAAAAAACAAGTTTTTTCGTAAGGACTTCGTTTTTTGCGAAACTTTAGTTGTTCTACATTGTTCTCCTGACATACCGGATCACATTATGCTAATTAAGAATCCTGGCTTTGTAAAATACATTTAGCACTTTGCTCGTCTTGACGTCACAAATTACATTGCGATGTAAATTACAGGGAAAAAATACTTATTGAAAAATCTTCTTTATGTCGAAAAGACCCTTAATATTACTGTTTTTAGAAAAGAATGCATAAAACATTTTATACAAGTAGAGTGTTCTGAAAAGTTTCCTTCATAAAGAGAAAATCGGTCCCAGTGGCCTGAGGTGTCGACTTCTGATCAATCGTTCCAGATGGGCCCGGTTCGAGTCGTGGCTGAGGCATCGGTAGCACACTTAAACCACGGCCCTAACTCTGTCTCTTTCCTGGAACCACTGACTTTAAATTAGGGATGGGTGATAAGGTTATAGCTCTTAGAGTTGCCCATGTTGCTCGTTAAACTCCTGAATACACAAAAATGAAAAATGAAGTAAAACATCTTTGTGAGTAGGATGTGTACATCTCTATCAGATATTGTGCGAGCGTACTGCATAGAAACAAGTATACGATTTCGAACTTGAAGGTCATGCTTTCTTTCATACAGGGGCAACTCCGTTTAAAAAACACAAATTACCAAGTAATAACAATGTGATTCCATTATGATAAAATTCGGCGGAGGATTTCGTTAAAAACAGAAAATTAAGAAGTCTCCTGTAGATAAACATTAATTAGAATCGGCTATTTTAAAATTATTGTCTTGTACAATTATTTATGCAGAAGTCAAATGTTTTTGAGAACCGCGTTTAGTGGCTGTTCGGTAACGGTGTAGTTCCCTCTTGCTTGATAACTCGCAGATGCTGTTTCAATGCTCATCAGTGTCTTTATTTTATCTTAGAATGCAAAATATAACAATTCCAATCTGATTACTCAAAGAGAAAGTCTAGCAAATGTAGTCCTTGTGTTGTAAAATCAAAAATCACAGAGGCATTAAGGTAAATTCAGAAATGCACTGTCAAAGCAGATACCCATCATTTCATAACGTGGAAATGAATACTTTGCTTTCCTTAAAACATTTTTCATTATGTTATTTTCAAGATACATGGGTTTAATGCCAACAAAAGATGTGTAATCCAGAAAAAAGAAAAGTACGCCACTTCAAGTTTGTATCAATTGGAGCAACTGTGTGTGTGAGAGAGAGACAGGGAGAGAAAATGAAACTCACCACTCTTTTTGGCAACAGATAAAGAAATCTTTTGCAAAAAGAGGCCTTGTGCATGGTTACTCGTGTAGTTGAAGAGAAAGTTAAACCACGACACGACGTACAGTTGGACCACGACGGAAGGTGATTATCGCTGTGTGTTTGCAATCTGTGCAAATATGTTACGGATTGCAAACACACAGCAATAATTATCGACGAAGTGTCCGCTGCTGAGGTATAAATATGACATGCAATTGTTGAACAAACACATTTTCTATATGTATAGTATTTCAAGGAAGATTATGCTTCATCGTCAACAAAAGTTATTCTTCACTATCATTTCTACTCTGGCTAAGAATAGTACTAATTATAACATTGGTAGCACCTTTCTGGAAGAATGTTCACTGATAACAACAGTAGGGAGGTACTTGCGCGGAATCTAAATGTAGCGTTCATAAAAGTATTATGGTATACATCAAGAAAAGTACTTCTATTCCTCTTGTTTCGGCATTTGAGGAACACCACTAGCAACTGGCAGGGATGTCAGCAGTTGCCAATGCTTGAGTTGGACCACTAGCTCTAGTGAGACCAGCGCCATTGTGGGTAGGTATACACATATACACCTATCCAAGATGGACACGTTCCCGAGCCCATCTTGGATCAGAATACACCGCGACTGTTGAAATATACTTTATAAATGCTTTTGCTTTTGTTCTTTGCACGAAATGTGACTTAAGAGGTACTTAGTGTATAAAACACTAAGTATTGATAAATTTAAGCCTCTTCATTGATTTAATCTAAGATTTCAGATTTCAAAAGTAAAACAATGTGAAATGCATTCGAAAAGATTTCAGAAGTAAAATAATGTGGAATGCGTTCGAAAATCGGCAATTTATATTTCTACGTGTTAACTAGAATGCTTTACACTGTTACACACATCGGTTAAAAAAAGTGCTTGTTTTCTTTCCGTGTGTACATTACAGCTTTAATTTTCACGAATGTACAAAGTTGTGATACAAAACTTTGAGAACTTTGTCTTAAGTTTCGGATATGCAGACTTAGGCAAAAATGTTTCGACATGAAAATTCCAGTTTTCCGATGTGAAGAAAATGAATAGACCAACAAAGCCACGAGTTTGACATGCACCTCAGATCACTTTGTATCGCATTGCAAACTAAGTGGGAAAATCGTAAACGGTTTCTCACAGAACATGCTGCGATACGAGTAATACAGATAATGAGACAAGATTCCGCAGCTTTACAGAATGAAACCGCTATAGCGGTGCTTGTAAAAAGACAGATACAACACCGCTGCACTGTGGTGAGAAGGAAACTGAGACGCCCCTGTGCCGCAGTAGGCTAAGCGCTGGATTCTGATATCTTTTCTGATATGGGTCCAGGTTCAAACCCCGTTGAGGCATGGATGTTGCCAATGGCTCTCTCTCTCTCTTCCCTGGAAGATTAAATTAAGGACACGTGACTACTTATAGCACACTGAGTTGCTCACGGTGGTTGTTAAACCCCAAACAAAAGAAAATTGAAGAATAACTTAATTTGAATTCCCCAAATGTTGCATTCGATGTCAGACGAAGTAAAGAAGAAGCATCGGTGTTCTATTATTATTCCAAAAGGAGCCTGTGCTCGAGTCTCGGAGGAAGAATGGGTGGTGTGTCCCTTTGAAGGATCTGACCTGCCCTGCCCTGCCCTGCCTTGCCCTTTTATTTGAACCAATTGATAGAAATAAATGATAGGTTGTGTTTACAGCTGTACAAGTTGCTCCTGGTGGTCGTTTAACTTCTAAACAAAACACCAAATAAGGGATGTGAAAAGTTGTGTCTTCAGAAAAGCAGAATCTTGGACTAGCCGAAAGGGAGGGATGAATTGAAAGTGAATAAAGTGACATGTAATGCATCATTCAGGTGAACATGGATTCCATTTTCGTTTGGGGTTTGACGACCACCATGAGCAACTCTAACGGTTATAAGCAATCGTCCGTCCTAACGTGGGAATACTGATTCCAGAGACGAGCATGAGACACAGCGCTATATGACAAACGCACTACCCATGTCTCATCCGGGACTCGCTGGGTGCAGCTCGGGTGATTAGTCATAAACCTACACCTCTGAGTACCTGCCCACCAGGGTAGCTAAACCTGGACCAACAGAAGATGCGCGAGAATAAACAGCATTAACATCTAGATGTACGTTACCAATAGAAGGAAGCAGAACTAACGCACAAAACATTACCACTCTGAGAGAAATTAGTTGCGTGAAAACAATACATAATTTTGAGGTTTTGATGCCGATGAAGAACATGTCTTTGAAAAATCAGTTGCAACCAAATTACAACGGATAATTTGCTTCACTTCTTTTAAAATATAACCTCAATTTTATTCATCCCTTCTTTGGAAAAGATGTCTAAAATTGTAGTCAGCATTCAACAAGGATGAGTCACAAAGAACATGATGTCTAAACTCGTAGTCATCATTAAACAAGGATGAGTCTCAAAGAACATGATGTCTAAACTTATAGTCATCATTCAACAAGGATGAGTCACAAAGAACATGATGTCTAAACTTGTAGTCATCATTCAACAAGGATGAGTCACAAAGAACATGATGTCTAAACTTGTAGTCATCATTCTAACAAGGATGAGATCCAACCTGGAGCTAGCAACCAAGAACATGATTTAAAAAAGAGATGCAACATTGTTTCCTAACATGGGAAACTCGAGACACGTGGGCAGCATTTAATTTACTTCCACAGAGATAAATAATTAAAACGACAGAGGAATAATGCTAATAAATGCACAAATTAGTACACTGGGGCAATATTTTCACACCAGAGGCAATAAAAAAAAGGGATGTTCTACACAGTCGAGTCATATTATTGTGGCCACCTCCAACTTTTGACGTCAACAGCGCGTAGCCAATTGAAGAAGGCACGTGTCGTGAGCAGGCTTGTAGGGTATATAAGGTGTGCTGTAGGCATTCTGAAAACATATTACTTGTTGATGTCATGGATAAAAGGAGCGATTTATCAGATTTTCAAAAACGTATGATTATCGGCTTTCAGGCCAACGGTGGCAGTATTTATGAAACAGCGCAGTTTGCGAACTGTTCGTGTGCTGCTGTGGTTATAAAGTGTATAGTGATTGGAGAAATGGCACCATTGCGATTCAACGACGTGGAAACTGTGAAGCACCATGTGCCATTGATGTGAGAGGTGAACGTCGGCTACGAAGGTGAATGAGGGCCGATGGACACACTACGGTGGAGTAACTCACTGACCGAATGAACCAAGGGGCTACCGGAAGTGTGTCTAGAATGACAGTTAAGCGAACCCTGCTGCGTATGGGGCTCCGATGCAGACGGATGGTCACTGCATCTATGCTAACGAAGGTGCATGGGCAGAAAAGGCTTATATTTGCACGGCAGTATCGGAATTGGACCTCCGCTGATTGGCAAAGAATTGCCTTCTTGGATGAGTCACGTTTCTGCTTCATCGTACGAATGGACGTTGGCAAATAAGGCGAGAGACATCGGAGAACAAACACTCTTCAACCATTTCAGGAAGAACACAAGCTGGTGGGAGTAGCGTTATGGTCTGGGGAACGTTTTTGTGGCATTCTCTGGGTCCAGTCGTACCTGTGGAAAGCACTATGGACCGAATTCGTTATGGATCCATCCCTGCAGACTACGTACATCCATACATGCTGATTGTCTTTTCTGGTGCGGATGTGATCTTCCAGCACGACAATGCGACGTGTCACACAGCTAGAAATGTCCGAGAGTGATTGGAAGAGCACGATGAAGACTTCAAAGTACTTCCCTGGTTCCCTAATTCCCCAGACTTAAACCCAATTGAGCATCTGTGGGATCACCTCAATCGTGTTGTTCGCTCTATGGATCCTCCACTACGCTCCCAGCAGCAACTGTCAGATACACTGCAGTCAGCATGGCTCCACATACCTGTGAATATTTTCCAGCATCTTACTCAGTCACTCTAAGCCCGTCTAGCTGCTGTCCGCGCTGCACAGGAGGTTACTCTGGATATTAGCTGGTGGTCAGAATCATGTGACTCGACCGTGTATGTCATTCGTGTTGCAGATAAGAAAGTACACCACTGATGTTAAATAAACTAGATACAGAAATAGGCGGACACGACACAAACTTGTGAAGGACAATATGCGAACGCGGGAGCAAAAGGAATTGCACGCACTCCTCGTCCAAAGAGAAGACTATGAATGTTAAAAGTACCATAAAATAAGTATCAGCCTATACCTAAGTGCATGACTAGAGCCAACAAAAATTACATTAGGAACATATGAAAAAACGGATATAACCATCTTTACCAAGTGTCCAGACGTACTGCTATATGACAAAAGGCAGAAAAAATCGATCATTATTGATGTAGAGGTATCTCCGGATCACAATGTTCAAGCGACCTATGCGATGTAAATTAATACACATCAGAAACTGTCTGCAGAGGTTAAACAGATGAGGAGGCTGAAGCAGTTGTCGTACGTTGATTAGTTTTCTCCATTGCAAACTTTTATAACGCAAATTCGGACTTCTGTAACTGCAGTTGATGTTTTGAGACTACAACACCTTGCACACAAAATCCACGATACGTGCTCGATCGCGAGGAGATATTTCAAACATGAATGACTCTATCAGTACTGGACATTTCAGGAAAATCATGCTGTAGAGGAGAAAAGTGAGAATATTGACATTCACAAAACAAAAATCAACAACAACAGCAAAAATAATAACAACAAATGAAATTAGTAAACAGGTAGCTTTCAGTGACTGCACTGTGACACCAAATCATACGTCAGAAAAAGGATAACGCTCGTAGAATGCTATTAATTTATATCTTGATTTGGTGAAAAAACATTTAAATTAACGTCTAATATCCCATAATGAAAGAGCACAAAGCACGAAACTGGTATTATTGCATATACTGAAAACTTAACCTGCTAGAGACGAAAACAGTTTAAAATTTTGTAACACTGATTCGATCTGTGATTTACTTTAAAAGTTGAATTTAGCAGATTATGAATAATATAATTTAAACCCCTATTTCACGAACCGTTACTTGCTTGCATGTAGAATATCTTACTGTATTGTCTAGCAGTTTTTTTTTTGTAAAATAAACGTATAACCTCGTGTGAAGTGATATAATTTAATGCATATATGTACTGTATGTATGACAAATGTTTCCCGGATTAGGGGACTACTGCACTACTACGTAACAAATGGGTGTATTTCGAAAGCAAAGCAGAAAACTAATAATTCAGAAAAAAAGAACAATATCTGAAGTTTATTAAATTTATTCCCTTAAATCATGTTTATAAAAACACATATCAAACTTCAAAATGTCCATACCCATTATTATGAACTAATGAAAGTATCGGCCTAGTCTTTATTAAATGCAATTTTTGTAAACAATTACTGCTCGGAGCGCACCTTCAAAGCTCCTTTGTAGGATATGTTTGCCATTTCTTATGGACTCGGTTATTTCCATCGTGTAGTTCGCTTTGCCATCATTATCTAGTTCATAAATAGTCAATAGTAACATCTATTTAACTATTTATGAACTAGATAATATCCAATTCTCAAGTGTAATGAGCGCGTCTTTTGAATCGGAAAAATGTATAAGATAAATTAAAATTTAATAAAGGCGGTGAATTTATTACCGTTTGAAATTTCATAATTATGGGTTTATTACAACAAACAGCTTGTTCGTCGGAAGTCGAATTAAAAAAGAACTGTTTTAAGTCGAAGAAAGTTACAAACAGAAATATCCATTTACTCTCCTACCAGCAAAAGTAATTACCGGTGCGGAGATTCCACGCAAAGTATTATTCATAAATAAATCTATTCGGAGCAACAGACTCATTTCCGGTCGGACTTTGAGGGACGGAAGTTTCAACGCAAATAAAAAAATTTACGCCCGTAGTACAAAACCTGTGCAGCATTAAAAGTAGTAACATGGATGAATCTTTGCCACAATGACCAACACCAACCATATGCGGAAAAAAATTCCTTTGATCGATATTTTGGAAGCGAAGCTACCACTTCGGAAGCCAATATGAATTTCTGACCTGCAGTGGCATAACAGTGAACTAAGAAACAACAAAAAATGTCGATCTAATGGAAAAGAGGCGAAACAAAAATCATTTTCGAAAGCATTTTTTAAAAGGAAACAGTCAGCGAAAATTAAAAATTCATTTTCGCTCCTAGCAGAAAAAAACTACTCATTATTTAAAAACGTAACGTCAACAGTGTTCTTCAAAATAAATGATATCAGACGAGAAAAAAGACTGAACTTGAATTATGTGATAAATAAATAATTTGCGAGGAGAAACATTAAATTACGCCGAAGTAGCATTAGAAATGTGAGCTGAGAAAAATTAGAAATTGTAATATAAAGGTTCCTCACTGAAGAATGCAGGAAAACCTAATACAGTTTACATCCATTAGCAGGAAAACTGCGTAAGCTGGAGAAAAATGTAAATGCAGAGCCTTCTTCAGAGTCACGGGCATCTAACCAAAAAATGATTTTTTCAATTGGATTGCTAGGAGTAATGATAAGGAAAAAATCTACTTTTAATACAACATCATCTATGTTTACGTTCCTAGTGGCACGGTTGTGCAGCGAAAAAAGATCAAAAAGTATGAATCTTTGTTCTCGCAGCTCAAGTTTTCCAATTCAAAATGAGTTTTGCAGATCGCATTAATGGTGTAAACAGGCAGACTGACGAAATTATATTATAAGCAAGTACAAAATAGTGCTTTAAGAACATTTTGTTTTGAAAAGACGTAGTGAAACCGAAATCACGATTATTCACTTTTTAAAACCCAGTTTTGCTCAGCACTAGCGATCAGCATGGATTTAAGAAGAGAGTATGGGATTTCTGTTCTCTTGGTTGAGCCATGTCCAATGTTACTTTCAAGCGACTTGAAGGAACCTTAGTGAAGATTTTATAAACTACTGGAAGAACTCTGATGGGAGTGTAGTTCTTGAGATCCTCAATGTCACCTTTTTTATCTAGAAGGATCATTGCAGCATTGTTCCAACGCTCAGGAATCTTTCCTTCATTGAGGCATCTAGAGAAAACTTGGGCGAGTGTAGTTTCTATTTCTCCGCTTGCTTCCTGTACAATATTCATTGTAATTCCATCTTCTCCTGGAGATCGTCCCCGTTTCATGTTCTTAAGCGCAGGGGCAACTTCTGCCGGGAGGACAGGAGGAACTTTGGTACTGATACCTTTCTTAACGATTAGAATAAGTGTATCATCTCTTTCATACACTAACGGGAAAAAAATCCCAACACCAAGAAGGGGTTGTGTTAGATAAACGACAGTTGGTAGGCGGTGAGAGAACATCTGGAAGATGACGTCTATGCAAATTTCGCGCTCGCCGGCGCATACGTGTGGCGCTAGTAGCGCCTCCTCAGAACATGCAAAGCAGGTTTGCTGTAAGTACGCCCTGTAACGTTCGTGAGCGTTAGTTATCGTTCAGATTCGACGTAGTGTGTTGATGTTAGTCAAGAATGCCTTTAAGAAGACGAAGAAGCCATTATCAACAGCTCACACGGAGTTAAACGAGGTCGTGTAATAGGTCTACGAGAAGGTGGATTTTCTTTCCGCAATATTGCAGAACGACTTGGCAGGAATGTAGCCACCGTGCATGATTGTTGGCAGCGGTGGTCAAGGAAAGGAACTGCCTCAAGAAGACCGGGTTCCGGCCGGCCATGTGGCACTACTGAGAGGGAAGACCGCCGTATACGGCGTATGGCCGTGGCGCATCGTACCGCGTCTGCAGCAGCAATGCGACCTGCAGTTGCCACCACAGTGACACAACGAACTGTTACAAATCGGTTACTTGCAGGACAGCTCCGAGCCAGACTCCCTGTAGCGTGCATTCCACTTACTCCAAGCCACTGCCGTTTGCGACGTCAGTTGTGTCAAGCTAGAGCTCATTGGAGGACGGAGTGGAGATCTGTTGTGTTTTCTGATGAAAGCCGGTTCTGCCTGGGTGCCAGTGATGGCCGTGTGTTGGTTAGAAGGAGGCTAGGTGAGCGCCTGCAACCAACCTGTCTGCGGCTGAGACACACTGGACCTACACCTGGAGTTATGGTCTGGAGAGCAATTTCCTATGACAGCAGGAGCACTCTCGTGGTTATCCCACGCACCCTGACGGCACAGTTGTACGTCGGCCTTGTGATTTAACCTGTTGTGCTGCCATTCATGAACAGCATTCCATGGGGTGTTTTCTAACGGGATAACGCTCCCCCGCATACCACTGTTGCAACCCAACATGCTCTACAGAGTGTTGACATGTTGCCGTGGCCTACTAGATCACCAGATCTTTCACGAATCGAGCACGTATGTGACATCATTGGACTACAACTCCAGCGTCACCCCCAACCAGCATTAACCGTCCCTGTATTGACCGACCAAGTGCAACAGGCATGGAACTCCATCCCACAAACTGACATCCAGCACCTGTACGGCACAATGCATGAACGTTTGCGTGCTTGCATTCAACATTCTGGCGGTTATACCGGTTATTAATGTACCAGCATTTCACATTTAAAATGGCTCTTCTCGCGCTTACAATAAGCTGTGATCTTGAAACTTTAATCGAATAAATATGTTACCTATACAAATGTATTGCCGCCATTTCATTCCTCTACAACTATTTTTTCGTGGTGTTGGGATTTTTTTCAGTCAGTGTATATAGTGCAATTCAATTGTAAAGCACAGTTTTCTAATATTTATTTTCTTTTAATTGGTTAATATGCAATACGTTTTTTTTTTGGTTTCTTTTCGTATATTAACGACCACCATAACAACTCATTGGGATCTAAGTAGTCGACCGTCCCTAATGTACAGCCACTAGTTCGAAGGATGGAAGAGAGGCCACTAACGTCTCACCCAGGCCCGCCTCAGACGATTGTTCAGTATCGAGCACCTCAGACCACTCAGTCACCGGGACGACATCATGCATCAGGAAATCAATTTATTTAATACGTCAAAGAATATTCGAACCTTACATAATTTACGAAATCTGTTTTATCAATGAAATGAAAACACTTGAAAGGATTTTGTGATTTCTCTGAGTAGTCGTACTCTAAGGAAACGTTTACAGATTTTTAAGTAAAATCTCATTAATTCGTAATTTTCTGTCCATGTCATCTTCACATGCTCTGCGCAGAACTTACTGTTTAATTCTGGCACACACACCAAGCTACTGAATTACATTATCTTCATAGAGGTCGTAAATATGTTACATGTGACAGCGGATGAAGTTATTAAACGCGTTTGTCATCATTTCCTCTAGGGGTGACTAAAATTAATCGCATTTATGGAAGATCCTCCGCATCTCGCCTTCGTAAATAAATCACTGGTGGTTTCATATTCTACGTGCATTCGGGATGTTTGACTCAATCGAAGTTTAACTAATCTTGTAGAAATATTTGACGTCGTCAGAGAGCACATGTCAACGTTTGACAACAAGAGAACAATGTTATTTCGGTTCAGGAAATAAATACATACGTATAACTGCAATAAGCCAATAAGTCAACATTTTGCGTATTCTTGCATTAGGCTGCTGCAGATGTCAGAATATTGATGGAAACTTCAAACACCCTGAATAAGGTGCAAAATAAACTTTATTAATGAAAATAATCACAGCCAGCAACAACCCACTTTCACTAAGGGGATAAAAGTTTCTGTACACCGCAAAGAAATAATCTCGAGCTTCGAGATGCGAGGAAGTCATTGAATGCGACTTCAATTAATGTATGATTGGGAAACGATTTACCCTGTAGAAAGGTGTCTATCCGTAGGTACTTGAAGAAGTAATACACTGCCGGACAATTGCTAAGGATGGATGACAATAGCAACGATAGCAACCGTAAAATGGAAGGCAGGAAAATGTGGAAATTAGCATAAGTGCGGGATACAGTAAGACGTGTTGTGCGTATGTAAATTTTGGATTGCCGAACTTGTTCGTGACGTCATAGCGCTGATAAGAGATATAAAGGATTTGACGCGTATTGACCGTTGTTGTTCAAACGCAAAGTTGAAAAGGAAAGAATCAATTGACGAACTTGCAATTTTCAGTATGTCTTCCCGACATCACCTAGATGATTTTACGCGTGGCCGTATTATTGGCAAGATTGAAGAAGGGCGAAAAATAACAGATGTTGCCAGGGAGTTCGACGTCAGCCCCAGTGTTGTTTCAAGACTTTGGAAATCATTTCAAACAAATGGAGAGTGTAGCAAACGTCACAGGGGAGGTCGTGTTCGCAGTATGACACCTGCAGAAGATTGGTACATAGTGCTATCAACAAAAAGACACCAGAGCAGCGCAGCTAGTGAGGTAGCAAATCAGTTTATGGCTGCTACTGGCAGGCGGATCTCCCGAAAAACTGTCGCCAGACGTTTGCATGAAGGAGGACTATACGCCCGCCCTCCTGTTGTGTGCATCCCTGTCCAGACTGCACCGTACCGCCCGTTTGCAATGGGGCCATCAACATCGCAATTGGACTGATAACGACTGGTCTGCTGTCCTCTTCTCAGATGAGAGTAGATACAGTCTATCGTCTGATTGTCGACGACAACTGATCTGGCGTGATAGTGGTACTGCATATTGTCCGGCAAACATACAGGAAAGGGACTGATATGCGACATGTAGTGTCATGGTATGGGCTGGCATCATGATTAATGTCCGTACGTCCCTCTATGTGCTTCCAACTGGGACTATGACTGGCCAGCGATACATTAATGATGTTCTGCTACCTCATGTTCTCATGTTCCGTGGTGCTGTAGGAGCTAGATTCATTTTCATGGACGACAACGCAACATGTCATCGAACAGTCGCTGTCCAGGAGTGTCTTGAGAGCGAGGATATTCAACGCCTCGTATGGCCAGCAGGTTCTCCAGATCTGAATCCCATTGAAAATGTGTGGGATGCTTTGGGGAATAGCCTTGCTTGTCGCCAATGCCCTCCAATAAACGAGGACACCCTCATCCGTGCACTGACAGAGGAATGGGATAAATTACCCCAACAGCTGCTTGATAATGTTGTGCAAAGCATGACACGACGTGTGGAATCTTGCATCGCCCTCCACAGTGGCCATATCCCGTATTGACATCTTACGCCGGAACGCCTGCGGACGGTAATTGCATTTTTTTCATGCTTATGTATTCTGCACAAAATAGCCTGTTTTTCCCTTGAACACGTTCCAAAGCCTTCTGGATTTCAGAGCACAATAAATTGCCTTTCTTGTAATGTCCTGGCATTCTGACATTATTTTATTTCACTTGGCAACCAACCACACTTACTTTTTTATGCGCTATTAAGCCGTTTATGATCCGTCCTTAGCAATTGTCCAGCAGTGTAGTTCGTAAGCAACAGACCTGGTGAACGTGGCGGATGTAGTACGGTTTCGTACCTTAACTGGGCCAGCATCTGAATCGTCTTGTTTGCAATGTAGGTTAGGTCTCGCGCTATGATGGAGAAGTATGGGTTCATCGCGATTGACTAATGACGGCTATTTGGTGGACGATTTTCCACGAATAAAGTCTACTTCTTAAAACTACCTGTCCATCGGGATTATTTGATCCGGTTGAAAGAAACAGAGATGGTTTGACACTGCTGTAAGAAACACCAGTTGCGAATCACCAAGCACTGACCACCGCCTTCCAGGGATGGACTAACTGCTTGGGGACTTTGCCACGGTCGTGACATTGCACCATACGTCTTCGATTGTCATACATATTCATTTTTTTATCGTTTAAAAGGTTATGTTTTTGCTTTTTACGAAGAGAAATATTCGAATCCTGCGATTAAGAAATACTTTGAAAATCAGGGAATTAGCATGTCTAAAACGAAAATAAGCAAACTTATTAATAATAGAGAAACAAATCGTCAAGTTTTGCTTTTAACAGAAAAATGAACACGAAACTTATATCCAAAGAAGATACGTACTTTGGCAACTATTTTAAAAGTAAGTTCTCTGGTCCTAAAAGAAAATCCACCGACCCAAAGAGCTGTCGCTAAGTCGTTAAAAATCTCTTATCAACTGCAAACAAGGTAATAAACAAAGATCTGAATCAAAAAGACAAAAACAAAAACAAAAAACCAATATAATATTCACCGACTTTTGTCAAGGCACGTGGTACAGCGCAGAATACGGTGTAGACTTCTAGGTACATAGAGAAGGCCGTCCCTGCAAGATGCAATTCATAGTCATGGATCAAGTGAACGATGAAAGACACTTTAAGTTGACTATGAAATGATAATAAAAATATAAATGTTGATTAAAACAGCACACAAGATCTTTCGTGCCAGCAGCTGGTACATCATCAGGCGATGGTTAAAATCCTATGGTGTTATAAATATTCCTTAAATGTTTTCACGAACTACTGCTGCACTTTATATGCACAAGACCAAGAGGTCCGATGACGTAGCAAGCATGTGCCGTGGTATTAAAACCAATCAGCGTATCGGTCCACATTATTATTTTGGGGGAATCAGTTATGTAGTCGATTGGTTAAGACGGTCCCTTGCGTTTGTTATAGTTCTTTTAAATAATGTTCAACAAGGTAGTGGGATAAACCGGGGTAAATCTTGGTTGCAGCACATCGAGGAGTTATTAAATATTTGCAAACTCTGCAAATATACTTCAGTTTCTAGTTTTATGACTAGATATGATGCGAGATTCATCCCATAAGAGTATGTGCGTCCCCGTTTCCATAAATGTGAAAGAGCTGTTGAATCAGAAAAGATTGTTGCATTATATTTGTGTTCCAGCAAACTAACACGTAAAGACCTCATTGTGGAACCGATATAAATTTGATCCATGTCCACATCAGCAACAGCTTTTGAAGGAATTCTATATACTATATGCCTGTTATCTCTCAGGACCGTGTCCCGGTCCTTTCTTATAACAGACAATCAGTTAGTGGTTTTTGTGCCAAATTCTTAATTATGTTTCTTGCAAATGTTCCTTAGAGTACTCGTAACGTTCGGGATGTAGTCAAGTGAACCTATACATTTTCGTGCAGTAGGTTCTTTTATCAATGTTGTACAGGCAGAACCTCTAATTTTCCGATGAATCCTGTTTACTGTTTGTTGCCTTGGATATCCGTGATCTCTGGCGATGTTCATAATTTTATTTAACTCAAGCCATCTGGATTTATTGCTGGAGGAATGTGCACTCTTAATAACAAACGCAAAGGACGACAACTTGTACGATGTGGGGTGCGTTGAAAGATATGGAATAAATGTAGGTAAGGCGGTTGGCTTGCGGTAAACTGAATAGGAGATAGTTTGTGTAGTTGTATCTCTTTGCAGTAGGAGGTCTAAAAAAGGTAAAGAAAAGTTCTCTTTCAGTTCAATGGTGAAGCTCATGCTCCCGATCTGTGGAGACATTACTTCTGCAAAATCCTGAAGGGATACACGACTGTGAGACCACAAAATGAGAATGTCGTCGATGTAACGCAAATAAAGACTTATATTTATAGGTGTAACTTGCAAAACCCTCTCCTCATGGAAGTCTTGCAGAACAATTTCGGCCAATATGGCGGAGAGTGGGGAACCGATTGGGCTCTCCCTCCGCCGATAAATAGTGTTTTGAAACTTAAAGCAAGTCCTGTTGAAGACCAACCTCAATGCAAGTAAAATAGCTTAGACCTCTGGAACAGTGAGATTGCCCTGAGCAATTAGTTTTGATTTAACAATTTCGTGGGCAAGTTTTACCGGGACATTTGGTAAAAGTGACAGTACATCGAGTGATGCAAAGAAGAATGACGTGCCAGTACATCGACTGATGCAAAGAAGAATGACGTGCCAGTACATCGACTGATGCAAAGAAGAATGACGTGCCAGTACATCGACTGATGCAAAGAAGAATGACGTGCCAGTACATCGACTGATGCAAAGAAGAATGACGTGCCAGTACATCGACTGATGCAAAGAAGAATGACGTGCCAGTACATCGCCTGATGCAAAGAAGAATGACGTGCCAGTACATCGACTGATGCAAAGAAGAATGACGTGCCAGTTTATCGACTGATGCAAAGAAGAATGACGTGCCAGTACATCGACTGATGCAAAGAAGAATGACGTGCCAGTACATCGACTGATGCAAAGAAGAATGACGTGCCAGTTTATCGACTGATGCAAAGAAGAATGACGTGCCAGTACATCGACTGATGCAAAGAAGAATGATGTGCCAGTACATCGACTGATGCAAAGAAGAATGACGTGCCAGCCGGTTAGTAATCTGGAATTCTATTTACATCTGTTTAAAACAAGGAACGCACATACCTTGTTGGGATAAATCTCGCATCATACCTAGTCACAAAACTAGAAACTCAACTGTATTTGCAGAAAGTCTGCAAATATTTAATAATTCCTCGATGTGCTGCAACGAAGATTTACCCCGGATTATGCCTCTACCTTGGCGAACATTATTTAAAAGAACTATAACAAACGCCTTAACCAATCAACTACATACCTGATATCCCCAAAATAATAATATGGACCGATACGCTGATTAGTTTTAATACCACGGCGCATGCTTGCTACGTCATCTGACCTCTTGGTCTTGTGCATATAAAGTGCAGCAGTAGTTGGTGAAAACATTTAAGAAGTTTCTATAATACCATAGGATTTTAACCATCGCCTGATGATGTACCAGCTGCTGGCACGAAAGATCTTGTGTGTTGTTTTAATCAACATTTATATTTTTATTATCATTTATAACGAAGTAAATTTCTCCGTCATTTTTATCCGCGCCAGGATTCGAACCCGGGTCCCCTCATTCCGGAATAAGTTGCTCTACCAATTGAGCTACGCGGACGTTTTATTCTGATTCCTATCTGCTTTTATGTCGTGTGCGTCCTTCTGGCAGGTACGTCACATCTCCTGGTACGTTACACATTTCATAGTCAACTTAAACGGCGTTCACTTGATCCATGACTATGTTTCTCATTAGGCAGGGACGGCGATATCTATATACCTAGTGATCTTAGCACGAATTATCCAATTTGAAGGTGTAGACGTCTTTATGAAAATCACTTAGCCGGAGAGAGATAAAACATTTTTGTGACTATTGATGAAGCATGGATTTATCAAAACGACTGCAACAAAAAATGGTCGATTTGCAGAGAGCAGCGAAGGACTTACAAGTTTGGTCCCAATAATTCAAAGAAAGTTTCAGTAAAATATTCATGATTATTGCTGGTTTCTCGTACAATGGGAAATTATCGTTAAGAAAATTGAAAAGAATGTTAAAATCAATTCTACATATCACCAAAATAATGTTTTAACGCCTATGTTTAAAAAGGAAGTACCATTTCTTTATCCACAGAGCCTTCAAAAAGTAGAACTGCATCAGATAAAGCAACCAGTAATACATCCAAATATCCAAATCTATCACTCTGTTTTTGAAAACAAAATTAAAAAAGAGACGGGTATCAAGTCTATAACTATTGTTTATATTCCCTCAAAGTCCTCTGATATGTCTGTCACCAATGGACTATTGTGCCTTTGGACATCTAAAAGGAGAAACAGAGAGCGCTTGCAAAACGCAAACCTAAACCAAGGATTGGACTATGGAAAACAATGGAACAGGAGTAGAATAAAATACCACTACTAGTTTTAAGAAATGTCCTGTTATCTTGGAATTCTAAATGCAGCTTCATAGTCCAAAGAAAGGGCTCTCAGATAGAATATTTAAGAAAGGAATAATTTTATTTTAAACGTTAATTATATTGGAAATCGTTCTAAACATGTGTGCACATCGCCTGTAGAACTTAAATTGGCAGAACCACAACGAAATTCAGAGTAAAACACAATTTCCCTTTTAACATCTACAACACACTTCATAAACTGAATCAAATCAGCAACTTCGTAGACAACACTTTAACTGTTATTCCACGTACAGAACATCCTTGACTCTGGTAACACTGGTAACATCTTGAAGACAACATACGATCCAAATTAAAGAAATTTGTCGTGGTGCAGTTACACCACGCCTATATTTTACACTGTATGTTAGTTTTTATTTACCTATGACTCACTATTAGCCGTTGCCAAAATTATAAAGAAACTTGGTGGTTTTGACGTTCCGCTCAGAAAGAAATATAACTCAGACGCAACATAATTTTCATAAAACCAGAAACTCAAAAATGAAGGTTATATACCTTCTTCTGTTTTTGCACTTACCCATTAGTTGGCGTGACCATGGTTTGGAGTCCGGCGGGATATCTGCAATTCTGTTCGCCGGAAGAAAAATGTAATTGTTTTATCAGACATCTGAAGGCATCATTAAAATTTTACAACTTTTTTATATGCGAAATATTGTACCTTGTGGTACACACGAGTGTTTGCATATAGCTCATTAACTCTGTTTGTAGGAATCAAGTTTAAAAACTTATCAGACACTAAGGAACGTGACTAATCTCATTCACACATTGTCCATGAAATCTTTACATTTTAGATTATTTATGATAACGCGTTCTAAATACTTTCATCATTTTGGTTTGAGCCTTTGTTGTGGAAGATGTTACCATTACTTGATCCGACAGTGTGGTGGCATCTTTGTTTGAGTTATATTTATAAGCCAACCTCTCCGCTATTGGTAAGAAGAAAAGAAAATGAGATACCGGATTCACACCTGATTAGTGAGAATTTATTAGTCTACACAACTGCACTGCATTTGCCTAAAGTTCCATTATTTGTTTACCAATGAGCAAGAACTAGACTGATTACTAATCGGGTTTTGTTTATAATTCTTTTTTGTTTTGCGTTGAGGTTTGCAGATCCGCATGCACATCTAAGGACATAAACACTTGCTCTTCCCTAACTTAGGGCCATTTGTTTCGAGGAAACGACAGACAGAGCGTCGTAAGGCAAACACACCTCTCATAGTTACCCTATGATCCAGTTACCTCGCGACTTTAGTTGCTTTCCCAGTTCCCACATGGTTATAAGAGCTGCTTCCCAGTCATTCGTCAGAAAGAGTCCACCGGTTTGAACCCCAAATGAGGCAAAGATGATGTCTTTGACTTGCTTTGTCCGTTTTAGTGAAAAAGATGTTTCCAAATTTGAGATGAAAAAGTTCGAAAAGGAAAGTAAAATACAATGCTTTATCAGCGACTCTTACCTGGGCCATTACAAACGTTTAGGCAAAAGCCCACACCTCTGATCAGTCGACCATTGGGTGCTGTTCCTGCGCGGGGATATCCATATCAACTAGTTGCCCATCACTCCTATCTCTAATGTTTCTTCAGTGCGATCATATTTCTTTGCGAATGAATTTGTAGCATAGCTCCTAGATAACTCTACATAACCTCATGTGGTTTTCTTTCACGTCTTTGGAAAACATGTCAAATAAATATGATGGAAAGGCAGTCATAGAATTTTCAAAAGTGGAATTCTTTCGAATCCTATCTTACAAATTTAAAGCACACAACTCCCTCAGGTACATTTTTCTCAAAAGGCCATCAACATTTCAAAGAGTTGATGGCCTGTTGTGTTGATACTTTTATTTCGAAGTGTGTTCAAGGCTAGTGACTAATTTTGTAAAATTTGAATGGAATAGTGACGGATTTAATTTCTGTAGAACACGTGTGTGTCTCGTGAAGGTAAATCACAGAGAGTTTTTTAGCTGTTTTCCTTGTTCGGCACCAAATGCTTCGTGTTTTGTATGAACAGCTTTTAGCCTTACACGTGAACCACGTCACGCAAACGACGACACATTTAAACGAGCTGTCTCACGACATCTCTAAACATTCATGAACGCGGAAACTCTCACAAAGTGTTAGGAAAACAAGTAGGCTCTATAATGTGAGGACCACGGAAAGCTTTCCAGAGCTGAAAGGAAGAAAAGTTGCTTTATACCACTTCCATTAACTTCCTTACAAAAGTCGGAAATTAAAAATTTGTAGAGTGCAAAAATAAAAAACTCTCTCATATATGGACATTAAAACAAAGACGATATTTTACCTTTTATACATGCTTGCATTTTTTTCGCAAATGAATAAGGCAACAAAAAAACAAAAACAAAACAAATTCAATATTTCCTTCTAACACCATCATAAATGAATCAAACAGATCTCCCAAAACTCTGCCTTGGCCTGTTATTGCACTGTTGCCGCCTTGCGCAGCAGTCATAGCCGCTACAATTGCTCCAGACATTTCACACTGTTTCATTCCCTGGAAGATTTTTGATTTTTGTACACGCCAAAAAATTTCTTAGAAGATTTTGTCGTCGTGTAACAGTGCACTGGCTTTTATCGTACTTTGAAGCCCCTAAAATTTGGCGCTTGTGAAAATGTTTAGGAATAAAATTTTGAATTATCTGGAATAGTTCCCCTGTAATGGCAGCACAGGTTGCATGCAACCCGTTTTTGCAGTAGTTTAGTTATTGAGCTTACATTAGGTGGAGACGTCACTGGCTCTGCCGCCATAGGTCACAGCTGATCTCGGGAGTGGCGTCACATATAGGCAAAAACAAACTAAATCATTCAGTTGGTAAAACAGTAAGCTTATATAATTGATAAAGATTATTAAATCCATCATTTTATTTGTCTATACACCGCGAAGCTTTTGTTTCATTGGTTTCAGTAGTTTCAAAGCAGCTTTTTGCCTGCGCAGTGCCTGGATATGACGTCACCTGCAGCACGGGCGGTGACTTACAGCGGCCAGTGCTGCGTGGACAGGAGTGGTGACTCCACCTAATACAAACTCAATGGGTTTAACTGCTTCAGTAGCGGGTCAGTTACGCACTGGTTCTTCATTTTTCTTTAAAGCTGGAGCCTTAGTCCTGGATAAGGCATAAGTGGTGCGCTTGCTTCCTCCCTCCTCGGACGGACGACTGCTTAAGCATTTGAGTGCTGCCGTTGTGATCGTTAAGCGTTTCTACCCACCAAAAATGGACATTCATTTTGTACCCATTCATCGAATTGCTCACTGCTAGCTGACGCTGAGCAGTACAACTCTGATACTATAACACGGATGTCTCTCTAATTTCTTGGTGAGGAATGGCAAGGATCTTCAAGAATCACATTGAAAGGTATCGCTGTAGGAAAAAGGAAGGTAGAGAAATCATATAGCCTCCAACTAATAGAACACACACACACACGCACACTCATTACACAAAAATTAGAGACAGGAGTGATGAGCAGTTGACGTGGCTTGCAGCGTGGAGCAGACCCAAACCGACCCCAGGCAATAAACAGTCGGTGAGCAGTGTTCTCAATAGTGTAACGGATTGTCATTCTATTGCTCAAGTGATAAGAACCCTACAATTACCGACCTCAACCGTATCAAAAATGTACCATCAGTATACCATCGACGGACGGACCGGCGCCTAGAAATCAAGTGGTAGCCGACCACACGCCACTGATAACCGGGGTCGACGTAGACTTTCCCGGCTCATATAAACCGAGCGCTTGGCAACGGCGGCGCAATTCACATCCAGGATAAATGTTGAAGGCCCAATCAGCGTCAGCGAGCGAACGATACAGCTCACTCTTCATACCCTGGGCTATGGGAGCTGACGCCTTACTCGTGTGCCACTGTTGACTACTTGTCATCGGACACAACACCCCGCATGGCATGAGGAACATCAAAACTTGACTTTGCAGGAGGCGCCGTGTCCTGTTGTCCGATGAATCCCGTTTTCGGATGTACCGACCTGACAGGACGGAGCGGTTGGGACGTCGACAGCATTCTGGTATCTGGTGGAGTCAATTTCTTGGCGAGTACGGGTTGTTATTCGTGCGCTAGAGGAAGACCAATATATATATATATATGGCCAGCGTGGTGAGTTATGGCCAAACCCCTCCAAAATGATTCCACAACTTAAATCTTGGCCCTCAGTCTCCGGCAGCTGGAATGTACCTGGCCAAGGCAGCGGCCAGTGCGACATGAAGGCAGAGGGTGCTAAGAATCCCCGGAGGACCGGACTAGGCTGCCATCTGATGCTGACCTTGGCTACGTACAATGGACGCTCCCTATCTTCTGATTCAAGGCTTCTTGAATTGGAAGAGGAACTACAAAGGATCAAGTGGGACATCGTGGGGCTAAGTGAGGTAAGGAGAAAAGGAGAAGATCTCATTGAACTGAAAAGTGGACATCTCTTCTACTATCGTGGGACAGATACTGGCAGAACTAGTGGTGTTGGATTTATAATAAACAAGAAACTGAAGGATAAAGTTGTAGAAGTTGAAAGTTCCTCTGACAGAGCTGCACGACTTGTTATCCAACTCTCGAAAAGATACCAGGCTCAGATTATTCAAACTTATGCACCCACCACAAGTCATCCTGAAGAAGAAATTAAAGAATTTTATGAGGAAATTTGTCATCTAAATAATAAAGGTAAGCAGCACTTGAAAATAATTATGGGAGATTTCAATGCAAAAATAGGGCAACGGCAACAGAATGAAACTTCAGTAGGTAAATTCGGTCACGGCAACAGAAACCAGCGTGGAAATACTCTCGTTGAGTTTGCAGAGGCAGAAGGGTTTTTCATCTTGAACTCCTTCTTCAAGAAAAAGCCACACAGGAAATGGACATGGAGACATCCAAATGGGACAACAAGTGAAATTGATTTTATTATGTGTAACAAAAAATTCGTCATAGAAGACTGCAGTGTGCTAAACAAGTTCAACACAGGTAGTGACCATAGATTGGTGAGATGTAAGATGCACCTCAACACTAAACTTGAACGTGGCAAGCTCATAAGACAAACAAAGTCTATTGACATAACCAACCTTAAAAAACACCATAATACCTTCAAGTTGGAACTGAAGAACAGGTTCTCTGCTTTAGAAGGCCTAACATCGGAAGAAGTGGACATCTCTGAAGTTAACAGAAAAGTAACCAAAGCTCTTATGGAAACAGCAACAAAATTAGCTGGGTCTAAGAACAAGTTGCATGTAAATAAATTATCAGGAAAAACGAAAATGTTGATGCAAAAAAGAAGAGAGATGAGGACAACTAAAGAAGATGTGACTTCCAAAGTGGAATATATAGAGCTATGCAAGACAGTGCGAAAAAGTATCACTGAAGACGTAAGAAAATTCAACTGTGAACTAGTGAGGAAAGCAATTGAAAACAACCAAAGCCTAAAGATAGCAAAGGGACATCTCAGTAAGGGAAGAAAACAGATTATGGCACTGAGAAAAGAAGATGGTTCTGTAACAAGAAATAGAGGCGAAATTTTGACAAGAGTGAAAGATTTCTACTCCAAATTATATGAAAGGGATGATACATGCACTCCAGACATCATGAAAGATACCAGTACCAGAGTTCCTCCAGTCCTTCCAGCAGAAGTTGCACATGCAATCAAGAACATGAAGCGGGGAAAAGCTCCAGGAGAAGATGGAATTACTGTAGACATCATACAAGAAGCAAGTGGAGAAATCGAAACAGTACTCGCCCAAATTTTCACTCGATGCCTTAATGAAGGAAAGATTCCTGAGGATTGGAACACCGCTACAATGATCCTGCTACATAAGAAAGGTGACATTGAGGATCTCGGAAACTACAGACCTATCAGCCTCCTATCAGTAGTTTATAAAATCTTCACTAAAGTTCTTTCACACCGCTTGAAGGTAACACTGGACATGGCTCAACCGAGAGAACAAGCTGGATTCAGGAGTGGCTACAGCACAATAGATCATATCCACGTACTGAGAGAACTAATTGAAAGAGCGAGGGAATATGAACTTCCATTGTGCATGGCTTTTATCGATTATGAAAAAGCCTTTGATTCGGTGAAACCATCAGCAGTTACAATGGCTCTGAAAACCTGCGGTATTGAAGATGCATACATTAATATCATTAATAACATCTATGAAAATGCAAGTGCAAAGATTAGGCTGTTTGAAAATACAACACACGTAAAAATTGGAAAGGGAGTGAGACAAGGTGACACCATATCTCCGAAGCTCTTTAATGCCACATTGGAGGGTGTTTTTCAGTCGCTGAGCTGGGAAAACAAGGGGATAAAGATTAATGGAGATTATCTAACCCACCTTCGTTTTGCTGATGACGTAGTCATTTTTGCAACTACCCCATCAGAGCTGCAGAGTATGATCCAGGAACTTGCTGACAAGAGTAAAGAAGTGGGATTAAAAATGAACTTTCAGAAGACAAAAGTGATGTTCAATGCTTTTACAAGAAATGAAGATTTATCGATTGATGGAGAAAAGCTGGAGATAACAGACACGTACGTTTATCTTGGACAGCAGATATCTAGTGAGGGTCACATTGATGAAGAAATTAATCGGCGTACAAAACTTGCCTGGAGAGCTTTTGGAAGAAACAGCATAATTTTCAAGAGCAATATGCCATTATGTCTTAAAAGAAAAGTGTTTGATCAATGCATCCTTCCAGTGCTTACGTATGGTGCAGAGACGTGGACCTTAACTAAAAGAGACATACAAAGGCTGCAGACAACTCAAAGAAGCATGGAGAGGTGCATACTTGGTGTAACCAGGAGAGATAAGAAGAGGAACTCGTGGATCCGAAAAATGACAAGAGTGGAAGACATCATGATCAGAGTTAAATCCCTGAAATGGCAATGGGCTGGACATACTGCCAGAAGGACAGATCATCGATGGACAGCCGAAATTTTAGATTGGATTCCAAGGGACAGGAAAAGACCCAGAAGAAGACCACATGGGAGATGGGTGGATGAAATTCGAAAGTATGCAGGGGTGACATGGAGGAGACTGGCACAAGACAGACTGTTGTGGAGGAAACTTGGGGAGACCTTCGTCCAGCAGTGGATTGATAATGGTTGACAATGATGATGATGATGATATACACTATCTACCAACAACTAATTGGACACATGTCATAGCAAAGGAAAACGAAGTTTATTCACCTTCAATAGTTGGTGGAGCCTCCACGAGCGGCGATTACAGCTGCCACCCTCCAGGGAATACTCTCAACTAGGCGTTGTATGACGGCTAGCGGTATTTTCTTCCACTCGGCTTGGAGAAGACAGGTCAGTTCCTTCACCGCCATTTCTTTTAATTTATTACATTTACAAGCTCAGTAAATGAAAGAACACACACACACAAAAACAACCCCCAACCAACTTGATATCAATCACATAACACACTGACAACTGTCCTCCTCTCAGCTCCAATACATGACATCAATAGCTGAATCCTACTGTGACCTGATTGGCTCATTGCCAAAGCAAGATGACACCTTATTGGCTCTCTAAACACTCATGCTCATTGGCTACATTCAAATGTACGAAAGCCATTTCATATCAACCTAAGCAAGTTGTGCTTCCTTTTTCTAGTTATTTGGCTGTAACTTTTCATAGAATACATATAATTAAACAAACTTTACTGCAGTACATTCTTGATGACATTATCTTTCCATTGATATATAATTTTATGATATTACTCAAAAGTGGTGTTATGAGCCATCAAACAACAAAAATACAATTTTTCCAAAAGGTCTCCACAATTTTGGCCACTATTGTATATATATATATATATCATCATTGTCAAATATTATCTATCCACTTCTGGACTAAGGTCTCCCCAAGTTTACTCCCCAACAGTATGTCTTGTGCCTACCTCCTCCATCTCACTCCCGCATGCTTTCGAATTTCATCCACCCCTCTCCCATGTGGTCTTCTTTCTTCTGGATATCTTTCTACCCCATGGAATCCAGTCTAAAATTTCAGTTGTCCATCGGTGGTCCGTCCTTATGTCAATGCAATTGGCCGTCTGAAGGGTTTTTACCAGCAAGTGACACCAAATCCGAGATGTACCGGTGAATCTGTCTCTGAATTTTAAAGCAGTGCGGACCATTGCCTGGAATCTCCTTTTTTGTGGCCGAGAGAGAAGCGAATGACTTCGCAGCGTTGTATTTCCAGATGGCTTGGACAAAACTACGACTGTGCAGAAGTAAGTCTTTCAGCCCCGTATTTATCTGCACCCAAGATGTGCTCATGCCTGGCAGTTTCGGCCAATAAAGCTTTTTGGAAAGGTAAGTTGCTGCGTATATTACTGCGACAACACCCATTGCGCGTGCTGTTAAAAATTCCTTCGCTCACGTACATTATCAAAAACACCCCCTGGTTTGGGTGATTTCCATCGAATGCTGCTCATAATACAACCCTATTTCCGTCATCAGTGTAACACAGTTTACGATTAAATGGCAGTCGAAGCACAATGCAGTAGAGTTGTCCTTGAAAAAGGCCAATCAGCTCCTTGCTCGCTGGCTCCGGATGGTGCCAGCGAGCAAGGTCGCACGAGGTACCCGTCTGCCCGAGTTGCAATGAGACAAAATGAGACTGAGTGTTGTGACACGTACAACAGTGATCTGATTAAATTTATAAAGAAACTTTTATTTTTTACCGATTCTTGGGATCAGGACCTCTGAAATAAGCCATTTTCCAATTTCGTACGACGTACTTACTTCCCTCGATTTTGTGTAACACTCTAATATATATACAGGGTGATGAGAATCGACCGCACAATAAACCTACCACACGATTCCTCGTTGCGAAAGAAGCGGAAAACCGTATACACGCGCCGAAAGTTCGGGAAGTCACATCCGGTAAGAATACAGACATTAGAAATAACTTACCCAATCACTTTGACGGAAAACATGTAATTTGTTGATGTGTACCACTACTACATAAATGATAAAACACGCGAATTCGTGTCAGATTACAACATGTGTTCAAAATGACCACCTTGTAGTGCGGAACAGCCGGTAGCCTGCCGAGGAATAGGCATCTGCACGCGTTGCAGCACAGCAGGGGTTACAGTTGTGAGGGCCACGTGTACTGTGGCCACTAGTTCGCGCAGAACGGCAAGTGCGCTACAAGTACGGTACTTTGGTGCACACCGAACAGTCGCGCGATCTCACGGCTGCTGGTCGTTGGCTCCTCCTCTATGAACTCGAGTATGGCGTCCTCGAGGGATGGTGCTCTCACAAAGAGTCCAGCGCCACTGTTCACACTTGGACGTTGTGCGACATTGCCTGTGTCGCGCATTCGAGCCTCAAGCCCGTATGACCTGGGCGTCCGAGTGCCGTCGTGCTGGGTATCGCTCGCTGTAGGCCCTTGTTGCACGCAATGGCATTCCCCCAATAGGAGATACATGTCACAATACTCTCTCAAACTGTGGGACATATCGCTACCCACAACTACTGTCAAATGTACCAACACAGTATGAGCTTACCTGCTACCGTCGCCAACCCTTTTTATCTCTGCCTGCCGTATCGCGCTGGAGTACAACTGATGGTTTTACGCCACCACGTCCTTCGAATTTGCGTACCCACCCCGTGCCACATTTTTAAATGTTGATTGCCCCCCCTGTTTTTTCTTAGTTGGAGGTTTAACAACCACCGTGAGCAACTCAGTGAGCTATAAGGCTATAAGTAGTTGCCCTTCCTGAATTTAGGACCACTGGTTCCAGGGAAGGGAGAGTATCAGTGCCGTAGGACAAACACAACACCCATGCTTCACCGGGATTCGAACCACGACCTCTTTCGGGCAAACGATCAGCAGCCATCGCCTTAGACCACTGCGCCACCGGGGCGGCTTGATTGCCTTGTGATACGTGCATCTGTATAACTATCCACGTCGCTCTGCAACGAACATGTGAGTTACCGGATGTGACGTCACGAAACTTTCGTCGCGCATATCTTCTGAATGCGACGACCGATCGGACAACGGACTACGGTTTTCGGCTTCTTTCTCGCCGAGGAATCGTCCGGTAGATTTATTGTGCGGTCGATACTGATCACCCTGTGTATTTATATATATATATGCTTTTTTGCTGTTTCCGGTAGGCTCGTTGCCGCATTGTAGCAGACTAAATCACGCAAAAACGCACATTTTCTTTAGTCTCTGTAGAGGTTGGATAAATGCCGTCCGTGCCTGGCCCTTGACAAAGCCATGGAGAACAGCCTAACATAGCTCTAAATCCCTCTTTTCTTCTTCCAGTGGTCGGTAGCTTTTTTGTCCGGCAAATCGGTATTTACACTTTTCAATATTAAAAATGTTTTCAGTATATTATCATCATCATCATCATTGTCAACCATTATCAACCCACTGCTGGACGAAGGTCTCCCCAAGTTTTCTCCACAACGGTCTGTCTCGTGCCAGTCTCCTCCATGTCACACCCGCAAACTTTTGAATTTCATCCACCCATCTCCCATGTGGTCTTCTTCTGTGTCTTTTCCTGTTCCTTGGAATCCAATCTAAAATTTCGGCTGTCCATCGATGGTCTGTCCTTCTGGCAGTATGTTCAGCCCATTGCCATTTCAGGGATTTAACTCTGATCATTATGTCTTCCACTCTTGTCATTTTTCGGATCCACGAGTTCCTCTTCTTATCTCTCCTGAGTTACACCAAGCATGCACCTCTGCATGCTTCTTTGAGTTGTCTGCAGCCTTTGTATGTCTCTTTTAGTTAATGTCTACGTCTCTGCACCATACGTAAGCATTGGAAGGATGCATTGATCAAACACTTTTCTTTTAAGACATAATGGCCTATTGCTCTTGAAAATTATTCTGTTTATTCTAAAAGCTCTCCAGGCAAGTTTTGTACACCGATTAATTTCTTCATCAATGTGACCCTCACTTGATATCTGCTGTCCAAGATAAACGTACGTGTCTTTTATCTCCATCTTTTCTCCATCAATCGATAAATCTTCAGTTCTTGTAAAAGCATTGAACAACACTTTTGTCTTCTAAAAGTTCATTTTTAATCCCACTTCTCAACTCTTGTCAGCAAGTTCCTGGATCATACTCTGCAGCTCTGATGAGGTAGTTGCAAAAATTGACTACGTCATCAGCAAAACGAAGGTCGGTTAGATAATCTCCATTAATCTTTATCCCTTTGTTTTCCCAGTTTAGTGCTTGAAAGACATTTTCCAATGTGCCATTAAAGAACTTCGGAGATATGGTGTCACCTTGTCTCACTCCCTTTCCAATTTATATGTGTGTTGTATTTTGAAACAGCCGAATCTTTGCACTTGCATTTTCATAGATATTATGAATAATATTAATGTATGCATCTTCAATACCGCAGGATTTCAGATCCATTGTAACTGCTGATGGTTTCACCGAATCAAAGGCTTTTTCATAATCGATAAAAGCCATGCACAATGGAAGTTCATATTCCCTCGCTCTTTCAATTAGTTCTCTCAGTACGTGGATATGATCTATTGTGCTGTAGCCACTCCTGAATCCAGCTTGTTCTCTCGGTTGAGCCATGTCCAGTGTTACCTTCAAACGGTGTGAAAGAACTTTAGTGAAGATTTTATAAACCACTGATAGGAGGCTGATAGGTCTGTAGTTCCTGAGATCCTCAATGCCACCTTTTTTATGTAGCAGGATCATTGAAGCATTGTTGCAATCCTCAGGAATCTTTCCTTCATTAAGGCATCGAGTGAAATATATCATCATCATCATCATCATTGTCAACCATTATCAATCCACGGCTGAACGAAGGTCTCCCCAAGTTTCCTTCACAACGGTCTGTCTTGTGCCAGTCTCCTCCATGTCACTCCCGCATATTTACGAATTTCATCCACCCATCTCCCATGTGGTCTTTTTCTGGGTCTTTTCCTGTCCCTTGGAATCCAATCTAAAATTTCGGCTGTCCATCTATGGTCTGTCCTTCTGGCAGTATGTCCAGCCCATTGCCATTTCAGGGATTTAACTCTGATCATGATGTCTTCCACTCTCGTCATTTTTCGGATCCACGAGTTCCTCTTCTTATCTCTCCTGGTTATACCAAGCATGCACCTCTCCATGCTTCTTTGAGTTGTCTGCAGCCTTTGTATGTCTCTTTTAGTTAAGGTCCACGTCTCTGCACCATACGTAAGCACTGGAAGGATGCATTGATCAAACACTTTTCTTTTAAGACATAATGGCATATTGCTCTTGAAAATTATGCTGTTTCTTCCAAAAGCTCTCCAGGCAAGTTTTGTACGCCGATTAATTTCTTCATCAATGTGACCCTCACTTGATATCTGCTGTCCAAGATAAACATACGTATCTGTTATCTCCAGTTTTTCTCCATCAATCGATAAATCTTCCTTTCTTGTAAAAGCATTGAACATCACTTTTGTCTTCTGAAAGTTCATTTTTAATCCCACTTCTTTACTTTTGTCAGCAAGTTCCTGGATCATACTCTGCAGCTCTGATGGGGTAGTTGCAAAAATGACTACGTCATCAGCAAAACGAAGGTGGGTTAGATAATCTCCATTAATCTTTATCCCTTTGTTTTCCCAGTTCAGTGATTGAAAGACATTTTCCAATGTGGCATTAAAGAGCTTCGGAGATATGGTGTCACCTTGTCTCACTCCCTTTCCAATTTTTATGTGTGTTGTATTTTCAAACAGCCGAATCTTTGCACTTGCATTTTCATAGATGTTATTAATAATATTAATGTATGCATCTTCAATACCGCAGGATTTCAGAGCCGTGGTAACTGCTGATGGTTTCACCGAATCAAAGGCTTTTTCATAATCGATAAAAGACATGCACAATGGAAGTTCATATTCCCTCGCTCTTTCGATTAGTTCTCTCAGTACATGGATATGATCTATTGTGCTGTAGCCACTCCTGAATCCAGATTGTTCTCTCGGTTGAGCCATGTCCAGTGTTACCTTCAAGCGGTGTGAAAGAACTTTAGTGAAGATTTTATAAACCACTGATAGGAGGCTGATAGGTCTGTAGTTGCTGAGATCCTCAATGTCACCTTTTTTATGTAGCAGGATCATTGTAGCATTGTTCCAATCCTCAGGAATCTTCCCTTCATTAAGGCATCGAGTGAAAATTTGGGCGAGTACTGTTTCAATTTCTCCACTTGCTTCTTGTATGATGTCTATAGTAATTCCATCTTCTCCTGGAGCTTTCCCCCGCTTCATGTTCTTGATTGCATGAGCAACTTCTGCTGGGAGGACTGGAAGAACTCTGGTACCTTTCATGATGTCTGGAGTACATGTATCATCCCTTTCATATAATTTGGAGTAGAAATCATTCACTCTTGTCAAAATTTCGCCTCTATTTCTTGTTATAGAACCATCTTCTTTTCACAGAGCCATAATCTGTTTTCTTCCCTTACTGAGATGTCCCTTTGCTATCTTTAGGCTTTGGTTGTTTTCAATTGCTTTCCTCACTAGCTCACAGTTGAATTTCCTTACGTCTTCAGTGATACTTTTTCGTGCTGTCTTGCATAGCTCTATATATTCCACTTTGGAAGTCACATCTTCTTTAGTTGCCCTCATCTCTCTTCTTTTTGCATCAACATTTTGGTTTTTCCTGATAATTTGTTTACATGCAACTTGTTCTTAGACCCAGCTAATTTTGTTGCTGTTTCCATAAGAGCTTTGGTTACTTTTCTGTTAACTTCCGAAATATCCACTTCTTCCGATGTTAGGCCATCTAAAGCAGAGAATCTGTTCTTCAGTTCCAACTTGAAAGTATTATGGTGTTTTTTAAGGTTGGTTATGTCAATACATTTTGTTTGTCTTATGAGCTTGCCACGTTCCAGTTTAGTGTTGAGGTGCATCTTACATCTCACCAATCTATGGTCACTACCTGTGTTGAACTTGTTTAGCACACTGCAGTCTTCTATGACGAATTTTTTGTTACACATAATAAAATCAATTTCACTTGTCGTCCCAATTGGATGTCTCCATGTCCATTTCCTGTGTGGCTTTTTCTTGAAAAAGGAATTCAAGATGAAAAATCCTTCTGCCTCTGCAAACTCAACGAGAGTATTTCCACGCTGGTTTCTGTTGCCGTGACCGAATTTACCTACTGAAGTTTCATTCTGTTGCCGGTGCCCTATTTTTGCATTGAAATCTCCCATAATTATCTTTAAGTGCTGCTTACCTTTATTATTTAGATCACGAATTTCCTCATAAAATTCTTCAATTTCTTCTTCAGGATGACTTGTGGTGGGTTCATAAGTTTGAATAATCTGAGCCTGGTATCTTCTCGATAGTTGGATAACGAGTCGTGCAGCTCTGTCAGAGGAACTTTCAACTTCTATAACTTTACCTTCAGTTTCTTGTTTATTATAAATCCAACACCACTAGTTCTGCCAGTATCTGTCCCTCGATAATAGAAGAGATGTCCACTTTTCAGTTCAATGAGATCTTCTCCTTTTCTCCTTACCTCACTTAGCCCGACGATGTCCCACTTGATCCTTTGTAGTTCCTCTTCCAATTCAAGAAGCCTTGAATCAGAAGATAAGGAGCGTCCGTTGTAGGTAGCCAAGGTCAGCATCAAATGGCAGCCTAGTCCGGTCCTCCGGGGATTCTTAGCACCCTCTGCCTTCATGTCGCACTGGCCGCTGCCTTGGCCAGGTACATTCCAGCTGCCGGAGACTGAGGGCCAAGATTTAAGTTGTAGAGTCATTTTGGAGGTGTTTGGCCATAACTCACCACGCTGGCCAAGCGGGTTGGTGAGTGTGGGATAGCATTTCCTCTGATCCCGATGGTATAGTTATACCGCTATTTGCGGTCGTCAGAGCCCCTTTAGTGGGAACAGGATGCACCACGAGAAGGCGGGGTTGACATTTGTCAAGGAGAGGCTGTGATGTTACGCATCACCTGACCTTACATCCCGAAATATATATATATATATATATATATCATCATCATCATCATTGTCAACCATTATCAATCCACTGCTGGACGAAGGTCTCCCCAAGTTTCCTCCACAACGGTCTGTCTTGTGCCAGTCTCCTCCATGTCACCCCTGTATACTTTCGAATTTCATCCACCCATCTCCCATGTGGTCTTCTTCTGGGTCTTTTCCTGTCCCTTGGAATCCAAACTAAAATTTCGGCTGTCCATCGATGATCTGTCCTTCTGGCAGTATGTCCAGCCCATTGCCATTTCAGGGATTTAACTCTGATCATGATGTCTTCCACTTTTGTCATTTTTCGGATCCACGTGTTCCTCTTCTTATCTCTCCTGGTAACACCAAGTATGCACCTCTCCATGCTGCTTTGAGTTGTCTGCAGCCTTTGTATGTCTCTTTTAGTTAAGGTCCACGTCTCTGCATATATATATATATATATATATATATATCACTTGGGATGTAAGGTCAGGTGATGCGTAACATCATAGCCTCTCCTTGACAAATGTCAACCCCGCCTTCTCGTGGTGCATCCTGTTCCCACTAAAGGGGCTCTGACGACCGCCCATAGCGGTATAACTATACCATCGGGATTAGAGGAAATTCTATCCCACACTCACCAACCCGCTTGGCCAGCGTGGTGAGTTATGGCCAAACCCCTCCAAAATGATTCCACAACTTAAATCTTGGCCCTCAGTCTCCGGCAGCTGGAATGTACCTGGCCAAGGCAGCTGCCAGTGCGACATGAAGGCAGAGGGTGCTAAGAATCCCCGGAGAACCGGACTAGGCTGCCATCTGATGCTGACCTTGGCTACTTACAATGGACGCTCCCTATCTTCTGATTCAAGGCTTCTTGAATTGGAAGTTGAACTACAAAGGATCAAGTGGGACATCGTGGGGCTAAGTGAGGTAAGGAGAAAAGGAGAAGATCTCATCGAACTGAAAAGTGGACATCTCTTCTACTATCGTGGGACAGATACTGGCAGAACTAGTGGTGTTGGATTTATAATAAACAAGAAACTGAAGGATAAAGTTGTAGAAGTTGAAAGTTCCTCTGACAGAGCTGCACGACTTGTTATCCAACTCTCGAAAAGATACCAGGCTCAGATTATTCAAACTTATGCACCCACCACAAGTCATCCTGAAGAAGAAATTGAAGAATTTTATGAGGAAATTTGTCATCTAAATAATAAAGGTAAGCAGCACTTGAAAATAATTATGGGAGATTTCAATGCAAAAATAGGGCAACGGCAACAGAATGAAACTTCAGTAGGTAAATTCGGTCATGGCAACAGAAACCAGCGTGGAAATACTCTCGTTGAGTTTGCAGAGGCAGAAGGGTTTTTCATCTTGAACTCCTTCTTCAAGAAAAAGCCACACAGGAAATGGACATGGAGACATCCAAATGGGACGACAAGTGAAATTGATTTTATTATGTGTAACAAAAAATTCGTCATAGAAGACTGCAGTGTGCTAAACAAGTTCAACACAGGTAGTGACCATAGATTGGTGAGATGTAAGATGCACCTCAACACTAAACTTGAACGTGGCAAGCTCATAAGACAAACAAAATCTATTGACATAACCAACCTTAAAAAACACCATAATACCTTCAAGTTAGAACTGAAGAACAGGTTCTCTGCTTTAGAAGGCCTAACATCGGAAGAAGTGGACATCTCTGAAGTTAACAGAAAAGTAACCAAAGCTCTTATGGAAACAGCAACAAAATTAGCTGGGTCTAAGAACAAATTGCATGTGAACAAATTATCAGGAAAAACCAAAATGTTGATGCAAAAAAGAAGAGAGATGAGGACAACTAAAGATGTGACTTCCAAAGTGGAATATATAGAGCTATGCACGACAGTAAGAAAAAGTATCACTGAAGACGTAAGGAAATTCAACTGTGAACTAGTGAGGAAAGCAATTGAAAACAACCAAAGCCTAAAGATAGCAAAGGGACATCTCAGTAAGGGAAGAAAACAGATTATGGCACTGAGAAAAGAAGATGGTTCTGTAACAAGAAATAGAGGAGAAATTTTGACAAGAGTGAAAGATTTCTACTCCAAATTATATGAAAGGGATGATATATGCACTCCAGACATCATGAAAGATACCAGTACCAGAGTTCCTCCAGTCCTTCCAGCAGAAGTTGCACATGCAATCAAGAACATGAAAAGAGGAAAAGCTCCAGGAGAAGATGGAATTACTGTAGACATCATACAAGAAGCAAGTGGAGAAATCGAAACAGTACTCGCCCAAATTTTCACTCGATGCCTTAATGAAGGAAAGATTCCTGAGGATTGGAACACCGCTACAATGATCCTGCTACATAAGAAAGGTGACATTGAGGATCTCGGAAACTACAGACCTATCAGCCTCCTATCAGTAGTTTATAAAATCTTCACTAAAGTTCTTTCACACCGCTTGAAGGTAACACTGGACATGGCTCAACCGAGAGAACAAGCTGGATTCAGGAGTGGCTACAGCACAATAGATCATATCCACGTGCTGAGAGAACTAATTGAAAGAGCGAGGGAATATGAACTTCCATTGTGCATGGCTTTTATCGATTATGAAAAAGCCTTTGATTCGGTGAAACCATCAGCAGTTACAATGGCTCTGAAAACCTGCGGTATTGAAGATGCATACATTAATATTATTAATAACATCTATGAAAATGCAAGTGCAAAGATTAGGCTGTTTGAAAATACAACACACGTAAAAATTGGAAAGGGAGTGAGACAAGGTGACACCATATCTCCGAAGCTCTTCAATGCCACATTGGAGGGTGTTTTTCAGTCGCTGAGCTGGGAAAACAAGGGGATAAAGATTAATGGAGATTATCTAACCCACCTTCGTTTTGCTGATGACGTAGTCATTTTTGCAACTACCCCATCAGAGCTGCAGAGTATGATCCAGGAACTTGCGGACAAGAGTAAAGAAGTGGGATTAAAAATGAACTTTCAAAAGACAAAAGTGATGTTCAATGCTTTTACAAGAAATGAAGATTTATCGATTGATGGAAAAAAGCTGGAGATAACAGACACGTTCGTTTATCTTGGACAGCAGATATCAAGTGAGGGTCACATTGATGAAGAAATTAATCGGCGTACAAAACTTGCCTGGAGAGCTTTTGGAAGAAACAGCATAATTTTCAAGAGCAATATGCCATTATGTCTTAAAAGAAAAGTGTTTGATCAATGCATCCTTCCAGTGCTTACGTATGGTGCAGAGACGTGGACCTTAACTAAAAGAGACATACAAAGGCTCCAGACAACTCAAAGAAGCATGCAGAGGTGCATGCTTGGGGTAACCAGGAGAGATAAGAAGAGGAACTCGTGGATCCGAAAAATGACAAGAGTGGAAGACATCATGATCAGAGTTAAATCCCTGAAATGGCAATGGGCTGGACATACTGCCAGAAGGACAGATCATCGATGGACAGCCGAAATTTTAGATTGGATTCCAAGGGACAAGAAACGACCCAGAAGAAGACCACATGGGAGATGGGTGGATGAAATTCGAAAGTATGCAGGGGTGACATGGAGGAGACTGGCACAAGACAGACCGTTGTGGAGGAAACTTGGGGAGACCTTCGTCCAGCAGTGGATTGATAATGGTTGACAATGATGATGATGATGATATATATCACTTAACTTAAAAAAACTATAACTTGCAAACAAATGTAATATGATTTCTGCAAAACTGCGCCATGCTGCAGGTTTCAAACATAATCAGTATAGTAATGAGTTCAATCACATATAAATTACAATCCTAATACAGAACCCAATAACAGCATTTCTAAATTCTTAGCAAGAAGGAATATCCTTCAGAAATCGAATAACCCCCTTCCCCCTCCCCGCATAATCACAACCAAAAAAAAACCCCAACATTTTTTAATATTATATAACTGTACCCCATGAACACCAGACCACTCATCAGGGAAAGACATCCGGTACCCTGGGGTAGTGGTTCAGGTTTCATGAGTGTGCTAAATTTTGAAGCCAATAGTTAGATATCTTAATAAATTTTGTAAAAAATATATCTCTTTTAAGCATTCTGTCTTCCCTACCTGAACCTGTTTTTAGAATTTAAAGAAAATAAAACAAATAGAACTTACTTGCAACTTCTAGAATATCAACATATAGCAAGAAATGGAGTGTTGAAACATAGACTTAAAACTCAAACTCAAAATTCGAAATTCCGCAAGGCAGTAAAGTCAAACACCTGGCGGTCAAGGTCAGTAATCACTTTCTATGATGATCTTTAGGTCGATTGAGGTACTTTTAGAAAGTAATACTAAGTTGTTATTACGTCATGGATGAAAGTTCGGGCTGTTAGGTTTCTCCGGGGCGACTCGGAGGAAATGAAGTTTTTTTTGAGGCCCTAAGAACTGGTTAATAATAAAGTATTTAAGTTGATATAATGTTACATAGCCTAATCGAAAAGTTTGATTAGAATTAAAAGATGATAATAAATTTTGAAAGTGAAATTTACAGAAATTATGAGGATAGTTATTTTTCAACAAATTAGAGTATAGTAATTTAAGTGCTTTTATGGTACTATATTTATTATTGCAAATATTAGAAATTCTTAAGAACTGTGAAATAATAATATTCCGGTGAATTGTTTTAGGGATTTTTGAGTTCCAAATACTTAAAAGTAGCGGAATAAATTCAAATTCTATTCTTTTATCAAAAAGTCCCGTTAGAACTCCTTTACGAGTCCGAACTATCTCCAAATCCAAAAAGGTAGTTCTGAAACCTTCACTGGTTTTTACCAAAACTAGTCCTGGTGGGTAAAAGGTTTGAAGTGGAAAGATTTCCCCATCAATCTGAAAACTTATTAGGTCATCTATATATCTTAAATTTGTCACTTTATCAGATACAATATTCCTTTTATAGTAATGCAAATATATGTTTGCAAGTAAACTAGAAAAGGTGGTCCCCATGGGGATCCCACGATTCTGAACCAAAAGGTTCTTCTGGTCATAGATGTAATTTTGGAAAAAGCAAAAATTACACAATGCACTCCAATATTCTTTGAAAATCTTTAAAATATGTTCAAATTCTTCATAATATTTCATTAAAACTTCTTTGAGGTCCTTAAGTTCAATTGAGGTAAAAAGGTTTTGAAAGTCATATGTAATGGTTTCTCCTGTAAATGTTTTATTATTTTTTATATATTGTAGTATCTTGTTATTTGTGTCTTTGTGTCTTTTGTGTTTTATCTACTTTTTATTGTTCACACTTATATGTAACTATCTGTTCTCACTAATAGTTCAAATCGTTGCTGTTTTCATTTAAAATAGCAAAGCACTTTTGAGAAATCTTAAAATAAAGTAATTTTGAAATTTAAATTTTGTTTTTTCACAATTTGAGAAATTTCACATAATGAGAAATTTCATGTAAAAAATTCATGTCATATTATTTAAATTATTTTTAGGTTGCTGTTGCAAACCGAAAAATCAGTTTTACAGTGGATATCCTATTTCTTTAAATAAAATCGAATTAGATCAACTAGATCCACTGTCTTCGTACAAAGCATGCTGATTGACAACCGACCAACTATTTCGTCCTGTTAAGTGAAAGAAAATCATCTTTATGTCTTGTGTGTTTTATCTACTTTTTATTGCTCACACTTATATGTAACTATCTGTTCTCACTAATAGTTCAAATCGTTGCTGTTTTCATTTAAAATAGCAAAGCACTCTTGAGAAATTTTAAAATAAAGTAATTTTTGAAATTTAAATTTTGTTTTTCCACAATTTTAGTACCACCTAATGAGAAATTTCATGTAAAAAAAATTCATGTCATATTATTTAAATTATTTTTAGGTTGCTGTTGCAAACCGAAAAATCAGTTTCACAGTGGATATCCTATTTCTTTAAATAAAATCGCGTTAATTAAATATTTTAAAATTAAAGATTGTGTTCCCGAAAGTAATATTTTTTCTTGCCAAGTTGATTACAGATAATTACTGAAATACTTTAAAGTTTTCCTTCAGTTTTAATTGTCGCATAACTACAGTTCAAGCTTCGTAAATTTATCTTTCCAAGACAAATGTAGAAACTGCAATGACATCCAAACGTCTCTCCTTTTAGATTCAGTGCCATTGTCCGAACCCTTTTAGCCGGTAATCAGTCAGAAAGGATTAGTGTCAACCGTCCCAGTAAACAAGCAGTATAAATAACAAAGCAAAGGGGGAATGCAATGTTCACTGTTATCCAGAGTTCGAGGTCACTCGGGTGAGCTGGGCAGTAGACAGATTGCGTACCCCGAGTTATTTCGTGCCAGTCGCTATGGGCCACTGAAACGTACCCCGAGTTATTTCGTGCCAGCCATTATGGGCCACAGAAACTCACCCCGAGTTATTTCGTTCGAGCCGCTTAAAGGGTTAACCTGATTGTCTTTTGCAATCAACACCTATTATTCAGGTATCCAACCACAAGGTGACGGTAACGATAGATGACCGTGAGTTCCATAACCTTCTGGATAGAGGAGTGCTCTTTCATGCCTTACCAAATACTCCATTGCCACGCTATATGGAAGCTCTCTCTGGACATGTGTCATCTGCGTCCATTGCGGGAATTTCTCGTACTCCTCGGGGTATCTCGGTTCAGTTCAATCACAAGAAGGATGCTGACTTTTTGCTTGGACACTGACTTTCGATTGGGACAAAACATATCATCCCTTCGCCTCTTTCCAAGCGACCGGTGAAAATCACGTTCTATCCTGTTCCACAGGAAGTGCCTGATACTGCACTTCCTCTCCTTGTCAGTCATGTATGTAAAATTGCTGGCAAGGTTCGTTGCCTCTCTGACGCTCCCGCGGAACTCGATTTGCACATGCTACAGGACCTCTCCGTCAGTTATTGGTCGTCTTTCCCACTGAGAAATCTTTGGCGGATTGCCCTACAGAAGCAACTGTTGAAATTGGCGCATGAACGTACAGTTTCAAGGTTTTAACCACTCACTATTGTACACATTGTTTAACAGAGGATCATACCACTGCCTCCTGTGAATGCTTTCGAAGTGGACGTTCATCAAGTTCGCAACCCACTGCTGACCACATTGGTCTTTCTACTATCCCCACTACCGGTAGTTTGGCTGACGCGACCTCTTCGGTTCTCCGTCAGACGAACATTTCAGTCACGGACAATGCTGCCTTTCCTCCTCTCCCGACCCGTACGATTGTGCATCCACCTTCAGGATTGGCGGAGATGTCTTCTACTACAGATGTGTCTACAGCGGAGTGTTCCGATCCGGATGTGTTGAGTGGTGGTTTGGCAGATCGGCCGTCTGGCTCTTCTCCTAGCATCTCAGATATCGGATCTCCAATTATAACCTTGTCTACAATACCCTTGTTGCCACGTCTTCCTGCAGCCTTGGCTGTTGTACCAGTCTTCACTAAGGCTGATCTGCTACGTATTGATTCTTCAGCGACGTTGGTTTCCTCGTCTCCTGATTCGGGAGGTGAGCCTGATCCGCAAATGGATACATCCACCTCAGCATCTTCTTCGAAGCGTATTGGAACTCCCAAAGGCGCTGTAAAACAGAAAAAGTTAAAACAATTTTCTGTGCCTCTTTCTGAGGATTCATCTAGTGTCCCCGGTGTTTCTGGTTCCGGTGTTTCTCCACCTGATGATTCTTCAAACAGTATGCTTCCCCGCTCAGGTCCTGTTTATCCTCTCTCTGATGCTGAGGTTCTACAGGCCGTTGATACGTTTCCTGCAGTTCCTGGACCACTGTCCAGACAGCAACTTTTACGGTTTTTTCAACCTGCACGTACGATTGTTTGTTCTGAAGAATTCCTCCACTCACCTGATCTGGACCTGTTTGCAGCGGTAACGCAATTCGAAGCTTATGTGTCATTTTTTAAATCTCTGAGTGCCACCGATCCTCGGTATCAGGTGTTTTTGAGACGTTACACCGTCTCGCCTCCTTGAAGGAGCTCGGTGAGAAGCATATATGTGATACTTCATTTCCTCTTGCCAATGACTTTTAGCTCATTTCCCCAAACCGATCACTTGTTGTTCTCTTAATGCTAGGAGATTTGCGAACCCGTTCGCAAATTCTCTGGTGTTGGTAGACTTAGTGCCTGTTGATTCTGATGTTTTCTATGTATTTTAAATTTTGCTATATTTGTGTGTTTTTACTGTGTTTCACAAGTAATGTATTTTCAATTTGCTATATTTGTGTGTTTTTGCTGTGTTTTCACGAATAATCGGTCTCGTTACTTGTGTGAGCTCCCCAGTATCTCTTTATCATTATCTTATCTTTTGTTTCCTGAATTTGTGCCTTGTTTTTAAAATTTCCTATACTTGTGAGTTTTTGCTGTGTTAGTGCTTTCCTCGATCGCGGATTACTATAGTGGTACATTTGGTGCCTTTGTTATTTTCATAAAGTTGACGAGTTACTCAATAATGTTTTGCGCTCTAATAGCATTTAAGTTCCGTTCGGATGATTTATGATGGCATAGTATATTTCATATACTTGTGCACATGTGTTATTCACATTGTTTGACATGCCGATATGCCATTCATTGTTCGTGTGCATATTCATTTCTTTTTTGTGTAACTTTGTGCTGCATCGTGGATATACATACATTGCCGCACTTTTGTTTTCTGTACTGCGACTTTCAATGAATCTCCTATGTTTGTATCTCGTTATAGCAAAAACTGGGTACCACTATGGTACGCACAGTTACCAATACCATTGCCATTTGTGTGATTTCACTCTGGTCATGATGTCATCCACTCCTGTCATTTCCCTTACCCACAAGTTCCTCTTCTTATCTTTTTTTGTTTTGTTTTTTTGTTTTGATTGGAAGTTTAACGACCACCGTGAGCAACTCAATGTACTATAAGCTGTCGCTCGTCCCTAATTTAGAGATACTGGTTTCAGGGAAAGGGAAGAGCCAGTGCCACAAGTCAAACACAACATCCATGCCTCACCGGGATTCGAACCCGGACCCCTTTCGGACGAATGATCAGAGGCCATCGCTTAGACCACTGCGCCACCTGGGCGGCCTTCTTATCTTTCCTGGTTAAGCCAAGCTTGCATCTCTCCTTGCCTCTTTGAGTCGTCTGCAGTCTTTGTATGTCTTTTTTAGTTAAGGTCCATGTCTCTGCTCCATACGTAAGCACTGGCAGGATTCATTGATTAAACACTTTTCTTTTTAGACATAATGGCATACTGCTCTTAAAAATTGTACTGTTTCGTCCAAAAGCTCTCCATCCAAGTTCTTACGCGGAAAAATTTCTTCATCAATGTGACCCTCACTTGATATCTGATGCCCAAGATAAATGTTGGTATCTGTTGTCTCAAACGTTTCTCCATCAATCGATAAAACTTTGTTTCTTGTAAAAGCATTGTACATCACTTTTGTCTTCTGAAAGTTCATTTTTAATTCCATTTCTTTGCTCTTGTCAACAAGTTCTTGGATCATACTCTGCAGCTCTGAAGGGGTAGTTGCAAAGATCATTACGTCATCTTGTAAAACGAAGGTGAGTTAAGTAATCTCTAATAATTTTTATTCCTTTGTTTTCCCAGTTCAATGACTGAAAGACATTTTGCAATGTGGCATTAAAGAGCTTTGGAGATACGATGTCACCTTGTCTCACTCACTTTCCAATTCTTATTTGTGCTGTATCCCCAAATATCCGAACCTTTGCACTTGCATTTTCATAGATGTTATTAATAATGCTAATGCATGCGTCTTCAATACCGCAGGATTTCAAAGCCATTGTTACTGCTGATGGTTTCACAGAATCGAAGGCTTTTTTATAATCAATAAAAGCCATGCATAATGGGAGTTCATATTCTCTTGTTCTTTCAAATAGTTCTCTCAGTACATGGATATGGTCTACAGTGCCGTAGCCACTCCTGAATCTAGCTTGTACTCTTGGTTGAGACATGTCTAGCTTGTACTCTTGGTTGAGACAACTTCAAGCGATGTGAAAGAACCTTAGTGAAGATTTTATAAACCACTGAAAGGAGGCTGATAGGTCTGTATTTCCTGAGATCCTAAACGTCACGTTTTTTATGTAGCAGGATCATTATAGCATTATTCCAATCCTCAGGAATCTTCCCTTTATTCAGATATCTGGTGAAAACTTGCGAGAGTGTAGTTTCAATTTCTTCACTTGCTTCTTGTTTAATGTCCACGGTGATCCCATCTTCACCTGGAGCTCTTCCCCGTTTCATGTTCTTAATTGTATATGTAACTTCTGCAGGGAGAATTGGAGGGACTTTGTCACTGGTAGCTGTCGTAATGTCTGAATTAGATGTGTCATTCCTTTCATATAGGTTTGAAAAGAAATCTTTCACCCTTGTACAAATTTCGCTTCTATTTCTTGTTACAGTAACAAATTCTTTTCTCAGAGCCATAATCTGTTTTCTTCCTTACTGAGATATCCTTTTGCTCTCTTTAGGCTTTGGTTGTTTTCAATTGATTTTCTCACTAATTGATAATGGAATTTCCTCGTCTTCAGTGATATTTTATCACACTGTCTTGCATAGCTCTATATATTCCACGTTGGAGATTACGCGTTAATTTGTCCTCATCTTCCTTCTTTTTTGCATCAACATTTTTGTTTTTCCTGAAATATTCTTTGTGTGTAACTTGTTCTTAGTACTACCTATTTTTGTTGCTGTTTTCATAAGAGCCTTGGTGAGTTCTCTGCGAACTTCAGAAATCTCCACTTTTTCTGATTTTTAGGCCTTTTAAAGCAGATAATCTGTTCCTCAGTTCTAACTTGAAGGTATTATGATGGTTTTTAAGGTTGGTTATGTCAATGCATTTTGTTTGTCTTATGAGCTTACCATGTTCGAGTTTAGTGTTGAGGTACATCCTGCATCTCACCATTCTATGGTGACTGCCAGTGTTCAACTTGTTTAGCACACTGTAGTCTTCGATGACGAATTTTTTGTTACACATAATAAAATCAATCTCACTAATCGTCCCATTCGGATGTCTCCATGTCCATTTCCTGTGTGGGGTTTCCTTCAACAAAACGTTCATGAAGAAAAACCTTTCTGCCTCTGAAAATTCTACGAGAGTATTTCTACGTTTCTGTTCCCATAACCGAATTTACCAACCGAAGTTTCATTCTTTTGCTGTTGCCCTACTTTTGCACTGAAATCACCAAGAATGATCTTCAAGTGCTGTTTGCCTCTGTTATTTAGATTACGAATTTCCTCATAAAATTCTTCAATTTCTTCTTCAGGATGACTTGTGGTGGGTGCATAAGCTTGAATAATCTGAGCCTGGTACTTTTTGAGAGTTGGATAACGAGTCGTGCAGCCCTGTTCGAGGAACTTTCAACTTCCAGAAAATTGTCCTTCAATCTTTTGTTTATTATAAAACCAACACAACTAGTTCTGCCAGTATCTGTCTCACGATAGTAAAAGAGATGTCCACTTTTCAGTTCAACAAGCTCTTCTGTTATTCTTCTTACCTCGCTTAGTCCCACAATTTCCCAGTTGATCTTTTCGAATTCCTCCTCCAATTCAAGGGGTCTTGAATCAGAAGATAGGAAGCTTCCATTAAACGTAGCCAAGGTCAGCATCAGATGGTAGCCTAGACCGGTCCTCCGGTGGCTCTTAACACCCTCTGCCTTCATGTCGCACTGGCCGCTGCCTTGGCCAGGTACATTCTAGCTGCCAGATGCTGAGGGCCAAGTTTGAAATTGTGTAAGCATATTGGGAGGGGGGGGGAGGTAGCCATAACTCACCACGCTGGCCAAGCGGGTTGGTGAGTGTGGGATAGCATTTTCTCTAATCCCGATGTTATAGTTATACCGCTATTCGTCCGTCGTCAGAGCCTCTTTAGTGGGAACAGGATGCACCACGATAAGTAGGGATCGACATTTGTCAAGGAGAGGCTGGGATATGTGTTACGCATCACCATGATGATGCTATATATATATACGTATATATATATATATTCTCTCGAACTTCCTAAATAAAAGCCTTATGAGCGATTTTAATTGGTAGTTTTCTTTCTGAAGTAGAACATGGAATTTTCTAGTGATTGTACAATAAGCACGGTACAATAAAATGCCGTTACAAAGACGCTCCTTGCCAAGTTCTTAAAAGAAAAGGATCGTTTGTCTACGAAAATAGATGGAAATTTAGTTCGGAACGGAGTTTCAGAGATAAAGTATTCAGATCTGTAAAAACCGGATCTCTTTTCTCAGTACAGCATAACGTGTTCGTTCGAGGTCATTTCTTTATTACTCTTTTAGAATGCTTTTAAGTTGCGGTACAGATCCATTTCTCGCGTAATCACTGGAGGCTCAGCGTCGACTTGTTTCAGGCTGTGATTTCCTGAAAAAAGGTATGCACACGCTTAGAAGTAATATTTACGAATGGAAGTCCCATTCACGGTCACAGTCATTTTAACTTTCGTCCACACGCTAGACTAATTAAAAGTGTATTGTTGCTTGTAAAATGCTGTCATTTATTTTTTTATATTACGATACCAGTTGTCCTTATGTCTCTGTCCTAAAGAATCTGAGGATATTTCTAAGAAGAGGGCATTACTAGAAGCCTAACCAGTTTCGAAATGGTCAAAACCTCGTAATCTTTTCTTGTACCTAATTTACTCTGTGTAAGCCAGAACCTGAAGAAATCAGAAAGTGTTTTATTAAAATCTGCCCAGCAAAAGAAGCACGTTAAGACGGAACAAAGGAAGAACAAACATTTGAGTTAGAGAATTTAAGAAATGTCAGCCGCACTCAAATGTGTCTCATTTGGCAGAATGCAAATAAGATTGTTATCAACAAAAATTCTGATCATGCTGATCATACTCATTATATTAAAAATGTTTCCTGATGAGGGAATCATCATTTACCAAATGATGCTGCTGATATAAGTTCTTCTCTTATAATTTAAATGCGTATCAAGTATTTAAAAGAGGCATAGTTTCGGCGGTTAAATGACACCAACAATGTTCTTAGAAGAACCAACGGGCACGAAATGACGATCACATAGGAAAATGAGCATGCCTGCATTTCGGTAAAAGGGTGAGCATTGTGTATACTTTTACAGAAAATTATGTTGCATTATCTAACGTGCATAACTCTGGGCTGGTGATTAAACTATTAGAAAGAGGTTTCATGACTCTTTGCTGCGTAGTCGTATGCGGAAGGAAATATTGCGAATTTTTGTGTATGCGGGTGATCACTGGAGTTGTACCATTTCACATGCTGTTAAGAAAGGAATCCTATTTAGGTCTTTCTTAACAGTACGAATCCTATTTAGTTCTTTCTTAACAGTACGAATCCTATTTAGTCCTTTCTTAACAGTACGAATCCTATTTAGTCCTTTCTTAACAGTACGAATCCTATTTAGTCCTTTCTTAACAGTACGAATCCTATTTAGTCCTTTCTTAACAGTACGAATCCTACTTAGTCATTTCTTAACAGTACGAATCCTACTTAGTCATTTCTTAACAGTACGAATTCTATTTAGTCCTTTCTTAACAGTACGAATCCTATTTAGTCCTTTCTTAACAGTGCGAATCCTATTTAGTCCTTTCTTAACAGTGCGAATCCTATTTCTTTCTTAACAGTACGAATACTATTTTAGTCCTGATCCAGGACCAAAATAGGATTCAAGCTTCATAGAATGTGTACTGTAGTGTTAGCAGAATCAAAGCTCTTCTATCTACAGACCTTTCTTCGTGCTCCTTTTCCACGGTTTCTTCAAGACGTTTGCAAATATGTTTGTGGTTATATGGAAGACAATATGAGTTGGAGAACGGGCCTTATTTAGTAAAGGGTATGATCACAGATAGAAGGCGAATGTTATTGTTATCAGTTTCTCTGAGCATTTTTACTCATGTTCCCTTTTTCTTGATAAGCCATGTGCTGGCTAATAACATCTCCCACTATCAAGTAAATCTCTTGTAGTATATGCTTCGGAAAACTAAGGTAACAAGTCTGTGTTGTGGTCATTTCAGTGTAAGCATAACATCTTCATTTAGCATGCATAGGCAACAGTTATCTGCAACATTATTTGTACCACTTTCGAGCCATTCCCAAATATTGCTAAAACTGAGTAAGACATCTCACACAGAATCAACTGTTGGAGCTCTCCACACTGTGCATTAAACAGGGATTTTCCATTGAAGATATTATACACGTTATTAGGGTCCAGAAAAAAACAAATATTTAGTAGGATTCCTTAAGTTTGCCTTACTGGCCGAGCTGGTCCTATACGATTTTTGTGTGCTAGTTTCTTGAACAAATATTGAAATAAATAATTTTGTAGTTTGAATTCATGTTTGATCCTCTTCCATGATTTGAGACTTTTTTTATCCCCGTTCTTTTATTTTTTATGTGGTTATTATTTTTTGATATGAGTAGGTCTTTTTGAACTCTGAATGCCGGTACATAAACAGAATATGCATAGCATCTGAATCAAAAGTTCATATTCTTTGTTGATCCTGCTTCCATTGCTGTAACTGTTTTCACCCCGTTGCGTATACCAAAAGCCTTCTGTGTTCTTCCAAGCAACCTCACAGACACACAGACGTGTAGTCTGTGAAGAAAAGTAAGGATTTCAGAGTTGTGCTTCCGATGAAAATCAGTGCTTGAACTCAAGGATGAAAGAAGTTGCGTGATAACGTACCTCAACTCCAGGAAATTGTTAAGGTGGAAAGTCAAGCGTAATGAGGTTCACCCGAAAGAGGATATGAAATAAAAGAGAATGACGAGCTGACGTAGTAGCAAAAGAAAATCAAAGAAAAATAAAGTAAAGAACACACACACACGCAGTAAATGACGAGCTGTTCTCCTAGTAAATAGAAATTGTTTCCTTAGCTTAAGTTGAATAGATTTTGAAATTAAATACAAAAATTCCCAAAGAAACTACATAAGATGTCAGAACGGTACCATTTTCTGTGTGATTTAATTTATTATCAGCTACTTTTTAATCGAAATACTACATTACACGCAACAAATGATTTAAGGAAGGAAAACCATTTTTCTGGAATCTACGTTATGCATCAAAATATTCATTTCACCTACGCTACTGATGGGGAAGATATTGAAATTTAAAGCAGTGATGGAAAGAAAGAGAAACATAAAAATATTTTCATAGAGTTTCACACTTACTTTTTCATCCGGTAATAAATTTATGAAATCGTGCATTTCTCTTATACATTACCAAGGTTATATTATAAAAAATTACATGTATTTATTATGATTGTCTATATTACAAAAGTTTTTGTTATAAACTTTCATAAAACTTCATAGCAAGAGCATAGAAACCTTTATATGTATTTATTATAAAGATTTCTGAAAATCAGATTATTAAGATCCTATTAAAGAGATTATAAGAGCCATCCCAAGTGTTTCTCTTTATTTACCCGACGGAGTCTTACTCTTACTTTAATCAGCTTCTAATACAATGTTCTATTAAAATTCTTTTTGACTGAGCCTCTTCTTTATTATTGCCTCTAAGAGAAGTGAACGTGTAGGTGTTTTGGTTTCCGGTGCGTTCTTACAGAAATTTTACAGAACTCTGTACTTCAGTTGTTAGTTTTCGCACGCAGTTCTGTACATTAGCAGTCAACAAATGGGAATGCTTTTTAGTTGAGTATCAAACATTTATGTTTTAAGGCAGATATTTGAACATCACACTTATTACACTGCATCTTCAAATTTAAGCAGGAAATTCAAATCATAAATAAGAACAGATTTAGTTGAATTCAAAAAAGTCTTGAAGAATCAACACTGTTTTCTGGGAAAATTAAAGAAAGCAATACTGAAGAGGAAAAACCAAAATGCGCAGCACGACACACAGAAGTATATAACCTTTTCTGAGTAATCTGTTTATTGAAATTATCAAATATGAGGTAACATTCTGGAATATTGTGACAAACTGATTGATGATCCCTGCGGTTTGAATTGGAGAGCATTAAAAGAAATAAAAAGAGCATTAAAAGAAGTAAAATGAAAAACAAGAAGTTGAAGACGTAGTTAAGCATATGTGAGTTTATTGTAAACGAGAAGCAATGTTGTAAACACAGAGTGGAAACACTTTTGTTTCAAATGAAAGATCTCTCAATAGCCAGCTCAAAGCAGTTTCTGAGTGATATCAAGAAATAATACCATTTATCTGGGCCAAATGCAAGGCTCCCTTTCAAATCCACAGAACACCATTTTGCCTCAGAGGTTTTTGCATCCACAAACACGTTAGTAAAATCATGCAATGCATTGATTATAATACGTTTTCCAACATTACAGAAATCATTACTCAAGTTATCACTCAAGTTATGAGAATAATGTCTGTGGAATAAATCTCGGTCCTGTGCCCTGACCTTTGATCATATTTCGATGATATTCAACAGAACCGGCTTGGTATACCTCCGAAATAACATGATAAAGTTTTGTCGCAATCGAAGCACTTTTACGTAAGTTATGATGCATAAGGGCTATGGAATAGATCCCGCTCCTGTGCCCTAACCTTTAACCCCATTTCGCCCATTTTCAATAAGGTTTGTCGCCAGGAGGTCCCCTACCACATACTATAATTTCATCGAAATCAAACTTTTTTACATTAGTTATGGCGCATAACAGTAGTGGAATGGATCCCTCTCCTATGTACTGACCTTTTGAACCCATTTCGTTCACTTTAAATATTGTTCCTTCCCAAGTGATCCCCTACTAGATACTAAAATTTCATCGAAATGGAATGGTTGTAACGCGATGTATCGTGCTGACGGACATACGCACACAACGCGTGACGTAATGAGGCAGATGGGAATCGCGACCATCTGCCCGCCGCAACAGTGTGACGTCATAAATCTTTAATAGGATCCACACACAACGCGTGACGTAATGAGACAGATGGCGTGACCGCGCGCCAACATTCTCAAACGCGAGTTGTGACGTCATAAGATTTCTAAGCATTGGTAACATTAATGGAACAACGCCATCACTAAAAACGTTATATTACGGGGTGGTTATTCAACCCACTAAACGAATTCTTCTAAAGTGGAGATCAAGCTAAATCGATTTCTAGTACCAGAAAACGGTAGGTTAACGACTTTCATCAAAATTCTGAGAGCCGTTTTCAAAATAAAATGTACATACATACATACATACAAGAATTGCTACTTTAAGGTGGACGTCAAGTAATTTTGCTTCCTATACTTCCAATGGAAAAACTTCTGTACACATTTTCTTCACAATTAATGCGTTCCCAAGGATGAAAATTTGAACATCGATTAAAATATCTTCATTTTATAACTTGCAATACTTAATATTTCTAAAACATAACCATTATTATGAAATTCAACATTTGTTTGTCTACTGACGTCATGAAAATACAGGTCGCGCCATCCTTTTTCTGGACAATTAATGCGGTCACAAGGATGAAAATTTGAACATCGATTAAAATAGCTTCATTTTATAACTTGGAATACTTAATATTTTCTAAACCATAACCGTACTTATGCAATCCAACATTTTTTTGTCCACTAACGTCATCAAAGAACAGGTCACGCCGTCTTTTCTTTGGTTTCAACACCACCAAAGGAAAAGTTATTCATTTTTAATATAATTACGGTTATGTTTTAGAAAATTATTAAGTTTTCCAAGTTATAATATGAAGTTATTTTAATCGATGTTCAAATTTCCATCCTTGGGAACACATTAATTGTGAAGAAAATGTGTACAAAGTTTTTCCATTGGAAGTATAGGAAGCAAAACTACTTGACGTCCACCTTAATACACTGCTGGACAATTGCTAAGGACGGATCATAAACGGCTATATAGCGCACATAAAAGTAAGTGTGGTTGGATGCCAAGTGAAATAAAATAATGTCAGAATGCCAGGACATTACAAGAAAGACAAGTTATTGTGCTCTGAAATCCAGAAGGCTTTGGAACGTGTTCAAGGGACAAACAGGCCATTTTGTGCAGAATACGTAAACGTGAAAAAAAGCAATTATCGTCCGCAGGCGTTCCGGCGTAAGATGTCAATACGGGATATGGCCACCATGGAGGGCGATGCAGGATTCCACACGTCGTGTCATGCTTTGCACAACATTATCAAGCAGCTGTTGGGGTAATTTATCCCATTCCTCTGTCAGTGCACGGGGTGTCCTTATTTATTGGAGGGCATTGGCGACCAGCATGACTCCTCCCCAAAGCATCCCACACATTTTCAATGGGATTCAGATCTGGAGAACGTGCTGGCCATACGAGGCGTTTAATATCCTTGCTCTCAAGACACTCCTGGACAGCGACTGTTCGATGACATGTTGCGTTGTTGTCCATGAAAATGAATCTATCACCAACAGCACCACGGAACATGCGAACATGAGGTAGCAGAACATCATTAATGTATCGTTGGCCAGTCATAGTCCCAGTTGGAAGCACATAGAGGGACGTACGGCCATGGATCATGATGCTTGGCGGGCGTATAGTCCTCCTTCATGCAAACGTCTGTCGACAGTTTTTCGGGAGATCTGCTTGCCAGTAGCAGCTTTAAACTGATTTGCTACCTCACTAGCTGTGCTGCTCCGGTGTCTTTTTGTTGATAGCACTATGTACCGATCTTCTGCAGGTGTCGTACTGCGAACACGACCTCCCCGTGACGTTTGCTACACTCTCCATTTGTTTGAAATGATTTCCAAAGCCTTGAAACAAGGCTGTGGCTGACGTCGAACTCCCTGGCAACATCTGTTATTTTTCGCCCTTCTTCAATCTTGCCAATAATACGGCCACGCGTAAAATCATCTAAGTGATGTCGGAAAGACATACTGAAAATTGCAAGTTCATCAATTGATTCTTTCCCTTTCAACTTTGCGTTTGAACAACAACGATCAATACGCGTCAAATCCTTTACATCTCTTATCAGCGCTATGACGTCACGAACAAGTTCGGCAATCCAAAATTTGCATACGCACAACACGTCTTACTGTATCCCGCACTTATTCTAGTTTCCACATTTTCCTGCCTTCCATTTTATGGTTGCTATCGTTGCTATTGTCATCCGTCCTTAGCAATTCTCCGGCAGTGTAATATGGGATATGGACAATGGAATGGTTCGCAATCCTATGTCCTGACCCTTGACCACATTTCCTCCATTTTCAATAGGGTTCGTCCCCAGGTGGTCCCCTACTATATACTGAAATTTCATCCATATCGAACCATTTTTACGCACGTTATGACGCACAAGGGCAATGGAATGCATCCCGATCTTATGTCCTGACCTTTGAACCCACTTCACCCATTTTGAATAGGGTTCGTCCCCAGGCGGTCTCCTACCACATAATAAACTTTCATTGAAATCGAACCATATTTACGCAAGGTATGACGCATAAGGATAATGGAATGATCCCGCTCCTACGTCGTAACCTTTGACCCCATTTATCCCATTTTCAAAAGGGTTCGTCCCTAGGTGGTCCCGTATCACATAGTAAATTTTCATTGAAATCGAACCATTTTTACGCAAGTTATGACGCATAAGGGCAATGGAATGATTCCGCTCCTACGTCGTGACCTTTGACACCATTTGTCCCATTTTCAATAGGGTTCGTCCCCAGGTGGTGGTTCCCTACCACATACTAAAATTTCATCAAAATCGACCCATTTTTACGCCAGTTATCGTGCGGACTGGCGGACGGACGGACAAAGCTGGAGCATATACGCTTCTTCAGTTCAACACAATTTTATTAACAAGGTTGGGTTCAGGAGGCGAACATGGGCGTCCTGGTACATATATTCTACGGTAAAGTATACAAACTCTAAAATTCCATGTACATTATATACAGCACGATGTATTGATTCACAAAGGAGCCTCGTGGTAAGAGGTACAGGCAGTTTGCACAAGAACAATAAGAGAGATTGTCGAAACATTTCGTCTCGAAGCATAAATATATAATAGTGCTGACAAATAACAGAACGAGAATATTATAATGAAGCACTGTACAAAAGGAGAACTGTAGATGACAAAGTAGACAATGTGCAACCTAAGGCAAACGGAATTACGATGTCTTAGTACTGGTAGAAAAAATTATAATCAAAGAGAAAACAAGTAAGACTATATACATTTGTACAGTATGGTGCATATATATTCACATGTGTTAGAAGATATAAGCTGTATGTTGAAGTTTGATTCCGAAAACCAATGGTGAGCATGCACGTTGAACTGAAGTTCAACAGAGCTAGGAGCAACGAGGTTATAAACTACCGACAGTCAGTTGTAACGTCGCTGGCATGCCGGCGAACCAGGAAGCAGCCGGAGACCAGGTGGAACGGAAATGTTGTTCTTTCTGTTGGGCGACGGCCACAAGGTTCTCTAGACGAAGTCTTGAGAGGAGACGCTCCCGAAAGTGGCATAGTAGTTCCACAGAAGCTTGGTGGATGGTATAAGGAGATGAGATATCTCGGCAGCGCTGATGAAATACGTAAATGACATGTTTCACCAGGATGAAAATATATGAGCAGATCGGTGGAAGCTTGACTGGCGGAGAGACCTGCAGGAGGAGTGTCTTATAAGCATCGAAAGGAAGATCAGTTGTGGCTGAACGTTGAGCAATGGAAAATGCAAGATGGAGTAGTGGAAGGAGGATGACACAATGTAGATAAACGTGAGAGACATCAGCTTCTTGAGCACAGAAGGGGCAAAGAGGTGAGTCAAGAATGGTCATGCGGTGGAGGATGGATGGAACGGGAAGACGGCGGTGGAGAAAAAGCCAGTGAGTGTTTATTTCAAGAGGTGCTGAAAGAGGAGAAAGTGTGGCAGACCAGACAGCGGTGAGAGAGGATTGGGAGACATCAGGGATGTGAAGGGGAGAAGGAGAGTGGGATTTTAAAAGTAACCGATAGAGAACTGAGGTTGAAAGAGAGAATAGTGGAAGTGTAGATCTGTCGACTGAAAGAAAGAAAGGAAGGGGGAGGGAGGCGGAAGGAACAAAGGTCAGGCCGCTGGTGGTTGGGAGATGAGGAAACTTAGCAATGATGGTAGAGAGTAGGGAGTCATAGACAGAGCGAGAGGAGGGTGAAAGTAGAACGGTGGGTGGGAGGATGGCGTAGGGTCGCCAGGACAGATCTGAGGTTACAAAGTCTTTGACGGTTACAACTCCGACTCGGAGCCAAGAAGGATAGGCGAAGCATGAAAGATGAGGCGGGTGAAGAAGAGAGGAAAAGAACAGGGGTTCGGCAAGGAGTTCAGTGGTGGACTCGGGTGGGGATCGAGTGAGCGGGAGAGAGCGGAGAAAGGTAAGAGTCTCCCGTAAGTCAGGAGGAAAGCGAGAGTGAGTGGTAGTACGGAGGTCCATTAGAATGAAAGAAGTGAAAGTGAAATTAGTGTTGCTCGAAGAGGTGATGACATTCCTTGCGGTAACGGCGACGGCAACAGGCGAGGTATGAAGACGGAGGAACGAAGTAATCCGGAGAGCTTGACAGTACAGTCGTGTATCAATTAGGCCAATGCCACCTTGGTCAGGAGGAAGGCTGAGCTTGGGGGCACTGAGCCAGTGGTGTCCGGTCCAGATAACTGAGGTGAAGCAGCGAGTGATATCATTGAGACGAAGAAGTGGGGATTTAGTAGCAAGCCAGGAATGTGTGCACATGGAGAGAAGATAGGTTTGCGCAAGACGTGCACTTTGAAAATATGAGGTGCAGAACTGCGCTTTTCGCCAAAACGCAGTTGACCGATGAAGACGTGGCTGGATGGTATTAAACGTTGTGCTGGAGGCTTCACCTGGGACGCCAAAATGTACGCCAAGGAAACGTTGAGAGGCTGAAGACCAGTGCGCTCCCCATGGGGAATCCAAACGGTCAACCCATGAGCCGCACCACAGGCCTGTGCTTTTGGTTGTATTAATCGCAGCTCCGGAGCAGGAGGCGTAATCGGCGAAAAGACTTTGAAGCAAAGAGAACTGTGAATCCAGGCGTATACAGAAGGTAACGTCGTCTGCATACGCCACGGAAGTGGTGACATGGTGTCTCGTGCGGGCGATGAGTGGCGGCAGGGTGGATTGAAAGGAGCGTTGAACGGAGCGGAGAAAAGGTTCTAAGGCTATAGCGAAAAGTTGACCGGAGAGTGGGCAGCCTTGCCTCACTCCACGGCGGAAGAGGATTGGTGCTGTAAGAAAGGTGGGCAACTTGACCTGGAAACTGGCTTCCTGGTAGAGGGAGGTGAGGAGAGAAATAAACGGAGATGGAAATCCAAATCGGAGAAGTGTGGCGGAGAGATAAGTATGGGAGATATTATCAAAGGCGGACTGTTGGTCTAAAGAGAGGATGGCGAGGGGTTCAGAGCGGGAGCGCGCAAGGTGAATTAGATCAGTCAGGAGATGGATGTTGTGAGATAGGGAACTGCCGGGAACTGTGTAAGTCTGGTTAGGGGAGAGGATGTAAGTGAGGATGGGATTTAGTCATTGTGAAAGAAGCTTGGTATAAAGTTTGTAGTCGAGATTCAGTAGGGAAATTGGGCGCCAGTTCACCAAGTCAAGGAGATCACCTTTTTGGGGAAAAGGACAACGTATGCATTTGTGAATCCCCTCGAGAGAGGAGAGTAAGTAAAGGCAGCAGAGAAAGCGGATAGGAGAAACGGAAGAAGAAGAATCAGAAAAGTTTTATAAAAGCTAAAGGTTAGGCCGTCCGGACCCGGAGCGGCACTAGAATTCAGAGAAAAGAATATAGTGTTTAGTTCAGAGGGCGTGGGGGAAAGGAGTAGAGAAGTAGCGAGATGGGGGGGGGGAACCTGAGGTAGATTAGAAAGGAGAGAATTCATTGCTGCAGAGGATGGTTGAGGAGGTTCACTGAACTTCATGGAGAAGTACTGACGGACATGGGAACAAAGCGCAATCGGCTCATCTGTTACCTCTCCCAGAAGAAAGGCGTAGATGATGAAGTATGGACGAAGCTCGTCGGGTGTTTTCCACCGACGTCAGGAACTCATAGTTGTGAGCATCCGGCGTCTGGTGTTGCAAACGAAGTCGGCGGAGAGCTTGTTGCGCCAGAGGAGTGAGAAGAGATCGAAGCGCTTCTTGAAAGGAGGAAAAGAGAGGATCACTGAGACTGAGCATGGATAGCATTGAACGAACATAGTCTAGGCGCATGTTCTGGAGTGTCTTTAGTTGGAAAGAGTAGTTTCGGACATGCAGAACGAGCTGTTGCTTGATCTCCAACCAAGAATTTAATCCGCAGAGTGCAGATTGAAGCTGCGGTCGTCTGTCAATCAGGAATGACCGGACCGAAGAGCAGAATGCCGGGTCGGAGAGAAGTGCATCATCAAATGTCCACGGGCGAATTATCCTATGTTTGAATGGTGCAGTATGGACTATGATGGCAATGGCGCAGTGGTCAGATGAGGCCGTGGGATGCACACTCGATTCAGTCTCGGCAGGAAGTAGAGTACTGGCGGCATAAAACCTGTCGAGGCGGGCTAAGAAAGGATTTTGCGCATGAGATGAGCGCCAAGTGTAATTAGTCGACCATGGATGAATATGCCGATGTACATCATGAAGAGCGTTGTTCGTGACAACTGTCTGGAGCAGGTTCGCCAGTGCATGGCGGCGCTCTCTATTTGTAGAAGACCTATCCAGAAGAGGATCCAGGGTACAGTTAAAATCCCTACCAACGAGAACATGGTCAGACGGTGGGATACGGTCGAGTGCTCTGCGAAGACGCGTGAAGAGAACTGATAAATGTGTTGTAGTGCTTGGAATATAGATATTGAATAAATGATATCTGGAAGACGCGATGGTAAAGGATACATGGTGTAAGAGATCTCGACAGATATTTCGCACAGAGAGGGATGTGATAATAGAATTGAGAGTATGACTAATGCCGATGGCAAGACCGCTATGAGATGTTAGTCCATAGGCGTGATGAAACACAAAGTTCCACTGGCGCCATCGAGAATAGATGGTAGATGGTTTGCAATTTGTCTCTTAAAGGAGGAGAATATCAGCCCCCAACGGGTTGAGGTCTTCATATGCTAGAGAGTTGCTGAGGGGGGAAGCGAATCCCCTGCAATTAAGTGACACGATCTTGAATTGTGGGGTTCCTTGCCTCTAGCTGAAGATCTTTCAGAGCTGGAGGAAAAGACTTGAGACGATTATAGAACATTTGTGCCCACGGATGGGTGGGAACATTCTGGCAGCAGAAATGCGACACATTCAAGATCTGCTCCGGCACAAGTTGGCGAAGCGATGGATTCTTGACTGCTAAGGCACGCGCTATTGCGTAGCTTGTCGGATTCGTTAAGTATGTATGGAGATCAATGTATGAGAGTGGTACGAGAGGTATATTGGCTGTCTGGAGAAATGCAGCGAAATATTCGACCGTGGGAAAGGAGACTTCGGCTGGCGAGGTGTGTCGAGGAGAACTGCTGGAGAGGGAGGTTGAACGAGGTGAAGTAGAGTTTTGCTTCTTCGCTACTCGCCTGCTGCGGCCAGAGCCGCGGCGCTTCAGTGGAGGCTCGGTCGTCTCATCCTCACACTGCGTCTCTGGACCAACGGACTATACATCAGCTATTTCGGAGGTTCCAGTGGTAATAGCTGGTTGTAAACCCTCTGAAAGGGACTCAGTGGTGGAGCGACGACGTTGCGGGAGTGAGGAAGCAATTGTAGGAAATTCCTCTAGTGAAAAAGAGGAAGCGGCTGTGGGAGCGTTGCGTTGACCAACGTCTGTAAGCGGACTTTTTTCATCATATCTTGGCTCCGAGGCCTGCTGTGCTGAAGTAGATGGTGTAGTACGCTTCGAGGAAGGAACAGTACCTGTAGGAGCGCCAGTCGGAGTCGGTGGAACTTGATGTGGGCAGTGCACGCGAAGATGGTTTTCGCCATGGCAAAGCGTGCAGTGCAAGGAGGTAATGACGTCGATTCTCCGACGTTGCTGCCCACACCGTACGGTTAGGATCTTCGGGCACCAGATGATCGTCCGACGGAAATATGACACGGGCACTTCGACGAAACCCTGCAATGGATTTGTCATCGGGATCTCTGGGCGCCGCCGAAAGGGTCGTTATTGGTCCAACCACTCGGCCAAATTTGCTGAGTAAAGTGCATAGAGCGACATCTGAGACTTCAGGTGGGACTGGGTGGAAAGTGACCTGGATAGGTCGCTGTGCCACAGGTTCAGCCAGAAGATGCACATCTTTGATGGATAAGCCAGCAGTCATCACAAGGTCTGCATGTTCTTTACGGGCAACATACACTAATACGGCCCGTGGCGTTCGAGCCATATGAGTGATATAAGCTCTTGTAGGAAGCATCTTCTTTAGGGCAATACTATATTGCTTGAGTTTCGTGTCTGGTAATGCATCAAAACAGACACCGAAATACATTGTGGAGAAAAATTGTTTCCCGGCTGGGGAATCCTCTGGGATATCGATGGTGGCAGAACTACCCTCAACACTGACGTAAGAGTCAGGAAAAACGGGAGCAATAAACTTGGAAGGAACTCTCGCTCCGGAGGTCACTGTGGAGTAAGTGAGAGACGTAGAGTTGGCAGCGGAAGGATGCGATACAGTGCTCATTGCTGGTAGCGGCTTGATAAACTGAGTTGAGCCAGTTGAAGGCAACGCAACCGTGCAATCGGTCACATCCATAGCTTCGGCAAATGAACCAGGGCCGTGCGTCAAGGTGACGTCACTCTCTTGGGCAGGGATATCAGCTTGAGCCTTTGCAGAGGAGTCTCGCGTCACATCTTGTATGCGTATGACGTCTCTGACGTGCATAAATGCTGATTGGTCTCCTGAGAGTGAGGAGGAGGAGGAGGTTGAATGAGCATCACTGATGTGGGCGTGGGCATCACCCTTATCAGTGCCTGCCATTGTAAATGGCGAGGATTAATTAAGGATCGATCAGCTTGATCGAAAATAATAAAACGCTGAATGCAAACAAAATATGCAACTCACCGACTTGGGAGCTGAGCTAAAAGAATGTACAGATCTTCTTCTTAAAGGGGAACCCAAAAATAGGAACAAACACTCACTATATACTTTCAAAAACTGGGCACAAACACAGAGCTCGAAAGGAACGTGACTATATCGGTTATACGCTTCTTCAAACTACGGTTGAAAAGCGTAAAAAAGAGATTATTACTAAATCAAGTAATGCGAATCCACAGCTTTATGTTAGAAACCCGGAAGAATGAAATGCGAGTTATTTTGTCTACCTTCACGATTTTATGTCTGCCTTTAATTTTTTATCAAAAACACTAGCTTTAATTTTTTTGATTATTTTATTATTTTTAATGGTATGAATGATTCTGTGGTTTTAACATTGCATCAAGTAAGATGAAGTGAAAGTGTTGTCTTTCTTTGCTACCTTTTTTTTTTTTTTTTTTTTTTGATTGAAGGTTTAAAGACTACCGTGAGCAACTCAATGGCCTATAAGCAGTCGCCCGTCCCTAATTTAGGGGGTCACTGGTTCCAGGGAAGGGAGAGAACCAGTGCCGTAAGACAAACACAACATCCATGCCTCACCGGGATCCGAACCCGGACCCCATTCGGACGAATGATCAGAGGACCATTGCGCCACCGGGGCGGCCCTACCTTTTTGAAATTCTTGGCAAACGGTCTTCTGTTAATGATCGTCAGGACCTTTTTTAGCACGTCTTTTGTAAAAAAAGATCGTGCTTCTGTTATCGGTTTGTCCATCCGTCTGTCCGTCTTGTCCGTCCGTCCGTCCGTACCCACGATATCTCAGCAACTATTAGTCCGATTTGAAAAATTCTTTTTGCGTTGGGAAGCTTGAAATATGCAAATGATGATCCTTTATTTCGTTTTTCTTTTACGATGGACATTTTTGCCGTTAGAGGGCGTAAAGGCCGATGATGTCGAATTCAAAAATACGTTTTATTCCACATATTTTCTTCTAAACAACCGATTTAAAATTCTTTTTTATCTTTCGATTCCATTTATTTCGAAGAGTATTTTAGATATAGTAACTTTTTCAAATTACGCATAGATTTTTCGCTAGGGGGCATAAAAATAAATTTCATTTTCCCTGATAACTCTTCTTCTAAAACTCCGATTTGAACATTTTTTCTTCAGCGGATACATCTTCTGATGGGAAAATCGTTTGCATATAATTTCAAATTTTTGGTAAAGAATTCTTTGGCCAAAAGGGGCGTAAGTGTTAATTTTTGCTTCTGATGTATTTGCCATAAAATCGGAGCTCCTAAAATATCGATTGAAAAAATTCTTCCGTGTACTGAGGCCACTCACATCGATAAACCTTTTCGGAATATTTTCTTCTTAAAATATTCCACACTTTCTCCGCCAAGGCCGTAGATGTACATCTTGTTTTTGTCAATATCTCTACTTCTAGGAGTCCGATTTGAAAAAACCCTTCTTTGTTGGATAGTGTTTTTCGTGTGACACGTTTTTCATATAATTTCTAAATTTTCAAGTAATTCATAGACTTTCCGCTAGGGGGCGTAGTGGTAAATTGCGTTTCCCCCTATATCTCTGCTTCTAAATCTCCGATTTGAAAAAATTCTTTCTGCACCGGATACAGCTCCTGATGAGAAATCGTTTGCACATAATTTCTAATTTTTAAAAAAAAATAGTTTGGCCACAGGGGGTTTAAATCTTAATTTCCACTTCTGTTGTATTTGCAGCAAAATATGAGCTTCTAAATTCTCGATTGAAAAAAACGTCGTTTGTTGACCGATACTACTCATGTCGACAAACCTTTTAGAAAAATTTTCTTCTTGATAAAATGCATGGTTTCTACGCCAGGGGGCGTAGATGTATATCTTATTTTTGTCAATATCTCTATTTCTAAGAGTACGATTTGAAAAATTCCTTCTTTGTTGGATACTGTTTCCGATGCGAAATGTTTTTCCTATAAATTCAAAATTTTCAAGTAAATCATACACTTTCCGTTAGGGGGCACAAAGGTAAATTGCGTTTTATGTGTTATTTCTGCTCCTAAAGCTCTGATTTGAAAAATTCTTCCTGTATCGCATACAAGACCTGATGGAAAATATTTTTTACATAATTTCTAATGTTTGGTAAAGAATGGTTTAGCCACCAGTGGTCATATGTGTTAATTTCTGCTTCTGAAGTATTTGTTGCAAAATCTGGGCTCCTGAAAACTCGACTAATTTTTTTTTCTTCGACCGATACCGCTTATACGGATAACCCTTTTGAGAATACTTTCTTCCTAAAATAATGCATGGTTTTCCCACTAGGAGACGTTAACTCACATCTTATTTTTGTCGATATCTCTGTTTGTAAGAGTTCGTAAGCTCACGATTCCGTTTACAGCAATATCTGAGGGATTAAAAACCCGATTGAAAATCTCTTTTCTTTATTCAGATCTATTGTTTTCTATACCGGTTCCATTGACTTTGAATAGCTTTGATAAATTTAATTTGCGTTAGAACGGATTCAAAAGGCGTACTTATTACATCCGAAAATTTGGTGTCAACTTTCTTGTTACACTTTCCAACCGTAGGTTGAAGAAGCGTATATGCTCCAGCTTTGTCCGTCCGTCCGTCCGTCAGCACGATAACGCGTAAAAATGGTTCGATTTCGATGAAATTTTTGTATGTGGTAGGGGACCACCATGGGACGAACCCTATTGAAAATGGGACAAATGGGGTCAATGGTCATGACGTAGGAGCGAGATTCTTCCATTGCCCTTATGCATCATAACTTGCGTAAATATGGTTCGATTTCAATTAAATTTTAGTATGTGGTAGGGGACCGCTTGGGGACGAATCTTATTCAAAATGGGTGAAGTGGGTCACAGGTTAGGACATAAGAGCGGGATGCATTCCATTGCCCTTATGCGTCATAACGTGCGTAAAAATGGTTTGATTTCGATGAAATTTCAGTATGTAGTAGGGGACCATCTGGGTAAGAACCCTATTGAATGTGGACGAAATGGGGTCAAAGGTCAGCACATAGGAATGCGATGCATTCCATCGCTCTTATCCCATATTATTAAGGTGGACGTCAAGTAATTTTGCTTACTATACTTCCGATGGAAAAGCTTTTGTACACATTTCCTTTCCCAACTAATGTGTTCCCAAGGATGAAAATTTGAACATCGATTAAAATAACTTTATTACAACTTGGAAAACTTAATATTTTCTAAAACATAACAATAATTACATTAAAAATCAATAACTTTTCCTTTGGTGGTGTTGAAACCAGAAAAAGGATGGCGCGACCTGTACTTTGATGACGTCAGTAGACAAACAAATGCTGGATTGCATAATTATGGTTATGTTTTAGAAAATATTAAGTATTGCAAGTTATAAAATGAAGCTATTTTAATCGATGTTCAAATTTTCATCCTTGTGAACGCATTAATTGTCCAGAAAAAAGATGGCGCGACCTGTATTTTCATGACGTCAGTAGACAAAAAAATGTTGGATTGCATAATTATGGTTATGTTTTAGAAAATATTAAGTATTCCAAGTTATAAAATGAAGATATGTTAATCTATGTTCAAATTTTCATCTTTTGGAACGCATGAATTGTGAAGAAAATGTGTACAGAAATTTTTCCATTCAAAGTACAGGAAGCAAAATTACTTGACGTTCACCTTAAAGTAGCAATTCTTGTATGTATGTAAATTTTATTTTGAAAACGGCTCTGAGGATTTTGATGAAAGTCGTTAACCTACCGTTTTCTGGTACTAGAAATCGATTTAGCTTGATCTCGACTTTAAGAAAATTTGTTTAGTGGATTAAATAACCACCCCAAATTACCAAGTTTGCAGTGTGGTGTCATGGCGTCGCCCCTTTAGATATTGGTGCGCGGTCAAGCCATCTATCTCATTACGTCACGCGTTGTTTGTGGATCCTATTCATGTTTTATGACGTCAGAACTTGGTCGCGGTTCCAATCTGCCTCATTACGCCACGCGTTGTGTGCGTATGTTCGTCCGCACGATAAATTGCGTAAAAATCGTTCGATTTCGATGAAATTTTAGTATGTGGTAGGGGAAAACCTGGGAAGGAACCCTATTGAAAGTGAACGAAATGGGGTCAAAGGTCAGGACATAAGAGCGGGATCCATTACACTGCTATTATGCGTCATAACTAAAGGTTCGATTTCAATTAAATTATAGTATGTGGTAGGGGACCAACTGGGGACAAACCCTATTGAAAATTGGCGAAATGGGGATCAAAGGTCAGGACATAGGAGCGGAATCATTTCCATTGCCATTATGAGTCATAACTTACGTAAAAATGTTTCGATTTGGCTGAAATGTTGGTATGTTGTAGGGACCTTCCTGTGGACGAATCCTATTGAAAATGGGCGAAATGGGGTGAAAGGTTAGGACACAGGAGCGGGATGTATTCCATAGCGCTTATGCATCATAACGTACGTAAAATTGCTTCGATTGCGACAAAACTTTATCATGTTATTTCGGAGATATACTGAACCAGTTCTGTTGAATATCATCCAAATGGATCAAAGGTCAGGGCACAGGGGTGAGATTTATTCCACAGCCATTTTCCTCATAACTTGAGTAATAGCTTAAGTAATGATTTCTAGTATATTGGAAAGCGTATCATAATCAATGCATTGCATGATTTTACTAACTTATATATGATCGGGTTACAAAAACTAGGGTATCGTGCAGGAAAGTGCGTGAAATTGGAAAATAAATAGAGTTCCTCAACACATTTCAGGATTCCTTCGATGAGATGCCAAAAAGCTTTCATCACTCAAATTCATAGATGTCCATTTCGTTAAGACGCTTTCCCTTTGTTTTCTTGCGTCATGATATTACCAAAATACCAAAACCATAGTTCTGATCACGTTTATGTGTACATAATAGTGATGGAAATGTCACACCACTAATCGGAGATCCGCTTAAATAGAGTTTAGACTGATGCAAAGATATCTATGTAATAGGCCTGAAGTGAGGGTTTGTCTCATTTACAGGAAAGTATCAGAACGGGAATGGACATTCGCGAAACACAGTTTTGAGGAGTTTAGTTTTAACAAGTTCTAGTAATTTTCACCTATGAAATATACCTGACCAGATACGCACCTACGAGTGATAAAGATAGGGTGAACTTATTCAAAGGGGTGTTAGGATTGGTAAAGTTTTCCTTAATATAATTTAAAAGTTTGGTCTCTTATCACTAGTAAATAAATATCGCAAAACATTTTGTATTTAACATTATAATTCTAACTACGAAAAATAATTATAACGGTATACTAATCCCAAATCAATTCTAACTACGGTATACTAATTATTCATAGTCATTCATAGGAATTGTCACAGAACAATATTAAGGACCAGAAAAGAAACTAAGATTTTGTAGAATGTTTCGCTTTAATTGATAATATTTGTTTTTTCGTTGTTGTTTTGTCTAAACTTTTATCAACATAAGAAGCAAATTATTGCTTCAGGACTAGAAAACACAAACAGCATTTTTGGCTCGTCATTCATAGGAATTGTCACAGAACAATATTAAGGACCAGAAAAGAAACTAAGAATTTATCGGAAATTCTGTATTCCTTTGCATCTCCACTAAAACAAAATGGACACCGTTTATTTCTTTATCATTAGAGAACTTCAAAACCTATTTTAATTAATTGACTGCTGATCTTACGTGTTTTTGTTTGGGGTATCTGCTTTGCTTATCAGCTGATTGATGGTTATTCCTAGGACTGCTTGATTGGCATCCGTTTTTCCTTTTTCTTACTATAGTGCTGATATTTGTTCTTCGCATTCCATCATCTTTCCCCCTTCCTTCATTTCACTTTGTATGGTATTTATTCAGTCACCCACTCATCTGCTGATGGTCTGTGATCAGGGAAGAAGGTCAAAATCGCCATTACTGTGTTTAATGGATATTTTCATTCATTTTCGTTATTTCACCTTTTCATGCCTCTATGGTTTGGGTGTAGTTTATACCTACCGTCTCTCTCAGGTAAGTGCCATCTCAATGATCCGCAGAAAAATCCTGAAAAGAAGCACTGACTTGATACATACTCGTGAAACAAAATGGCATTCTTCCGTTGAAATATGACAAGTATTTGAAATCCACTTTAGATAAATTCTGTCCACTTCTGGTTTCTCAACTAATGCTATTTCTGAGTTATAATTTTTTGATATACGCCGATATATGCAGACGTATGAAAAGATGGCATGATTCTTTAATATACACGTTCGAGTTTTAGCCTATTTTATCGGTTAAACCTATGAAATCGCCTGAAACTCGGACGTGTCGTCCACAACATACGTCCTGTGATGCATAAAGTCGAAGAGTTCAACAGGGCTTCTCCTCATTAACTGGAGCAACCGTGGTTCTTCATAACTCTTATTTACCATAAGGTCTCAACCATTTGTATACCACATATGAAAAGGAAATAAGTATCTCTCGTTAAATGATTTTTGTTTCAATAAGATGAAAAACGCTTTTGTTGAACTTTTCTGAAAAATTTACTGTTGCTTCAAGTGAAGACTGAAACATTAGAGCACTCAAAAATGAAAGATAGAGAGAGAGAGAGAGAGAGAGATAAATTAGATCCTAGAAAGAAAGCAAATCAGATTCCGACTTTTTACTCTCCTGGGCCATTGTTCATGTTATTCACTATTGCTTTTCTCCCAGGAAGTCAGTTAATGCTATTATTGTGGTCAGTATATTTTCTGTAGGAAAGTTTTGACGAAGTTCTGGGCAAACTAGACCTATAACAGAGCTTCAGAGTTTTGCCACTTACATTTCACGAAATCAGAGCTTTGAATTCAGTAGAATCGTGAAACAACAATCACAAATCGTACACAACAGGGAACACATCAATGAGCGATGACTGTTGACACACATAACTTCGTTTCGCTTAAAACCAACGGAAGAACAATAAAAAGAGGACGGAGCACCGTAAACTACCACGATGAAAAATCATTAACAGAAACAAAGAGAAAGAAAAAGGAAAGAAGTTCTCTAATCAACGAAATAAAAGCGAAAGCCCCGAGCCTCTTGCAGACTTAAGCACCAAAGAGACGTGAGACCTTCTGTCTCTCGGGAAAAAGCCGAAGTCATATTTTTCAGAGTATTCTGCTAAGCATGTTGCTGAGGCATCACGCACACAAACGTTACGGTCGCAAATCCCTCTCGCCATCAGTTGCGAGAGACTTTTCAAATTTTCTTAGTTCCTTTTTTTTTTATTAGAAAAGAAAGAGACGGCACGTAGGCGGACTCTTTGTCTGCTGTTATTTCTTTTCTTTTCATTTCCCTTTAGAAAAGCTCTTATGCACGCCGATCACAAGTCAATGTAAAAGTATAGCTGTCCAGTCACTCAGTTCACAGAAAAACGTTTGGCTTCAAAATGGATTGTGTATCATAAAATTAGCATTATTATTCAGAAGTATTTGTGCTGTCTTTCAATTAGGCCATATGCTGAATGGATACCACACTGCGGCAGGCGAGGAATTTCATTAGTTTAATGTACTTTGCTATTCGATTTGAGGAGACATGTTGTCCGCTTACCGGGTAACAAAAGCACTCCTCAAACGATTTCGCGACCATAGCTTTGTTGCTGCACATAGGAAATAAATGAGTACACAAGACAAAAAATTATACTACAGCCATGCTCCTGAAATTGAAATACTTCCTTCTCCCAGTTGGAGCGTAAGTATATACCCAAAATATAAACCATATGTAAATTCCAGGACAATAAGTTGGTACAATGCCGGAACGGTAAATATGGATGTACAAAGGTCGGTCAATAAGTAACACACAATAGCCAGTAACTCCCCAGTTTTCAAAAGTTGAATTATGAAAGTTGGTGGTTAGCAACCACTTTGGCTTTAGAGATAAGTCACTCAATGTAGGATCCATTGGCTTCACTACATTGCAGCCAACGTTGTTTCGATGACAAGAACGCACGTTGGTAAAACTCCGAAGGTTGGTCATCACACCACTTCCTGACACATGCAAAGAGTTTTGCGTCACTCTAAAATGCTTTCCCACGTATATGGGCCTTCATACGACAAAATAGATAAAAATCTGATGGTGCTAAGTCTGGGCTTTACGGTGGTCGTGGCGCCAGCGGCCAGCCTTGCACTGTCATCTGTGCAGTGTGCGGTCTCGCGTTATCGTGATGCAGTTTGATGTCCTCGGCTTGCAGGTGTGGTCTCTTAGTACTGGTGGCACGTTTGAGCTTCTCCAAGGATGAACAATAACGCTCTTTGGTAATGGTGGTCCCACTTTCCAGGAAGTCGATGAAGATGACGCCCTAACGATCCCCAAAAATTATGGCCATCAATTTGTTTGATGACCTTGACAGTCGTGGTTTCTTCCGCGGTAATCCCACACGCTTCCACTCCATTGACTGACGTTTGCTCTGTGGGTCATAATGAAACATCCATGTTTCATCACCTGTTGTCACACCATGAAAACATTGTGGAAAGTCATCAACGAAATGTTTAAGTAGATCGTCACAAACATCTTTCCCAATTCTCTTCATCTCTTTGGTGAGGAGCCGTGGTAACCTACGAGCACAGATTTCGCGGTATCCTAAGCGTTCTACCACTGTTAAAACACTTCTCTTTGACATACCAAAGCGGTGCATAAGTTGGGAAGTCGTGATGCATCTGTTATCCTGAATCAGTTTCTCAATGGCTTCTTCAGTTGGAGTGGTTGTCACAGTGGTCGGTCTGCCGCATCGTGGTTTATCCTGAATGCTAAAATCCCCTCTCTGGAACCTCTGCAACCATCGCTGCACATTAGTGCGATCCATTTTTCTCACCATACACTGGCAACAATTGTCTGTGGATCGATGTGGCTGAGCATCCATTACGCTTCACTTGCAAAGAGAAGAAACAACTGTTAATGATCATTTGGAAGCTAATAGAATGAAGGTCCTACCCACCAACTTTCATGATTCAACCTTAGAAAACTGGGGAGTTACAGGTGATTGTGCGCTACTTATTGACCGACCTTTGTATAATGATAAGTAAGTATCCCAAAGTTGAGTATAAAATTTCTTCCGCTATAGGTATTACACCTTTACATGTTAACCACCACACTGTTTAATGAGATAGGGAAGCAAAATTCTAACTTTAGTGAAATAGGAAAGGAAATACTGACTTTAATGATATAAGAAAATTATTCTAACTTTAATGAGATAGAATAAAACCTCCGATGTTAATTATATAAGAAAATGAAATTCGGGGAAAAAGTCTTGAGGAAAGTCGATGACATCGGTAATTTCTTAAAAGAACATAACATATGGATTGCTTTTAGAATAGTTTTGAATTTTCACTTCAAGCAGGGTGTTTCTTTTCCTTATAAAATTGCATCTGTTATAAAATGTTCTACGTTTTGTCTTGTAAGAAAATAATATAATGTCATGACAAAAATTATTTTTTTTAACTTCAATCTTTTTTCGTTAGACGTTCCTTGGACTATAAATGAGAACATCAGTATCCCTCGTAAAAGAATACCAGGTATATATTTATTATAGAAACTTTTAGGGCTTCCACTTTAGCTACATCTGCCTTATACGTTAGTAACATCTATTGTAAAATGTTCCAGATGTTGCAGTCTAAGAAGGCAATAATCCAACCTCAATGGGTGTTCGTTAGACTAGGCGTTGTTTATAAAATAAATATAAGCACAGTGCCTCATTTCTCACTTCAGGTTTCTATGACCAAGCATCGCAACAGATATTTACTTAAATTGTTTTGAAAAAAATTCATAAAGAACGGTGCTGAGTAATAATACAACTTCAAACACAATTACGAATACCGAAGAAGTATCGGTACAGCACAGAAAGTATTAGTGTTTTGCTTTCTTCGAACAGCAGTGTTGAGGACACTTACTTGCTTTCAAAGTTGCTATGACGTAATGTTGCTTTAAATATGATGAAACAAGTATCTTATCGGTGCAGCACACAATATCTGAATCTTTTAGCAATGAAGAAATCACGATCAACATAGTATATGCAGAATGCTACAAGTATAAATACCAGACATACGTATGCTTTATAACGAGATCCATTACAAGAGGTCCTTACACAAATACAAATCTAACGCATTATTACGTATCATGCACAAGTCAACTTCATGTATAGTGAAATCAGTGAAAACTATAGTATCATCAAACGTCTTTTTCGGTTTGGGGTTTAAAAGCCCATCGTAAGCAGCTCAGTGGGCAATAAGCAGTTGCCCTTCCGTAATTTGGGCCACTGGCTCCGGGGAGAGGATAGAACCAATGCCGTAAGATAAACGCAGCATCCGTGTCTCACCCGGGACTCGAATTAATTATTAGATGCAAATGTTTTGTATCAGTGTAAGTCTGATGCATAATATCTCACAAAGCACAGTCACAAAACGATATCTCAGTGTTTGTTTATCTTTTGACTTATACAAAGTTAGGTCAGAATGTTAATTAACTTCAAACAACAGCAATTTTTATCTTAGTTATTATTTTATTCGTTCTGGATGATTGCACAAAATGCCATCTGCAAAAATTGCCACACACAAATCCATAGAAAATTCATCCGATTCCACTGCTACGACTTCGTCAAAGATCCGTTTTCGAAACCTTTGTAGTGCTATGAGAAACTGCTAAGGCGTACCTATGACGAGGTTACCCATAAATAATTTCGCTATGTAGGCTTTTCTTCGTATCAACAGTAATCAGACGAGAGTAAAGTACGAAAGAAGACAAATATGTCCATAAGAGAACGTATTTATCTACAAATAAAAATGCGTGCATCACTGGTTTGAGCTTTTATACTAATTTACATGAGAGAAGCTCAATTTATGCACGTAAAGCAGTTAATTTATGAGGAGCGCATTAACCTAAGAACCGTGTTTTATCCACTTAACCGGCTGGGACGAATTAACTGGGGGTAGTAAAATGAGCTGAAATAAAAGAACTGCATTCACTGTCTAAGAAGTGGGCCAAACACAGCAGGAGCGAGTGAACCTGGGCACCAGAAAGCATTGTTTTCCCCTTAGTTTTGTTATTCAAAGTGGTCATATTGGAGGATAACTGACAGTAATCCTTTTTTGATTACTAGCTAATATGGCTATAACAATGGTAACAAACCAAAGAAAGGAGAAAGAAGATGATTTTGTCACTTGTTTCTGCCCAGTGACATGATATTCATGGCAGGGGGAAATAGTCCTTCCTTATCATATTTTGGGTCATGAAGAAGGGATTAAAAAACTAGAAGTAAGTGCTTGTCAACTGTGACAGTTGTATGGTCGTTATGAGATGAGAAGGGGAAAGGAATTGTTTTGCCGTAGATTTCATAAAACACGGCGGCTGTGTTAACATTTCTGATTGGGGAGTGCCGAAAATTTTGGGTTCTATTTAGTTCAGCTACATAGGCCGTTTAAAAGGTTAACTAATAGAAAGGCTTCGAATTTTGACCCCTGTGATCTCCAGTCTTCACGTTTATAGCATACATCTTCTCTTCACCAGTGTCTGAAATATACTCAACTGGAGTAATTCGAGTGTGAGCATTTCGGGTATAGCACGATAGGAAGAGAGAGTTGAATATATACTGATATTTCACTTCAACTGCTTTTCCAGCTGAATAAATAAAAATATTCCCTTTCCTGCGAAGGGCAAGCGACAGCAACGACGAGGATCCAGTTTATCGAAAAGTTTAAGATTTTCTTCTTAGCAGGACAGAATATGAATTTTTAAAGGTATTTACACCCATGTTTCCTATCTCAGTGAGGCTAAAAACCCAAGTGCTCTTACTGCGTTACTGCAATAAATTAAAATATTTAGTTTAAATTTCCTACCATGACTGTGATACCTTCCAAACTCTTGTATTCTTTCAGACGTTGTAATCCTGTACCTAGTACACCAATTCCTTTTGAATCCTGTACCCTGGAAACCTTGAAAATCCAACATATGCTTCTTTGTAATTAACATAGTTCGTTTTTCTGCTTATTCTCTCTTTTTTTCTTCCCTATGGCAGTTCGTTGAATCCTTTTGTTCTTTTCTCTCACCTTCTATGTTTTTTCCTAGCTTGCTCATGCATCACTGCAATTACGTACGTCTTAAGATTCCTGTTTTTGACTCAAATATATTAAACCTTCTGAAGGCCACATGATAAACTGAATTCAGTAAGAAGGCCGTAGACTGATGACATAAAGGATGTCTTGACTATCTTGTTGATTATGCAATTCCTCCGCATATCTGCTAGTTTAGTCTCGTCGTATACAAGTATACAGTATATGCAATGTCAGACTACGAAGAAATATTTAAAGTATTTCAAAAAAATAAAGAAACAGAAAGGAAAAGAAAGGAGAGAACAGAAAGGGTGAGTAAGAAAGAAAGAAAGAATGAAAGGGAGAAGCATCATTCAGTTGCCAATTCCTGCAGATCTGAATTTTTCGGTTCGTTCATTTTCCATACCTATAATAGTCTCCTGTGCCCCCCTTCATGTTGACAAGCACTTCGGTCAAATGCGAAGCTACGTCCTTAATGAATGATTTGAGCAGCGTCGCCATAGTCCACTCAAATATTAAAACCCATGGATTAAACATGATATTCCGGACGGGAATTGCGAAAAGTCTGCATCGAAATATACTTTAATAATACTGATTGCGGTACCATTTTCGAAGGTGGTTCACGTGGGTTAGTTTAGTCATTTCCAATACTTTTAAAGGTGATGTATTTATCTGGTATCGTGAATTCAATGTGGGTTTTACTTTAGCAGTGAAACTGTGAAATATATCTAAAACGAAAAAAAAGTTGTATGAAAATGGCAATTCAATGAGTAAAACTGTACAGATTTGATTATCCCGGTTATCCTGCGATATACGGATTACAATACTTTGCTGGAAGGTTCCATTTATGATCAATTTTGTTTGGAACAGAAAAACAAAATCGGTCATACTGTAGATGCAAACTGGAAGGTTACATATGTGACCGATTTTGTTTGCGTTCCTTCCATAAATATAACTTTTTCAACTACCATTATTACAATGAGTCGTATATTGTAATATATAACTCTGTTCATTTAATTAACATCTTTTTGGTATGCATCCCTTTCTTTTCCGTAAACTTCACCTTGTACGAGCTGAGGTGATATCGTCCAGATCGAAAGGTTTTTATTCCAGATTTGGTTTCTCAATTGTGCAGTTTGGCTTCTATTAATTTCTAGTTTCACATGAAATTAGACATCGCTTGTGTATGTCCTTTATAAAAGAGCGGAGTAGGTGATCTTAACTTTTTGTGAAATTGGAACCTCAGTCACAAATACGTCGTGGAATTCTTCCTGTCGTCCTCTATGATGCACATCTAAGTATCATTCTGCCGGATCGACAACGTAGAACTGGAAAGTCAACATGTGTTCTTAGTGTAAAGAATCCAGAGTGTGGGGAAAACACTGCCAATTATTTGTTCACTGGTATTCAAAACACAGTTGTTATTTTGTAGTTCGCTTCTCTGATCTATGGTCTTGATGTCCTCTGGATTAGTTTAATTTCTCAGTAAGACACCTCTGAAACTCAATGATTAGCTTTTTGTTTGTTTGGGAAATCTGACATAAGTGCTATATGTAAGCGACGAGTACCGAAACATAAAACACAATGTAAAAAATATCGACTGAGACAGTGGGGACATCATTTTCCAGGAACTAGTAGATAATTTTGTAAAGTTTGATGGTGCGCCTTCCTTTCACTCATGAGTTTTGTACCTCCTTAATTGGTGGTAAATGCCCATTGTTGTTTCCGCTCTTCATTTGTCAAACCTGAATGAGCTGATATTCTTCCTGCATTTTCTGTTGTCAGTGCATTTCTAGTTTATCTAGGCGGCCCTCGATTTCTACGACAGACGATTTCCAGAGAAATTCTGACTTTGAGCAAGATCGATTAGTAATTACGTGCTGAGCCTTTCAATTTACACATATTGTAATAGTTTACGTAAAATGAGATTCAAAACTCGTGGTGAATTCAAAGAAGTCAAAAAAGGGATAAGTTTGTATAATACATTCAAAACAATTTTCCGAGTTTGTTAATTTGTTATGTTTTGTATATTTTTCAAATTAATGAAACATTCACTGTTAAATAATGCAAACATTGCCCTCCTATCTGGGCCATTTTTGCTGTGGAAGTGCTTCTTACATAAGTGAAATTTTCAATAATGTTCTCAATTTGCATGAATTACATAATTAAGGTTCATCATTTTAATTGACTCCATGGAGAACTATTTCTTCTCTACACATGTCCAGATATATTTTCCAGATTGGAGCTACACAGTTTTCAAACATTATGTTGAAGTTTTACTGTGCGATAAAAGCTGATATTGCTGTTCAGAATATATTGTTTCTATTCCCAGCAAGCTCTAAATTATATTTTACACTGGTGTGCAAAAATTAAAAACGAAGAGGAGAAATTAGCATAACAGCGGAACGAGCAGGCAGAACGGACCGAAAGACCACTCAGGAGATAGACTAGGGTCCGGTACGGTTGGGCATGCGCATATATGTATAGCATGACGTAGGGGAAGGGGGAGTATCGGAAAGGTATAAAGCACACGGGCGGTGTACGCTCAGCAATTCGGTGAAAGCTATTGCACGGTGTACATCGGTTTGAACGACGTCGAGTTGCTGCCATCGTGTGATATGGCCAACAGGCAAACCAGTAGACGACATCTGGATAACTTCACCCGAGGTCGCGTCATTGAGAAGTTGGAAGAATGTCGAAGTGTGACTAGTATGGCCGAGGAGTTCGGGATCGCTCACAGCATCGTTTCACTAGCTTGGAGAGCATTTCAAATGATAGGAACAGTTGTCCGAGAGTTTAGCAGTGGTCGTCCACGAGCAACCACGGCGGCGGACAACAGGTATATTGTCCTACAGGCGAGAAGAGACAGACGGCAAACAGCGGGAGAAATCGCAAGGTACATGCAACAGACAACTGGACGTCCGTTATCGCGTTTTACCGTGGCCAGGAGGTTGCACAAAGGTGGTCTATTTGCACGACGACCAGTACGGTGTGTGCCATTAACGCCTGATCATCGGAGACGGCGGTTTCTGTGGAGCCAGGAACACAAGAACTGGACACATCAGCAATGGGGTCGAGTTCTCTTTACGGATGAGAGCCGATTTAGTCTGACGAGCGATTCTGGACGTATACACATCCGGTGAGAGCAGGGAACACGCAATCACACCCCCAACATCATCGAAAGAGACCGGTTTGGAGGTTGCGGAGTTCTCGTTTGGGACGGTATCATGCTTGGTAACCGTACTGACCTCCACATCTTCTAAGGAGGTTCAGTCATTGGTGATCCGCCATTGTACCGAGGTTGTCCTGCCTCACGTACGTCTGTTTAGAGGTGCTGTGGGTCCTGAGTTCCTCTTCATGGACGACAACGCTACACCTCATCGTACAGTGGCTGTCGCAGAGCTGTTGGAGAGTGAAGATATTCAACGCATGGATTGTCCCGCAAGGTCCCCGGACCTAAATCTAATCTAACACGTGTGGGACCTTCTCGGGAGATGCTTGGCAGCACGTCACCAGCCGCCAGCAACGATTCCGCAGCTGCGATTGGCGCTACAAGAGGAATGGGCCGCGATGCCTCAACAGCTCCTTGAATACCTCGTCCTCAGCATGGACAGACGTTGTAAATCCTGCAACGTCAGGGGTGATAATATCTCCTACTAAAGGCTGGAATTTTTTCGGCAGCCGCCTGTCACACAGACTTTTCTGTCTTCTGTCCGGTTATGCTCGAACCTACCTTTCGAATAAAGTGCCTTCGTATCCTTTGGATTCCTTGTTTGGACGGTTTTGCTCACTTGTCCCATATTCTTACATCTTGGGGATCTTATGGTATGATTTGAGTCAATGTGGAGCACTTCTGCACGACGTTACATTCGAAAAACCGTCTCGTCTTTAATTTTTGAACGCCAGTATACTATTTTGACAGTAAATATTTGCCATGGCTAATACAGATTTCTTTAAGAATTACTGCAAGTGAAACTTCTGACTGTATTTGCCGATTAAAATTTTCGTTCGATCTTCTCCCCATCAACAATTCTTCAGTATCCCGAACTCCCAACACTAAGAGTTTTAAATCCGTAAGATGAGAGTTCTCTTCATACCTCTGTCTGTTGAGGGCATTTTATCATTTTTTTTCTAAACAAACGATTTTTCTATTCGCTTTTACTTGAACTGGTAGACAATTCTTGTATGTGAACTGAGAATTTAATTAACAAATAAGCGTGTTAGCGTGAAATTACTCTACGTACAGTTCTATCCAAAACTTAGGAACGAGATATACATTTTGACCATGCAGAATCTGAAAAAGCCGGTTTACAGCTGTAAGTGGTATCGATGCTAATAGCAGCAGTGAAATGAAAAGAACAACACAAAAAATCATAAGTAATATGTAATAGAGATAGAAAAAGAACAAAATGTTTCGAAGGAGTTATAGTCTCACCTTATGTCAAGAGACGTTCTTCCGTCATCACTGCATAAACAACGACGCAAAGGCCCCAGTAGGGGATATATCCACTACACATTGCAATGAATGTTTGTTACTAGTATACCATGCTTAGCCTCAAGTCGTTTACAGTTCTTGGTATAAAGTATCCCACTCTACCTAAAGAGGGTTCTGGGGCAGAATATTGTACCGAAAAGCACGTGTGCGTTTTGGTTTAGACGGTTTAAAACAGCAGCATTCTATCGAACATTGGACTGAGATCAGGGAAACATGCTTGATAGTCCAGTTGATAGAACCCTCAGCAGCCAACATTTCACATATAACTGTGTGTGGTCAGAATGGCCATTATTTTCCACAAAAATGAAATCTGCATTTAAAACACTACGAAAAAGACGAGAGTGGTGAAGAATCATATCATTGTAATACGGCTGCTCCGTGATTGTTACTGGACCAATCACCCGCCGTTCGGTACGTCTATTTATTATGATTCCGGCTTACACCATGATGCCGCGACTAAAATATATGTTCAGTTTGACGATGTTCCTTGCATTTTAACGCAGTCCCATGTTCTCTCCAGAACAACTGCCGTTTTGAATACGACGAAAGACTGAAACGGCTTTCATTTATGAACATTACTTATTAATCTGAATACCCGTCAACATGAGACATACACCGCCTATGGCGGGATGTACGACTCACCCTGGATAATGGTAGAGAGCGTACGAGTTTTAAGACATATAGTCCTGCTGCCTTTAGTATATTTCCGACTCCGTTTTGCCATTATGGCCAGGAAAATGTCATCCCGCTTACTCGAACAGAGAGGACTGCCTCCAGTAAATAATCTGGCAACGGTTCTGTTTTTCTTATACACTGACAACAGCCGCGACACTATGCTATGCGCTACTCCAAACTCTCTGGAGACCTCGGCCACAATCTCGCCTTCTTCGAGATTGCCGAAAATTCGGCCTCTGGTAAAACCATGCATACAATGTCTCGAGATATTCTTTTATTATCTCAAACACTCAGTTTCTTTCTCCGTCTCTGAAACACGTGAAAAAAAAAAAAAAAAATTGCCGCCCGGTGGCGCAGTGGTCTAAGGCGTTGGCCTCTGATCATTCGTCCGAAGGGGTCCGGGTTCGAATCCCGGTGAGGCATGGATGTTGTGTTTGTCTTACGGCACTGGCTCTCTCCCTTCCCTGGAACCAGTGACCCTAAATTAGGGACGGGCGACTGCTTATAGCCCATTGAGTTGCTCACGGTGGTCGTTAAACCTCCAATCAAAAAAAAAAAAAAAAAAAAAAAAGAAACACGTGAAAATCAGAATGAACTCGTATGGGACATGACTCCGCCTCCTGCCTATGTACACCCTCGGCAGCTGTCACGTGGTCAGATTGCATACGGACTGCTCATCATGGAATATCTTTATACATCGCACGGCACTCGTGTACATCTGTTACTGAGCCCTTTTAGTCCCATGGCGCTTTATAATTTTCATATTTACTGTTCGTTCTTAGGTTTTGGACTGCAGTGTAGTTTCCGCACTGTTCAGGCAGGAAAAGTTCGGTCCTAAAATATAAGATACTGATATGCAGAAGTAAATAATGTTTGGAAATAGTATTCATTCTACAACGGCGACAGAAATGTGGCTCTAGTTCCTCAGAACCAGATTTTGACGAATCTGTTTGATCTGAGAAAATTAAAAATTGTAATTGCAATTGTAATAGCACGGTTTAATTATCGCATGCCTGAAAAGACGTAGTCGAAATTGAGAAAAGGATTGATAAAGATAAGAGAAAGAAAACGTAGATTAGAAAATGTATACGTACCTCGACTTGCCATCATCATATCATTAGAGAGAGCTGAAAACCTCGAGGTCGAATACTGACGTAGAGTGTGGCGGACGAATGAACATTGTACTCAGGCGTGGTATCACAATCTGTATTGAGCCTTAAATAATGCGGATGATAAAACCGTGTGAAACGTGTCCGGAGTTTACAATGATAGATGCCGCAGCATTTCACTATGTTCGAGTTTCGAACTTCAAGTGTTTTGTTCCTTTAAATGCATTTATATTTTAGTTAGCTTATATGAAATATTATGTTAGATTTTCTGCGATGTTGATTGATCTTTCCAATTTTACTTGTGTCTTTTGTCACTAGTTAAGGCTATTTTGTTCATAGATCTTAAACCTTGTGATCGATTATCAGTTTTCCGGTCTAACTGAATGTCCACTGGAAGAAAATGTAAAGCTTTCCACACAAATAGAAAGGAATCATAGTAACGATAACATGAACATTGTACTACAAACATTTTCACGGCACACCTGATGTAGGCTTAACAACAGAAACAGATGCAGGCTGTAATGAGCGTAAGTGCTGATGGAAATGAATTTACCAACCAACAACGACCGCCCTCAATAGGTATTCATTATAATTTTTTATTTCATTATGATTAAGCTCAGCATAGCGTGAAAAGGTTTTTAAGACGTGTAGAACAGAATTATACAGTATATGATATTGTGTACCAAGTATATATTTAACTAATGACCACATATTTGGCTTATTTTCTATATAATAATAGGTGTACAAATTAGCTTTAAGCGTTTTGTGTGTGACGTATACCGCTAATTTGCATATCCGACATTCCCCCGCGTTGTTGTCATGTGACCGCAACTGGTCAGAGTATAAAATGTGACACAAAAGTTTCTTCAACAGCAAAAAGGCACTTGTACATCGGTATGTGAAAGATGGCAAGCGATACTGTATTTATTCAACACCGCATTCCTTAGGAATTTCATCAAGGAAAAACTGCTTCAAAAGCAAGTGCACCGATCTGTTCTGTTCTGGGGGAGAATATTGTATTGAAAAGCACGTGTGCGTTTTGGTTTAGACGGTTTAAAACAGGTGACTCTACAAACCATTTTCAATCGTTTACGCGCAATGGGAAAGATTCAGAAGGAAAGAAAATGGGTGCCACATGACCTGAGCCAGAGGAACAAGAATGAGCGTGTCAGTAGTGATTGAATCTGTTGAATAAACAACACAGAAAGTTTTTCCTGTAAAAAATCGTTACGGGTGATGAAAAGTGGATATGGTACGATAATTCCAAATGCAAAAAAACACTGGTGAAGAAACGACTTCGACACCGAAACGCAATATTTACTCCAAGAAAGTTCTGCTGTGCATCTGGTGGGATATGAAGGGTGCGCTCTATTATGAACTATTGGAGCAGGTTTAAACTATTACTGCTGATCACTGCAAGCAACAATTGCTGCGATTGAACCAGGAAATTTGTCGGAAACGTCCACTCACAGGTATAAAATAGCGTCTCGTGGTATTACTGCATGACAGCGCTAGGCCGGATATCGAGAAATCGGTCATGGCTATGAAGTTTTGGAGCACCCGGCATATAGTCCCCACATAGTCCCTTCAGACTATCATTTGTTCCGATCGATGCAACATGATTTGTCTGCTGTACGGTTCCGAACATGTGACGAAGTGCAAAAATGGGGTGACGACTTCATCGCGTCACACGACGAAGTATTCATTATCTCTTGAATCCGTCAGCTGCCCGACAGATGGCGGAATGTGATAGATAATGACGGCGCACATTTTGTTTTTTAAAGGTATTGTTGTTTCCTCTCAAATTATATGTTGCTTTGTCTTAAAACGCTTCAAAACTTATTTGTACTCCTGATATATTACATTATGACAATTATTAAAGAGTAGGTTTCATTTATTTTGTCTTTTCACACTTGCGTGGAGAAATTTTATAAACTCTTGTTTCTCTTCTGAGTGTAGAAGTTATTCTTTGAATGCATTTGAGAACTTGGACTATTTTTTTCTGCATGGACTACACATTTCTACTGTTTGTGAAAATTTTAACACCAAGAAATAAATCGCGCTATTCAAATAAAATTTATCACACAGGTTCCTCATGTTACAGGAGATAACCGATTACATTTGTAGAACTGTACAAGGTGAAAATCCTCCAAATACGTGACGTCAGTAAATAGATAAATACTTCGCTCTTTCCACGTTTCAGAAACCCATAGCAACCAAAAAATTGCTTTCAGCCGCCGTCGCCGGGGAATTGAAGCCACGGATCTCCCGATATCTAGCCGAACGCGTTAGCTTTACAAGACGGTGGCCAACAATCCACGGTGCTATGTGTATTTTTAAGTCAGCTTCTGACATCATAAATCCGTAAGATGGACTCAGCTATTGAAACGTCTCTATCTGGTGGGCATTAACAGCACTGGCTATATATATATATATTACAGCACTTAAATCCAAAGGGCGAGATCCTAGATGGAAATCCTCCAAAAATGTGGCATCAGTAAATAAATAAATACAACGCTCTTTCCACTTTCCAGAAACACAAAGCAACCGAAAAATTGTTTTCTGCAATCCACCGTGGTGTAAAGTTAACGCGCTCGGCTAGATATCGAGAGATCCGTGGATTCAATTCCCCGGCGGCGGCTGAAAACAAATTTTCGGTTGCTATGTGTTTCTGGAACGTGGAAAGAGCGATGTTTTTATTTATTTATGAACTGTACAAGATTGTTTCGCTTCGAAACTGAAAAGCGTGTGAAGTCACCTCGAGCAACAGTAACAGCCTCTACATGGAGTGGCATTCAAATGAAGAAGTTTTTGATATCGTCCTAGGGAATAGCCTACCAGGCTACTTCTATGCGAGACTAGAGTTCATTTATGGTGACTGGCCGAGGCTCTGGACGGACCAGTCGCTTAGCTACAACGTCCCAGACATGTTCGATATAAAACATATCCGGCGAACGTGCAAGACAGGGAAGAAGCGATTTCTGCCGTACATGGAAGAGGTCTTTTAAATTCCTGGCCTCATGTGAATGAACATTCCCTTCCTAGAATATATAAAACGCCAGGACAACTCTGAAGGAAGAGTATCACCTTTGCCTGTAAAACATCTCCGATGTATCGCTGGCTGTTGAGAGTTCTTTCAATTCGTATTAGGCGTGATCGCGAGTTGAACCCAATGGTGCCCCAAACTATGACGCTTGGCGTTGGGCCGGTATGACACTGCAAGGGGCCGTTCACTACGATGTTTCCGAACCCGTATGCAGCCATCATGGTGCATCAAGCTGAATCGTGACTCGTCAGAAAACACGACCTGAAACGCACATTATTTTGAATTTAGTGCTCCGAAAATATTCTAAAATCGAACGTATACGAAGAGTAATATGAATATACAAAATATACCCATATTTTGCTGTGCTTCAAACGAAAGCAATAGCAGAATATTTCCAAAATACTTTTCTAAGTATGTTCGTAAAAGTGGTGGAATCAAGTAATCGAAATATATCGAATAAATACCCTTCTGAGGGTAAAAGGCAAAAGAACAAAAATGAAATTTTTAAAGGTGGACGTCTAGTGACTTTGCTTCCTATACTTCCAATAGACAAACTTCTGTACACATTTTATCCACAATTAATGCGTTCCGAAGGATGAACATTTGAACATAGATTAACATAACTTCATGCTTGTAATACTTAATATTTTCTAAAATATCACCATAATTAAGCAATCCAACATTTGTTTGTCTACTAACGTCATCAATGTACAGGTCGTGCCATGAAAAGTTATTGATTTTTAATATAATTATGGTTATGGTTTAGAAAATATTAAGTATTACAAGTTTTAATATGAAGCTATTTTAATCGTTGTTCAAATTTTCATCTTTGGGAACGCATTAATTGTGAAGAAATGTGTACAGAAGTTTGCCCATTGGAAGTATAGGAAGAAAAATCTCTAGACGTCCACCTTGTAGAAGTTGTAATTTAGGGTTGAATAACGTACCGCGACTGAAGCCTTTGGAACACTCATCATACCTGATGATGGCACAATAGTTTCGAATGCAGATTTTGAATAGATCACTAAACTGAATTCTCTAGAAATTAGGAACCAGGAAAAATATTCAAAGAGAAGTTTCCTCAGCTTACTTCGTAACGGATACTATCATTTAACTTTCTGTTACGTACTCTAATTTAAGAGTACAGACACCAAAAAGGAGTTTTTGTTTTCTTACTCTTATGTAAATTTTAGTTCACTCTCCTTAAAAAGTTTCTCTCTCTCTATCTCTCTCTCTCTCTCTCTTATTGTTGGTTTGTCAACCAGACACGAGGTCAAAATTGAATGACATATTTGATGAAGCCTGATTAGAATGCTGTTTACGATCGCATAAGATAGAGACTTTTACGGAAAGAGTGGATATGAGATATATTATTCGTAGTATTCCAGCGTGATTGAATCGCTTCAGTTGATATTATACTTCGGTGATATTGAAGCCTCAAATTGTTGTTGAGGATATTCTTATTATGCGAATCTGCTGTATTCAGATGTCGAAGAGCTAGATGATTAAGTATGAAGTAAATTCTATTGTGCGACGTTGTGCTGAGTTGAGAATCTACCATGGACCAATAAATATTGAGTGACCTAGTAAACAGACTTACACTTTCTTTGGCCTAAATGTTATTCAGGGCTTAGTTAGTTCTGTATAGTATATTAAATAACTATCTGGAGCACGACTTAACTTTGCGAAACGTTTCAGATCGAAGAGCGTTTATATTGACGTGTGCTAGGACTTTGGTGTAACATAAACAATTAACGGAATTCCACACACTCACTTAAACACCAGAACACTACAACCTAAACCAGATAATATATTCAACACGTCTGTTCCGTTCGTTCGTCTTTGAGGTAGATGTGCCCGTACAGAATAGTCCGATTCAAAACATTGGTATCTGGAAGCAACGTCTGTGAAAAAAATATACACTCATCGTCAAAAAAATAGTTGTACACAGAAGGACGTGTCGGATTGCAATGCTATTCGGGAGGCAAATACAAGTTACCAGGAACAATAATTGATTAAACAGTGAGACTGATGTGTGAAATATCTATTGAGCTAAACACCAGTAAGTAGTGTTTTTCAGTATGGTGTCGGGCCGCCATGTTTGCTCACACAGCAGGCCAGACGTCTCGGCATGGAGTTGTACAGGTTCCCAATGGTGTCCTGCGATATGCCATCCCATGCAGCTCGAATCTTCTCACGCAGTTCCTGTAGATTATGCGGTAGGGGTGGAGTGTGGATAGTGCGTCCAATAGCAACCCACACATTTTCAATCGGCGATAGGTCTGGCGATGCGGCTGGCCATGGCAGAGTGTCAGTGCGTTGATGGCAAGCTCTCGAGACAGCAGCAGTATGAGGACAAGCGTTTTCCCGGTGAAAAATCGCACCGGAGTGAGCGTTCAGAAAAGGTAGGACCACTGGTTGCCGGGTCTCATTAACGTAACGCTGGGCTGTCAAAGTGCCTGTAATGAAAACCAAAGGCTGGCATCGCAAGCAATTGTACTCCACACCATGACACCAGGCCTTCTGGACGTGTTACGCTCGACAACAAACTGTTCATCTTGGCGCTGACCACGGTGCCTTTCGTTGGTCTTCTCATCTAAGACAAAAGCGGGACTCGTCACTTAAGATCACCCTTTGCCATTCTGTGTGGCTCCATGACAGTCTGGCACGATACCATTGCAGTCTTTGGCAACGATGCAATGGTATTAAGGGAAGTTATCGTAACGGTCTCTTTGCATGTAGTCCTACGTCGTGCAGTTGTCTGCCAATGATGCTGAAACTAATTGGACGATGCATGGAGGGCACCACTGCTCGGTGAACATCCGCAATAGTGGCTGTTGGGGTCACTCCGAGCATGTCGGACAAGCCGTCGGTCCTATCTCTCCGTGGTTCATCTGGGTTTCTCAAACTCTTCCTGTCGCTGCTGCGTGCCTTGTTCTATCCACTGCAGCACACAGCGTGCTATGAAGGATATCCGCCGACCGGTATGGCGCGCAATACGGCGATGAGACTATCCCGCTTCCCATAGCTCGACGATGCGTCTCCTCTCGAACTCCTCCAGGTACTCGAATTGCTTCCGAAAGTTTCTCCGAGGCATACTTCACTTGCATAGGAATCAAACAAAAAAACGGCACAAATCAGCATGGCAAGCACTCGCAACGGGACGACCTTATATAGCCGGTCAGGCACAGCGCTACGACCATTTCTTGCTTGCGTCACATGCGCGGCCGAGCGTGATACTTGAATCATTTGCATGTCTCATGATGCCAAACCTACCTACCAAGTTTCCTTCCTGTAGGTTGCTTCCTTCTGCGTGCAACTATTTTTTTGACGATGAGTGTACATCCGTAGATCTTGCGTTTTTAGGAATGCAGATGTGGATGCTATTTACCTCGTTATATACTTTATATAGATCTTGCGTTTTTAGGAATGAAAATGTGGATGCTATTTACCTCGTTATATACTTTATATAATTTCACTGCTTCAAAAGAAATTATCGATTAAAAATAATACCTTATGTTCTCAAAACTATTTACCACGAAGCACATTTTGCGTACACTTGGAACTTCAAATAATGTAGAGTTTTAAATCTAGGAGAAACAAACTTGTAACATACCTTCCTCGTTATCTCTATATGCAAAACTCTTCTTCAGAAAAAAAAATTCGTGTCGGATAACTTTCAGAGCGGGGAACATTTTGCATGAACTTTTCAGTTTTTTTGTAACAGACTGTGCAGCAAAGCACTTGAACATGCAAAGGATGCCGGTATTCTGCAAATAATTGTTACAAGATAAAATTTCTGCAGTTCCTCAACTCGCCGGTACAGAAAGAACAGAATCTATTTACACGCATATTTTTTACTCGGATTCATTTATATCCATTTTAATACTCTGCTCAAACATAATGAATTATTTTCAGACGTTATTCTTTAACTGACATTTGTCTGCAAGTCAGTTTGTTTTCATCACGGTCAAGCAATATGGCATTGAGTGGTAAATATATTTTGCCAAAGTTTAGAATGCAGAAACAATTTCTTAACAAATATATCATCCCATTCTCCACTCTCTCGAGATGCACACACTGAAGAAAGTTTGATGGATGAGAAGTATCGAAAATAGCGAGCGCTTTAATCTAGAATTTTCTGAGAACAACTGCGGAACAAGGGAAATAAATAAATTGTACTATTCCGTCACAAAGAATTTTGAATTGGGATGATTTTCGGCACAAAACTGTCTACCAAGCACACACAGTTGCTTTTATTAGTGAGAGGTGTTGCAACAGCTGATTTGTGACATAACAGTAATTAAAGGTTAATTTTTGGTCAAGATCATTTTCATAATTTTATTCTTGACGATGATTTCCGTACAGTTTATTTTATCATAGGACTTTATTTTACTTTATTTTATTATAGGTTTCTTAAAATATTAATACTTCAAAAACTAGAATTTTTTATACTAACACATGATTTTGAAATTTAATACAAGCTGATCTAAAATTTCTAAGTTTTATAAAGTAGCCGGCGAAAGGTTAATCTTGACGAGGGTTACTTTCAAAACGTACTTTTTTGGGTAGAATCATTTTTTAAAGAAATTGTTATTGATTAGGATCAATCTTTAAAAAATTCATTTTACTGAAAGCTATTTCCCGAAAATATCTAATAACTATATTCTGTCTTTCCAAACTTTCATTTCGTTGGAAAGTCCTTTACGAAAATTACATGTTATAAAGCAAGTTTTCGGAAGATATCATTTCAATTAAAAGGTGTTTCAGAAAAGTACATTTCAATTTTGTTGTGATTTTGAGATATTCAAAATTGTTAAATTCCTTTTTCTTCAAATCGCAGACGCTCATTAAAAGTGAATTTTTTGAAAACTTTGTTCTTTAAGATTTGTGGAATTTCCATAAATTAGCGTTGCTTGTAAAATTCATAAAAAGGTCATCCCTAAATTACCAAATCTCACTCTCAAGTGCCGATTTCGGAAACTTTACTTTTCTCTGGGATAGTCTTTGGAAAGTTAGTTCCGTGAACAGGGTAAACTTCGAGAATTGACTTTAACGTCTTTCTAAATAATTTCTATCGCTTCCGTTTTACATTCCTTCAACCGATAAATTGATCAAACAGTTTTGTATATGGTTGATACTTGCTCAAAACATATATGTGTTTTCTATCGTGAATATGAGAGTTCTCACCTTTTGAGTGCATATATAAGGTAAGCATGCTTCGAAAATATGCTTCACTGAGTATTCCAGTAGAGCTGCGAATGTAAGATTCGCGCTCATCACAGATCAAGAAAATTACATTAAATCTAATAGTAGTCCCCTAATCTTGATTTTTTAATCTTACGAGAGCAATAATATGATTAACATTTTAATGGTCATAAAACTCTAGAAATCAATCTTCAAAGAAGACTGATTTTGTAGGTTTTGTAGGCTTTACTTTTCATTTCCCTTACTACCGTAAATGATTTTGCGCTTCAACTAATTCCAACGTTTAAGAGATGAACACATAGTGTAAACCTATATTAAGTCGAAGCTTTTCAATTTCTGTTTCCTCACAAGGAATATGCTACTAATCCTATGTATTAACCGACTAGCACGTTGTCTTTATCCTCATCATCGGTGGCAGGCATAGATAGGCTAACTGTCTGCATAGCGAGGGTTAACGAGACTCTGGTGAGGAATGAGACTAGATTGATTTCCGTTGAGTATAATTAACGATATGCTTTCTCGCAATGATTGCTTTACCAATAGCAGTGGCAATTATTGGGTTCCCAAAAGCTAATGTGGACATAGAAACATAACAAGAGGTGCTTAGTAGAGTCCTGTTTCCACGATTTTCAGATATAATTATTATAGTAAGCCCACGGATTCCGAAATAATGGTGCGTTATTGGAATCCTTCTCTTGTGGGGGATAATCAAGTGCTTTTTACGTCGTGCAATGATCGGTTTTATTTACAGCGAAATATTACGCCTTAAGCTTTCACTGTCTTCAGATGTTTCTCCTTTTTATTGTTAAACGTAGGCAAATGAGCTTTTTAAGTACAATTACTGACAATTCATTGGTAACTACTCATATCATGACCACGACAAGGCCCATTTACAGCATCTCTAACATCTGAAACTCACATTTACATAACAAAAACCCGCTGAATTAAATCAAGTCTAGTGAAACCTCTGAAAAGCAAGCAGATTTACCATCAATCGCTTGTCAAGATACAATAGTCTGCAAACTGAAAGATTCAGGAACTGTTCTTTATTGTTCTCTCGCAGATTTCCACTCCTTCGTTCGTAGAGAATACGGTTAGTGTTTAAGCATGAGAAAATAATGCTTTCCTGTGTTTTTATTTATTAATTCGGTCTATTTCGATAAAGGAAAAATCTCGGAAAAAATAATTTTCATAATCGTCGCGTTCCCTTGTTTGATAAAATGTAAGGGACAAATGTGTATATTTCAGACAGATGTTTCCAGTTCCTGCGATTTCGATGCATCGTGATTGCCCTGCAAAATTAGATTTCAAATGTAGAAATTGTCATGAAACAATCTTCCAAAAATATTGCTTTATCCACAGCAGAAGCGCAAATGATGCAAATAAGGGAAAACAAATTCTACTTAAATGACATAGATCCCATTCGGTACATACACAAGGGAGAAGTTAATAAGCATCAATTTCAGCTTCAACTGAAGTGGCGCCCGTAAAAGAACACGACGCTTTCGAAAAGTGACAAAAAGTAGGATATCATGTTTAATTGATAATTATTACCTAAGGCTATAAGTAATTATCCCCCAATAACAGTACGACAAATAATGAAAAATATAGTTGAACACAGGAAATGTGGCCGATTAGAGGTATTTTCATGGAAAAAGTTTTAAGAGTACAGCACGTGATTCTCTCTCTCTCTCTCTCACTCACACACACACACACACACACACACGCACACAAATTTCAAAGTAAATACCCAGTAGATCCAAAAGCATGCAGGAGAGAGGACTTGCGTTCGAATAGTCCCGTGCCGTACCAGGAGAAACACCCCCATAGCATAATTCCACCGCCGCCGAACTTCACAGTTGGCACAATACATTCCGGCAGGAGGCGTTCTCCAGGCAGACGCCAAACCCAGACCCTGCCATCCGAATGGTAGAGGGTGAACCTTGATTTGTCGCTCCAGATAACCAGTTTCCACTGTTCAACGGTCCACTGTTGACTATCTTTGCACCACGTTAGCCGAGCAGCGCTATTGGACTTGATGATCAAAGGATTGTGGGCAGCAGCACGTCCATGAAAACCGAGCAGATGGGCTTCCTTACGGATGGTATTCATCGAAAAACACTCCCGGATGCCTGTTGAAACTCCTCGCGGATGTGGCCCATCGATTTGGTGCGGTTCTTCCGAATTTCTCTGGCCAGCACTCGTCGGTCTCTAACTCCCAGTTTTGTGGGTCTGCCGGGTCGGGGCACATTTCGACAGTCACCTCTCATCTTCCACTTGCCAGTCACGTAGGCCACTGTCGATTTTGGGTACTTCAACTGTCTGGATATGTCACGTATGGATCAGCCATTTCTGCGCTACCCGACGATTATACCTTTCTCGAAATCAGAGAGCTCCGAACTGCGTGACATCTTGCATGCGACTGGTTGCGTTGTTGTTTCCCACACGATATTTAACGGCTGCGGCCGTGACGTGTATCAGGACCGCAGATATCGTCGATTGCAGGGGTGTTCAATTACTTGTTGGTAGATAGTGTATATTTAGCAAGCATACAGAATCGCCTTTATCAAGAGAGCTCGGTTCTGTTTGTGAAATGGCGTTTTTGGGGTCATAAATCAACAGGAGAAACTCTGATCTAAGGTTGACTGATTAAGCTCCTTACGCCACAAGACCTCGATGAAATACAAGTCAGGAAACAACAAATACAACTAAATATGACAGCAACCTACCTTGAAACACGTAGCTCTTTTTCCAGAAATGAAACCAACAGCACAAGCCATAAGAGAGCCATAAATCAAACAAATATAACCACACCCTGTACAACACCAGCCAAGATACTGAAAAAAAGTTACGGTTAAGCAACACTTTTGTCTCGTTCCCCATCTCTCTCTCACTCTGCGATTCTTAATGTCGCTTTCCGTGTTTCTTTCTATCACTCTCAGTCACAGTTCCCTCTTAATCTGATCCTGTCAAGCGTTACTTCCCCCACTTCTCTCTTTCTCTTACCAGATACTCCTGAACACACATCAGAGCCATAACGGTCTTCAATATAAACGACACTCCAGTTCTGTCTTCCTTTCGTAAAGGAAAATATTTTTGCCGGTATCATATGCCACTCTAGCACATGTCCCTATCCCCATCGAAATGATATTTAAAGCGAATGCTGTTCTCTTTCTCTCTTCTGAAAAAGAAAATTTCCCAGTTAACAACATAAAAAGACCACATTCATCTTCCTTCAGCGAATTGTACTACCATAGTATAGTACCTACTATACTACGGTAGTATAGTTCCCTGAAAGTACCTATAGTTCCCCGTAGTTTAGTACGCACTATACCTGTAGTATAGCACCTAATATACCTGTAGTATAGTACCTACTGTACTACGGTAGTATAGTGGATACTATACTGCACTATACTTCCGTAGTATAGTACCTACTATATTACGGTAGTATAGTTACCTGAAAAAAGATGAATGTGGTCTTTATATGTTGTTAACTGGTATATTTTCTTTTACAGAAGAGAGAAAGAGAGTAGCATTTGCTATAAATATAATTTCGGTGGCAATAGAGACATGTGCTAGATTGCATATGATACCGGCAAAAACATTTTCCTTTACGATAGGAAGACAGACTTGAAGTGTCGTTTATATTGACGACAGTTATGGTTCTGATGTGTGTCCAGGAATATCTGGTAAGAGAAAGAGAGAAGTGGGGGAAGAAAACTTGATAGTATCAGATTAAGGAAACTGTGACTGAGAATGATAGAAAGAAACACGGAAAGAGACAGTAAGAATCGCAGAGTGAGAGAGAGATGGGGAACGAGACAAAAGTGCTGCTTAACCGTAACTTTTCCAGTATCTTGGCTGGTGTTGAACAGGGCGTGGTTATTTAGTTTGATTTATGGCTCTCCTGTGGTTTGTGCTGCTGGTTTTATTCCTGGAATAAGAGCTATGTGATTCAAGGTATGTTGCTTTTATATTTAGTTGTAATTTGTTGTTTCCTGACTTGTATTTGATCGAGGTCTTGTGGAATAAGGAGTTTAATCAGTCAACCTTAGATCAGAGTTTCTCCTGTTGATTTTTGACCACAGAAACAACATTTCCCTTGATAAAGAAGGTTCACTATGCTTGCTATATATGGAGAGAGAGAGAGAGAGAGAGAGAGAGAGAGAGAGAGAGAGAGCAAGCATATATATGTATGTATTTATTTTAATTTTATCTGAATTATAAGCAGCTAAAAATATTTCATCAGTTTATTGCAATTTTTTGAGAAATATGGCAATGTGGACATGAACTGCATGTTTCGTTTAGCGTCCTCATAGACAGGAAAAATTTTGCGTTTCTGAAGCTCTGATCTTTGTTAAATTAAAATGAGCACAGAGCTATTTTAATTTATTTAATTAAATTTGCATGGGGTACTGGACGGAACATTGTACCCCAAAACGCTACAAACTTATGACTCACGCTGGTAGTTTTCAGCTGTTTAGTGACTCCATTCAATCCAAGCATAAAATATATATAAAGAAAGGAAATCAATTTAGTCGCTAAGTTAGCTTTCATCATGACCTAGCCAGCTTTATGGCATCCGCTTCTTTCACTCAAGACTCGTTGTGCTCGTCGACAAAGTTAGGCCATATTTAATCTTCAACCTCTAAATTCACCCGGATGTTCGCACTGTCAGCATCCAGGCGTTACTGAATTGTACAAACAGATTCTTCTTAGCTTAGCGCTGAAGCGAGCCCGCGGTGGCGCCCGATGAGCCTTCCAGTCCTCTTGTAGGTCTCAACACAAGACAACTCAATATCGTATTCTGTGATAGCATTACATGATATATCAATACAATAGTTGTTTTCAGTCTCTTTTATAATGAATTAGCTTTATTTACCTTCCGCTAAGCTAATTATTATGAATGATTCTCTTCTTACCAGCTAGCTAATGATATACTTGCACTAAGCTTCAAAATAATGAATTCCCAAAAGGGTGTTGTTACTAGTTAGTTACGAACTTAAACAAAGTCTCAACGCTGTTTATTTATAGTAAGTAATAAAAGTTTATAAACCTAACAGCCAGACAGAGGTCTGACAAAAACTATGAATTGAGAAAGACTGACTTACTGAAAAACTTCTTTATTTCCAAGACTCTTGGTCAACTAAGGCACACACAACACACCACTACATAACAACACACTGCAACGCAACAACCACGCGACACCTCATAACAACACACAACCTCACCTCATAACAACACACAACCCTCAAAGTCTCGATGAACGCGCCTATATACTAGCTACCACCACGTCATGACTTACACTCATTGCCAGATCACATTCAGCTGGTGAAATAACATTTCGTTCAGTAAGAAGATAATTTACATAGTAAAATAAAATAACCAGAGATAGTAAAATCAAAAGGAAAGTGAATATAGAGTATACGTTACACTTTCACGTTACTTGTGCCGTGTGCCTATTTCAAGCATTTAAAAGTTTCAGAACAATGCACAATTATCACTGATTTTTTAAAACGTTCTAAATCATCAACAATACCATTAAGTTGTCGCCCAGTGGATGAGGAGTCCGAGTCGCTGGATTCTGACTTCTCTAACTGCTGGAGGTTGTACTAATTTTTGCAAACCTGTGTTTTCCTTTCCATGGAGCCAGTCTTTTTATATCAGAGTAATGCTCTTATCCCTTATGATTTTCTTTGAAAAGCGTCTGAGAAAATGAACTTTCGAAGCACATCTTTTTGCTGCTTCCCACCTGCAAACTTCAGTCAATATCCATTGTGGCTTAAGTATTCACCGACTGAAAAAAAATATGTTTTGCCGGTGACGGAGATCGAATCCGCAAAATCGAATCATTATCTGTGAGAATAAATATCCGTAGATCTTGCGCTTTTAGTAATGCATACTTTTGTCACTAGTGGAGAAAATGTAGATGCTATTTACCTCGTTCTGTACTTTATCTCATTTCATCGCTCCAAAAGAAATTATCTATAAACAAGAAATATGACACCGAATTTTCGGATGTAATAAGCACGTCTTTTGAATAAGTTCTGACGTGAGTTAAATGTATCAAAGCTATTCAAAGTCAATGGATCCTGTTTGGAAAACAATCAACTGGTTCCAACAATCGATAAAACATCCAGAAATAGAAACATCTACTTAGTTCCACCAGCAGCTAAAACCATGTTACGAATATTAACAAATGGCGAACAAAAAGTTTCTCATACTACAAGGAAGGTACCTCTGACGGAGCTGCACGACTCGTTATAGAACTCTCGAAAAGATAACATGCCCAGATTATTCAAACTTATGCACCCACCACAAGTCATCCTGAAGAAGAAATTGAAGAATTTTATGATGAAATTCGTCATCTAAATAATAAAGGTAAGCAGCACTTAAAGATAATTATGGGACATTTCAATGCAAAAATAGGGCAACGACAATAGAATGAAACTTTAGTAGGTAAATTCGGCACCGGCAACAGAAACCAGCGTGGAAATACTTTCGTAGAGTTTGCAGAGGCAGAAGGGTTTTTCATCTTGAACTCTTTTTTCAAGAAAAAGCCACACAGGAAATGGACATGGAGACATCCAAATGGGACGACAAGTGAAATTGATTACATTATGTGTAACAAAAAATTCGTCATAGAAGACTGCAGTGTGCTAAACAAGTTTAACACAGGTAGTGACCATAGATTGGTGAGATGTAAGATGCACCTCAACACTAAACTCGAACGTAGCAAGCTCATAAGACAAACAAAATGTATTGACATAACCAACCTTAAAAAACACCATAAGGCCTTCAAGTTGGAACTGAAGAACAGATTCTCTGCTTTAGAAGGCCTAACCTCGGAAGAAGTGGATATTTCTTAAGTTAACAGAAAAGTAACCAAAGCTCTTATGGAAACAGCAACAAAATTAGCTGGGTCTAAGAACAAGTTGCATGTGAACAAATTATCAGGAAAAACCAAAATGTTGATGCAAAAAAGAAGAGAGATGAGAACAACTAAAGAAGATGTGACTTCCAAAGTGGAATATATAGAGCTATGCAAGACGGTACGAAAAAGTATCACTGAAGACGTAAGGAAATTCAACTGTGAACTAGTGAGGAAAGCAATTGAAAACAACCAAAGCCTAAAGATAGCAAAGGGACATCTCAGTAAGGGAAGAAAACAGATTATGGCACTCAGAAAAGAAGATGGTTCTGTAACAAGAACGAGATGCGAACTTTTGACAAGAGTAAAAGATTTCTACTCCAAATTATATGAAAGGGATGATACATGTACTCCAGACATCATGAAAGGTACCAGTACCAGAGTTCTCCCAGTCCTCCCAACAGAAGTTGCACATGCAATCAAGAACATGAAGCGGGGAAAAGCTCCAGGAGAAGATGGAATTACTGTAGACATCATACAAGAAGCAAGTGGAGAAATCGAAACAGTACTCGCCCAAATTTTCACTCGATGCCTTAATGAGGGGAAGATTCCTGAGGATTGGAACAACGCCACAATGATCTTGCTACATAAAAAAGGTGACATTGAGGATCTCAGGAACTATAGACCTATCAGCCTGCTATCAGTGGTTTATAAAATCTTCACTAAAGTTCTTTCACACCGCTTAAAGGTGACACTGGACATGGCTCAACCGAGAGAACAAGCTGGATTCAGGAGTGGCTACAGCACAATACATCATATCCACGTGCTGAAAAAACTAATTGAAAGAGCGAGGGAATATGAACTTCCATTGAGCATGGCTTTTATCGATTATGAAAAAGCCTTTGATTCGGTGAAACCATCAGCAGTTACAATGGCCCTGATATCCTGCGGTATTGAAGATGCGTACATTAATATTATTACTAACATCTATGAAAATGCAAGTGCGAAGATTCGGCTGTTTCAAAATACAACACACATATAAATTGGAAAGGGAGTGAGACAAGGTGACACCATATCTCTGAAGTTCTTTAATGCCACATTGGAAAATGTCTTTCAAGCACTAAACTGGGAAAACAAAGGGATAAAGATTAATGGTGATTATCTAACCGACCTTCGTTTTGCTGATGACGTAGTCATTTTTGCAACTACCCCATCAGAGCTTATGGGGTATGATCCAGGAACTTGCTGACAAGAGTAAGGAAGTGGGATTAAAAGTGAACCTTCTGAAGACAAAAATGATGTTCAATGCTTTTACAAGAAATGAAGATTTATCGATTGATGGAGAAAAGCTGGAGATATCAGACACGTACGTTTATCTTGGACAGCAGATATCAAGTGAGGTTCACATTGATGAAGAAATTAATCGGCGTACAAAACTTGTCTGGAGAGCTTTTGGAAGAAACAGCATAATTTTCAAGAGCAATATGCCGTTATGTCTTAAAAGAAAAGTGTTTGATCAATGCATCCTTCCAGTGCTTACGTATGGTGCAGAGACGTGGACCTCAACTAAAAGAGACATACAAAGGCTGCAGACAACTCAAAGAAGCATGCAGAGGTGCATGCTTGGTGTAACCAGGAGAGATAAGAAGAGGAACTCGTGGATCCGAAAAATGACAAGAGTGGAAGACATCATGATCAGAGTTAAATCCCTGAAATGGCAATGGGCTGAACATACTGCCAGAAGGACATACCATCGATAGACAACCGAAATTTTAGATTGGATTCCAAGGGACAGGAAAAGACAGAGAAAAAGACCACATGGAAGATGGGTTTATGAAATTCGAAAGTATGCGGGAGTGACATGGAGGAGACTGGCACAAGACAGACCGTTGTGGAGGAAACTTGGGGAGACCTTCGTCCAGCAGTGGATTGATAATGGTTGACAATGATGATGATGAATACTCTTATCCCTTATGATTTTCTTTGAAAAGCGTCTGAGAAAATGAACTTTCGAAGCACATCTTTTTGCTGCTTCCCCTGCAAACTGCAGTCAATATCCATTGTGGATTAAGTATTCACCGACTTGTGAAAAAAAATATGTTTTACCGGTGACGGAGATCGAATCCGCAAAATCGAATCATTATTTGTGAGAATAAATATCCGTAGATCTTGCGCTTTTAGTAATGCATACTTTTGTCACTAGTGGAGAAAATGTAGATGCTATTTACCTCGTTCTGTACTTTATCTCATTTCATCGCTCTAAAAGAAATTATTTTTAAACAAGAAATATGACACCGAATTTTCGGATGTAATAAGCACGTCTTTTTAATCAGTTCTGACGTGAGTTAAATGTATCAAAGCTATTCAAAGTCAATGGATCATGTTTGGAAAACAGTCAACTGGTTCCAACAATCGATAAAACATCCAGAAATAGAAACATCTACTTAGTTCCACCAGCGGCTAAAACCATGTTACGAATATTAACAAATGGCGAACAAAAAGTTTCTCATACTACAAGGAAGGTACCAGAGACAAAGAGATTTTTAAATCAAACAGTTAAAAGAAGAAATATAGAAGGAAACATGATATAAGTCTACATCTGCTAGCGGAAATTTTTGCATGACGAGAAGGTTGAAAATAGGTGAAAATAATTCTTCATGGAAAAAGTGAAAATCGTTCGACTTTTACGTAGCTAGTGGGAAATCTTTGCTTTACTTAAAGAGAATACTGCTCCACATCTTTGTTGTAGCGAATAGCATACAGTGAAGAAAAAATTCTCAATAGCGTTTTTAGAAACGGTGATACAGCTGCAAACTGATGTACACAAACATCACCTACCGACAGAACTGTGAACTACAAAATTCTTCATATATTAGCCTGAAGTGTTCTACAAGGTAAATGGCATCCGGTGTTGAAAGAATTTTTTTAATCGCACTTTCAGAAGCAGTGATATTGAGAAAAACAGAATAAGCATATGCGCCCCTAGCGCCGAAATTGTGCACTGTTTAGGAAAGGAAATACACGCACAGTTCGCACAGTTAATGGTATCTGACAGAAGAAAAATGTTTTGCAATCGGGTTTTTAGTCCCGCAGGTATTGCTGTGAAGGGAAATGTAAACTTACGCCCTCTGGTGGCAGACTTGTTCGTTAAGAAAATTTTAAAACTATATGAGAAACATATTTTCTGACGGAAATGCTCTATACCAAAGGAAGAATTTTTCAAATCAGACTCTTAGAAGCAGAGATTTCGACAAAACTAAGATATGCTTTTACCCCCCTGGCGTAAAAACCATGCATTATTTTAAGAAGAAAGTATTCTCAAAAGGTTTTTCGGTGTGAGCGGTATCGGTCAACGAAATAATTTTTTCAATCGAGTTTTTAGGAGCTGAAATTTTGATGCAAATACATGAGACGCAGAAATTAACACTTACGCCCCCTGGTTGCCAAACAATTCTCTATCAAATATTAGAAATTCTTCCTAACAGCAGCTGTATCCGGTGCAGAAAGAATTTTTCTAATCGGAATTTTAGAAGCAGAGATATCGAGGAAAACGCTTAGGTAATTAACGCCCCCTAGCGGAAAGTCTAAATGTTACTTGACAATTTTGAAATTATATGAGAGCATTTTTCACCGGAAACGCTATTTAACAAAGAAGGAATTTTTCAAATCGGACTCTTAGAAGCAGGATATACATCTACGCCTCCTGGCGGAGAAACCATGCATTATTTTAAGAAAGAAAATATTCTCAAATGTTTATCGATATGAGCGGTATCAGTGCACGAAATATTTTTTCAATCGAGCTTTTAGAAGCTCACATTTTGCTGGAAATACGTGCGAAGCAGAAAAGAAGTCTTAAGCCCCATGGTGGCCAAATGATATTTTAAAAAAAATTTGGAAATTACAATCAAAATCTTTCCCACCGGGAGCTGTATCTGGTGTAGGAAGAATTTTTCAAATCAGAAATTTAGAAGCATAGATATCGGGAAAGCGCAATTTACCTTTACTCCCACTAGCGGAAAGTCAATGAATTACTTGAAAATTTCGAAATTATACGAAAAACATGTCGCATCGAAAAGTCTATCCAACAAAGAAAAAAATTTCAAATCCGACTCTTAGAAGCAGAGATATTGATAAAAATATGATATACGTCTACGCCCATGGCGGAGAAACCATGCCTTATTTTAAGAAGAAAATATGTCGAAAAGGTTTGTCGACGTGAGTAGTATCGGCCCAGGAAATACTTTTTTGAATCGAGATTTTAGAAGCTCATATTTTGCTGCAAATACATCAGAAGCGGAAATTAACGCTTACGCCTCCTGGAGGCCAAACCGTTTTGTACGAAAAATCGGAAATTATATGCAAAGTATTTCCCATGAGGAGCTGTATCCGCTGCAGAAATAATTTTTCAAATCGGAGTTTTAAAAGCAGAGATATCGGGCAAAACACAATTACTTTTTGCAGAGATATCAGAGGAAACACAATTTACTTTTACGCCCCCTAGCGGAGAATCTATGAGTAACTTGAAAAAGTAACTGTACTTAAAATAATCTTAGAGATTAGTGGAATCGAAAGGCAAAATAATTTTTTTAATTGGATGTTTAGAAGCAAATATATGGAATGAAATGTATTTTGAATTCAATATCATCTGCGTTTACGCCCTCTAGTGGCGAAATTGTGCATCGTAAAAAATAAAAATAATAAAGGGTCATCATTCACACATTTCAAGCTTCCTAAGGCAAAAAGAATTTTACAAATCGAACAATTAGTTGCAGCGATATCGTGTCTACAGGCGGACGGACGAACCGATAACATAAGAACGATCTTTTTTTTTTTTTACAAAAAACTTGCTAAAAATATTACCTTATCTTCTTAAAACTATTTGCTACGCAAAACGTTTTGGGTACGCTTGGAACCTCAAAATTTCTGTCGGTGCAGCTATTTAATTGAGACAAATGCATTCCCAATTAAGCTACGCCGACGGAATTTATCGCTGCAACTCTGCCGTCTTGATATGTGCTTTACTTCTGTAGTAGGTCACCTATACCCCCCTCCGCACTTCGGAAAGGCGAGAGGACGAAATCGCGGGTTTCAGGTCCGTCGCAAACCATGTAGTATGTGTAGAAGTAGGAATTCTAATTAATTCCAGACGATGTGCGGAAGAATCATCACCCATTTTTTCGAAGAGAAGAAGAAATTTTCATTAAATTCAGGCGATGTGTGGAAGGAACATCACACATTTTACGGAGGACCCAACATCCAGTAGATTCATTTGAACAATCGGGCTCCACTGTGAAAACACAAATTTACCTATGGCGGAGATCGAAACCGCATTCTTCTGCCCGGAACCGAATGCTTTCCCAATTAAGCTACAGCGACGGAATTTATGCGCACAACTTTGCCGTCTTGACATGTACTACACCTGTGCAGTAGACTCTGACAGACGTTTTTCTTTTTCCTCTTCCTCTCTTTTTCTCTCACTCTTTTTCTCTCGTTATTAAATCTACCGTTTTGATATGTGATATGTTTCAAGTTGCTCTGAGAAATACCACACCTCTTTAACAGAGGAATACATTTACCACACATCACCACTTGTCTGGGAACGGAACGACACGTCTTAGATCTCGTTGCCCGCCATGTTGGCGCAGTGGTCTAAGCGATGGCTTCTGATTATTCGTCCGAGATGGGTCAGAACCTAGAAGAGGCATGGAAGTTGCGTCTGTCTTACAGCATTGCCTCTCTCCCTTCCCCAAAACTAGTGGCCCTAAATTAGGGACGAACGGTTGCGTATAGAGCACTGTGTTGCTCACGGTGGTCGTTAAACCCCCAATGAAAGAAGAAAAGATCTCGTTGAATGTCTTGTGCATTTTCAGTTGTAGCTTGGAACACTCCAGACATTGGATCTGAAACATTAATTGGAAGCATATTTATCCCAAATGTTTTGTGAAGTTGCATTTCATACTTTCATACACAAGTTGGAAAGCAGCACCACTATGTAAATCAAGAATTTTTAATAACCAAAGTTGACTCTTAAATTTTCTTCCCATGTTGTTGCTAAAACCTAATTCTGTAATGTGTTGTACATCGCAGACGAAGTGACATCCGTTGCCACAGCACAGTAGTACACGAAATTTTTACTGTATTTTGAATGTCAATAGAGTTTCATGGTTTTAACGCGCATTAATTTTTTAATCAAAGCTCAGGTTTACAGGAATATTATATAAAAGTATTAGACAAATGTTATCTATTTTTCAATATACGTATATGCATATACTGTATATATACAGTATATACATATATACACCGTATATGTATATATTGCTTAGGGGTTTAATGACCACCGGGAGCAATTCAGTAGGCTGTAAGCAGTCGCCCCGTCCCTATTTTAGGGCCACTGGTCCCAGGGAAGGGAAAGAGTCATGCCTCACCCAGATTCGAACACGGAGGGACTCGGACAAATGGTCAGAAGCCATCGCTTGGATCACTGTGCCACCGGGGATGCGGCAAATACCATATACAGTATGCTAGCGAAGATAAAAATAAATCTATGTCATAGATGTTAATGAACATGCTACATGGCAACAACTGAATGCGGCATTCCTGCGTCAGAAAAATAAATAAGTAAATTAAAATAGAAACTTTTAAAATGAAGCAGGTATTCTGTCGGGCGTTTGTATTTTCATAAAACTCCTTCCCAGGAACTAAGCATCTGTATAAAAAACTATGCTTCATTTCATCCATTATGGAAGCACGGTAATGTTTCACTCATGCAAAGAGATTGAGCTTTTAAAGGAATTCTCGCGTATTGTGCGAAAAGACGTGCGTTCATAATTTTTTTATACTTAGAGGTATTATAGTATTTTAAGGTTGTGTTTTTGATTACAGATTGCTCTTTGAAATAATAGAATTTCCTTAACCTTAACAAATAAAGTACGGGTAGGTTCGTTTGAATGAACAACTTACGTAAAGATTCAAGTAAACTTTAGTTTACTAGGATCTTTGCGCAAATGCATGTTAGGTTCTGCATAATTTTATTAATTTTCAATATTTTTTTTATTTTTTAGTCTTTGTCTTACTGGCTTGTTTCCATATGTTAGGATGCCCCAAAGGTATTTAAGGCTTTATGGGCTCGAAGATCGTGGTTGGCAAAATTTATGACTGTACCTTGTGTTGAGTAAGTATATTTAATGCGTTACTGCTCAGTGATAATGCTCAATTGATGGACAAGTTACACCTGTATTATCTTATAGAATATAGAACCCAGTATAACTATGCCAACAGAAAGAGAGAGAGAGAGAGAGAGAGAGAGAGAGAGAGTGGGTGTGGGCATTTTAATTATTTTTGTGATTTTGCCGCTTTTGGTATTGTTAGGTGAGTGCCTCATTGCCTATTCAACAAAATCATCGTTGATATCCAAAAATCGACAGTTTTGTAGTCCTCCAAAACTGTGTCAAACTGGAAGTATCTGCGTTGTTGTAATTTTACATTTTGTTCATACTTAGAAGAAAAGTAAAATGAGTTCCAGTAGAAACTCCAAACTAATACAAGTGCAGTAGTGAGTGAGGCGTAAATAAAAAGTCGAATGATGAGCGCAATTCAAGAAGCAAAATTTGACTACCCTCCCCAAAACTGGAGCAAACACTACTTCTTACTTTGGAAAAACATAGAAAAAGGTAGGGTGTTCCTACCACAAATAGTAATATTTTAATTAATTTTTCAGCAAGTAGAGGAATTGCATAAGATTTATCAGCGGATCTGTTGGACCTTGAAGTAAGGAATTTCCTAAACTTACGCTGACGGAAAAATAATCCCAACACCACGAAAAAATAATTGTAGAGGAATGAAATGGCGGCAATACATTTGTATAGGTAATATATTTAATCGATTAAGTTTTCAAGATCACAGCTTAATGTAAGCGCGAGAAGAACCATTTTAAATGTGAAATGCTGGTACATTAATAACCGGTGTAACCGCCAGAATGTTGAATACAAGCACGCAAACGTTCATGCATTGTGTCGTTCAGGTGCTGGATGTCAGTTTGTGGGATGGAGTTCCATGCCTGTTGCACTTGGTCGGTCAATACAGGGACGGTTAATGCTGTTTGGGGGTGACGCTGGAGTTGTCGTCCAATGATGTCCCATACGTGCTCGATTGGTGAAAGATCTGGTGATCAAGCAGGCCACGGCAACATGTCGACACTTTGTAGAGCATGTTGGGGTTCAACAGTGGTATGCGGGCGAGCGTTATCCTGTTGGAAAACACCCCCTGGAATGCTGTTTATGAATGGCAGCACAACAGGTTGAATCACCAGACCGACGTACAACTGTTCCGTCAGGGTGCGTGGGATAACCACGAAAGTGCTCCTGCTGTCATAGGAAATTGCTCCCCAGACCATAACTCCAGGTGTAGGTCCAGTGTGTCTCTGCCGCAGACAGGTTGGTTGCAGTTGCTCACCTGGCCTCCTTCTAACCAACACATGGCCATCACTGGCACCCAGACAGAACCGGCTTTCATCAGAAAACACAACAGATCTCCACTCCGTCCTCCAATGAGCTCCACTGACGTCGCAAACGGCAGTGGTTACGAGTAAGTAAAATGCACGCTACAGGGCGTCTGGCTCGGAGCTGTCCTTCAAGTAACCGATTTGTAACAGTTCGATGTGTCACTGTGGTGGAAACTGCAGCTCGAAGTGCTGCCGCAGACGCGGTACGATGCGCCACGGCCATACGCCGTACACGGCGGTCTTCCCTCTCAGTAGTGCCACGTGGCCAGCCGGAACCCGGTCTTCTTGAGGCAGTACCTTCCCTTGACCACCGGTGCCAACAATCATGCACGGTGGCTACATTCCTGACAAGTCGTTCTGCAATATTGCGGAAAGAAAATCCACCTTCTCGTAGCCCTATTACACGACCTCATTCAAACTCCGTGAGCTGCTGATAATGGCTTCTTCGTCTTCTTATAGGCATTCTTGACTCACATCAACACCCTACGTGGAATCTCAACGATAACTAACGCTCACGAACGTTACAGCGCGTATTTACAGTAAACCTGCTTTGCATGTTCCGAGGGGCGCTACTAGCGCAACACGTATACGCCGAGCGCGAAATTTGCATAGACGTCATCTTACAGATGTACTCTCACCACCTACCAACTGTCGTTTATCTAACACAACAGCTTCTTGGTGTTGGGATTTTTTTTTCCGTCAGTGTATTTACAAAACATACGATATCCGGAAAAACGCGTAAACAGAAGGCTGTCCCATGAGTTTCGAAACGTGTTATTTGTTTTAAATTTTTTGAACATGTCGTCTTTAACTTGTTTGATTTAGGTATTTCTTCCTTGACGTTTGGCACGAAGAAAATCAAAAAGTCTGTGTTCAAAAGCTTTTCTTCACAGACACATGATGTAAAATTACACAAAACATTTACCCATCAATGAATGGAATTTTTAGTTCGAATTCCCTTTGTTTTCTAATTTGTCATAGGATAAAACTATAGGACAAACTTTTCTGCCTATTTGACTAACCAATTGTTTCTCCGCTAGCCGCTGCTGAGAATGGTTCAGCATTCATCAGGTTTTAGTTATCTGCTTTAAAGGCTTCGTCTGATTACAGTGAAGAATATTTCTTTTTATGGCGTGTAAGAGAAAATAATTTTGTTCTTTTAACACGTTAACTACACTTTTAATATGTTATCAACAACCATTTTGGGGTTTATATCTCCCTCAACATGAGATAAAGTAGAGGCTATGTTACCGAAACCACAGGAACAATCTAGAAATACCAATAGTTATAATCAAAATAATGCATTTCTGTTAAGATGTCAGATAATGTTTCTTCTGTAAGACTGATTACATTTAGTCTACGTGGCAAACATTTCACAAGATTCGTTAAAAACCGGCATCCATCGCTCACTAATGTCAATGACCTTTTACTCGTAGCGCGATATCTTACACATGAAGTTAAATTAATATAGATCGAGGTACTGACTTGGCTACCAAGAAGATATCTTTGCTGGTACTGAGTTGGCTACCAAGAAGATCTCTTTGAGGTTGTCCGCAAAATATACCATAGTTGATTTTTCTGTGGGATACAGTTTGTTGTAATACCGAAAAGGGACAACACACTGTTATTCATACTAATGCCGATAAACACAATTTAACAATTTTAATATCCCAAATAGGACTTACTACTATACGGTTTCATCACTACATTTTCAGTAGCGTTCTTCAAAACCCAGACAATGCCACCTTGGTAGTAATGTTTACATAATCCGAGAAAAAACAGCACTGCAACGAGATTTATTCCTCCAAAATACCTGTTTCAATTGATGCTGGATACGTCGTCGTTTCTAAACTCTTGTTATTAATTAAGAGTCTATGGGCGGCAACGAGCCTAAATAGATTTAATGCATGAAACACTCTATGGACTATTCGTAATTAGTTGTTTCTTTGAAAATCTAAATTTTCAATAAAATGACAGGTGGCCCTAGACTTTTGCAAGTGACTGTATATGTTACTAGCAATGTCTGAAATTAGGCATTGTACAGGATGACTCAAAAATCTGTAGAATGCCAAAACCGGGACGTCAAAATATGAAACGCTTAGCATTTCACACATTTCATAGGCATTCTATGCAATGCCAAAGACAATCAGAAATATTTTTAAATGCTTATATTGGGTTGTCGGAAAAGTCATGACGTATTTTGGCACCCGATGGCGGTTGGGCGGTTTTGGAATTACTAGAGGCATGCTCAGCTCTGTTATCGCTATGACATTCGACAGGTGCCAGTTCTAGCACCTGTCGAATGTCAGTCTAAAAGAAATAGTGAGTGATTCGGTTGATTTGCGGAGATCTGACATCAAGTTGAAGATGGAAGACCAAACGGTGCATTTTCGCCATATTTTCCTTTTTTTAACTTCCGTAAAGGGAAGAACGCGCGTTAGGCTTGTGAAAAGTTGGGGAAAGTGTAAGGTAATAATGCTCTACAAGAACGTCAGCGCCAGCGGTGGTTCGCAAAATTCCGTGCTGGTGATTTTGACCTCAACGGTGCTCCTCGGTCCGGCAGGCCAACCGAGGTTGATGACGACCAAATCAAGGCATTGATCAAATCGAACCTACCTTACACGACGCGAGAGATTGCAAACATATCGCACATCCATCATTCAAGCGTTCACGACCACCTGAAGAAGCTGGGATACGTAAGCAAGATCGATGTGTGGGTTCCTCGTGAACTCAAAGAAGTTCAATTGACGACGCGTATAAACATCTGCGATATGCTCATTAAACGTGAGGGAAACGATACTTTTTTGAAGCGACTGATAACTGGTGACGAAAAGTGGATTGTGTACAAAAGTGTGCTGTGCAAACAGTCTTGGTCCCGACGTGCTGCTTCACCTCAAACGACATCCAAAGCAGACATTCATCAGCGGAAGGTTCTGGTCTCAGTGTGGTGGGATTTTAAAGGTGTCGTGTTTTTCGAGCTCCTACCACGGAACCAAACAATCAATTCGAATGTGTACTCTCGGCAATTGGACAGTTTGAACGAATCCATCATCCAGAAACGTTCAGAGCTCGTTCATCGTAAAGGTGTTCCATCACGACAACGCGAGACCACACACAAGTTTGATCACCCACCAAAAATTACTGGAGCTTGGGTGGAATGTGTTGCCACACCCAGCATACTCGCCTGACCTTGCGCCGTCAGACTTCCACTTGTTTCGCTCTCTTCAACAGTCCTTACGTGATATAACGTTCAATTCAGATGAGGCTGTAAATCAGCACCTTGTAGAGTTTTTCGCCACGAAAGACAGGTCCTTCTATGAACGAGGCATTCTGCAGCTCAATGAAAGATGGCAAAAGGTTACCGAACAAAATGGCCATTATATCACTGATTGATCTTTGTTCTTTCTATAAATAAATGACCTTTGTAAAACATGGCCAAAATACGTCATGACTTTTCCAACAACCCAATAATTCAGATTTTAACTGCTTATAATTTCATTATATTTTTAACTGCTTATAATTTTGTGCAGGGCGGGCAGCAACTCGACTGGCTGATAGTGACTCAGTAAGGTGCTGGAAGGTGTTTACAGGTATGTGGAGCCAGGCTGACTGCAGTGACAGCTGCTGGAGGGTGCGTGGTGGAGGATCCATAGAGTAAACAATACGATTGAGATGCTCAATTGGGTACAGATGAGCATCTCAATCGTGATGAGCATCTCAATCACACCGCAGATGCTGGTGTGATCTCAATGAGCATCTCAATCACACCACAGATGCTCAATTGGATTTAAGTCTGTGGAATTAGGGAGCCACGGAAGTACTTTGAAGTCTTCATCGTGCTCTCCCAACCACTCTCGAACATTTCTAGCTGTGTGACACGTTGCATTGTCGTGCTGGAAGATCCCATCCGCCCCAAGGAAGACAATCAGCATGTATAGGTGTACGTTGTCTGCAAGGATGGATTCATAACGAAGTCGAGTGCCTTCCACAGGTATGAGTGGACCCAGAGAATGCCACGAAATTATTCTCCAGACCTTATCGCTGCCGCCACTAGCTTGTGTTCTTCCAGCAATGGTTGAAGAGGTTTGTTCTCCGATGTTTCTCGTTTTATACGCCAACGTCCATCCGTTCGATAAGCAGAAAACGTGACTCATTGGAGAAGGCAATCCTTTCCCAATCAGCGGAGGTCCAATTCTGATACTGCCGTGCAAATGTAAGCCTTTTCTGCCTATGCACCTTCGTTAGCATAGGTGCAGTGATCATCTGTCTGCATCGGAGCCTCATACGCAGCAGATTCGCTAAACTGTTGTTTTAGACACACTTCCGGTATCCCCCTGGTTCATTCGGCTAGTGAGTTGCTCTACTATAGCGTGTCGATCGGCAGTCACGCTCCTTCGAAGCCGACGTTCACCTCTCACATCAGTGGCACGTAGTGCTCCGCAGTTTTCACGTCGCTAATTAGTAATGATACCAGTTCTCCAATTTTGATGCACTTTAACCACAGCAGCACGCGAACAGTTCACAAACTGCGCTGTTTCAAAAATACTGCCACCCTTGGCCCGAAAGCAGATAATCATCCCTTTTTGCAAATCTTATAAATCGCTCCTTTTATCCATGACAGCAACGAGTGATATGTTTTCAGATTGTCTACAGCACACCATATATACCTTCAAAGCATGCTCACGACACGTGCCTTCTTTCATTGGCTAAGCGTTGACGACAAAAGAAGGATGTGGTAACAATAATGTGACTCGACTGTGTATATATATATAAATATATGTATAAATACTTTCGCTAGTGACATTTGATTTTCACGTGACGAGGCATGTGACTTTCAACGCGCGCGTTAAAACGGCGCCAAAGCATCGTCTATGATGTTTTTGTTTTCACTTGGCGAAGCATGTGACGTTCAACGCTCGGTTCAAGCGGACAGTATTTAGTAGTATCGCCATTTGCATTTCTGTCTATGTTCAGCAGTGACGAACACGCGAGTTACAATTTGAGCAGCAGACGTTAGCCCATACTGGGTTGTATGAGAATGGTGGAGCAAAGTGTAGTGTCACAAAAAGAATAACTGTATGTTAACATGCAACGACGATTTTTTACGCTTTCCAACCGTAGGTTGAAGAAGCGTATATGCTCCAGCTTTGTTCGTCCGCCTGTCCGCACGATAACTCACGTGAAAATGGTTCGATTTCGACGAAATTTTAGTATGTGGTAGGGGACCACCAGGGGACGAACCCTATTGAAAATGGGTGAAACAGGGTCAAAGGTCAGGACATAGGAGCGGGATCCATTGCATTGCTCTTATGCGTCATAACTTGCGTTAAAATGTTTCCATTTCGATGAAATTTTAATATGTGGTAGGGAACCACCTGGGGACGATCCCTATTGAAAATAAATGAAATGGGGTCGAAAGTCAGGACATAGGAGCGGGATTCATTCCATTGCCTTTATGCATCATAACTTGCGTAAAAATGGTTCGATTTCAATGAAATTTTAGTATGTAGTAAGGAACCATCTGGGAACGAACCGTGTTGAAAATTGGCGGAATGGGGTCAAAGGTCAGGACATAAAAGCGGGATCCATTTCATTACCTTTATGCGTCATAACATGCGTAAATATGGTTTGATTTCGATGAAATTTTAGTATGTGGTAGGGAACCACCTGGGCACGAACCCTATTGAAAATGGGCGAAATGGGGTCAAAGGTCAGGCAGGACATAAGAGCGGGATTTGTTCTGTTGCCCTTATGCGTCATAACTTGCGTAAAAATGGTTCGATTCCGATGAAATTTGAGTATTTGGTAAGGAACCACCTGGGGACGAACCCTATTGAAAATGGGCGAAATGGGGTCAAAGGTCAGGGCATAAAAGTGGAATCCATTCCATTGTCTTTATGCATCATAACATGCGTAAATATGGTTCGATTTCGATGAAATTTTAGTATGTGGTAGGGAGCCACTGGGGACGAACCCTATTGAAAATGGGGTCAAAGGTCAGGACACTGGAGTGGGATCCATTCCATTGCCCTTGTGCATCATAACTTACCTAAAAATGTTTCGATTGCGACAAAACGTTATCATGTTGTTCCGGTGGTATAGTGAACCAGTTCTGTTGAATATCAACGAAATGGGGTCAAAGGTCATTGCACAAAAGCAAGATGTATTCAACAGCCATTATTTTCATAACTTCCGTAAAACTGCTTCTATTGCGACAAAACTTTAGTATGTTATTCTTAAGGTATACTGAACCTGTTCTGTTGAATATCATCGAAATGGGGTCAAAGGTCAGGACACAGGAGCGAGATTTATTCCACAGCCATTCTTCTCATAACTTCAGTAATAATTTATGGTATGTTAGAAAGCGTATCATAATCATGCATTGCATGATTTTACTAACTTGTATGAAGAATTATGCTGCTAAAATCGGTGTTTTCTAACAGAAACCACTTACCAAAAAGTTCATGAGCTATGTGAAAAACGTTAAGACGACCACTAAGAAGAAACCACGTGACTATAGGCTGCTGAATCGCTATGTTATCCTGGTGGTAGAAAATAAAAGTAATTTGATTTATCCTATTAAAGGAGGCGTCAGTGCTATCCAGTTTTACGTCATGGACTCTGAGATATTTAACGTACTTCATGAGGCTCATTTGGCCAGAGGTTATAGTTTTCCTGCTCATTGACCATGGTGGACGTGACAGAATGTTGAAAGAAGTTTCAAGAAAACACAAGAATACTACTCGTCATGACATTGAACTCTAAATTTACCTTTGTTAGCCGTGTCAGAAAAAACAACAAGGTATTAAAAAAGGTCTTGTTGTGTGAAGCCTATGTTTTTTTCTGATTTCAGTTCCCGCTGCCAGGCCGATCTCATCGATTTTCAGTCCCATCCTGAGAGGAAATACAAGTTTAAAATGGTCTACCAAGACCATCTTACTAAGTTGATGATTCTATTTTCATACTTTGCCTAAAACGTCCTTATCGTTTTATATAATTCCTAGGATTTATATAAAATGCCTAGGAAAAGTATATTTTTTCACACATTGCCGATAAAAGATATATATTTATGTATTTATTTGAATTTTATCTGAATTATAAGCAGTAAAAACTATTTTAATCAGTTTATTTTAATTTTTCGAGAAATATGACACTGTGGAGGTGAACTGCATGTTTCATTTAGCGTCCTCAGAGACAGGACAAAATTTGCGATTCTGAAGCTCTGATCATTCTGAATTTTAAAACTGAATTAACATTTTTGAAATATTAATGTACAAATTGACTTTTCTCTTTATATTTAACTATTGCGACTTGGTAAGTTACATTGATGGTAATTAAAATTTTAAACTATCAATGTGCTCAATACATAAATTTATGATAATCAATATGAAAAGATTTTTTACCGATTACTTTTTTCATGTACTATAACAGATAAAAATTCTGGTAGATTTTTCGTTACTTAAGTATCACTTCTGTTTCTTTAATATTTAATATTCGATAATGATAATTAGCCTTAACATTATTGGGAGCTTCCCTAATTTTCCGCAACTGCCGCCAAACCCATTCATTGTTTACATCTCTTAATTTCCTCTCCGTTTGTGTCAATCATTCCTTTCGTAACTTTTAGGTCTTCCGCACATGCCTTCTTCATGTAAAAAGCAAAGGTCGAAAGAACGAGTGGTAGGTGTTAACTTCTTACACCTAAAAGCCAAAACGTTATGACCAAATGAAAAATATGACGTTGGTTCTCCACGAGCCACCAAAACAGCTCTTACCCGGGGACGAATTGACGTCACAAGATTTTGAAAGGTGTCTTGGGGTGTTTGGAACTACAAGGGTACCAGCAGATCCTTTAGTAAGTTACGTGGTTGAGCAACCGCAGATCGGATTTGTTCTTCCAACACAAAACATATGTTCGATTGGATTGATATCTGGGGAATTGGGAGCTAACGGCAAAACCTGGAAGTCTTTCACATGTTCCGCGAACCATTCTTGAACAATGAACCATTCTCGAAACATTTCTTTCATGTTCCGTGAACCATTCTCGAACAATGAACAATTCTCGAAACATGTCTTTCATGTTCCGTGAGCCATTCTCGAAACATGTCTTTCATGTTCAGCGAACCATTCTCGAACAACGAACCATTCTCAAAACATGTCTTTCATGTTCCGTGAACCATTCTCGAACAATGAACAATTCTCGAAACATGTCTTTCATGTTCCGTGAACCATTCTCGAACAATCCCAGCAGTTAGCATGACGCATTATCCTTCTGACGCATTATCTACTACTAAATGGGAATACAGCTGCGATGAAAAGATTACCTGATCTACAGTGATATTTAGGTTGGCGGTAGAGGTTATAGTTTCCTGCTCATCAATGACTTGACCCAGTGTTTCACAACAGAACATTGCCCAAAATATTATACTTCCTCCACTGGCTTGTTTTTGTCCCACAGTACATCCTGATGCCAACACTTACCCAGGTAAACGATGCAGACGTACCAGACCTTCAACATGCTGTAACAGGAGATGAGATTCATCGGACAAAACAACCTTCTTCCAATCACTCAAGGTACAGATTTGATGCTCGTGTGATGACTGTAGGCGCTTTCGACAGTGAAACGAGGTTAGTAGGGGCATTCGGTGAGACCTGCGTCTACGCAGCCTCATTCTCAGCAGGGTTCGACATACTCTGTGCTGTGATACGTTACTCTCGTCACCAGCATTTAAATTACGGGCGAGTTGCTCCAGATTATTCCTTCTGTTGGTTTGTACGATACAGGATAGCCTTCGCTCACTTCTAGCGTCGATGAGCTGTGGTTGACCCACACCTTGATGACGGTTCCTGGTTTTTGCCTCCTTGAAAAATTTTTTGAAGGTATATACTAACCCCGGCTGACTGTGAGCAACCCCCACAACCCTTGTCGTTTCGGAAATGTTCTAACTCAGTCGTCTGTCCATTACAATTTAGAATTTGTCAAAGTCGCTTAAGTCCGCTGCTTTTCTCATCTGAAGAAGAAGAATAACACTGATTAGCAGAGCTCAGTATCAGGTGTTATTTATACCGTTTTATGACCTTCACATCCCCACGTCGTGTACCTGCAGATCCTTCGATTTGTATAAAAGACCGCTGGCCATAGTGTTTTATCACTTCAGTATATTTCCCAGTACTTCTTAGAGGTTTGGTTGCTGTATTTTCTAATAATATTGCAAAATCGGAAAAGTTTACCATTTCAATCATGAAGAGCAGAGAGAATGCTAACATGGATGTTACATCCGGGTTAGAGACTTTGTTATCACACTCACAGGCTGAAGACAAACGCACAAAATCCCACCTAGGTGTCATTGCTGTTGACGAAATTTTACGATTTAACTAATCGATTTTGAATGGATACATATTTCTGTGGGTAGATGATTATTGTACAAATATTGTCATTTTCTGAATAGGTACTGGGTGAACTGTACCATTGGACGAACATCCTATTGGACCAATAAAAACTGGATGAACGAGGATTGGCCCAAATCGTCTTTCTATGAATTATCAGGGATCGTTTTTCGCTATTGCGTTCCATCTTTCGTCAAATCTCTTTTTAAATATTTGCACCTCTTGTATGATCCGTTCAGTACCATTTTACATAATTTTATTTTAGTACATGAACTGGTAACACTCTCTCAATCTTAATTTTACTCTTCTTATTTTCGTCAGTTCTAAGCTCATAAACCTACTTCTGCATGTCTTTCATGGCTTCTCAGAGCAAAGCCACGCAAGCACAATCTAGTTTCTTGGGCTTTCTTCTAAATCTCTGCCACTTGAAAGCGCACTATTATTGTTAATTCTATCTCTTTTGATAACAAGGCACATACAAAACACTACCTTTATTTCGTCAATGCTTAATTTATTTTTCTAGGATTCAACGACAAGCATGTCTAATGTTTAATCGGAGTTAAATTAACCTTTGGGAGAGTCGTTAATGAGTTTAAAAGAGCAGTAGAACAAAAACATAACACTCTACATAGAACAAATGAACTGACAGCAGATGCTTTGATGGCTCAGTCGTTTCATAAACAAATAATAGGTAGAGGGGGTTTGAAGGATAACAATACGTTCAGTCCTGTAGATTACGGGAAGAATCCTAATTTATTTTTTAGAAAAACAGCTTAAGGAGATTTCGCACCTTATTGAAACTTACAACGATAAAAGATATTGTGCTGTACCGGCAAGAAAACACCCGGTAAAAATGAGCAGGTTTAGTGATGAGTTGATCTTTTGCTCTGTTGATGATTCACACAAGCATAATTTCTGCTGCGTGGCTCATAATAGCACTCCATGGTTTGAAAAATCGCGTGCAAACCATGATGAATTTGCAATAATATGATAAAAATGGAAGACAAAGCGATTGACACCCTGGCTCAAAACGTGATTTGCGCCCGTTGGAAAACAACAATTAATCAGATTTCTTTGGCTTGTTTCTCTGATAGACGAGTAATGAACCCTTTCAGAATCTAATATTAAAAATTATCTCCTGAATTTCGTGATTGTCTCTATTCTCCCATTCTCTCCTTCTAAATTTCTGTTGTTGGTTTCAGAACAAGGAAAGTTAACCAACACCCTAAGGACAAACATACTGTCTATGACACACCGGGCATTAGAGCTCAAACTCAACCTACTGGAAGTTTCAAAACTTCGCTGGAAATCACTCGAACACCTTGCATACATGGGCGACGGCAGGACGACTTCGACGATAACAGAACTACCCCTAAACCATTCGAATACCGTGAGATACAAGGACGAAGGAGAACGACAGGACGATGTGAAGAGACTTCAGCATCGCAAATCCTACCTGCGAAAACACGGCGGTTATTCAAGAAATATGCGAAGAGGACTTCAATTGAAACTAACTGATAGGAGGACTTCAATAGAAACTAACTTTGACATATTTCACGAGTTATACGAAAGAAAAAGAAAAAAAAATACTAAACATTCTACAACCAGGCTTTCCATATGGCTAAATTACTTTAACTTTTTCAGCAAAATCTTTGGAACGTTTCCGGCGTCGTCATTGACATGCGTTCGTGGTACATACTTCTTTCGTCCGCTCAACCGGTGTTCGGAGTCTGAATCAGTACACCTTCCTTTTGACGACAGAGTGATAGGCAGCGAAACAATTCCTTTTTCCGAACTGCTTTTACGGTGAGACTTAGTGGAAAGATGAAATATCACTCGAAGGTTAAACTTTGCAGATATACATCTATGTCTCACTGCATCAGCTAAGGCGTCCTACCGTGAGCAAGAAAAAAAATTCAGCCCTCTCGGAGTTTTGAAATTAGTCAGTCCTCAGTCATTTTGCCCTAAGCTACATGCCTAGAGAACCAGCACATTTTTTTTGCAGCTACTGCTTAGCTTCAGCGATATTGTTGTCTCTAACAGAAATATCATTTCTTCTGAATCACCGAAGTACTCAAAACGCTTCTACATCTTATTTTTTGTGATCATCATATATTGTTCAACTCGGTGTTTACATAAATTAAAAGAAATGAGCAACCATAATGTATATTAGAACGAAAAGGAATGAACGGAAGTTTTTCAGTGTGTATAACTGCAATTACGTGTCAGTCTAACAATATTGAAAAACATTTTCTTAATTTGAAATATGCATTTAAAATTATTTGAACAGCATTTGACGTAAGTCCTGCAATAAAAGAGGACTATAAGGAAACCCTTCCTAAAGGAATAAATTGTTAATGCTTTATGCTGAACTTCGTGTCTCATCCACTTCGGATAATCCATTTAATTTAAATAATAAGGCTTATTTTAGTGGTCCTTTTAGGAAGATATCAGAAAGCAACATTAGTTGTTCGACTATTTCAATACCTCAAAGCTATGTTCCCAGTGCATGATGTGTTAGTTAAATACTCATTTATTTACATTGTAAGGTATATGAAGTCCTACAAAAAATAAGTACATTTTTGCGAAAATGAGAATAATAACGAAAGTATCTAACTGAAGCAAATTAATTTTATAATATAGTTAGTGTTGGAGAAAAAAACCATTTTTCGTTAGAAACTGAAATTTATTTTCAGAACTTTTCTGACATTTCTGAAGAAGGCTGAATGAAATTTGATCAGAGAAACTCGATATTTTTAAAACTTGGTCTTCAAGTATGGGCAAATATTTCATTGTCATATTTAAAAAAAAATAAGTGCCTGCTTGTTTTTGTAATGCTTGTGTAAAAAATAACTTGTCTTCTGGGTGACTTTACATAGGAAAAGGCTTGAGACTAAACCTACTTTATCTTACAAGTAATTCTTCATAATTTGTGTCTAAGGTATTCGCTTTTCTATTATCAAAGTTTTTAAAAGCAGAATTAGATTCCCTTGCTGAAATAATTTAACTAAAATGTAAAACTCACAGTGTAAGGGCGAAAAGTAATAATGAGATGCATATCAATTAAGATATGATCTAGTGCTAATTTATGTACATAAAAACAAGGAAATAACTTTAGTTCATTAACTGTGTGCATATACAATGCCCAAGGTTAGAAGGGCGCCAGCCTGTCTGGGAAGACTGAATACGTCCTTTGTGTAAGAGAATGTCAGTATTGTTGTATGTTTTGTTCTGTTTGTATAGAGTCTGGTTTCCACATACAGAAGTCCGTTAGGTGGAATGTGTGGTATGTCGTCAGGCACGGAGACAATAAGCGAGGGAGAGCGATTTCCCCAGAAGCAGGAGCGGCTGGGGTGCGGATTCGAAGAAAGGGTGCCTGCGGACAAAGGTCAGGTTCGCTCCAGGACCTGACAAGGTCAGCGCCTTGTAGTAGGTCAGCGCCTCGTGGTAGAGGGGGCCGAAAAAAGAAGGGAGGGGTCTTCTGGAGCGAGGGAGATAAGAGATAGCTTCAGAGAGAGAAGGAAGATTGCGAGGTGCGCTTGGACGGCGGGTAGACGTGCGGCGTCTATGCTCCGAGGAACGCAGTTCCGGTTATTTGCGTGAAGCTGGAGGCTTCGGGAGAAAGCGTAAAAGATTGCAACGAGTGTCTGGAAGACGGATAGACGTGCGGCGTCTATGCACCAAGGAACGCAGTTCCTGTTATTTGCGTGAGGCTGAAGGCTTCGGGAGAAAGTGAAAAGGATTTGCAACGAGTGTCTGGAAGACGGATAGACGGTGGAGATTTTATGCTCCGAGGAACGCAGTTCCTGTTTTTTAGCGTGAAACAGAGTGTTTCGAATTACAGAGTGGAGTCGGATATTAGAGTGGCGTTAGGGCAACGAATTGGAGATTGAACAATTCGTGACGGACGACGCATGCCACAAATTCGTCGACGCGGACATTGGCACCGGAACCAGACTCTCACTAGTACTTTGATTCATTAAATTTATTATCTTTCATATTCACGAAGTATTTATTGAAGTTGATGAAGTGCCTTACAGTAGCCATTCTCTCCCTTCCTTGATTCGCGGATAATTACACAAAAAGGCGGAGGAAGAGGGGCCTGGATGATAAATTTATTATTAATAAATTACGAGAGTGAGAACCTCAGATTATTTGCTGTAGGGGGAAGTTGTTAAATTGACTCACGGACGCCTATCGGAAAGAAGGCGAGACTTAGCACGAAAGTCTATGTCTCACCCCTAAACACAGGCAGTTCTGAATGTATATTATTAACATTGACACGCCATGACAGAAAAATCTTGGTAAAATGACAGGATGCAAATATTGAAATAAAATTACTTTAGAAAAATTTGGAGATCAAAGTAAAGGACTCCATCAACGAATTTTTCTTAACTTTAGGTTGCACTATGTGAAGTTCTTACTAAGTAATTACTTTTTCTAATGAATGGTGGCAATCAATTACATACCTAATGGAACCCAAATCAACCAAGCAGAACTAATTGAGAGTGGAAATGAAGAGCGGTGAGAAATTCAATCAGTTTTCAGAAAACGTTCTAAGACTAAGTTTACAAAAAGTCGGCTTTAGTCAAATGTTTGAGCTTTATTAAACAGTCGATATTTTGTGCATGAAATAGTACCCAATTCTCACATATAAGAAATGCATATTTATCACAAAGACCTGAGCATTTCAATTTGCTTGATAAACGTAATTTCATATTATGTATGCATTTTATTTCCAAAGTACTGAAACTTCCGAAAAAAAACACAAGAGCCAATATATCAAATTTTAAATCAGATGCTGGCTAGTTCTTAACTACTCTTACAGCATTTAATCAAGATGAGAGATTTTCCACGTAGTTGTGATGAATTTTATGGAAACATAATTTCCATTCATCAAAAACTACTTTAAATTGTTGGTAGTTAACTATTAGACTTCGAATTGTTCTGTGTTAGCAGCCAAGAAAGATTCCTATAAATTTAAATTTCGTCGTTTCAATAAATCTTACGAGTGTTAAGTAGGAATTTAATCTGATGATCAGCCAGCCAGTCCACTAGACCTGTGTTTGTTAAAGTGTGGCCCGCGGCGGCCTATCAAGTGGTTCGCATGATCTTGACGAAATTTCAGAAGAAAAATTAATGAAAGAATGCATTTCACATGAGAACTCAAAAAGTGTCCGTCCGGGATGGGCAAAAACTCTATTCAGACAGTAAAATTTCCAAAAGCATCCGACGTCAGGCTGCTTTTAATGTCCGAATATGATGCACAAAAAATTTAAAAGCATCAAGCACACGGAGATCCTTTTTAGCACGATCTTTTGTAAAAAAGATCGTGCTTATGTTATTGGTTTGTCCGTCCCTCTGTATCTCTGAAAGTAATAATCCGATTTGAAAAATTCTTTTCGCATTACGAAGCTTGAAATGTGCGAATGATGATCCTTCACTTTTTTTTTTTTACGATGCGCAATTTCGCCGCTAGAGGGCGTAAGTGAAGATGATATCGAATTAAAAATACATTTTATTCCATGTATTTGCTTCTAAACATCCAATTCAAAAAATGTTCCACCTTTCGATTCCATTTATGTCGAAGATTATTTTAGGTATAGTCACATTTTCAATAAATTATCCGCTACGGGCGGTGAAATTAAAGTGCGTTTCCCCCGATATCTCTGCTTCTTAAACTCCGATTTCAGAATTTTTTCTGCAGGGGATACAGATCCTAATGGGAAATTTGCATATAATTTCTAATTTCTGGTATAAAATGGTTTGGCCACTAGGGGGCATAAGTGTTAATTTCTGCTTCTGATGTATTTGCAGCAGATTCAGCGCATCTAAAATCTCGATTGAAAAACTTCTTTCGTGAACCAATACTACTCACGTCAATAAAACTTTTCGAAATATTTTCTTCTTAAAACAATGCATGTTTTCTCCGCCAGGAGGCGTGGATGTATATCTTATTTTTGTAAATATCTCTGTTTCTAATGGTCCCATTTGACAAATTTCTTCTTTATTGGATAGAGTTTGCAGTGCGACATGTTTTTCATATAATTTTAAAATTTTCAAGTAATTCATTGACTTTCCGATAGAGTATGTTAAGGTAAATTGCGCTTTCCGCGATATCTCTGCTTCTGAAACTCCGATTTGAAAAATTCTTTCTGCAGATGATACATCCCCTGCTGAGAAATGCTTTGGTACTAATTTCTACTTTTTTTAAAATTATAGTTTGCCCGCCAGGGGCGTAAGCGTGAATTTCTGTTTCTGATGTATTTGCAGCAAAATTTGAGCTTCTAAAAGCTCGATTGAAAAAATTATTTAGTGGACCGATACCGCTCATGTCGATAAACATTTGAGAATATTTTCTTCTTAAAATAATGCATGGTTTTTCTGCCATAGGGCGTAGATGTATATCTTATTTCTGTCAATATCTGAGCTTTTAAGAGTCAAATTTGAAAAAAATCCATTCTTTGTTAGATAGCATTTCCAGTGTAAAATGTTTCCTATATAATTCCAAAATTTTCAAGTAATGCATAGACTTTCCGCTAGCGGGCGTAAAGGTAAATTGCGTTTCCCCAGATATCTCTCCTTCTAAAACTCCGATTTGAAACATTCTTTCTGCACCGGATATAGCTCATGATGAGAAATGTTTTGCATATAATTTCGAATTTTTGATAAAGAATGGTTTGGCCAGCAGGGGGCGTAAGGGTTAATTTTTGCGTCTGGTGTATTTGCAGCAAAATCTGAGCTCCTGAAAACTCGATTGAAAAAATTTTTCGTGGACCGATACAGCTCACACCAAAAAACCTTTCGAGAATACTTTCTTCTTAAAACAATGCATGGTTTTTTCGCCAGGGGGCGTAAATGCATATCTTACTTTTGTCGATATATCTGCTTCTAAAAGTCCGATTTGAAAAATTCTTTCTTTATAGGAGAGCATTTCCGCTGCGAAATGTTTGTCATGTAATTTCGAATTTTTCTTAACGCACAAGTCTGCCACCAGAGAGCGTAAGTTCACGCTTCCCTTTACAGTAATATCTGCGGAACTAAAAACCCAATTGGAAAACGTACTTTTTCGGTCAGATACTATTAACTATACAGACTCTGTGTGTGCATTTTCTTTCTAAAATGGTGCATAATTTCGCCGATAGGGGCGCAAATGCTTAATCTGTTTTTCTCAATAATAACAATGGTTTTAAAAACTTCTTTGCAGCCTTCGTGACACAGTGGTCTAAGCGATGGCCTCTGATCATTCGCCCGAAAGGTGTCCGGGTTCGAATCCCGGTGAGGCATGGATGTTGTGTTTATCTTACGGTGCTGGCTCTTTCCTTTCCATGGAACCATTGACCCTAAATTAAAGACGAGCGACTGCTTATAGCCCATTGAGTTGCTCGCGGTGGTCATTAGACCTCTAATAAAAAAAAACATCTTTCAACAATGGATGCCATTTACCTTGTAAAACACTTTAGGCTAGTATATGAGGAATTTCGTAGTTCACAGTTCTGTCGGTAGGTGGTGTTTGGTTACTTCAGTTTGAATCTGTATCGCCGTTTCTAAAAACGCTATTGAGAAATTTCTTCTCTACTGTATGCCATTCGCAACAACAAAGAGGTGGAGCATTATCCTCTTTAACTGACGCAAAGATTTCCCGCTAGCTGCGTAAAGGTCAAAACATTTTTCTTTTTTTTTCTTTTTGTTCCGTTGTCTATGCTCCACGGAGACGTATTTGAAAAGTTCTTTTCCCTTAGCATAGCTTTTTCCATGAAGAATACTTTTCACCTAATTTCAACTTTCCGTTATGCAAAATTTTTCCTCTAGACTAATGTCATGTTTCCTTCTATATTTCTCCTTTTAACTGTTCAATTTGAAAATCTTTTTGTCTCTTGCACCTTCCTTGTACTATGAAAAACGTTTTGTTCGCTATTACTTAATTTCCGTAACGTGCTTTTTAGCCGCTTGTAGAACTAAGTAGATGTTTCTATTTCTGAATGTTTTATCGATTGTTGGAACCGGTTGATTGTTTTCCAAACCGGTTCAATTGATTTTGAATGGCTTTGAAAAATTTAATTCCCGTCAAAACGCATTCAAAATACGTCCTTATTGCAACCAAAAAATTCGGTGTCATCTTCCTTATTATTCACCAAGCCAATCAGTTTGCGAAAGAATAGAGTTCAGGCAAAATAAATCCCAAGCTCGAATATGCCACTTCACTTCACTGTCTAACAAAAATAAAATCGAATGCTCAAGCAAGGAAGAAATTCGCTTTTCTAAAAAACTCTCTCCGGTCTTTCAAATCTAACAGTACAAACGTTGACCAACGTCGGTTCTGATCAGGTAAACGTCTTGTTTGTTTCCCTTCCCTTTCGCTTCCGTTACCAAAATTCAGAATAACATCATAATTGTAAGTAATGAACAAGACTCCACTGCGCATATGGACTGTGAACCTGTATGTGCTGGGTCAAGTAAATCTACTAGTGGAAATGAGGTTATTTCATCGAAACTGAAAAGTATGAATAGGAAGTACCATGATGAATATCTAAAAAATAGATTTTATTGGAGTGTGTTATCTTTAGATAATATTATCTGTGCGTTATCTTATGAAACTTTGTCAAATAGTTCCATGAAGCCATCGAAGCTCTTGCGTCATTTGCAAACAAAGCATGCGACCCTCGTGTCATTTGCAAACAACGTTTACCCTCTCTGGTAAAACATTTTCAAAACAAGTTGAAAGAAATGCTCTCTAGTACAATATTAATGAATTATGTTGCTAAAGACAAAGAGTGGACAAGAGCTACCGAAGCTTCATTCACAGTGTCACTCCTTGTAGCCAAAACACGAAAAAGGCACACTGTTGCTGAGAAGCTTGTAAAACCAACAGCAAAATTAACCACCAATATTATGCTCGGAGAGAAAGCGAAACGGGTTATTCATAAAATCTCTTTGTCAAATGAGAGTGTTGCATACCGCATAACATCAGTGGCACACAATGTGTCAACAACTATCAAGTGTAAGTGCCAGAAGATATTTTGCTTTACAATTGGACGAAATTACTGATGTGCAGAGCTTGAATAAGCTATTAGCATGTATACAATAGATACGTATATGAAGGAGAAGTGTTTGACGATTTGTTATTCTGTTTATCATTGAAAACACGTGCAACAAGAAAACAGATTTTTCATGCGTTGGGGTCTGTACGATGGAGCACCAGCTATGTATGCAGTTAGGAAACCTTCGACAACCAACGTACTTCAGTGCGAAAAAGCAGAATCTTGTAATAATTTTCCATTTCTTTGTGATTGCTGAACAGATGTTCCGTTAGTGGCCGCAATTTGATCGTATTCACAAGTTTTAGAATCCCTTTTAATGTTAAATCAAGTTCAGGAAGCATATTTTTGACCAACACACATTAAAGAGGTTGAACACAAATTCCGATCAGCACACTGTTTGATTTACAGAGAACCATTGGCGGTCAAAAATATGTCACCTGAACTTTATTTAAGATTGAAAGAGATACTGAAACTTGTGAATACAATCAAATCACTGCCGCTGAGTGAACGTCTGTTCAGCATGCTGTGCGAAGCAATGGGGAGTGATAACAAGACCACACTGAAGTACGTTAGTTGTTAAGGGTAAAGGTGTTCACACGACGTTTTGAACTGAGGAATGAGATAAAAATGTTTCTTCATGATACCGAAAATGTCAGTAAAGATCATTTCTATGATTTCAAGTGGCTTGGCCAAGTGGAGAATATCAGTAATGTTTTCGATATCTTGAATACCTTGAACCTATCGCTTCAGAGACAAAATATTACAGTTTTTAATGTTGAACACAAGATATCAGCATTTCTAAACAAAAACGTGATTATGGTGTAAGCGACTCGATCGCCAAGAGTTTGACTCTTTCCCAACAGTTGATACTTTTTCACATTAGTCGGAGAAAAAAAGGTGAATCATTATTGCACATATTCAGAAATCACGTTAAACTCTGCAGCAGAGCATGATAAAATATTTTCTAGAACAGAATACAATGAAAGGAATAGGAATCCATTCATCGTACTCTTCCTAGTAGAAAAATTAAACCACCCAGCATATGAACGCGATATCTTGGTGAGAATCTCTCTTCAACTTTTGGGTGCATGCTCAACACAAATATCGAGAGTTGTGAGACAGCTATTAAACATCAATCACCGTTCCCGACGACTTATAACTGTGAGCTTGGATTTTCGAATTCAGTTGAAATTCAGAGCAAGAAAAGAAATCGATTAGTGTGAAAGCTACTCGACGACTCAAACTATCGGTCATGCAGCCTGATATAGACAGCTTGGAAAAATATCGCAAGAAGAATCATCCCTCTTTCTGATGCTATGATCATTATTGTAGTTTTGCAGTTATTATTTTTGCTATTAATTACTGAATTTTTACACGTCTACTTTCAGAAAAGAATTAAAACCAAAAGAGAATATAAAATGATAATATATCATATATCATTTTGCATATGATATAACTTTAATTGTACGGAGAAATCTGTTGCTGTGTCTCATGGGCGTAGCTAGAATTTAGGTTCTGGGGTAGGGGATTTTCGATTTTCGGAGAAGGTTAAATTAATTTCCCATAAATATAACCAGTTATAAACCTTAACCTTTGACATTTCAAGGAGGGTTTCAACTCGCAAAACCCCTCCTCTGGCTACGCCTATACTGTGGCTACATTTTCAATTATTTAATTCAGCGAATGACCTCTTGTTCGTCATAAAATTGACAAAATAAAGTCATAATTCAAACTCTCCCTTTCTTTATCAAATATAGGCACCCTTAAATATATTTTGTTTCAGGTAGGGTTGGCAACCGACTAGTATTTTAAGTACCTGGTCGGAAATTTTGGTAATTTTCTGCCTAAGACTGGTGGCCAGTAACAAGTACACTGCTAGCCACCCAAAATGCAACACCAAGAAGGACACGAGATAGCAAAGCCAGATTTACTGGACACATAACAACAGATACAAAGATGAAATGATTGAGCTTGCAGGCCCGTACGACTTGCGGAACACGCAGACATCAATAGTTCGTGTGGCCCCCATGGCTGACAATGACGGCCGCTACACGCCGCTTCATCGAACGAAAGAGGCTTTGGATGTGGGCATGGTGTATGTCGGTCCAGGCTGCTTCCACACGTTGCCACAGTTCATTAGGTGTAGTCGCGGGTTGTGCTTGCCGGGCCACTCGGTTGCCGATCAGCGACCAGACGTGTTCGATGGGCGACAGATCGGGAGAACAGGCGGGCCACGACAGCAGTGACACCTGGTGGGCCGTGAATGATTGTTGAACGATGCGTGCCACGTGCGGGCGCACATTGTCCTGTTGAAACGTGGCCGCTGGCAGGTCCTGCAGGTAAGGGAGGACTACAGGCTCCAAAACGTCGGAGATGTAGCCGTGGCTGTTCAGTGTACCGGCGAAGCGTACCAGAGAAGTGAGGGTGTCATATCGAATTGCACCACAAACCATAACGCCAGGTGACGGAACGGCATGGCGATGCATAATGCAGGCGTCATACAGTTTCTCGCCGCGGTGCCGCCACACGCGTATCCGACCATCGTGGTGTTGCAGAAAGAAGCAGGATTCGTCGGAGAAGCCAATGTCGTGCCATTCCTTGGTCCAGGTGCGGCGTTCAACGGCCCACTGACGCCGCACTCGCCGGTGGTGTAGCGTCAATGGTAATCGCAGCAATGGGCGCCGTGCGACAAGTCTCCGCTCCTGCAGACGACGTCGAACGGTACGTGCTGACACAAGTTGTTGCGCAACACACCCAAATTCCTGCGCTAACGTTTGTGATGTGGCGGTGCGAGCCGCTAATGCCCGGCGAACAACATGCCGGTTCTCTCGTTCGGTGGTGTGCCGCGGTTGCGGAAATCTCTCACGTCGGTCCGTCCATCCCTCCTGCAACACCGAATCCATACTCGCCTCACTGTGGCTGGATGTCATTCCACACGGGCTCCGATGTCTCGGTACGAAAAACCGCTGTCACGATAAGCCACTATTCGTCCTCTGTCAAACTCCGAAGCGTGCTGGAATGACTGCCGCATTCTGCGACGAGACATCAGGAAGCTTCCCAGGCACTGGTCCAGCAGCACAACACACTTCCACTACTTACACCTCGCCTTCTGTGTACCCTTCTTATAGTGCTTCTCGGTGGCGTGCCGGGCGCACATGATATGTATATGCCTTGCAATGCTAATCGTTTGCATGTCCTCTCGAGGGCGACCCGTGCTTCGAATTTCAGGCCAATCAGATGCTTCTTTCTTGGTGTTGCATTTTGGGTTGCCAGTAGGTACATACCAGACCTATTTGTGCCCCATATTTTTTCCAGTACAAACAGCTAAAATTTGCTGAAAAAAGCTAAAGATTTATCAAAAGTAGCTAAAATTAACTAAAAATTACATTTGAAAGGTAAAGATCGACTGTAAATCGCGTAAACAGAAGGTTACTTTGTTTAAATTTCCTTGGGGGAGGCCCACCTATAAATATCATGAATCGAGGGTTACTTTAATTGTCTTTCCTTGGGTAGGGCCGCCTATAAATCCCATAAATCGAGTGTTACTTTGCTTGCCTTTCATTGGAGGAAGGCCTGCGTATGAATCACATAAATCAAGGTTTACTTTGGTTGTATTTCCTTGGGGAGGCCCGCATATAAACTACATAAATCGAGGGTTACTTTGTTTGTCTTTCCTTGGGGGTGGTTAAGCCCTCTTATAAATCACATAAATCAAGGGTTACTTTGGTTGTCTTTCTTTGGGGGAGGTCATCACTCATCACCCGATGAGGGTGGCTAGTAGGGTCTAATATTATTAACCAAAGGTGGAAACCTTAGTTTCAGACAAAATATTTTTTATTTTTCTCTCAGGAAAAGTCGTCCCGGGTGTCTGAGATAAGTAAAAGAATGCTTAAAGTGGTCCTAAGCAACCAAAGGTTGAGAAACGCTGCACTAAAGCTTCGTGATTATCCTTAAAGCCAACTACATCATATTTTCCTGTAATTTCATTTTCTCGCTGAAACAGGCGCAATTCATAGGGGAAATTAGCGTGATTCACAGCGTATTCCACAATGATAAAAATTGTATTGCCGAAAAAGATCAGTGAACGGTTTTCACATCAAAAAGAACATTATTACGAGATAAAACTTCCACTATGCTCATAGCTTTTTCCGGAGAGCTTCCTAATTACAGTGTATCTTTATCTTTTTTCGATAAAATTACACTGTAATCAGATTCTTTCCGAAGTATCTGTTTTGAATGATCCATATACGAGTATCTGCCGTTTACGTACTACTGGAGCCATAGCTTTGTTCTGACTCTAGATACGAAGAGTTTATGGGCAGATTACCAAAAAAATATTCAGTGCACAACTGTCCGTCCCCAGTCTTGGACTTTCAGGCTAACTTGGATGTACTTTATTGTGGGAAACAGCTTAACACACACACACACACACACAATGCTATGGCATTTTTATTAAACGCTTACTCTTTTATAATGTCCCGTACTGTTGAACTGGAGAACTTGAGCATATCAGAAAATTTATATCAGACGTTCTGGCGATGTTCAGAAGACAACACGCTCTACTTCATGTGCCACGTTGGTGAAGGTGTACATGACGCAAAATGCCTTTTCCTTAAAACATTATGTTGTATCTTAGTAAAGGATCTTCGTTACTTACTTATCCTCTTGTTTGTCATTTCTCTGAATCTTATACCCTCCACCTAAAGTGTGTCAGTAATTTTTGTAACGCAGTTCATTTTAATTTTACCTAAATGGAGGTTTAACGACCACCGTGAGCACCTCAGTGGGCTATAAGCAGTCGCCCATCCCTAATTTAGGGTCAATGGTTCCACGGAAGGGAGAAAGCCAGCGCAGTAAGACAAACACAACATCCATGCCTCACCGGGATTCGAATCCGGACCCCTTACGTAAGAATGATCACAAGCCATCGCTTAGACCACTGTGCCACCGGGGCGGAAAAGTAGTGTATCTGTAGCTCGTACATAGGCATAAATTTCGATTGTGGTCATTAGAAAACCCTGTTAACTGCAGCGGACAGTTACTTTACATCACGCATAGCATTTGTAGAACACAAAACATGCTCATGTTCACGACAAAATTAGCCATGTCAGTTTATCAGGTTTACAAACCTTCTACTTGAATTTCTGGTTTTTCACATTTTACTTGGAGTTTTGTTTTAAGTAAAATTAAGTCCTTTTAGAATTTTAAAAGAATTATTGAATCTTGCTTTGTTAATGCGGTGATAAAGTAATTGCAGAATTCCTAGTTACCCACAAAATCCACCCACTTGCTGCTCTAGGAAAATAATCTCATTATTCTTCAATAAGAAAACATTTCAAATGAAACTTCTTTCTTATCACTTTAGTTTAAACAACGTCTTTCGTGGTTGTTCTGTAGGCCCCTTATGTAATTATCGCGAACGTAATTGGATCTATAACACACTCCAACAAAAGACATTTGAATGGTGCTTTGGAAGTTTGACCTATTTTAGGGTATATTTGGGGCGCTGATTGCAGGATTGGCATTGGTTTGGCCGTATCAGCTCTACTTTTGGAGATACGGCATACTCACCTTAGATGCTGATGCGCAGAAATATAATAAAGTGTATATTTTCAATTAGTGATTATCAGGACGATAAAGGAATATTGTGGTTCCCTGGCGTGTGTAAGTATGCCAACTTTGGTGATGATCCCGTGAAGCGAAGTTTGCTAAGAGCAGAAATAGGCAGACAGCGAGTGGAATCGGATGAATGTGGACGGAGTCTCTGTTGTGTTGTTCTGGGAATTAAGTGAACCCAATAATTTCAATATATATGAATGCAATATTCTAATTTATGATTGTGAAGTCAGAGTCTGCTAGTCTAATTTTGAATTTGTGAACAACTATACAACTAGAGAATGTAATGTGATGTATTTATGTTTACAGATTGAGTAGACGCCATTTCTTCCTCAAGATGAAGCTGCTTGAACCATCTAGATATCTTTTATATAGATCCAGATAGCTACGTTTGTGGCGAGTACACCCAAAAAGAAAGTCGGAAACCTATTTCTGAATTTGAGAAGAGGGCATACATTGGTTATTTTGATATCTAGCTTGGTAACCAAGATAATTCGTGGGCTCTCCATATCGTGTGCAAAACGTGCACAGAGCATTTGCGGCAATAGACAAATGGAAAGAGGAGTTGCCTGAAATTTGGAGTACCGATGGTTTGGAAGGAACCAAAAAGAACCATGACGACTGTTATTATTGCCTTGTCAACATTAAGGGCATCAATAGAAATACTTTAAGTTACTGGACATATCTTGACCTATATTCAGCAAGATGACCTTATCTACACTCAAATGAGGAATGTGTTGTATCTTTCAGCCACCTAGCAGAGTTCCCAGAGGATGATGAAGAACGCATATCTGAGGACATGCAAGATAACAGAAGTGTAGAAAGTGACAGTGATATTGTACGAACTTCATCAAGTGCTCAACGCTTTAACCGAAATGAACTGGGTGACCTTATCAGGAATCTGAACCTGTCAAAGGAGTCTTCTGAGTTGCTGGCCTCCAGGTTGAGTAAAAATAATTTGCTTCATTTTGGAACCAATATTACGTTTTACTGTAGCAGAGAAAGGGATTTACTGCCCTTTTTCTCTTAGGAGAACAACCTAGTGTTCTACAATGACGTCAGAGGACTTCCGAGGAAAATGGGTATATCGAATACGTTTATTTCAACCCATTTCTGAGGGAATGGGTTGAAATGAACTGGTTTAGTGTATGTGGTTATTTGAATAGTATATACTGTATTATTAATAGCATCAGTAGTTGTCAAAATATTACAATAGCAGATTATGCGATTTAGGAATTAATAGTGCAATAGCAAGGAATCGAAGTTCACAAAACTGTTTTTGTACGATAAAAAAGGGTAGTTACAAGCTAATGATAAATTAAAAGACTTTACTAAGTACAATTAAAACATCACAGTTAAAAAATATAAGACCTTTCGGGGCCGTATCGGTCCCATCCTCAGATGTAACACAATCACACAATACTTGAAGGAACAGTGATATAAATACATCAAGAAAATAGTCACATGATTAGGTGGCGTAGTTTGTATGCGCAGATGAACAGAGAAGAAAAAGGCTTAATTGATGTTATTTAAGAATGTTCAAGTTCAGAATGGAGTTGTTCTTGGTTGTCAATGCGAGTTTCGATGCATTAGGAATAATAGAAGGGACTATTTCTTGATGTATTTATATCACTGTTCCTTCATGTATTGTGTGATTGTGTTACATCTGAGGATGGGACCGATGCGGCCCCGAAAGGTCTTATGTTTTTTTAACTGTGATGTTTTAAATGTACTTAGTAAAGTCTTTTAATTTATCATCAGCTTTTAACTACAGTTTTTTATCATGCAAAAACAGTTTTGTGAACTTCGATTCCTTGTCTTGCTCAGCACGAATGTTTTCGATCTCTTATTACAATAGCAGGTTATGCGATTAGGGATCCTATTGAATATTACAATAGCAGATTATGCGATTAGGGATCTTATTGAATACTAAAATAGCAGATTATGCGATTAGGATCCTGAATTTTGAAGGACGACAGTTTGAATCATCATATAAGATGGCTATTCCGTATCTCCAAAACTACAGCTCATAGGGTAAAACTGATGATATTTTTGGAATCAACGCCCATAATATACCCAAGAATAGCTCCAACGTTTAAAGCACCAAAATGTGTGTTGGGCAGAGTAATAATTATCTTCATAAAATCTTTAGTTTTACACAGCTCAGCAAATCCAGCAGAAATACATTCTGCAATATTCTGTATTCCCTGCGTATCAGTATCAGAAACTAAAACTTTTATTGATTTTAGAATTCGAGTTGCCGAATTTTGCAAATACTTCAGTTTCGTTTCTTTTATTTTGTGAGTATTTACTATTCGACTAATTACGATTAATTTGGTTCTCATAAATTTAATAAATAGATCGGTTTCTTCATTTCCTATGCAATGTTTTTTCATCACGTCTTTTGTAAAAAAAGATCGTGCTTATGTTACCGGTTTGTCTGTCCGTCCGCCTGTACCCACGATATCTCTTCAACTATTAGACCGATTTGAAAAATTATTTTTGCATTGGGAACCTTGAAATATGCGAATGATGATCCTACATTTTGTTTTGTTTTTTACGATGTACAATTTCGCAGCTAGAGGGCGTAAATACAGATGATGTCGAACTCAAATATACGTTTTAATCCACATATTTGCTTCTAAACATCCGATTGAAGAAAATCTTTTATCTTTCGATTCCATTTATGACGAAGACTATTTTAGATATAGTTACTTTTTCAAATTACTCACAGATTTTCCGTTAGGGGCGTAAAAGTAAATTATATTTTTCCTGATACCTCTTCTTCTAAGACTCCGATTTGAAAAAAATTCTTCAGCGGATATACCTCCTAATGGAAAATCGTTTGCATATAATTTCAAATTTTTGGTAAAGAATACTTTGGCCACCAGGGGGCGTAAGTGTTAATTTTTGCTTCTGATATATTTACCATAAAATCTGAATTTCTAAAATATCGATTGAAAAAATTATTTCGTGGACTGATGGCACTCACATCGATAAACCTTTTCAGAATATTTTCTTCTTTAAATATTCCACAGTTTCTCCGTCAGGGGGCGTAGACGTATATCTTATTTTTGTCAATATTTCTACTTCTAAGAGTCCGATTTGAAAAATACCTCCTTTGTTAGCACGTCTTTTGTAAAAAAAGATCGTGCTTCTATTATCGGTTTGTCTGTCCGTCCGTCCGCCTGTACCGACGATATATCTGCAACTATTAGTCCGATTTGAAAAACTCTTTTTGCATTGGGAAGCTTTAAATATGCAAATGATGATCCTTTATTTCGTTTTTCTTTTACGATGGACAATTTTGCCGGTAGAGGGCGTAAAGGCCGATGATGTCGAATTGAAAAATACGTTTTATTTCACATATTTGCTTCTAAACAACCGATTGAATTTTTTTTTATCTTTCGATTCCATTTATTTCGAAGAGTATTTTAGATATAGTTACTTTTTCAAATTACGCATAGTTTTTCTGCTAGGGGGCGTAAAAATAAATTACATTTTCCCTGATAACTCTTCTTCTAAAACTCCGATTTGAAATTTTTTTTCTTCAGCGGATACATCTTCTGATGGGAAAATCGTTTGCATATAATTTCAAATTTTTGGCAAAGAATACTTTGGCCACCAGGGGGCGTAAGTAATAATTTTTTTTTGATGTATTTGCCATAAAATCGGAGCTCCTAAAATATCGATTGAAAAAATTTATTTCATGGACTGATGCCACTCACATCGATAAACATTTTCGGAATATTTTCTTCTTAAAATATTCCACAGTTTCTCCGCCAGGGGCGTAGACGTACATCTTATTTTTGTCAATATTTCTACTTCTAAGAGTCCGATTTGAAAAATTCCTTCTTTGTTAGCACGTCTTTCGTAAAAAAAGATCATGCTTCTCTTATGTGTTTGTCTGTCCGTCCGTCCGTCCGTCTGTACCCACGATATCTCTGCAACTATTAATCCGATATGAAAAACTCTTTTTGCATTGGGAAGCTTTAAATATGCAAATGATGATCCTTTATTTCGTTTTTTTTTACGATGGACAATTTCGCCGGTAGAGGGCGTAAAGGCCGATGATGTCGAATTCAAAAATATGTTTTATTCCAGATATTTGCTTCTAATGATCCGATTGAATTTTTTTATCTTTCGATTCCATTTATTTCGAAGAGTATTTTAGATATAGTTACTTTTTCAAATTACGCATAGGTTTTCTGCTAGGGGGCGTAAAAATAAATTACATTTTCCCTGATAAGTCTTCTTCTAAAACTCCGATTTGAAAACTTTTTTCTTCAGCGGATACATCTTCTGATGGAAAATCGTTTGCATATAATTTCAAATTTTTGGTAAAGAATACTTTGGCTACCAGGGGGCGTAAGTGTTAATTTTAGTATCTGATGTATTTGCCGTAAAATCGTAAGTGTTAATTTTTGCTTCTGATGTATTTGCCCTAAAATATCGATTGAAAAAATTTATTTCATGGACTGATGCCACTCACATCGATAAACCTTTTCGGAATATTTTCTTCTTAAAATATTCCACAGTTTCTTCGCCAGGGGCGTAGACGTACATCTTATTTTTGTCAATATCTCTACTTCTAGGAGTCGAATTTGAAAAATTCCTTGTTTGTTGGATGGTGTTTTTCATGTGATATGTTTTTCATATAATTTCAAATTTTTCAAGTAATTAAGTAATTCATAGACTTTCCGCTAGGGGGCGTAGCGGTAAATCGCGTTTCCCCCTATATATCTGCTTCTAAATCTCTGATTTAAAAAAATATTTCTGCACCGGATACAGCTCCTGATGGGAAATCGTTTGCACATAAGTTCTAATATTTGTAAAAAATAGTTTGGCCACCAGAGGGCGTAAATCTTAATTTCCGCTTCTGTTGTATTTGCAGCAAAATATGAGCTTCTAAATTCTCGATTGAAAAAAAAAGTCGTTTGTTGATCGATACTACTCATGTCGACAAACGTTTTAGGAACATTTTCTTCTTAAAATAGTGCATGGTTTCTACGCCAGGGGGCGTAGATTTATAACTTATTTTGTCAATATCTCTACTTCTAGGAGTCCGATTTGAAAAATTCCTTCTATGTTGGATAATATTTCTAGTGCAACATGTGGTTCATATAATTTCAAAATTTTCAAGTAATTCATAGACTTTCCGCTAGGGGGCGCATATGTAAATTGCTTTTCCCTCTATATATCTGCTTGTAAATCTCCGATTTGAAAAATTCTTTCTGCACCGCATACAGCTCCTGATGGGAAATCGTTTGCACATAATTTCTAATTTTTTTAAGGAAATGGTTTGGCCACCAGGTGGCGTTAAGTCTTAATTTCCGCTTCTGTTGTATTTGCCGTGAAATATGAACTTCCAAAATCTCGATTGAAAAAAGTCATTTGTTAACCGATACTACTCATGTCGACAAACCTTTTAGGAAAATTTTCTTCTTGAAAAAGTGCATGGTTTCTACGACAGGGGGCGTAGATGTACATCTAATTTTCGTCAATATCTCTACTTCTAATAGTACGATTTGAAAAATTCCTTCTTTGTTGGATAGTGTTTCCTAATTGGAAATGTTTTTCCTATAAATTCAAAATTTTCAAGCAAATCAAAGACTTTCCGCTAGGAGGCACAAAGGTAAATTGCGTTTTCTGCGTTATTTCTGCTCCTAAAGCTCTGATTTGAAAATTTCTTTCTGTATCGCATACATGAAGAATTTTTCAAATCGAAAAAATTTTCCTGATGGAAATTTTTTTTCGCATAATTTCTAATATTTGGCCAACAATGGTTTAGCCACCAGGTGTCATAAGTGTTAATTTCTGCTTCTGAAGTATTTGTTGCAAAATCTGGGCTCCTGAAAATTCGACTAATTTATTTTCTTGGACCGATACCGCTTATATTGATAAACCAAGGTAAGTAGAATATAGAAGGTAGGTCGAAGAGCAGGTTTTCGAAGTCAGCGATTCTAAAGCCTCAGGCAGGGTGAGTTTTGTGACGTCAAAGATGCAAACGAAGTTAGCGGTGGGTCAAAGTTCATACTCCCAACCTATCTGTAGGGCACGTTCTTTCTGTTATTTATGCAAAGTTTCAGCGACTTTTGTCCAGTATTTTGCAAGTGATACACGTTTTGCTGTGAGTTAATGATCAGTTGAGAAATATTTTTTATTAATATATTTGTCCAAAGCAGCTTTTTGTTCGTTGTGTATTAACAGATATGCCTGGATGCGCTGTTGCGTGTTGTGCCAACAGCGAAAAATCTACATATTCCAATTTAACTTTTCATCGAATCCCATAGGGCAGTTTGAGGAAAGCCTGGATTAACTCATGTCGACGGAAAGACGCATTTAGCCCTCACAACGCCAAAATATGCTCTGCCCATTTTGATGATGAGGATTTGGAGAGAGATTTAAAAAGCGATTTAGTAGGATGCAGTTCTCGCCGTCGACTGAAAAAAGGTGCGATTCCTCACGTTAATATATTTGGCAGTTGTACTTCAAGCACAAATCAAGAAAGATCAAAACGTGCTGAAAACAGAAAATCTCAGCAGTTTTTGTCGGAAGTAACGCAGAATTTTACATCGAAGAAGGCAAGATTGAGTCCAGATTTGCAAGTTCAAATTGCTGACGAGATAACTGAACGTGATTCTGCTACATTATTTAGCTTGGAAAGCCGAAATAGAAGCCCAGGAAAAGGAAATTTCATCCTTTAAAAATTACATAGAAAAGCTCAACAAAGTAAATTCTGAGTTATGATCGAAACTTCTGTATTGGCAAAGCAAAGTTAAAATAAATTATTTGAAAACTAGAAATTTACGATCTGAAAATGTATTGCTGAAGGAAAAAAAAACAGATTGTCTGTGATTGCTGAAGAAAAAAAAAACAGATTGTCTGTGATTGCTGAAGAAATAAAAAACAGATTGTCTGTGATAGCTGAAGAAAAAGATGAAAAGGCAAAAGAAATTTTGAGTAGAATTTTTTCAAAAGCTCAGATTTCTTCCCTTTCAAGGAAACAAAATGTCAGATGTCCAATTTCTGATATTGTGACAGCTTTATCATTACGAGGCTTGTCAAAACGAGCTTACAGTTTTATTAGAAATCAGATAAACATTTTACTACCTGGTGTGACCACTTTGAAGCGTTGGGTGTCTATAATGAAAATTTCCCCAGGACTCTTACGGGATGTTTTCGTACTACTGGCCCAATATGCAAAAACTTGCTCCATGTTTGACAAAATTTGCATTATAGTGATGGATGAGATGGAGTATTGATGCGAAAATTTCATACCATCATGCTGAAGATGCTATTTTGGGATCATATAAATCAGTACAAGTTGTAATGTTACGTAGCTTAACAAATTCATGGAAGCAGCCTGTATTTTATGACTTTGACTGTAAAATGAGTAAAGATTTGTTGAGAAAAATAATTTTGGAAATTGAAAAGATCGGACTCCAACTGGTTGGTTTAACATCGGATTTAGGAGGCGGAAATCAGGCTTTGTGGAAGGAATTAGAAATACACATTAACAGAACTAGCTTTCCTAATCCTTGGGATAACTCAAGGAATATTTTTGTGTTTGCTGATGTTCCACATTTGCTGAAGCTGCTAAGGAATCATTTTTTGGACAGAGGAATTAAACTTCCAACTGGTGAAGTATTCACTAGCAAAGTTCTTTTTCAGCTTGTTGAAAAAGATAAAGGCGAACTGAAAATTTGTCACAAATTTTCAGAAAAACATCTTTTGGTTAAAAAGGCTGAAAGGATGAAGGTTGCGTTTGCTGCACAGACATTTTCCTTGCATGTCGCGAAAGCTATAAGATATTTATTTCTTAATGAAAGTCCAAAAGCAGATTTCATTGAATTGGTGAATAATGCGTTTGACGTGCTAAATTCACGTTGCCCTTCTGACCATAACTTATTAACAAGAAAGATGACACCGAATTTTCGGGTGTAATAAGCACGTCTTTTGAATCCGTTCTGACGCAAATTAAATTTATCAAAGCTATTCAAAGTCAGTGGAACCGGTATGGAAAACAATAGTATCTGACAGAAGGAAGAAGTTTTTCAATCGGGTCTTTAATCCCTCAGATATTGCTGTAAACAGAATTGTGAGCTTACGAACTCTTAGAAACAGAGATATCGACAAAAATAGGATGTGACTTTACGTTCCTTGGTGGGAAAACCATGCATTATTTTAGGAAGAAAGTATTCACAAAAGGTTTATCCATATGAGCGATATCGGTCCAAGAAAAACAATTTTAGTCGAGTTTTCAGGAACCCAGATTTTGCTACAAATACATCAGAAGTAAAAATTAACACTTATGACCCATGGTGGCCAAACCATTCTTTACCAAACAATAGAAATTACGTGGAAAATATTTTCCGTCAGGTTTTGTATGAGACACAGGAAGAATTTTTCAAATCGGAGTTTTAGGAGCAGAAAACGCAATTTACCATTGTGCGCCCTAGCGGAAAGTCTATGATTTACTTGAAAATTTTGAATTTATAGGAAAAACGTTTCGAATCGGAAACACTATCCAACAAAGAAGGAAATTTTAAAATCGGACTTTTAGAAGTAGCGATATTGACAAAATAAAGATATAAATCTACGCCCCTGGCGTAAAAACCATGCATTATTTCAAGAAGAAAATGTACTTAAAATGTTTTTCGACATGAGTAGTATCGGTCCACAAAAGACTTTTTTTCAATCGAGATTTTAGAAGCTCATATTTTGCTGCAAATACATCAGAAGCGGAAATTAAAACTTACGCCACCTGGTGGCCAAACCACTTTTTACAAAAAATTGAAATTACGTGCAAACGATTTCCCATCAGGAGCTGTATGCGGTTCAGAAAGAATTTTTCAGATCGGAGATTTAGAAGCAGTGATAAGGGGAAAACGCAATTTTCCTTTACGCCCCCTAGCGGAAAGTCTATGAATTACTTGAAAATTTTGAATTTATAGGAAAAACATGTCACACTAGAAACACTATCCAACAAAGAAGGAATTTTTTAAATCGAACTCTTAAAAGTCGAGATATTGACAAAAATAAGATATATATCTATGCCCACTGGCGTAGAAATCGTGCCCGGTTTTTAAAAGAAATTGTCTCTAAAAGTTTTATCGACATGAGTAGTATCGGTCTACAAACGATGTTATTTTCAATCGAGAATTTAGAAGCTCATATTTTGCTGCAAATACATCAGAAGCGGAAATTAAGACTTACGCCACCTGGTGGCCAAACCATTTTTTACAAAAATTAGAAATTATTTGCAAACGATTTCCCATCAGGAGCTGTATCCGGTGCAGAAAGAATTTTTCAGATCGGAGATTTAGAAGCATAGATAAGGGGAAAACGCAATTTTCCTTTACGCCCCCTAGCGGAAAGTCTATGAATTACTTGAAAATTTTGAATTTATAGGAAAAACATGTCACACTAGAAACACTATCCAACAAAGAAGGAATTTTTTTAATCGGACTTTTAGAAGTCGAGATATTGACAAAAATAAGATATATATCTATGCCCACTGGCGTAGAAACCGTGCCCTGTTTTTAAAAGAAAATGTCTTAAAAGGCTTGTCGACATGAGTAGTGTCGGTCTACAAACGATGTTATTTTCAATCGAGAATTTAGAAGCTCATATTTTGCTGCAAATATATCAGAAGCGGAAATTAAGGTTTACGCTCCCTGGTAGCCAAACCATTTTTTACAAAAATTAGAAATTATTTGCAAACGATTTCCCATCAGGAGCTGTATCCGGTGCAGAAAGAATTTTTCAAATCGGAGATTTATTTAGAAGCAGAGATAAAGAGGAAAACGCAATTTACCTTTACGCCCCCTAGCGGAAAATCTATAAATTACTTGAAAATTTTGAAATTATATGAAAACATGTGACACGGAAAACACTATCCAACAAAGAAGGAATTTTTCAAATCGGACTCCTAGAAGTAGAGATATTAACAAAAATAAGATATACATCTACGCCTCCTGGCGGAGAAACTGTAAAATATTTTAGGAAGAAAATATTCCGAAAAGGGTTATCGATGTGAGTGGCATCAGTCCATGAAAGAATTTTTTCAATTGATATTTTAGAAGCTCAGATTTTATGGCCAATACATCAGAAGCAAAAATTAACGCTTACGTCCCCTGGTGGCCAAAGTATTCTTTACCAAAATTTCGAAATTATATGCAAAAGATTGTGCATTAGGAGATGTATTCGCTGAAAAAAAAAAATTCAGATCGGAGTTTTAGAAGAATAGTTATCGGAAAAAATGCAATTTACTTTTACGCCCCCTAGCGGAATATCTATGCGTAATTTGAAACAGAAACTATATCAAAAATACTCTTCGACATAAATAGAATCGAAAGATAAAGGATTTTTTTCAATCGGAAGTTTAGAAGCAAATATGTGGACTAAAACGTATTTTTGAATTCGACATCATCTGCATTTACGCCCTCTAGCGGCGAAATTGTGCATCGTAAAAAAAACGAAATAAAGGATCATCATTTGCATATTTCAAGCTTCCGAATGCAAAAAGAATTTTTCAAATCGGACTAATAGTTGCAGAGATTCGATGGGTACAGACGGACGGACTGACAAACCGATAACAGAAGCACGATCTTTTTTTACAAAAGACGTGCTAAAAAGTGTCAAAAGTATTTGCATGGTTTATAATAAATGGCAGAATTGCATCTTTTATACTGTCTACTTAAATACTTAAGTTTTTTGCGATTTTTTTTTTGACTTTAAAAAGTTTCTTAGCGCAAATTCTGATTGTTCAACATTTAGTTTTTCAATATGTTTAGATTTCTTTTGTAAATGGAAATACAGTTTTTTGCCATGTATTTAAAAATACTGCCCATTAATGCCGTGGAACATATTCTGAAATATTTAAATTAAGAGTTTGTCATAAGAAGACTTGACTGTTTTAATCCCAAAGTATTCTCAAAAGTTTATAAAACACTAAGCAGAAAATTTCGATCCATTGGATTCTGTGCATTTTTGACGTCACAGGGGTGTGGTACCAAGTAGCCAATACCGCTCGATCGGCTTATGGACCTACCTGTTCTGTCTATTTACCTTGGGATAAACCTTTTGAGAATACTTTCTTCCTAAAATAATGCATGGTTTTCCCACCAGGGGACGTAAAGTCTCTTCTTATTTTTGTCGATATCTCTGTTTCTAAGAGTTCGTAAGCTCACGATTCCGTTTACAGCAATATCTGAGGGATTAAAGACCCGATTCAAAAACTTCTTTCTTCCGTCAGACACTATTGTTTTCCATACCGGTTCCATTGACTTTGAATAGCTTTGATAAATTTAATTTGCGTCAGAACGGATTCAAAAGACGTGCTTATTACACCCGAAAATTCGGTGTCATCTTTCTTGTTGGATAGTGTTTTCAGTGTGACATGATTTTCATATAATTTCAAAATTTTCAAGTAATTCATAGACTTTCCGCTAGGGGGCGTAGAGGTAAATTTCGTGTACCCCTATATCTCTGCTTCTAAATCTCCGATTTGAAAACTTCTTTATGCACCGGATACAGCTCCTGATGGGAAATCGTTTGCACATGTTTTCTACTTTTGTAAAAAAGTGGTTTGGCCACCAGGGGGCGTAAATCTTAATTTCCGCTTATGATGTATTTGCAGAAAAATATGATCTTCTAAATTGTCGATTGAAAAAAACGTCGTTTGTAGACCGATACTACTTATGTCGACATAAGAAGTATCGGAAAATTTTCTTTTGGAAATAATGCATGGTTTGTACGCCAGGGGGCGAAGATGTATATATATTTTTTTTTGTCAATATCTCTACTTCTAGGAGTTCGATTTGAAAAATTTCTTCTTTGTTGGATAGTGTTTTTGATGCGAAATGTTTTTCCTATAAATTCAAAATTTACAAGTAAATCATAGACTTTCCTCTAGGGGGCACAAAGCTAAATTGCGTTTTCTGCGTTATTTCTGCTTCTAAAACTCCGATTTGAAAAATTTTTCCTGTATCGCATACAAGACCTGATGGAAAATATTTTTCACATAATTTCTAATGTTTGGTGGAGAATGGTTTGGCCGCCATGGGGCATAAGTGTTAATTTCTGCTTCTGATGTATTTGTAGCAAAATCTGGGCTCCTGAAAAGTCGACTTTTTTATTTTTTCTTAAGCCGATACCGCTCATATGGAAAATCTTTTGAGAATACTTTCTTCCTGAAATAATGCATGGTTTTCCCACCAGGAGGCGTAAAGTCACATTTTATATATTTTTGTTGATATCTCTGTTTGTAAGAGTCCGATTTAAAAAATTATTTTTGTGTTGGAGAGCGTTTCCGGTGCGAAATGTTTCTCATATAAATTTATGTTTTTCTAAACGCACAAGTCTGCAACCAGAGGGCGTAAGCTCACGATTCCGTTTACAGCAATATCTGAGGGATTAAAAACCCGATAGAAAAACTTCTTTCTTCCGTCAGATAGTATTGTTTTCCATACCGGTTCCACTGACTTTGAATAGCTTTGATAAATTTAATTTGCGTCAGAACGGATTCAAAGGACGTGCTTATTACACCCGAAAATTCGGTGTCATCTTTCTTGTTTAAGAATTTATACCAAAGCATTCTTTGAGCGGTAACGCAAAGTTCATGTCGGACATACATGTCAATATTTCCATACTTGATTTATCTATCATTAGAGTACCGTCAGCATAACCTAATAACTTGACTTTAGTATACATCGGGTTGTGGAGACAAAAGAAAGTTTTGACCAAGTTGGAAAAACTTAAATTCCCTCGCTGATTCTCACTGTTGATCAAAATAGAGATGTTTGATTAAATGTTTCCCATATGACAGAAATCCCTTATTTTCATTGTTCCTTATAGCTTATATTCTGCATACGTTAGTATGCTATAAGGTACTCTACAAAACATTTAAATATGTGTGTTTAGATTTCTGTGAACTACTAACTTTCCCCCAATCAGTCATAAGCCCAAGGAATAAACAAGTTACTAAGTATTGGGAACAATAAACTCTTGGCAGAAATATTGTGTTTGTCATATAGGCAATACATCACAACCGTAAGTGTTCATCTTTGTCAGAATATTACCGGAACAAAGAAGATAAATTGCAACGAACAACAGAGACGTATTGTCGTTCTGAAGGTTTCGTCGTATCTTCTTCCACGTAATGTATTACTTCAGAACCAACAGCTTCTGAATATCAAAAATTATCTGCCTGCGAAAGCACTAATTTATATTACACTATGTGTACTTATAGAAACGTTTAGGTGAATTATCTAATTATTTCTCAATAAACGCACGCAAATGCAAATAAACTACCGACATGGACGCCATGTATGCAATGAGGTCCGTGTCGTGTTGCATCCTTAATATGTAACACCTGTAAGGCGTTTCTTCACGCAAACACCTTACAGATGTTGCACTTTGAGGATGTAACATCTGCGTTGTGTTTTTCCTTAGGCAAAGGTACTGCTTACCATTATATTTTCGAAAAATCTCATGGATCTTACGTGATCGGCGCAATTCATTACTATTCTTATAAGAGGCCTCATGTCACGATTTTTTTCCAACTGAGGAATTACATTTCACAGAGTTCACATATCTGGAGTTGTCTGTGTTTAGGATGAATTCAATTTTTCACGGCCGAAGGAATAGCTACGAGTGATCTTCAGATTTAATACTAACCTCCAGAAACGTGACTGCATTTTGCAGAGTTAATTACTGTACCACTGGCAGAACTGTCTGTACTCAGAAGAATGTAATGTTGTTCTGTAGGTGGAGTGCCTACCTTCCACATAATTTTACAATGTACTTGAAAGAGATAAGGTCTATAAAAATTATGTGTAAAAAGAGAGATTTTATTTTTTTCCTTCTCGTGCCACTTTTTTTGGCACAAAAAAAAGTAGTTGACTTGTGTCCGTATCTTTATTTTTCATCTATTCTCAGGAATTCCAGTGGGCATAAATCCAACAATCTCAGTCTTAGTGATAGGGGGCTTTTATCTATGGGATATTTATGTTGGGAATATTTTAGCACAAAGGCAAGCAAATAGATAGGAATTATCGAAGCAAAATGAGATACGATTTAGTATATACATATAGTTTCCTTGATACGTCCTCAGGTAATAATTTAAGTCTGTCACACTAATGTATAATATATGAGGTTATAAGCGAAATTTGGATAGTACCCAATGTCTCATTCAAGGATTCCGTGAATACACATAGTGTGAATAAACATAGTGTGGTGCGTTCAGCTACATGTGTGAATGGACGTAGTAACGAAGGACACTTCCGTGACATGAGTGTGACAGACGTAAATGATTTCCTAAAGACTTTTCAAGGAAACTGTATATACACTGCTGGCCACCTAAAATGGAACACCAAGAAGGAAGCATCCGATTGGCCTGAAATTCACAGCATGTGTCGCCCGCGAGAGGACATGCAAACGATTAGCATTGCAGGGCATATGCAAATCATGTGCGCCCAGCACGCCACAGAGAAGCACTAAAAGAAAGGTGCACAGAAGGCGGGGTGTAAGTAGTGGAAGTCTGTTGTGCTACCGGACCTGTGCGTGGGAAGCTTCCTGATGCCTAGTCGAGGACTACCGCAGTCATTCCAGTACGTTTCGGAGTTCGACAGAGGATGAACAGTGGCTTATCGCGACAGCGGTTTATCGTAACGAGACATCGGTGCCCGTGTGGGACTACATCCAGCCACAGTGAGGCGAGTATGGATTCGGTGGGTGCAAAAGGGACGGACGGACCGACAGGGAGTGATTGCCGCAGCTGCGGTGCACCACCGAACGAGAGGACCGGCATGTTGTGCGGCGGGCATTGACGGCTCGCACCGCCACATCACGAACGTTAGCGCAGGAATTAGGGTGTGTTGCGCAACAACCTGTGTCAGCATGTACTGTTCAAAGTCGCCAGCAGGAGCCGGGACTTGTCGCACGGCGCCCATTTCTCCCATTACCATTGACGTTACACCACCGGCAAGTGCGGCGGCAGTGGGCCGTTGAACGCCGCACGTGGACTACGGAATGGAACGACATTGTCTTCTCCGACAAACACCACGATGGTCGGATCCGAGTGAGGCGGCACCGCGGCGAGAGACTGTATGACGCCTGCATTATGCACCGCCATACTGGTCCGTCGCCTGGTGTTATGGTTTGAGGCGCAATTGGATATTACACCCGCACCCTTCTGGTATGCATCGCCGGTACACTCAACAGCCACCGCTACATCTCCGACGTTTTGGAGCCTGTAGCCTTCCATTACCTGCAGAATCTGCCACGGCCACGTTACAACAGTGTCACTGCTGCCGTGGCTTTGCCTGTTCTCCCGATATGTCGCCCATCGATTACGTCTGGTTGTTGATCGGCAACCGAATGGCCCGGTAAGCACCACCCGCGGCTACGCCTGATGAACTGTGGCAACGTGCGGAAGCAGCCTGGACCGACATACCCCAAGCCCACATCCAAAGCCTCTTTCGTTCGATGCCGCGGCATGTTGCGGCCATTATTGTCAGCCGTGGGGGCCACACGAACTATTGATGTTTGCGTATTCCGCAAGTCGTACGGGCCTGTAAGCTCAATCATTTCATCTTTGTATCTGTTATTATGTGTCCAGTAAATCCGGTTTTGCTATCTCGTGTCCTTCTTGGTGTTGCATTTTGGGTGGCCAGCAGTGTATATAACTAAATGTTAACTATTTTTCAGCAATAGATACTATTACAGCACTGTATGAGAATTTGTACTGTATTTAGTGACATGACACAGACAATCTTTGAAGTGTTACCAAAAACCAATTAATTTGTAGGTATTTGTCAGTGTATTAAACTACATGCAGCTTAACAAAAATGGTATTGTAAAAATTGTATTATTAAAGGATTTTGAATATCTTTAGAAGTACATAGTGTAGCTGTAAGATAGGAATAAATGCAAACGTAAGATTTACAATACGTGAACTGATCTAAAAAGCATGAGGGTTTTTTTTAGTGAAGGGATGGAGACCTCCAAAAACTCGGTCACACTTTATTTAAAAAGTGTAATTTTCTGGTGAAGGACTCATGGTCAAAGTACGTGTATCACTTAGTGTTTCTCTCTAGCAAAATGTTTGTGATATTAACTATATGATGAGTGGATCAGAGTCGTATTTATTGCAATTACAGATTTATATTGATGAAAAAAAAACATCCGTAATTGTTTCTTAAAATTTCAAAGTGTATCACTCAGAAATTTTATTGAACACACAAATGTTCTATTGATTCGAGCATGTCGTTCAGTCCCCGACCAGTTAAGACTAAAGTTTCATTGATCAGTTCGATTCTATGGTATTTGTTTCATCAAGTTTGCAGCCTGATTGAATTCAGGTAACATAAATTAGATGATGGTAAGTAGGGCAGACTACAAGGACGTTACTAAATAACTAAAAAGAAAAGAAATTCAGAACAATATATGGGGTGGATGAAAGTCTCATGTAATGTTAAAAAATAATTCGGCCTAACGTTAGATTTTTTGCTCGTGAATATCTGTGTTTTATGCATGGTGTGGGTGAGAGGGGGTATATCCTGGTATTCATTTCACTGGTAGATGAGCATTTCAATTAAATGAAGCAAGTGCGCAGTATACAGATTTTTCTTCTCTTAGCGAAGTTTCCTCAAACATTTTTTAAACCACGCTTCCTTTCTTTAAACAACATCATCAAAAAATTCATGGCCACTCATTTAAGCCTCACTTCGGCAAGAATTTCATTTATTACTACAAAATATTTATTTGTTTACACTTATTTTTTGATCAAACACGGGAATGAATTATTTTCTTCAAATGTCGGTAATGTGAACATTAAAGTGTAACGTCATGCCTTTCAATTCCTTTCTTTCCACGGCAAAAAGCACAGAAAAAATGGAAGAATTAGTTTCCCAGAAGTATATCAGTAAAATGGCAGGTAAACACTCAGATTTAAGGTAACAGGATATATTTTAATTAAATAGTTACTTACGTATGCGGGAAGTTTTCTTTTGGCGGCGAAATCAAATCGTAGCTGAAAAAAATGCTCTCAGAGATCTCTGGCAAAGACAACGCAAATGGTATAATCGTTTCTCAGGAGTTCTCAAATTTGACTTTCGCAAACACAACTAGAGGCATCATCAGATTAAATCATTTAAGCAGACTTTAGCGACTTACTTTTTGCTTAAGACTGTTTTCTAGGAACCTATCGCTAAGAACTTCATCGTAACATGTAACAGAAGAGGTTTTTTAAACATCAGCTTACTCCATCAGTATGATGAAGATACCAAAATTCCGTCATACTGTTTAATTATGGCATGTTGTTTCTTGAAGCTTTTGTTACAACGTGCTTATAGACTAAAAGTATATTGAGCAGTTAAACCAAAATCTGGTGTAAGCGGCCATTTTGGGATGGCTAGCTGAAAACAGCTGTTATTGTGACTTCAAATTTCGATATTCCAAAAACAAGACAACCATATGTTATATGAATTATTAAATGAAGTGCACATTTTACACGTCCTATGAAAACTACATGCACTTTTGTATATATAGTTTTTCCCTTATGGAATAAAAATGTGGAATATTGAATGTGAGTTACTGAACTACACACGCCCTTTTGAAATTACGATGCGCCTCTTTAAAGTGCTGTGTCCCAGTGGATGATGACTATCTGTCTTGGCATGTAGTACGTTCGTCGTTCTTAAAATAACGCTGAACACTTGCCCAGCACAGATTCGTTGCTATGCCAAAACCTGCTTGCTCATGTGATCACGCAATACGTTCAATACTGTTTTGTTGTCGTTACTTTCTAGAAATGCAAATTAGCACCTCGATTTTGCCTATTAATTTTAAAGAGCTATTTTGAGAGAAATGAATCTGACACCATACTACATCCGAATTTCTAATTCCAGTTAATGTCATCCCAGATGCCCCCAAAATTGTTTATGAATAATATTATGGTGCTAATACTCAAAGTACTGGTAAAATATTCTTTATTAGCTAATGGCAACTAGAATAGCAACTCTTTTTTTTTTTGTTTCGTTGCGAAATGATTTCCAGGATTGTTTATAATATTTCTTCGGTAGAAATGATGTAATGATTTATTATTCTCATTCGAAGTATTCAGAAAACATATTACCACTCGAATGTTTGGCACTCGGGCATGAAAAATGAGTAAGATAATAAATAAAATGAAACCTGCTCTTTGCACGTGCAGATGCAACAGCTGGGCGTGCCATTGTTTACTAAATTTCATGTGAACCCGAGAATAAATTCAGGAAATGAAGTGTTGATTCTTGGGCCTTCGAAGAAAATGTTCTTGAGCTGAGGGAATAAAACGAAGCATTTAATTAATTATTTTTCCTTGAAGCAGAGTTGCAGACCACTCTTCAGGTGCTATTGATTTTACTCCTTTCTACTGGAGTTGTAGCTTGATGTAGGCGCATTTCTTTCACCACATTTTAGGTATTTCACAAAATATTAGAATGGTAGAAGATAAATGTATTTTAAGGCTTTAGGTAAAACTTTATTCGTTGTACTTGAATTAACTGGTGAAAATACGATTTAACAGAATCGGCCGAATTTGAAATTTTAAGGATTTTGCCTAGATTCTTCTGGAGCATAAAAAGCAGCATGTAAAGAAAATACTCGTTTGCATCTCTTAAGAGACGGCCCGGTGGCGCCACCATTCATCAGAGATGAGCCAGGGTTCGAATCTCGGTGAGGCAGAGGTGTTCTTTTTGTCTTACGATACTGCTTATAGCCCATTGAGCTGCTCACGGTGGTCAATAAACCGCCAAAAAAAATTCTTGGAAAACCTTACCAAATATGTATTTCAATAAAATAAAAATTCCCACGAAAAGCAACAGAAGGCAAATACATATATGCATACCTACACACTGAAAAATAGAATAGCTAGTACTGAACAGAGACATTTAATCGATCCATTCCGTGCCTAAAGCCTGTTAGTTTATTTTCTTCCATGACAGGAATCTATTACTGATGTAATATACACTGAGTTAGCTTTGCATTAGGAGTACCCATCCTTTCACATATTCGGAGCGATAAGGAAATACCAGATGATATCAACGTCACGTGCGACTACTATAAATTGTGTACACCTATCCTCTGTACATAATCATTAACCATCTGCCAATAATGGGAAAACGTGGCAAATTAACCCAAATTGACCGCGGCCAGATAGTGACGGCCCGGAGGGCAGGTGCCAGTATTTTAAAAACAGCCGCACTTCTTGGCTGTTCCCGTACTACTGTATAAAAGGTGTACGAGAAGTGGATTAACCATGCACAGACACCCAACAAAAGGGCTCACATTGGTCAGCCACGTGCTGCTGATCCTACAATTGAAGGTCGCGTGACACGACTGGTATCTCAGCAACGACTTACAACAGTCACCCTGCGCACCCACCAGTACAACAACGGTGAAGTTCTACCTATTTCCACATGCACCATGCGCCGTACCTTGAATCGCTTAAGCTTCCACAGCAGAAGATCAACGACGGTACCCATGATGACTCCCAGTCATCAGAAACAATGCCTCGCATGGGCCAAGGAACGTTGGCAATGGACCCTCGTCAGATGGAAGTAGGTCATCTGGAGTGATGAGTCCGGTTTCCTGCTGCATCATGCTGAAGGCCAGGCTCGCCTATGGCGTAAACAGCATGAAGGCCTATCGCCTGATTGCACAGCTGGGACTCAACAGGCCGATGGCGGTGGTGTTCTGGTTGGGGAGCTTTCTTCTCGCTTGGCAAGCCCTAGTTTCGTTGCTTATCCTCCCACAAACACTGAATGGTGGACGTTACACGCACTTGTTAGTCGACCATCTCCATAGATATTTGCAGGAGGTTTACCCAAACCACAGTACCATTTTTCAACAAAACAACGTACTGAGTCATTGGACTTGTATAGGTAGTAAGTGGTTGGAGGAAAACAATAAGGGATTCACCACACTGCCTTGGCTCCCAAACTCCCCTGACCGTAACCTGATTGAAACATTGGGATATACTATTTAGAACGAGGTGTCAGAACTGTTGATCATCCTCTTGGGAATTAGTGTGAAATGCCGGAGCTCTTACAGAGCACATGGGCCAAATTACGATGGAGGATGTACGAAACCTTATAGAATCTGTTCCTAGGCGTCTGCGAGCCGTGATTACACAGAGAGATGGGCCCACGCGTTATTAGGTAGGTGTTCCTTATGAAAGCTAACTCAGTGTAAATATAAGTTGCCTTTTTCAAGAACGTCGCGGAACAGCTGGCAGGCTAGCGGCTAACTGTTTGACGAACAATGGTTTAGAACCATGAGCTCAAGAGATGTGAAATACCAAACTCGTGCTTTTAGGCATGCATGTTTAAAATAACACGCCATATGGCATTGAAATTATGCCACTCAAAAGTAATGATTCTTTCACTTCCTGTAAAGTTTCGCAATCAGTATGTTGCTTTTACCCCGAAAATACGCTGAAAGAGTGCAGAATACAATCAGATGGTTCTAAGGTCCGCTGAGTAGGGCGAATGGGTCATTAGTTCCATATAGAGCACCGTGATATCTTAAGCATTCCAGTTTGAGGTTCGGGAAAAAACGTTGTCCTGCTGAAGACTTTCTAAAGAACACTACAAACGGCAGAGTTGATCAAAATACATTGAGTAAGCTTCACATTAGGAACACGTACCTAATAACGCGTTGGTTCATCTTTCTGTGCAATCACAGCTCTCAGACGCCTAGAAACAGATTCTAAAAGGTGTCGAACATCCTCAATGAGTAACTTGACCCATACCCGTGGCTCTAGTTCCTCCAGTTCACGCTCAGTCCCTGGAAAAGGATCAGCAATTCTCACACCCCAATCTAACGTATCCCACAAATGTTCAATTGGATTACCGTCAGGAGAGTTTGGGGGCCAAGGCAATGTGGTGAATTTGTTGTCGTGTTCCTTCAACCACGCAGTTTTTATACGAGCCCAGTGACACGGTGCGTTGTGCTGTTAAAAGATAGTACAGTGGTTCGGGTAAACCTCCTGCAGATATGGATGGAGATAGTCGGCAAACAGGTGTCTATAACAAAAGAGGCTGGGCCTTGCCAGGAAAAAGTTCCTCAGACCAGTACATCACCTTCATCGGCCTGTACCCCTAACTATGCAACCAGGGTATAAGGCTTCATGCTGTTTACACCATATTCAAACTCGAACTTCAGCATGGTGTCGCAGGAAACCAGATTTATCACACCAGACGAACTTTTTCCACCTGACGAAGATCCATTGCCGACTTTCTTTGGCCCATGCCAGGCGTTGTTTCTAATGACTGGGCTCAATCATGGCTACCCTTGTTGGTCTCCGGCTATGGAACCCCAAGCGAAACAAGGTACGGCGCGTGGTGCATGTGGAAATAGGTCGAATTGCATCGCTATTGTACTGGTGGTTGAGCTAGGTGCCTGTTGCAAGTCATTGTTGAGATACCGGTTGTGACACTCGGCTCTAAATTCTGTTATCAACAGCGCGTTGCTCACCAATGTGAGCCTTTCTGTTGGGTGTCTGTGCATAGTTATTCCAGTCCTCTTACACCTTTGATACAATAGTACGGGAGCAGCCAACAAGTGCGGCTGTTTTAAAAATACTGTCACGGGCCTTCTTGGCAAAAATTATCTGGCGCCGGTCAAATTGAGTTGTTTTGCCACGTTTTCCCATTATTGGCAGATGTTTACTGATTATGTACAGAGGATAAGTGTGCACAATTTATAGTCGCACGTGACGTCTATTTCACGTGGTATTTCTTTATCACTCAGAATATGTAAAACGAGGAGTGTTCCCAATGCAAAGTCAATTCAGTGTATATCACATCAGTTGTGGATTCTTGTCACCAAAATGTCAGCTTCCGGTGATCCAGTCTCAGCGTTAGGACGGCAGGAAGTTGAGCACACCTTAACTCCCTGCCGTCCTAACGGAAGTAAATGTACCCTCGCTCCCAGATCAGCTGTCATTAATAACGTCATCCTGTCTACCAAGATGTTTCTCTTGTCTCAGAACGTGGTTTAGACGTGCTACCTCTCTCTGCGACGTCTGTGCCTTCCCCTTCTGTGTCTGCCATTGCATAGAGGCCTTTTCATGATTCAGTGCTGCCTTCTCCTCTCTCAAACCGTGAGGGTAGGCATAATACGTGACTGCCCTTCAACGTGGTTCAAATCTATCACCTGCTTCCGCCTCTTCAGTACCGTCGTTGTCAAATTTCGCGATTGTACAGATCTATAACAAAACTGGAACAGCTACAATTGATGATCACTCAAAGGTAGGCAGAGAGTTTGCCTTATTATTAAATCGAGGCGTATTCTTTCATGCCCAACCGGACACTCCTCTACCTCGCTACATGGAGGCTCCCTCTATCCATGCTCATCCAACAGCCATTTGCGTAGTCACCAGAACTCCTTATATCTCTGTATCTCTGTGCAGTTTGACGCAAAACTAATGCTGACTCCTTCTTGTCAAATGACTTGATCATTGGTGCGTATCACCTCATTCCTTCTCCACTTTCGAAAAAGGGCTGTTGCAATCACTTCCTTCTCCGACACTCAGGACATTCCTGATGGATTTCCGTTACTGGTTGACAAAGTCTACAAGATTGTTGGGAAAGACCACCGCCTTTCTGATGCCCCTCGGGGCTCCTTTTTTGCCCACGTCTTTGACGGTCGAAGACAGTTGTTGGTTGCCTTCCCGAACGACCATGTCTTGCTGGACTACCTCACAGATGCGACTATTAACATCTGTAATAATTTTCATTCTTTTAATATCTTTACCGCTCATTATTGTACACAGTGTCTGATACATGATCACACCACAGCAGCGTGACTAAACAATGAGGTCACCCGCCTGGTGAATGCCCGTCCGCGGTAGCAGTTCCACCTTGCCGTCTGATGTTTCTGCAAGTACATCTACTACCCAGAAAAACACAAGTGTTGGGAAACTGCTGGCCACCAGCTGGCAGTGATGGGCCACTGCTGGCTGAAATCTACCGTTCACGGTACGGTAGCGGTCCGTTGGTGGCAGCGCCATCAGTTGATGGCCCTGCAGCATCGCCGTGAATTACGGGCCTACAAGCAAGCGCCACTACTGGCCTTTAGCTGGCAACCGAAGCAACCCCAACACGAAGTGGAAGCAGCAGGACAGCGCATGCGCAGAAACAACACGTGCACAGTCTCTCGCGGTACCAGATAGTTTAAGAGGACGTCCATCGCCGTCGTGTTATTTTAGTGGATGTTAAGGGAAAAAAAACCTTATGTAGAGATACAAATTAATTTCCTAATGAAATGCCGTGTCGGCGAAAATTACCGTCGGAGGAAAAATTGTATAAATAATTAGTGAACTGTAATAAATAGTCTCTTACTCTCATGTATTTATAGAATCTCATTTCGTTGCAAAATTCCTGCATTAACACACTAAGAATCGAGAATATACAGTAAACAGCCATGAAACACACCCACTCCATTCCTATGAGTAATAAGAAATTCCGGAGTTCAAACAGAAGTCTTGAAAAATCTTTATGTTGGAAAAAAATAAGAAGTATACGCGTACCAAATGGATATTTTCATTACAAAAGGATTAAGTATTTAAAAAAAATAAGCAACGCTGTGTGAATATAATCTACTCATCCATGGGTTGATTACATAAGATTGGAAGAATTCGCTGCTAAAAATAACCGGAAGTAAAATAAAATATTTTTCCTATTTAGAACAAATGTAACTTCGGACCGTGAAAAAAAGATTCAACGTTAAAAATGTAACAGAATGTGACATGACCGAGTAAACATATCAATTAAACAATCGACTTTCATACCACAAGGACAGCACAAAACATTGGAAAACATCTTGAAGTTGGTACACTCGTTACAAGTGAGTGAAGTTTCCTTAAGGTAAGCAAAAAAAAAAAACAACTGTTACGTTGAAATAATATATTTATGAATTATATAAAACGGACGTTTATGAAAACTAACTCGGAATACTGTGAAATTAAAATAAGAACTTCGTTTCAGGTAGCGCAGGAATCAGGCTCAGCTTCAAGCGAGCGAACGCACGTGGCAAACTTGTTCGAGAGGCTAGAGTGTCCGCTTCGTCATCAAGATGTCGTTGTTTCGATTCCAGACGGGTCCACCGAGCGTTCTCCTGAACTTGTTGAGAAAATTACCCCCGCTCCCTGATGCGGTGCATAAGTTCATTGTGAAAGAAAGGGAAATTGCGCCTTTAGGTTACTGTGAATATGTATTTTTTACTACTACTAGGAAACTGACGGACGAGATTCGTCAAGCCATCAGGTACGTTCCCACAGAATTGCCGGCTGCCACTGCCGGGAATGTTGCGGAGCACATCAGGCTAGCAATCATTTATGGCACGTGCTTGCAGGGCCGCTGGCACTAGTGGCAGCCACTGCCAGTGATGGATAATTGATGGCCCTATTCTGGCATATGGCAACTGATGGGTGTTCCAACTGTTGGACAACTGCTGGCCTAAACTTCTGGCCGATGTTGTTGCCGCCGGGACATTTTATTAACAGTTGGGCAGCGGCAACAAAGTGCTGGTCCACTGGGACCTACCAGGCCCGGCAAGACTGTTTTTGCTGGGAAATGTTGCTCCACCGTCTTCTGTTCTTCCCCCGAGCCATCAAAAACAGTTAATTTCCACCGTTGTCCCTGCGAAATGTACTGTATCTTTCACGACTCTTGGAGACTTCTTGACCACTGACATCTCCACGCCTGAAACTCTCTGTTTCTGATGTGCTAAGCGTTTCTCCTGTGATTCCCATTGGGAAATTATTAATGTTAACAATCAGAATGGAAGCCCTCAAGTGTGACTCCACTGGTCTCCTTTCTTCAGGAATACACTCGTCCCTCTCAGACGAGTCCGTCTCTCCCGCCGATGACTCATCTGTGCATTCTGTTCTCCGTCTCTCCGATTCTTAACCCGTCTCTGTTCAGCAAATGGATGAGTTAATTGCTCCTTCCTCTACGAAGAGGTCTGTTTCCTCAAAGACATCTACCAAATAGAAGAATGTGTATCAGCTGTCTCGTTCGGCTCCTACGGACATCTCCGAGAGATCACCTCTTCGGTCCCAGCCGAACAAAGTGCTGTGACGCTGCGCTCTGGATCTAGCACAACGTCCGAGCCTCCGGCCATCACTGCTGCGGACATTGCTCGTGCGATGGACTCGGTTCCTCTAATTCCCAGGCCATTGTCCCTTCAACTTCTTCACCTTCTTTCTCAAACACGAACGCACAGATTCTTTCATCGAAGTTTTGCTGATTTTTTAACTTGGAAATTCAGGCTACTGCTTAACAGTTCGAACAATATATCCGTCATTTTCAATCTCATCGCCGTTCTGACCAACGATACTTTGCCCTCGTCCGCACCTTATATTCGAGCTTCAGAGGTCTCAAAGAGATTCTGAGTCGTTTTTATATGACACGCTTCCACCTGAGGTTGCCGACTCTTAGTTCCCTACTAAAAAACGGGAGTTGGCGACTCCGCTCGCTCACTCCTTGGTATTATCAGATTTTGCGACTTTTGAGTCTGCCATTATTTTTCTTATAGAAACAAACTGCTCCACGTCTACTCCATTCACCTCTTGGTCTTTCTGATTTCCTGAATGAAACTTCTTTTCTCCTACTGTCATTGTCTAGTCTGATTTCCCGTGCCGATCGGTTAGCTTCAAATTCATCGTTCTCTTCTCTGCTTTTTCTTTTCCCTTTATTTTTGCACCTTCGCGGTCTATCACTACCTCTTGTCCATTCGTTTTCTTAGTAACCCTCCGGCAGTTGCCAACATTCAAATACTGTTGCTGTCTCATTTTACCCATTTGCAGTCTGAATTTTTTTCGGTCGTCCCAGATTGAAACTGCGACGACATTCTCCATCCTTTGGATCGCCAGGACACTGGCGATCCAAACGATGGAGAATGGTTTCGAATCTTTACCTCCTTTGATTCCGGCATTTGCTGTTCCTCCTCATGTACGAACGCTTCCTTTCGCGAGAGCATTTGTTTCGCAAGGCGGTATTTTACTTACTTCACGATCCCGCTGTTTTTTTGTTTTGTTTTTTACTTTATTTTGTTCTGTGTCAATGTATTTTCCATTTTGTATTTAGCACGTCACGCTACGGCGGGCCTGGCGATTTGCCTGTCTTCCCTCAATTTTATACTATATGCTGCTTTTTAGCACGTCTTTTGTGTAAAAAAGATCGTGCTTCTGTTACCGGTTTGTCCGTCAGTCCGTCCGTCCGTCCATCTGTAACCACGATATCACTGCAACTATATGGTCCTATTTGAAATATTCTTTTTGCATTGGGAAGCTTGTAATATGAGAATGATGATCCTTTATTTCGTTCTTTTTTACGATGTACAATTTCGCCGCTACAGGGCGTAAATGCAGATGATGTCGAATTCAAAAAAACGTTTTATTCCACATATTTGCTTCTAAACATTCGATTGAAAAAATTCTTTTATCTTTCGATTCCATTTATGTCGAAGAGTATTTTAGATATAGTTACTTTTTCAAATTACGCATAGATTTCCCGCTAGTGGCGTAAAAGTAAATCACATTTTTTCCTGATAACTCTAATTCTAAAACTCCGATTTGATAAAACAATTTCTGCAGCGGATACACCTCCTTATGGAAAATCGTTTGTATATAATTTCAAATTTTTGGTAAAAAATACTTTGGTCACCAGGGGGCGTAAGCGTTAATTTTTGCTTCTGATGTATTTGCCATAAAATCTGAACTTCTAAAATATCGATTGAAAAACTTCTTTCGTGGACTTTTTCGGAATATTTTCTTCTTAAAATATCCCACAGTTTCTCCGCCAAGGAACGTAGATGTATATATTACTTTGTCAATATCTCTACTTCTAGGAGTCCGATAGGAAAAATTTCTTCTTTGTTGGATAGTGTTTTCAGTGTGACATGTTTTTCATACAATTTCAAAATTTTCAAGTAATTCATAGACTTTCCGCTAGGGGGCGTAGAGGTAAATTGCGTTTCCCCCTATATCTCTGCTTCTAAATCTCCGATTTGAAAAATTCTTTCTGCACCTGATACAGAATCTGATGGGAAATCATTTGCACATAATTTCTGATTTTGGTAAAAAAATTGTTTGGCCACCAGGTGGCGCAAACCTTAATTTCCGCTTCTGATGTATTTGCAGCAAAATATGAGCTTCAAAATTCTCGATTGCAAAAAAGTCGTTTGTTGACCGATACTACTCATGTCGACACACCTTTTAGGAACATTTTCTTCTTGAAATAATGCATGGTTACTACGCCAGGGGTGTAGATGTATATCTTATTTTTGCCAATATCTCTACTTCTAGAAGTCCGATTTCAAAAATTCCTTCTTTGTTAGATAGTGTTTCCGATACGAAATGTTTTTCCTAAAAATTCAAAATTTTGAAGTAAATCATAGACTTTCCGCTAGTGGGCACAAAGGTAAATTGCCTTTTCTGCGTCATTTCTGCTTCAAAAATTCCGATTTGAAAAATTCTTTCTATATCGCATGCAAGACCTGAAGGAAAATATTTTTTTGCATAATTTCTAATGTTTGGTACAGAATGGTTCGGCCACCATAGTGCATAAGTGTTAATTTCTGCTTCTGATGTGTTTGTAGCAAAATCTGGTCTCCTGAAATCTCGACTATTTTTTTTATCTTGGACCGATAATTCTCATATGGAAAAATCTTTTGAGAATACTTTCTTCTTAAAATAATGCATGGTTTTCCCACCAGGGGACGTAAAGTCACATCTTATTTTTGTCGATATCTCTGTTTCTTCCGCTTGAAAAATTATTGTCCGCTTTGAATTTTTGTCCGCTTTTTTAAATTTTTGTCCGCTTTTTAAATTTTTGTCCGCTTTGAAAAATTATTTTGGTGTTGGAGAGCGTTTCCGGTGCGAAATGTTTCTCATACAAATTCATGTTTTTCTTAACGCACAAGTCTGCAACCAGAGGGCGTAAGCTTACGATTCCGTTTATAGCAATATCTGAGGGATTAAAAACCCGATTGAAAAACTTCTTTCTTCCGTCAGATACTATTGTTTTCCATACCGGTTCCATTGACTTTGAATAGCTTTGATAAATTTAATTTGCGTCAGAACGGATTCAAAAGACGTGCTTATTACACCCGAAAATTCGATGTCATCTTTTTTCTTCTCATTATATCGTGCTCTATCACGCTCTCGTCTTCTTACTGTCTCACCAGTGCGCGTCTTAATCACATTGTCGACACTTTTCTGTAGTCACCCACGGCGAGGAACCTATGACTCTAGAGCTGCTCCTTTCGATGCAGTTCTGGGTAGATGTCCTTCTCGCTACATTCTGTGTGATTTTACTTTGTTATGTGCCTGTATATTTGATATTATTGTTACGTGTCACTCTCTACTTCAATTTTCTGTTGTTTCATGTTGTACCGTGCCTTTAAAGTTTTAATAGATACTTTCTCTGTCTTTTTACATTTTTGTCATTATGGTACACGTTTTGCCCATAACACTTGTCTATTTCTCATACTGTTCACATTTATGCATCTGTCATTGTGATTTTCCCTACATTTGGCATTTCGTTATTCGATATTGTCGACACCCTTTGTTTTTCCTTTCCTGTGCCCAGTGTGAGCGTTTTCATTGTTCTACCGTTTGGACATTCCTACCTGTGCTTTGTGTCCTTTATTTTTACTGTTACTTTCTGCGCATCTCATGTTGTGCCTGTATGAATAAACTGAGTACCCTAGCGGATGCTCACAGTTTCTGAAATAAATACACTGCTGGCCACCTAAAATGCAACACCAAGAAGGAAGCATCCGATTGGCCTGAAATTCGCAGCTTGCGTCGCCCGCGAGAGGACATGCAAACGATTAGCATTGCAGGGCATATGCAAATCATGTGCGCCCAGCACGCCACCGAGAAGCACTAAAAGAAAGGTGCACAGAAGGCGGGGTGTAAGTAGTGGAAGTCTGTTGTGCTGCCGGACCTGTGCGTGGGAAGCTTCCTGATGCCTAGTCGCAGACTACGACAGTCATTCCAATACGTTTCGGAGTTCGACAGAGGATGAACAGTGGCTTATCGCGACAGCGGTTTATCGTATCGAGACATCGGCGCCCGTGTGGGACGACATCCATCCACAGTGAGGCGAGTATGGATTCGGTGGGTGCAAAAGGGACGGACGGACCGACATGAGTGATTGCCGCAGCTGCGGCGCACCACCGAACGAGAGGACCGGCATGTTGTGCGGCGGGCATTGACGGCTCGCACCGCCACATCACGAACGTTAGCGCAGGAATTAGGGTGTGCTGCGCAACAAACTGTGTCAGCACGTACCGTTCGACGTCGTCTGTAGAAGTGGGCACTTGTCGCACGGCGCCCATTGCTCCCATTACCATTGACGTTACACCACCGGCAAGTGCGGCGGCAGTGGGCCTTTGAACAATGCACGTGGACTACGGAATGGCACGACATTGTCTTCTCCGACAAATCCCGCTTCTGCCTGCAACACCACGATGGTCGGATCCGAGTGAGGCGGCACCGCGGCGAGAGACTGTATGACGCTTGCATTATGCACCGCCATACTGGTCCGTCGCCTGGTGTTATCGTTTGAGGCGCAATTGGATATTACACCTGCACCCTTCTGGTACGCATCGCCGGTACACTCAACAGCCACCGCTACATCTCCGACGTTTTGGAGCCTGTAGTCTTCCATTACCTGCAGGACCTGACAGCGGCCACGTTTCAACAGGACAATGCGCGCTCGCACGTGGCACGCATCATGCAACAATTCTTCACGGCCCACCAGGTGTCACTGCTGTCGTGGCCCGCCTGTTCTCCCGATATGTCGCCCATCGAACACGTCTGGTCGCTGATCGGCAACCGAGTGGCCCGGCAAGCACCACCCGCGGCTACGCCTGATAAACTGTGGCAACGTGTGAAAGCAGCACGGACCGACATACCCCAATCCCACATCCAATGCCTCTTCCGTTCGATGCCGCTACGTGTAGCGCCCGTTATTGTCAGCCATGGGGGCCACACGAACTATTGATGTCTGCGTGTTCCGCAAGTCGCACGGGCCTGTAAGCTCAATCGTTTCATCTGTGTATCTGTTCTTATGTGCCCAGTAAATCTGGCTGTGCTATCTCGTGTCCTTCTTGGTGTTGCGTTTTGGGTGGCCAGCAGTGTAGATGACTAAGTGTAATTGCGTCATTTATTTATTCCATTTCCCGCTCATTCACTTTGCGAAATCCATTCTCCACTTCCTGTTTGATTCACCCTCAGCTTCCGTTCCCTTGGCGTTCAATATCGCTTAGAGATAAATACCTCTTATTCTCCTTCGAATTCAACACAGCTCTGCCGTTCCGGTGGTTGGATGGTCTGAGGCGTGGGCTTCTGATCGTTCGTCCAAGATGGACCCAGGTTCGATGTGCTAGTTTCTGTCTCTTCCTTTTCTGGAAACAGTGACTTCAAATTTGGACTCATGACTGCTTTTGTCAAATAGATTTGCACGTGGTGGCTGTTGAACTCCGAAAAAGAAAAGAAAAACTAAACAAGCCGACATTGATCGTTTTCCTGCAAAAAAAAATCCTCCCTCAGGTCCAACTGCTCTCATTTTGTTTCCTTGTACATCATAATTTTACGTCTCCGTTACTTAACCCTACTAAAAAAGTCCTGTGTCCGTACAGCAACAGCGCGGCGCCGTGAAATCAATAAAAAATAACCGCAATCTACTGTTTTGTCCCCAATATAACTTATTTGCATATCCGCCGTTGTTATCCTTAGTTAACGGGTACTGTTTTTAGCACGTCTTTTGTAAAAAAAGATGGTGCTTATGTTATCGGTTTGTCCGTCCGTCCGTCTGTACCCACGTTATCTCTGCAACCATTAGTCCGATTTGAACAATTAATTTTGCATTCGGAAGCTTAAAATATACAAATGACGATTCTTTATTTCGTTTTTTTTAACGACGAACAATTTCGCCGCTAGAGGGCGTAAATGCAGATGATGTCGAATTCAAAATTACGTTTTATTCCACATATTTGCTTCTAAACATTCGATTGAAAAAATTCTTTTATCTTTCGATTCGATTTATGTCGAAAAGTATTTTAGGTATAGTTTCTTTTTCAAATTACGTATAGATTTTCCGTTAAGGGGCGTAAAAGTAAATTACATTTTTCCCGATAACACTTCTCCTACTACTCCGATTTGAAATTTTTTTTTTGAACGGATACATCTTCCAATGGAAAATCTTTTGCATATAATTTCGAATTTTTGGTAAAGAACACTTTGGCCACCTGGTGGCGTAAGTGGTTAATTCTTTCGTCTGATGTATTTGCCATAAAATCTGAGCTTGCAAAATATCGATTGGAAAATTCTTTCGTAGACTGATGCCACTCACATCGATAAACCTTTTCGGAATATTTTCTTCCTAAAATATTGCACAGTTTCTCCGCCAGGGGGCGTAGATGTATATCTTACTTTGTCAATATCTCTACTTCTAACAGTCCGATTTGAAAAATTCCTTCTTTGTTGGATAGTGTTTTCCGTGTGACAAGTTGTTCATATAATTTCAAAATTTTCAAGTATTTCATAGACATTCCGCTAGGGGGCGTAATGGTAAATTGCGTTTCTCCCTATATCTCTGCTTCTAAATCTCCGATTTGAAAACTTCTTTCTGCACCGGATACAGCTCCTGATGGAAAATCGTTTGCACATAATTTCTAATTTTTGTAAAAAATGGTTTGGCTACCAGGGGGGCGTAAATCTTAATTTCTGCTTCTGATGTATTTGCAGCAAAATACGAGCTTCTAAATTCTCGATTGAAAAAAACGTCGTTTGTAGACCGATACTACTCATGTCGACAAACCTTTTCGAAACATTTTCTTCTTAAAATAGTGCTCGATTTCTACGCCAGGGGGCGTAGGTGTATATCTATTTTTGTCAATATCTCTACTTCTAGGAGTCCAATTTGAAAAATTCCTTCTTTGTTGGATAGTGCTTCTAGTGTGACATGTTTTCCGTCTAAATTCAAAATTTTCAAGTAATTCTTAGACTTTCCGCTAGGGGCGTAAAGGTAAATTGCGTTTACTCCTATATCTCTGCTTCTAAATCTCCGATTTGAAAAATTCTTTCTGCACAGGATCCTGCAGAAAGAATTTTATATATAGAAATATAATTTCAAAATTTTCAAGTTATTCATAGACATTCCGCTAGGGGGCGTAAAGGTAAATTGCGTTTCTCCCTATATCTCTGCTTCTAAATCTCCGATTTGAAAACTTCTTTCTGCACCGGATACAGCTCCTGATGGAAAATCGTTTGCACATAATTTCTAATTTTTGTAAAAAATGGTTTGGCTACCAGGGGGGCGTAAATCTTAATTTCTGCTTCTGATGTATTTGCAGCAAAATATGAGCTTCTAAATTCTCGATTGAAAAAAAACGTCGTTTGTAGACCGATACTACTCATGTCGACAAACCTTTTCGAAACATTTTCTTCTTAAAATAGTGCTCGGTTTCTACGCCAGGGGGCGTAGGTGTATATCTATTTTTGTCAATATCTCTACTTCTGGGAGTCCAATTTGAAAAATTCCTTCTTTGTTGGATAGTGCTTCTAGTGTGACATGTTTTCCGTCTAAATTCAAAATTTTCAAGTAATTCTTAGACTTTCCGCTAGGGGCGTAAAGGTAAATTGCGTTTACTCCTATATCTCTGCTTCTAAATCTCCGATTTGAAAAATTCTTTCTGCACCGGATACAGCTCTTTATGGGAAATCGTTTGCACATCATTTCTAATTTTTGTAAAAATGGTTTGGCCACCAGGTGGCGTAAGTATTAATTTCTTTACCTTCATATTGAGGGCGAGGCCATAATGGGGGCATATAGATTATGCTGCAATCGCATGTGGAGACCCTCGTTGTGGGTTGGCAGCCATACCAAGCCTATTCAGGAGTATTTTTGTAAGGAGCCCATCTTTCAAATAGGAACCGACAACATGCTAGTAAAATATCATTTTGATAAAGCATTCAGTGTGAACTTTCCCAGTAGCAGTCAATGGAAAACGTCCTTTGTCCCTGGGTACAGCGGTGAAACTGTTTGCTTTACTGATGGCTCCCGGGCAAACGTAGGAGTTGGAGCAGGGGAATATTGCCTATCCAGAGGTTATGGTTCATGCCAAAGCCTTGGAAGGCATGCTACCGTGTTCCAAACTGAGGTGTATGCTGTTCTAGCATGCGCCTCAGAATGTCTGATCAATGGGTATCACAATGTGCGTATGCAGATTTGTTCAGACAGCCAGGCGGCTTTACTGGCACTTTGTCAGTGCAGCATTTCATGCAAAATTGTTTGGAACTGCCTCCAGAACCTAACTGAACTGGCAAACCGGAACAAAGTGCAACTGTTCTGGGTTCCAGGACATAGGAGTTTTGAAGATGACCTTCTTGCTACAGAGGGGGCAGAGCAGGCTTTTTATGGTCCAGAGCTTGCATTAGGGCTCGCCTCTGGTGTGGCCAGAGGACTAACTAAAAGGCTGCTGAGGACTAAGTAGCTTGACCTCTGACATGCTACCAGGGGTCAGAGGCAGGCAAAGGAACTTATTCGAGGACCCTTGCCTCATAGGGCTAAGGAACTCCTTAAACTGCCAAAAAAGGACATTGGACTGATTGTTGGTCTTCTTAAAAGACACTGTCGTCTTAACAGGCACCTCAATTTGATTGGGGTGAAAGAAGATCCACTTTGTAGAGGATGCCATCTGGAAGAGGTGACTTCCTTGCATTTTTTTTGTGACTGTGACTTTTTTGCAGCACTCAGGCTTGAACACTTTGGTACTCACAACTTGAGACCAAGTGATCTCTCTTTAGTACCAGTCAAGATCATTCTTGCTTTTGCTCGGGCATCTGGTCACTTTCGAGATTAGTGCTGGGGATGCACAATAGACCTTACGTCGCGGTGCTGGGTCAAGTATCCCCCCCCCCCCACTTCATTGGTACAAGTAACAAGTAAGTCTTAATTTCCGCTTCTGATGTATTAGCAGCAAAATTGAGCTTCTAAAGTCTCGATTGAAAAAAAAGTCGTTTGTTGACCGATACTACTCATGTCGACAAACCTTTTAGGAACATTTTCTTCTTGAAATAATGCAGGGGGCGTAGATTTATATCTTATTTTTGTCAATATCTCTACTTCTAAAAGTTCGATTTGAAAAATTCCTTCTTTGTTGGATAGTGTTTTCCATGCGAAATGTTTTTCCTATAAATTCAAAATTTTCAAGTAAATCATAAACTTTCCGCTAGGGCGCACAAAGGTAAATTGCGTTTTCTGCTCCTAAAACTCCGATTTGAAAACTTCTTCCTGTATCGCATACAAGACCTGATGGAAAATATTTTTCACATAGTTTCAAATGTTTGGTAAAGAATGGTTTGGCCACCAGGGGTTATAAGTGTTCATTTATGCTTCTGATGTATTTGTAGCAAAGTCTGGGCTCCTGAAAATTCGACTAAAGTTTTTTTTTCTTGGACCGATACCGCTTATATGAATAAACCTTTTGAGAATACTTTCTTCCTAAAATAATGCATGGTTTTCCCACCAGAGAACGTAAAGTCTCATCTTATTTTTGTCGATATCTCTGTTTCTAAGAGTTCGTAAGCTCACGATTCCGTTTACAGCAATATCTGAGGGATTAAAAACCCGATTGAAAATCTTCTTTCTTTCCTCAGATCTATTGTTTTCCATACCGGTTCCATTGACTTAGAATAGTTTTGATAAATTTAATTTGCGTCAGAACTGATTCAAAAGACGTGCTTATTACACCCGAAAATTCGGTGTCATCTTTCTTGTTTTTTTACAATTAAGCGTTTATGGCGCTAGCACCGAGTAACACTTATGACATTTCGCACCTTCCTACGAGTTCTTTGTTTCAGTATGGACCATTCCCGGCGGTCGGAATGAAAGTAACTACAGAAAATTCCGTAGTAAGGGTTTGGTAGTTGCAGTGAGTGGTTTGTGTGTAATGATCAAAATTATTTAGCGTTAAGATTACCGTGAACTGGTGAAAGTCCTCTTTTACCAATTTCTCTTGTATGCAGTATATCATCCAGTGTATCCATGGTTCTAGCAAAACTGAATCGGCACTTCAGAACAATGTTCTCAAGCCTTTCTGGAAAAGACATAAGAAGTTCTGAAAGATTTCGAAAATCGCAAGCTACAAAACTAATTAAGAGTATCACAAAAGGCGCAAGAATCCAGTTTTGCAGTAGGTAGCTGAGGATTTTGGTCTAGCAAGAAAATCAGATATAGTTGCTGAAAAATGTATATAACCAGCCAGCAGAGAAACTGTCTGGGCAATTATAAATGACAAAACTGCGGAGGAAGTTATGACTCTTCAGTTTTTAGATAATACGACCAGTATACATCTATGAAAATGCAAGTGCAAAGATTCGGCTGTTTGAAAATACAACACACGTAAAAATTGGAAAGGGAGTGAGACAAGGTGACACCATATCTCCGAAGCTCTTTAATGCCACATTGGAGGGTGTTTTTCAGTCGCTGAGCTGGGAAAACAAGGGGATAAAGATTAATGGAGATTATCTAACCCACCTTCGTTTTGCTGATGATGTAGTCATTTTTGCAACTACCCCATCAGAGCTGCAGAGTATGATCCAGGAACTTGCTGACAAGAGTAAAGAAGTGGGATTAAAAATGAACTTTCAGAAGACAAAAGTGATGTTCAATGCTTTTACAAGAAATGAAGATTTATCGATTGATGGAGAAAAGCTGGAGATAACAGACACGTACGTTTATCTTGGACAGCAGATATCAAGTGAGGGTCACATTGGTGAAGAAATTAATCGGCGTACAAAACTTGCCTGGAGAGCTTTTGGAAGAAACAGCATAATTTTCAAGAGCAATATGCCATTATGTCTTAAAAGAAAAGTGTTTGATCAATGCATCCTTCCAGTGCTTACATATGGTGCAGAGACGTGGACCTTAACTAAAAGAGACATACAAAGGCTGCAGACAACTCAAAGAAGCATGGAGAGGTGCATACTTGGTGTAACCAGGAGAGATAAGAAGAGGAACTCGTGGATCCGAAAAATGACAAGAGTGGAAGACATCATGATCAGAGTTAAATCCCTGATATGGCAATGGGCTGGACATACTGCCAGAAGGACAGATCATCGATGGACAGCCGAAATTTTAGATTGGATTCCAAGGGACAGGAAAAGACCCAGAAGAAGACCACATGGGAGATGGGTGGATGAAATTCGAAAGTATGCAGGGGTGACATGGAGGAGACTGGCACAAGACAGACCGTTGTGGAGGAAACTTGGGGAGACCTTCGTCCAGCAGTGGATTGATAATGGTTGACAATGATGATGATGATGATACGAATTAGACGAATGCTAGAAGGTATCGAGACTCAGGTTTCTGAACTGTTAAACAAATCCTATACGTTCTTTGCGTTACAAATTGATGAAACAACAGCCACTGCAAAGGAACCTCAGCTTTCAGCTTTTGTGAAATTTGTTGACGAAGATTCTTTAATTTTTGGCTGTGTAGAACTTAATACCACCAAATAATGATAAGATATTTTTAACGCACTGCTGAATACTCCAAATGGGTTTCCCTGGAATTGGTGAATGGGAATCTGTACAGATGCAGCACCTTCAATCACTAGAATAATGAAATAATTTGTTTCCATAGTCCTTTATGTTATTTTAATACATTGCTTTTTGTTGTTCACTTTACAATACAATAGTCAGAATATTCCAATACTTTTTGACGATGTACCTTGTGTGCAAAAGAATCATTTTCACTAATTTTGGGCCACTTGAAACTCCAGTGTTAAATCAGATGCAATTGGAATAATGTTATTAAAAAACTAAACTAGAGCATGCAGGATGAGAACGAAAACAAACCGAAATCAACAGATAAGCTACTTGCATTCAACAAGAGATTGGATTTATGGAACAATGAGCCAAGTAAAAAGATTTCAGTGCGTTTTCAAATCTTTGTGAGCAACGAAATGGGCTGTAAGCAGTTGCCCATCCCTAATTTGGGACCAACAGTTCCAGGGAAGGGAGAGATCCAGCGTCGTAAGAAAAGCACATAACCCATGCCTTATCTAGGACTCGAACCCAGAACTCTCGGTCAGAAGCCAGAGATTAGACCACTGCGCTACCGAGGAGACTTATAGTTTTGTGCCATGTTTTTGTAGGAGTTTTTTTTTCTGCTTTGTATGAAATTAAACAGAAAAAACGTGAGAGGCTGCTTCAGTCGAAGAAGAAAAGAACTAAGAGTGTACTTATCGGAAACTTTGACCTCGCGTTAAATAAATGGAATCAAAGTCAAGTTTAAAACTCATAAGAATCAATGTCAAGTTTCTCACTAATTAGCATACTTGCAGTTCTCAATTTTTAAAGATTTTTTGCTGTACGATGCTTAATAAATAAGTGCTACTTTTGATCGTAATTAAAATACCGCTATTCAACGCTTTCTGGAGAGATATTTTGCAGTTCAAATGCAACCAGGTTTGGCACAGTAAAATTTTAGGACATTCGGAAGACATTTCCATAAAAATAAAACAAAATAATATAAAATTCACTACTATGGGTCTTGTGGCGCTGCAAGTAACAACTATTTTATTTGCACAAGACACTCCTGCGATACAAAAATACTGTCCTTAGCGATGCAAGGGATACTCCTCAACGTGGCCCCCATTTTGAAGTTGTAAAACCTAAAGGCGGTGAACACTGTGTTAAACGGCCGATCGTAACTGATCCTTTATGATTCTTCTCACATGCGATGTGATACAATCTTTCAAGGTTACCAAATTTGCAACACTTCCTTAATAAACCACACATGTTAAGTGTCTCTATAACCAAAAATTACAAGGTTTAATTTCAAGAAAATGGGGTGGCCAGGCGGTAGGAAATGCATGATTCATTACTTTGTTCTCGGTGAAATGTTGCCGCAAAAACCGCTGTACACAGCGTTCAATATGTGGAGGTGCTCAATCTTGCATGAAAGTGGTTGACTCAAGGTATTCTTGCTGTTGCAGTTGGGGTACGACAAAAGTGTTGACCATCTGTCAGTATCTCTGGGCCGTCACAGAACATGCCACAGGGCTATTTGGGATGAGTTTCTTCGAAGAAGAATGGTTCAAAGATAAATGTGGCTGTGAATCTACACCAAACTATAACTTTAGGAGAGTGCAGTAGAATTTGTTGAAAAAAATAAAGGTTTTCTGTGTTCCGAATGCGACAATTACGCGTGTTTACTTTTCGACTGAGGTCAAAATGTGCTTCTTTGCTCCACAAGATCTTCCATGGCCAAGACTCATCCGCTTGGATTCTGGCAAAGGAGGTCAATTCGAAGGTCAGTCGGCTTTCCTTGTCGTCAGGAAGCAACTGGTGGTTGTGGCTGATGTTATAGAAATAACAAAATTTTTTTCAATACCTTCAACACTATGCCATAGGATAAATTAAACTGTCGTGACAATTCATGTTCACTACTGGAGCCTGCAATATTATTCATTGATTGTTCAACAACAGCTGCGGTAACATTTTCAACAACTTGTGAAGTGATAGGTTTGTAACCTCGAGTGGGTTTAACTCCTAGATGTACGGTTTTCTCGAATCGTGTGATCATTCTCCTGAGAGTTTGCGGACTCAGTGGTCCTCGGTGTAATTTCTTACGTCGGCGAAATTTCCGTAGTGCAGCCACAGAATTGCCGTTGTTTTCCTGAGACACCTTCACAAGAAATGCGCGTTCCGGCATGGTGATGGTCATCGTAGCTAATAAGAGTGACATTTTAGCTGTTGTGGCCACTTTTATACTCAGAACTTGGGTGCAATTTGTGTGCTTATGCAAGTGAAAATGCTCTTTCGTTGCTTGCATTGCCACAAGTGCCATAGTGGTGATTTTTGGTACTAAATGTTACCATACTAAGTGTGGTTGCATTTGGGCTACTAAATATCTGTCTAGACAGCATTCAATAGTGGTACTTTAATTATTACCATCAGGTATTGGTGCAATTTTGCAACATGTATAAGAATTTATGACAGAATGTCTTCATTGGATAAATATTGTTGCATGAAGATGTAATTCTGCATTTTTCCAAATTTCTACGAATTCTTTCATACTTTTCAAAAGTGCTCCTCCACACAGTAAAGGTCGAAAAAACTACCCTAAACAAAGAACGAGGAATGCGTTATAGTGGAGTCAAGCGAAATATTTTATCTGTGCACATTATTTGCGTATTCATTTAATCTCTCTTTTTTTATGTTTACATTTATGCATTTCTACCTCCATGCTGCTTTGATACTTTGTGAAATTTATTCTTCTATGTTCGACGTTACCAAAATGAAAATACGGTATTGGAAAACTGCTATACCTACAGTATGAGCTTCGCATTAAATTATAGAAGTGATAAATTCTCAATCGTATTTCTACCAGCGCGCGAACGTTATTCAGTTAACAACTTTAATAATTGCAGAAGTTTTACGTTAATTTCCACTGACCGTGCTAAGCATCCGAAGTCTCAAATCTCAAAGAATATCATATCGTAAATATGAATTATGAAACTAAAATGGTGCGCACTTGATACGTTGATTGACTTCCGTTACTTAACGTAACTCGCTAAGACAAAAGAGTTCGATACTCAGGATACAATAACACTTCAGAACTATATATTTTTTCAATTTTCAGTTTATAAACACTGTTTTTATGCGTAAACGACAAAAAGTAAGACTTTGGTTTTCAAAATAATCGGAAGCATTTTCATTTTTCGAGTTTTCCAATATGTCGATTGGGAAAGAAAACTTTGATTTATAAGGCATTTAAGTAGGATCTTTCCCCTTGAAGTGCCTTATTTCATGATCAACAGCTATTATTTTAAGATGAAAAAGTTTTTGCCATTTGCTTTGTCCGCAGACTTATATTTCGAGTAGGAAAAGCCTTGGTTAAAGAGCGCCAGTCCTTCGAGTAAAGCAGATATTACATTTTATTGGTTTTCCAGAGCGCGTCACAACAACAGGTGTAGATTCCTGGCGCCCTTTCCTCGAGCAGGTAGGTAGGGTGCCTGGAGCAGAAGGTTGATCTAGAATTTTCAGTGACGTTGGGATGTTGAGAGCAGTGGGCATTGGCTGCTGGCTGGCTTCTGTGAGGGCGCATCACGGATTGCTCACGTGCAGAGGGTGGGGGTGAGGCAGTCGATCGGGCGAACGCAAGAGGTCCGGGAGCATTCCATAGATGTTTCTGCCGGCACGCAGCCTGCTTGCCGTGGAATTGCACCTGGAGAGTGAGTGCGTTGGTCCTCTATGTATTACCCTATTACTTAATGGATGTGCTTAACCCAAAGGAAAAATGACAGTCAAAACAGTAAGTTCGTTTTCTTGTGTTTCGTAAAAAAAATCATAAAGCTTTTCGTTTCCTTCGGAAATTCTCATGTCTTGGATTACGCAAATTATGTGACGTTCATAAATACAGATATAACAATTATTGATGGATTACCCAAATTTTGTGACCTTCTAAAAGAGATTAAATTCCTGATCATCATCGCAATGATTTTGCTTAAATTCATTTTAAGATTAATTATGAATTTGTTTTGCTTTCACATACTGCGCGCATCGAAGGTACTTGCAATGAAGTGCGTTTCCAGATTTTCTGCTAACCAAAGAGTACAAATGAAATGACTTAATTTGAACAACTTAAATTGTTTCATCGTCATGGAATTTTATTTGCATGAAAAACATATCAGTACGCATGCAGTAGATTCGCAGAACATGATTTACTGCTTCTCAGTGGTGTCGTAGAAGAAGGTAAGTTTCTGAAAACGCACCAAAAATTGTGCGTGCATGTTTGTTGCTTTTTGAAATAACGCTTCTGAGAAGCGGCAATGTTTTACTAAAATAAAAATTGGATTACCTTCTTGTTGTCAGGCATGTGCATAAGTTTCACCAGTTTATACCGAAATTAAATTCAACAAGTGACAAGCAAAGAGTGATGCTTCTTCAACATTGGTGCATTTCGCACTGAGATCACGCAGCACATAACTGATTATATGTTCATTTCGTAGCTGGTTACACATTCATAGGGAGCAAAAAGATTTTTCTTCGATTTTTGCTAAAAGATTGAATTGAATGAATTTTTTGCATTGAAATGCCATCATACGCATTCAAATTCGGAAGTTATCAGTATTGCGCATGAAACTACATAAATTTGTATAATGATTCATTCATAAAAACATTGTATTCCAAATATCATTTACATTCATCTTGTGGCAGCCATTACACAGCAATCAGGAAATTGAGAGAAAGTTGCAAAAAAATAGTTTCTACATCATATTGTAAGAATGTTTTTTTATAACACAAATGGTAAAATAAAGGCTAAAATGCTGCCTTCTGAGGAGCATGACTGCGCATGACTTCACGATTTTAATAAGCTACTGGTAGTAGGTAAGGTAAGAAAAACCATTAACCTTTTTTCTTCTAGGAAAATCAATTACAACGCTTTTCGGAAGTTTTTCCATTTTTCGGAATTTTGCGTGCATTTCCTGATCAGAAACAAAATTTTAAAATTAGAAGAAAATAATAAACGTCCCTGATTTCAGTTTGAACCAACCATTCCTAGAAAGTTTTCCAAGAACGGATTAAAAAAAAACTGAAAATATGTTCTAGGTCTATAGAGGTAATTTTATCACTCTTCGAAAGGAAAGCTATTATTATTGCGTAGTACAGAATACTATGTGTCAAGCTACCCTCAGAAGTTGATGTTAGTATTTAGGTATTAATGTTAGTTTGCTTTCTGAAGCTGCTGTTAATTTACCTGTTAAATGATTTCTTCACTACGATAAGAGTTCAATATTTTTTAGATAACTGCGCATTGTTCACCGAATTTCAGTGAATCATCTGTAGAAAGTTGATATTCATTTAGAGCATTTTAAACATATTTTTTGAACTCCAAATAATTTTCCAGCTACTTTTAATTTTTATTGTGATATTTTTACATATTCAGAGGAAAGTGATATATAGTTTTCCACAGCATCAGTTCTACTTTCAAGACTTGTTTAACTTTCCGACGAATTTGATAATTGAATTTACTTCCTGTGTCAAATATATGACTTACAAACATAAAAATATTCACTTGATAGAGCTTATCGTGATTTAGGCTGATCGACTTTGTGTCCTGTACTAAAGAAATTTCGACCTTAAAAAGGAGTTGGAGGAGGTCAATAGCTTTGGACCCTTTGTGAAATGATTAATTTTCCATTCGACCCTGAACAGCACAAAACATCTGTTTTATTTTTCTTAATGTTCACCTTATATTGAAAAAGTCATTACCCCAGCACTATTCTCTACTAGGCAAGATGTGCTTTCAAGAAAAAGAATAATGTTATCATCGCATAAGGCTACCCTATACAGAACTTTCTACTGCGCATGACTTAGTGCAATTACATACTACGTATTACAGGATGCTTGCGAGTATCACAAAGATATAGAAAAGAAACGAAGAATAACATTTTCTTCTTTGATGCCTGGATACAATACTGGGAGAAAAGTAAGAAGCACTTGTTTACTTGCACAGACGCTCCATTATCAAAATGCCAGATATTTAGGCGATTGAGTCAACTATACCCTTCCCACAGCGCTTTACTGCCTCGCCGGTGACCGAGTGGTCTCTAGAGGTGCTAGCTTTTGACCATTCGTTCAAAATGGACTTGAGATCGAGTCCCGCATGAGTTGCTCATAGAGGTTGTTAGCCTCAAGAAAGATTATTTTTACAACTTTTCAGGGCTTCTCTGTAGTAATCCTACTCTAAATTTGGAAATACAGGAATTTTTTTTATTTCACCTGGCAGAAAGGAAAATGGTGGGGGCGGGGGAGGCTGAAAAGAATCTTATCCGTGTACAACTATTTCATGTACAATACATCTCACATTTTCTGAACTTAAGCCATGTAGTATTTTACAGATCATATTTCTTTCTAAACCTTTTTCTGTTACACTTATTAAATTAATTCCATTCAACCGCTGCACTTCGTTACCTAATTTATTTGATTATGTTGAATAAATATCAAGTAGCCTCACATCTGATAAATTTCGCCTGACAAAATTAACAACACCGAATGCAACATACCCCAATAGCTCAGCTTTAATGTCAACTACAACAGAAGTCTAACCATTCGATAGGAATCTGAGAGTTTGTAATGTTTTCTGCTTTGTGCGAACGCAATTCTCTAAACGCTTCCGTTTCCTAACCTGACATTTTTACTCTCTAATGCAACTGAATCAGCGTCTAGTCGCATTTTTCTTATCATAGAAATTGATATGTTACTCTTAGTTCAACTTACAATCAGTTCCACTTATGACTTTAGCAAAGGATAAGCTCATTGATAAATATGAAATAAGTTAATCATTTGTAAATCACTCTTTCTGATAGTGACAAACAATGAATTGCTGGCGTGACGTACCTGCCAGCAGGACGCACACGACATAAAGGCAGATAGTAGTCAGAAACAAACGTCCGCGTAGCTCAATTGGTAGAGTGACTTATTCCGGAATGAGAGGATCCGGGTTCCAATCCTGGCATGGACAGAAAGTGACGGAGAAATTTACTTCATTATAATGGCGCCCGAACTTTCCGGGTGACCCGCCCGTTCAAAATCTCGCATTGGTGTGATGTTCTTTCCACACCACAAGATATTAAAAATCAGAGAATCCCTTCTCCAGCGCTTCGAAAAATAAATGTGTGTGACGTTGCATTCCACACACCAGATTGACTGGGAGTTCTCAAGTGCACGTTCTACAGTCGATGGCTGCCTGCAACGATTCATGGTCACGGCTGATCCGTGGGCCATGCCCCCGGCCCTATTTCGGGGGGGGAGATGTGACGTACCTGCCAGCAGGACGCACACGACATAAAGGCAGATAGTAGTCAGAAACAAACGTCCGCGTAGCTCAATTGGTAGAGTGACTTATTGCGGAATGAGGGGATCCGGGTTCGAATCCTGGCGTGGACAGAAATGACGGAGAAATTTACTTCGTTATACTGGGGCCTAGCTGCTAGAAAAAAGGAAAAAGAGAATTATTTCGTCTTCTCACACGTGCATGTGATTCCCTCCTATATGAGCACGAATCAACTCTGCACGAAATATACAGTAGATATACCATCATCAACAACAACAATTAATTGTTGGATAAAAGTATCCCGAAGTTTTACCCATAACTTTCTGTCTTGGGCCAGATTCTTTCATGTAACTCCAGTATGGTTTCGAATTTCATCCATCCACCTCCCACGTGATCTTCTGCAATCCTTCTTTGTGTCTTTTGTAATACAGTGTAATAGCAGTTTTCAATGGAGTTCTTATCAGACAAGAATGGAAGACATCATGATCAGAGTAAAAACCCTGAAATGGCAATGGGCTGGACATGATGCCAGAAGAACGGACCACCAATGGACAACCAAAATTCTAGACTGAATTTCAAGGACAGAAAAAGACCAAGAAGAAGACCACATTAGAGACGGGTGGATGAAATTTGAAAGCATGCGGTAGTGATATGGAGGAGACTAGCGCGAAATACGCCATTGTGGAAGAAACTTGGGGAGACGTTCATCCAGCAGTGGATCGATAATAGTTGAATATATATATATATATATATATACAGAGAAAGAGAGAGAGAGAGAGAGAGAGAAAGAGAGAGACTTTCAGACAGTGTCTAAGAACATATGCAGACTTTCAGGCAGTTGCTAATTACGCATTTGGAGGCATCGAAGCTCAACTTGATTTTAAGGCACTGCTCAAAAAATGGAAATTTTTTTAAGGACATTGAGTTAAAATGCATGAATTAAGAACTACAACATTTATTAGTTTTTAATTAAACAAAATTACACACCCGTGTAATAAAAAGACTTCCGTTTCCTTACCTGACATTTATTAAACAGTAACTACTAAACACAAACGTAAACACACTCGAGTTTTAAAATAACGGGAGCATGCAATAAATGAAGATTTGGCTCTCAGTCATAGAAATCATAGTTGTTTCTGTCGCAGTGGAAGATGAAATAGCAATCTTGGTAGAATGGGATAAGGTAGCCGGACTACTTTATGTGGGCAGCTAAGACACTGAGAGGTGATGGCTGTAGACGAGACAGTGAAGCCGAGCTTCAGTCAGTCGATGGATAATTTGTTTCTTTTTTTGTAACGAATACGTTGGAACAAAGTTTTACTTGTCTGCTGAAAGTCTTGAAAGAACTTTTCGTAAGGTCCTCGAAGTGGTTATTGGACTTCTTACACCTTCTTAAGACATGAGTGTAGAAACTGGGATTCTGGTGAATGAAGATCAGTTTTTGGAACGGCAGGGAGGAGGCATGAAACAATTCAGGAATTGACTTGAAAACATGCATAGGGAATATGAATCCTTGCTAAGGACTACAGGTGATGAGAAAAGCACGAAGATCCATGAGGTTTGAGGACTACGGTATATGTAGGTTCTGCTAGTGTTGTATGAATGTAGTTCTAAAAGGATGAATAAAATCACAGTAGAAATGTAAGCAATATTTCTTCCGACAGATATTTCATACGCTTTCCTGCAGAATCGAGCGCTTTGAGTCAGATTTCTGAGTTACTATTGGCAGAAGACAGAGTTACTATTGACCGAAGACTGAGTCATTTGGCAGAGGTAAATAGACAAAGTCATCGCTCTTTCCAAGTTTTTCTTTAATTAACACACAACAACCGAAAAGTTTTATTTCGACACCGCTAGGATCGAATCCCAGATATCTTGATAACTAGCCGAGTGCGTTCGCCATACGCTACGGTGCGAACAATCCTCGGTGCTATGTGTGTTTATCTGTCACCATCTGACTTCATAAATCCATAGGGATGGGGTCAGCAACTGAGACGTCTGCATCTGGTGGGGCTTAATGGCACAAGCTATTTAATTGTAGCTAATAAATCGAAAGGGCGAGAGAAATGGAATTGTGAATCCAGATGCTGACAGATAAACACACATAGCGCCGTGCATTGTTGGCACCGTAACGTAAGGCGAACACACTCGGCTAGTTATCAAGAGATCTGTGGTTCGATCCCAACGGTGTCGAAATACAATTTTTCGGTTGCTGTGTGTTAATTAAACGAAAACGTTGGAAGAGCGATTACTTTGTCTATTTACATTGTCTCCACGTATTTGTAAGATTTTCACCATTTTCCAGAGGTTAACAAGTTTAGTTCAAAGAAACGTAGTGTTTGGCGCCAAACACGTTAGGTATCTGAGGACTAGGCTAACTTTCATGAGAAAATGCACATAATTTTTCTCGTACGTTTCTCTCTTCGGTAGTCTCGAAAAATTTATTTCAAACACCTACAGGATTTTAATTTTCTTATAACCTCAATTCATCAAGTTCCAGATCCTTAATTAATTTACTGAACTTTGATTAATTAACTAATACTAATGACTACAACTACCTGACTAGAAATTTAATTGCAGTCCAAATCTTCAGCACGTATTTGTCGAGTACTATCATTAAGCTGTTAGTGTCATACTAAAATATCTTGTATTTTTCAAACACCTAAGTACAGGATCTCCCGACATAGTGCCAACCACATATTAACAGGTGGTATTATTTAAGTTTATTGTGAAAGAATTGATCGGAACGAAATGTATTTTAATGTGAATAGACAAACTCTCATAGAGAATTGACTTTCTGTTAATGCCCTGGCCTCCAAATTCACCTGACATGAACCCAATCGAACATTTGTGGTTGGACTTGGAAAACCGGGTTCGTGCTAAATCACCACCACCCCGAAATATACTGAAACTGGAGGACCTGCTGTTGACATTTATGGTATCAGATACCCCAGGATGCCTATCGCCACCTCATCGAATCGAGGCTTTGCCGAGTGGCCGATGTTTTACGTGCTAAATGGGGGTCCTACAGCTTATTAGGTAAGATGTCATAATGTAATGGTTCATCGGTGTATGTTTCCTTCTACATGTATAATTCTTCTTTTAATAGTTCTATTTGAATATCTCTTTGTCTGTGATACCTTCCTTGTGCTATGAGAAACTTCTTGTGCGCCATTTGTTAATTTTCGTAACATACTTTCTAGCTGTTGGTGGAACTAAGTATACGTTTCTGTTTCTGGATGTTTTATCGATTGTAGAAACCGGTTGATTGTTTCCCTAACCGGTTCCATTTACTTTGAATAGCTTTGATAATTTAATTCGCCACAGAACAGATTCAAAAGACGCGTTCATTTACAACCGAAAATTAGGTGTTATCTTTCTTGTTAACTGATGGCATGTTGTGGTGTCACCAGTTAAAAAACAACTTTTTAAATAAATCTTTTTTAACTTCTAGCACCCCTGTCAGTTGTCATCCGTTGTGGCATATGACAACTGATCGACGTGCCAGCTGTTGACTCGCTGCTGGCCCCAACTCCTGGCCCATGTGTTGGCCACCGGGACATTTTATTGAATTTTGGGAACTTTATTTACTTTATTGAGTCCTAATCCGCTGTTGGCAAATATAATATATGGGAACTTTATTAACTTTATAGAGTCCTAATCCGCTGCTGTCCGTTAGCACTGGATTGAGTGATGGTCCAGAAACATTGTTTTTGCTGGGATGCGTCTCTCCATGTTTCTTTGTTTTTCTCATCCCTAAGTACCATTTTAGCAAGTCTTTTGTAAAAAAAATCGTGCTTAGGTTACGCGTTTTGTCTGTGCATCCGTCAATCTGTTCGCCTGTCTACACCATATCTCTGCAAGTATCAGCCTGGCTCTCTCCCTTCCCTCGAACCAATGACCCTAAATTAGGGACGGGCGACCGCTGATAGCTCATTGAATTGCTCACGGTGTTCGTTAAACCTCCAATCAAAATAATAAAAAAACCAACTTTTGGTGAAGAATAGTTTGGCCACCAGGGGCGTAACTGTTAATTTCCGCTTCTGATGTATTTGCAGCAAAATATGAGCTTGTAAAATCTCCACTAAAAATATTCTTTCGTCATAAAATATATGAAAATATTCTTCTGCTTATGTTGATAAACCATTTCTTAGTAATTTCTTCTTAAAATTAATGAATGTTTTCTCCGCCATGAAACGTAGATGTATATCTTATTTTTATTAATATCTCTGTTTCTAAGAGTTCGATTTGAAAAATTCCTTCTTTGTTGGATAGTGTTTCCAGGGCGAAATGCTTCTCATGTAATTTCACATTGTTCAAGTAAAAACATAGACTTTCCGCTAGGGTGCTTTAAGGTAAATTGTTTTTCTCGGATATATCTGCTTCTGAAACTCCGAATTAAAATGTTCTTCCTGTATCGCATACAGCTTCGATGACAAATGATTTTCATGAAATTTCTAATTTTTGGTAAAGAATGATTTGGCCACCAGGAGCGTAAGAGTTTATTTCTGCTTCTGACGTATTTGCATCAAAATCGGAGCTTCTGAAAACTCGACTGGGAAGACTCTTTTGTAGACCGATCCCTCTCACCTCGGAAGACGTGTTGACAATACTTTCTTCCTAAAATACTGTATAGCTTTTCCGCTAGGGGGCGGAGATGTATATCTTATTTTTATCAATATCTGTGTTTCTAAGATTCCGATTCGAGAAATTCTGTTTTTATTAGAGAGCGTTTCCGGTGCGAAATATTTGCCATATAATTTGAGATTTTTTTTAAGGCAAAAGTCTTCCACCAGAGGGCGGAAGTTCAAATTTCCGTTTACAGCAATATCTGCAGGCCTAAAAAACCGACTGAAAATCTTCTTTTTCGATCAGATAATACTAACAATGCAAATTCTGTTTGTATGTATTTCATCCCAAAATAATGCAATTTTGATGTTTGGGCGAATTCTGAATCTGTTTTTTTCAAAATCTATGCATTTACATGTGCGATTTTAAAAATTCTTTTAGCACCGGATGCCGTTCACCTTGTAGAGCATTTTAGGTTAGAATATGGGGAGTTTTATAGTTCATAGCTCTGTCGCTAGGTGCTGTTTTTGTACTTCAGTTTGCAGCTGTATCTCCGCTTCTAAAAACCCTATTGAGAAATTTCTTTCTTACTCTGTTATTCGCTACTACAGAGATCTGGAGCATTATGCTCTTTAAATAATGGAAAGATTTCCCACTATGGGTGTAAAAAACGAAACCTTTTTCTCGTTATCTCTGCTTCCGAGAGACGTATTTGAAAAAATATTTTCCTTAGCATAGTTTTTTCCATGAAGAATGTACTTCGCTTGTTTTCAACTTTTTCGTTATGCTAAATTCTTCCGCTAGAAGACAGAGAGTTATATCATGTTTCCTTCTATAGTTCTTTTAGCTGTTCGATCTGAAAATCTGTTTGTCTTTTATATGCTATGAGAAACTTTTATACGCCATTTGTTAATTTTCATAACAAACTTTTTAGCCGCTGGTGGAAGTAAGTAGCTGTTTCTAGTTCTGTGTGTTTTATTGATTGCAAAAACCCAGTTTATTGTTTTCTTAACCGGTTCCATTGACTTTGAGTAATTTTGTGAAATTTAATTCTCGTCAGAAATGATTGAAAAGACGTGCTCATTACAACCTAAAATTCGGTGTCATCTTTCTTGTTTTCTTCTGCTTTCTCTTTCGCTCTTCGTTGCATTCTTTCATCTCAATTTCGTGATCTGGGTAACACAATTGCTTCTTGTAAAGCAACACATAAAGAGATCCAAGAAGAAAAAATGAAAATTTTGAAGAGTGTAACTCATATTTTAGGAACAGATATGAGCATTGAGAACATTTGCAATTACCTTTAATAACGCGATGTTTTAGTCAATACTCAAAATTGTATCCTTTACGTGATATTTTATTTTCCTTCAGTGTGGTACCCAGGTTTTGTTTTTCTTCTGGTAACAGAGCGTTTGGTAATAAACAGTTAAGATGACATTTTTGTGACTTTTGACTTCCACAGTACTTTGAGACTCAAAGTACTGTAAATCAATGCTATTTTTCTAAGATTGCTTTAAGATTTGCAGCTTTTTTGTTCTGAGATGAAAAACTGATATACGAAGTTTTATTTCTTGAGTTTCTACTTAATGCAAATTACTCTTTTTCTTGCACAACAGCCTTTTCATTCCTTACTGTTCTAAAAAACATTTTATACACACATATTTAAAATGCATATCTTCTTATGTTTATGTGCGTGCGTGCAGTGAATTTTTAGAAAACTTGATGTACGGTTTTTATCAAAAGTAAAGCTTGTTTTAATTTTCAGCCGTTTTTAAACATTGGTGTAAAATAACATCCTCATTTTCTTCCATGTCCTTTTGCCGTCTTCGTTCAAAGTTTTTAGCACTCCGTTAATTCTTACCTTCACTTCATCCGTGGTTCTTCTTCAGCTTAGCACCGCTTTTTTCTCCTGAGATTAATTTCATGAATTTCATGTCTTTCTCAGTTTAGTGTTTTCGTACATACTTACGACGATTTTTCATGCCATTAACTCATTACCTCCAGTATTTCACGCTGTTCTGTAACTTTATTTACGTAGTTCTATGTTGCTGATTAATTTATTCCATTCAGACACTCTAGATTTCAACACACGGAATTAGCACGGTGTTCAGTTTTTAAAAGAATAACGGAAATAAGATGGACCAAATTGATTTTAAAATTTTTGTTATATTATAAAAACCTAGATAATTGGTACTGAATGTTTAATGAAGGTGAATAAATTAATTTTTCTGTTCTATATATGATGATTGAATAAATTAAGAATATCTTCTTCAAGAAGACGCTTTGATTTACAGACGTCAAAGCGTCTTCCTGAAGAACCTTGTGGTCACGTAATGGTATGTGAACTTTATGATAGAATCACATGAGATATAATCAAAATATCTTGTTTAATTTTTGCAGCTACAACTTTTAACATTAGAACTTCTGAGTAAGACATGAAACATTTCTTATTTAGGCAAAATTTGAAATCAGTTTGTTATAAAATCACATCGTCAGAGAAAATTACTTCCTTTTTTGTTCTTCAACTAGTACTTTTTATCTCAAAGAAACGATTACAAAACCAGCTGATCTCATAGCTCGAAGAAGGAAATAGCTAACCTCTTCCCATTAAGAAGCCAACATGAACGCGAGGAGCCAGTTAGAGAATGTAATCACCACTTTGAACTGTTTTCTTTACAAAAACATGAATTATTCTCTACGCAGATTTCCATACGTTCAATGATTTCTCTTCTCAAAACTGTTTTAAAACAGCAAGCAGTAGCATCCAAAACAAATCTAAAGGCCATAGATGTCAGAAATGTTTTTCGGATCTCCGGTGGCAACAACTTTTGCTGGATCTAGGCTTTGTGAAAAAGGAATTCGTTGATAATAAGAATGCGTTGCTCGCAAGTTTAAGCGATGTCGTTAAAGTTCTTTGTCCCCGATGGAAGCTTGTTTTGCTCCACTCAGAATGGTTGAAAGAGAGCAGCTTCTAGAAACAAATTACACGAATGAAGAAACAGCAATAAAACGGTGATGACGTTTTAAATATATGTTCTCAAACCTCACTTTTGTTTTCAATAGAAACACGGATTCACATCAAAATGATGATAATTTGATATGTGCGAATAATTTCTTACTTTTGTAAATAGCTGAGTTAAAATGAAAAAAAGAATGAAAAAAAAAACCCAATATTACTTAGATGTCGTCAAATATTTTCACAAAGAGAGGATAATCTTAATATCTTCTGAAAGACACGGTACTTTTTCTAGAAACAGAGACCAATTGGTTTCTAATGAAATGAATTCAGCAGAGTTTCTGACGACAGAAATAGCTTTAGGTATTGGTCAGTAAAGCATTTTACACTAAAACATAGCAGTCAAAATGTTTACCATAGGATGAAAGTGTGAACAAATCAAGCTCTAAAATACTTCCGATGGTTGAGGAAGCAATGAAATTATCCTTATGCAATAAAACATTTTCAGGCGCAAGGTGCAATTAAAATATAATTTTGGGTGTGAGGCCCTAAACAAAACTTGCCCGCAAACACTTTCACCTGTAAGGAGATAATTAGTAAATATAAAAAAAATGTTTTCCAAGGAATCCCAAACAAAATTACTTGTCATACTTACAGACAATGCAAATATTTTTCTGGGTAAATGAATATCTCATTGGTAAATGAATATCGCATTGACCAAATGGATAACACATTGGTCCGTGAAATATATTGGAAAGGGGGAATAGAAACACGATCTTTCCGCGGATGAAAATTAAATAACCGAATTCAGTCTCAATATTTGCACAAAATGACACTTAGATAATGAATCTATGAAATGATTCCCGTGATACTAGTATTCCTGCATTGACCAAGACAATGTTTCGTACCGGAGAATAATTCGATATTATCTAAGTTTCAGGTTGTCGTACCAATACAGTATTGCTCCTAAATTTGAGACAGTCTACCAAAAATCATCCTTAAAACTACTTGATGCTGTGGAAAAGAGAAAAGTTCGTCTGATTAGCAATCACGGATTCTTAAATTCTATTGATTACCGTTTCAAGTCGTTTTCAGTAGAAACTCTCAGGTACTGCGGTGTGCATGGGTCTCAGGCTCAGTCGTTCCTTACCCTTATTTCAGAAATGTCTCACTGAAACGCAAGAAGTACAGTCATCAAACATCTACTTTGTGCCCAGCTGAACAAATGAAGCACCAAATACCACTGGGTGCTGAAAAGTATTTGGCCTTGTGAAGAAAACAAGCTGCGGGACTGAAAAAAATTGCTTACTCTACATATTTCCTCCTTAGCTCAACACACTTATGACTTCGTTGTTCTAACTTTTTTAACTCATCAAAAATTATTTCGGTTGTGCTGCAAACCATTCCTCCACAGTAGCTGTGGCCTCCTCAATGCTCGAAGTTTTCCTCCTTTAATTGTTTTTTCAGGTTAGGAAAGAGGAAGTTGTCTGAAGGAATCCGAATCAAGTGAATAGGCCGGATTTTCCGGAATTTCAAAGTGAATATGAGCCAATTTCTGCTCCGTAATTTGGGCGTTGTAAGGAGAAGTATTCTTGAAGAAACAAGATTCCTTTCGAAAACTTGCCTCGACGTTTGAAGACCAGTTGCTACTTCAGTTTTCCGAGATGGTTGCACCATTTTCCAGATAATCTACAAGCAAAAGTTCATCTTTGTCGCAGAAGACAGATGCCAACACCTTGCTTGGTAATTTCTGTGTCTTGAACTTCTTTGAAGGCGGATAACTACTATGTCTCCATTATTTGGATAGTTATTTTGACTCTGGATCATGTATATGGATTCACGTTTTATTCCTAGTTACGAAACGGTTTAAAAATCACATCACACAGGATCTCGCCGAAATCGGTCCAAAATGGCTTCTGAAGCAATCACTCGATTACGCTTATGTTCAGCCTTGAGACATTTGGGAAACCATTTAGCTGAGAGCTTTCTCATGTCTGAAATTTCGTGAATAATATAGCCTACTCCTTCTCAGGAGGGCCTGTGCTATCTTTTACTATAATATAGCTAATCCTTCTCCAGGGTCTGTGCTAACTTTTTACTGGTTATTCTTCGATCATCCAGGATCATGGAATGAATGGCATCTGCGTTTTCTGGAACTATCACTTGAGTTGGTTTCCCAGAACGTTCTTCGTTTTCGGTGCTCTAATGTCCTGCTGTAAATTTAGCAACCCAGTTCTTGACTATGGAGTAGGAAGGACACTTATTACCTAATGTAACCGGCATTTCATTGATCGAAGCATTCACTTGACCGAAAGGTCACTTGATCGAAACATTCACTTCACCGAAATGTCGTATCGCCCTAAAGTTCACTTCACCGAAAGATCATTTTCTTGAAATCAGCGTTTCACCTAAAAACAATTTTATGGAATAGCTTATGCCAACGAAAAGAACCACTGTACTGCGGTTTTAATCTGATGCAAGAGTCATTTGTTGAAAATACTACTTAGATGTTCCTAGTTGACGTACTTCATTATTGCTGAACTTAAAAAAGTTTGAAATGTAATTTATACTTTGAACTTGAATCTATCAGTTACCAGCAAGGTCATAACTCTCTAAGTAAAATGATCAGTTTCTATTTTTTACACATAGTGAAATATTATGTTTCTGAAAGCATACTAAAAGCCAATCTTCTGTTAATGGTTCTACACTGGATATGCAATTTCTGATCAACAGGTTAATCTGATCATAACAGTTTTGGGAAATACAGTACCAGCAATATTTGGTAAATTGAGGATTTTTTTGGTTGCAAAATAATTACTGAACAGAGAATGTTCGGAATACATGTGCAATTTTGGATGCCTGCTATGATACATTTATAAGCTGCATCATATCAATAACACCATCGCCATGTAAAAACAATTCTGCAGAAACAGCTTTGCATGAAATAATATATTATGGGTCCACAGTGAGAAACTGTGGTCATCTGTTTCTAATTTAGGGCACTAGTTTGTTGGAAAGGGGAGAGAGCCAGTGCAGTAAGACAAACACAACATCCATGCCTTAATCGGTTCGAACCCGAACTCATCTCGGACGAATGGTCAGAAGCCAACACTTAGATCACTGCTCCATGAGGGCGGCACATTTCACATTTCAGTGTGGTAGATTTCATTACCTGGAATCATTACAGAATAGAAGGCGCGAAATATTCATGAACATTTCTGAGTATTTCATTCTCTTACGAACTTTCACGATATCTGTATATATTTCATTCTCTTACGAACTTTCACGATATCTCTTACGAACTTTCACGATATCTCTTACGAACTTTCACGATATCTCTTACGAACTTTCACGATATCTCTTACGAACTTTCACGATATCTGTATATATTTCATTCTCTTACGAACGTTCACGATATCGTAAGGGAATACTGAACATATTCAGTATCCCCTTACGACCTGCATCTGAAGGTAACTTGTTTGGACCGTTAAATTTCATTTAAGTGCCGCCGGCAGTTTTTGATATCAGCCGAAACGATTTTCACAAAATCTCGTGAATATGTTTTCTCTCACAATTTGAAGATCCAAGCTGGGCACCTCAAACAAACCGCAACAATAAGAGGGAGGTCGGAGCTTCGGTTTCCTGGGAGTTTCGAAATATTCCAGAGTGATGTTTGTGTGCTGTAATCTCAATGATTTTTAGAGAATTTGGTGTCTAGATATTCTTCTCATAATAGGAAGGTTTGAGTATTTTGAAGAAAGATGCATTAATTGGTGATGTGATCCACAATTAGCATGACCAGAAAGAAGATGTATTTTGATAATCCGTGCAGGTGTTGGAATATCAAAAAAGTGCCGCAGGCTACAAAAAGAGATTTCTAATTGAAATTATCCTTTTCCTGCGGTAATTTTCTTCCGTTGTAACTAATAGGTACACCGTTCCGGTGGCTAAGTGGCTTAAAGGTGGGTCCGAGTCCCAGTGCCGGATAAATATGGGTAATGCTATTGTCAGATGGCACTGACCCTGTCTCTTCCCTGGAACCATTGGATTCGAATATTACAGCTGTATAAAATGTTAATTAATTACCGTACATAAGCGTGCAGTAATACTGAAAAGTTCTACATTTGTAGAACTTAATATTTAAGAGACATTTTGATAAGAAGCCCTGGTGGGAACTCTTTGTTAGGAGAGAAAGGCTATCCAAATGCACACACTTGAGGCTATAAAAAATTCTGTTTACTTGAGGCTATAGAAAATTCTCATAAAATACCAGTGTCATTCCGAACGGAAATGCAAAAGGCCTACTCCAAACCTTTATGTAAAATTACATTGTTAATGTAACAAGCAGTATAAATTTCGGTAAAGTTGACAGAGAGTAGCAAGATGTACGAATGTAAAACGAAAATGTATTCTTTTAAGTGTTAATAATGCTTTCTTATATCTGTACTGTCGCTGCTATACTCGGGAATGTAATTTGTGATAACATGGTTTCTGCAAATGCGTTCGTTAGGATTACGTCTGTTTGAATTACTTCCGCACGCCGCGGCAGACCAGATTATTAAACAATGAGCATCTAGCCTGGGTCAGTACGCCAGCAATATTGGTTTGCGAGGAGAAGGGGGAGATGGCGTGGAATTCTGGCTCGAGGTGTGAGTTTAGATGTGTACGCTTCAAATTTTCTCCAAGAATGGAAGCTTGTGATCGTAAACCGATCAACTGATAGCTAAAGAGTGGCCAAGCAAAGTGCATGTATGCTGACATAGACATAAAAGTGTTTTAATGGTTCAAAGCCGTGAAGAGACTCATAAAATAGAAGCTTTGCGTTTCAATGAAAGTTCAAGAGGTATGAAGCGAAGTTCAGCTTTAAATAGGAACTACAATAGGTATTCTTATGATAAGAGCGACTGAAACAAAGTATGTTAAATCCCCGTTTGTTTTACTCTGATATAGCGAGAGGAAGGTACCAACTGAGTTAAGAATAAATGCCGTTAATTTTACATAGCCTGACACTTCATTTCTGTCCATTGTTTGTAAATAGGATTCCTTTCAGCTTCTTGGGCATTAGATAAGTGCATAGTAAAGATGAGAAGGTGGATTACGTACGAAAAGATCTAGCAAAAGCATAAGTTTCTCAAGCGGCAGGTGTATCGAACTAACTGTAACCTTACGACAGGTAAGCCAAAGTTAGTGACTCCGGCCTTATACCGGGTGTAAAACTTTACTCACCAAAGGTTGGAAAGTAGCTGGAGCAACAACGAGGCTAAACTTCATTCGTAAAAATGAGTAAGCTACTAAAGTTTTAGAAAGCCTGTCTGATGGACAGAATGCGAGTGGACTGCAACTCGCCAATACCCGAAAGCCATATCTGTGCTAGACAAACATTTAGTAGATGAAAAATCTTGTAAGATATCTTTATGACTTGCAGCAGACAATTAACGGGTTTAGTAACTTTGTTAAGCTTTCCATAATGTATTACAAATCTTAGGTCCCATCTTTCTTGGTCATATGGAATGAATTTTGGAGCCACCCGCGCTCTAATATTTCCTTGAATAATACTTTGTAGTCATTAGTTTTTTTTTTCGCTCTTTTTCATTTCCTTCGTTTTATACTGAGCACAAGGATAAGGCTTTCAAACTGTAGCCGCAGCACTTTCAATATCAGCAGCCTGACACACTAACTCGGTAAAACCAGGTTTACCTGAAAATAGCCAGGACGTTTTTACACATGAAAACCTTTTTGTCTTGTTACTTGACATTTTGTACCATCGATAATAAAATCAACTTATGCGGCAGGGAGTAAAGCACTTGGTTCTAGTATAGTTACTAAACATTACTCAAAATTCAGTGTCACTGAAAATTTCTAAATAAAAGTCCATGCCTAATTGACACTTAATCGTTAGGCTTCTCACCGGCAAATATGTGTGTGTGTGTTAATTCAAACTTAGTAAGAAAACTATATAAATAATTTGATTGCATCATGAACAGAAAGTATGTCATAAGTAGCAATACGTAAATTGGGTGACACACTTTTTATAGGGATTTACAAAAATTATTGTAGAAATCTACTGATACCTGAAATGTGTGATCCATTATCAAACTTTGAGTAGACCATGTGTATTATATTTTCAAGTGTGAGGAGCACAGGTGGAAGTTTAGGAGATTCTACAATTATCAAGGGAATGTTTAGGTCGGTTGGAGGAGGAGAGTGAATGAAGTTGACCTTTCATTCACACCCGCCGTCAGTTAAAATTACTACTGTTTCTGGGCCGTCGGCTATTGTACACAGTGTTGTAATTACCGATATTCCTGGGTCTATAATTATTTCTTTGATATCTTGAATTATTTCCAGTAGTGCTAGAATTGTTATCCTGAATTTGAAATTTTGAATCCCCTCTTGATGAATGAAGTCATTATCATTTTGAAACCTTTCACTGCTTCTACTAGGATTAAACTTACTGTGACTACTAGTTTAGAAAGTTCTTGGGTCTAGATCCATACCAGCCGTAGGACTTTCATAAAATTGTTGTGCTCAGGTTATTGGGGAGTGAATATCTCATTAAACTTCTGCTGAGATTCCCGCTTTCTTCTGTACGGAAATTCCGCCAACGAAATTGAGCACATCGCTGGGGTTTCGTAGATTTCGTAGGAGGAATAGAACTTGCACTAACATGTCGCACCCCGTATGGCGGATTAAGCACAGGTACACACGCATCCTTTGCAGGTGCCTGATCTCCAAAAAGTTCAGCAGAAGAGGATACAGTTTGTGACGTGCCTACCCCGCAGGACGCACACGACATAAAGGCAGATAGCAGCGATACGAACGTCTGCGTAGCTCAGTTGGTAGAGCGACTTGTTTCGGAATAAGTGGACTCGGGTTCTAGCCCCGATGTGGACAAAAACGACGGAGAAATTTACTTCGTTATAAGCTGGAAAGTGGGAAAGTAGAAAGTCAAATATTTCATCATTTGAATCATATGGCTTTCAGTAGCTACACTGCTTGGCATAGAAAATGCCACACTGTGAAGGAACACATAAAATGAAACGAAACTTATCACACGTGTAGAAAAGTAGTAAGAAAAGAAGTGATTTAATTTCTGAAGAATTACATGAATACGATTGATAAGAAGACAGTATAATGCCCCCGAGTCAGTAGGTCGCGTGACCACGATGCTGGGCTATACATTCCTCAACACGGAGTATCATCAAGTGGAAATGCCCCCGGATGGTGTCTTAAGGTATCGCTCACACTTTTTCCTTGACCTCTGTCGATGATTCACCCATATTGCATGGGGTTGTGCAGAGTAGATAAATGTTCTACTAATGACGTCTCACACGTTCCCTTTTGGGGAGCAGTCCGGCGATCATGCTGCTTACATGTGTGCTTATAAGTATCCATGGCAGCACCTGGATACTTGTAAACACACCCTACTAAAGTTGGCAGTGTGTGGGTGGGCGTTATCTTGTTGAAAACCACACATCAAGATATCACGGAAGTATGGCAACGAAATGGGATGGTGCACCTCATCGAGGTATCATTGTGATCTCATTGTACCAACTGCAAAAATCAGCAGCGAACGGCTGTTGAAACTGTAGTTCCCAAAACCATCACACCAAGCTGGGGAGCCGTAATATCGCTCGCAAATAGCAGCACTATCACTCGGTGGCTACGTAATCTGCACTCTCAAATGGTAATCGTCGGCGACGAGAGAAGTGAGTCTCGCCGCTGAATACGAAATGGTTCTATTCGTCCCGCCACTCATGTCTAGTAGAGTAGTAGTACAACTTTGCGTAATGACATGCTGAAATGAGTGGCTCTCGTTGCAATGGCTGGCGTCCAAACTGGAATTCATATTTAGTGTCGGTACAGAGATGTCCGTAGCTTCCTATACAAATCGTCGAATGGCATCCGCTGTAGATTATTGTTGTGCTACGGCTTTCATTCAAATGTAGCTATTGACTTTGCTACTTGCACCAGTTCCACTGTGGCTACGCTCGTAATTTTCCTACAACCACTGCCGCCACATTCGGCTGACAGCTGTTCAATTCCAATGCGTTTTCGGGAATAGATGCGCTGGACGAAGAAACCAGCTGTACGTAGCCCGATGATGAAGCCTCTGGTGAAAGTATCTATGAGATGGTAGAACACCTGATGGCATATCCAATGAATTCTCACTCTTTACACGTGTTTCGGCCCCGAGCTCATTCTGATGCAGAGGTCGATGCCCCCATCAAAGAACAAACAAGCTTTGCTGGGCCGATCCGATTTGTGCTATTATTTCCTTCATCTATCACGTGATTAGTTCACAACTGCAATCATTAACATAACCAGCTGTAGACACACACCCATAGAATTTTTTTTATTGGATTGGAGGTTTAAGTGATTTATTGGACCTGGTGATACAAAGACATACAGGCAGACATTAACAGGAGACAGAAATTACACAGTAACAAGTACAAATCATGCATGGTTGACAGCATGCCAAATGATCAATTTACACAGATATAACTAGTGTTGATCATGTAACACATTGTGAACAAGTGTACATCAAACATGGATTTGACAGTATGCTTAATGACCAATGTACGCAGATAACCAGTGTTGGACAAGTAACGCATTGAAAGCCAGTGATGAAAGATAAACACAAACATCCATGCCTCACCGGGATTCGAACGCAGACCCAACTAGGGCGAATGATCATAAGCCAACGCCTTAGACCACTGCGACACAGGGGCAGCCCCATGGATTCGCATAGTGCTCAAACAAAAACTTTCCGGCGTGGTATTTTTTTTTATGTCGAGAGATGTATATAACCGTGTTGTTTCCAGTGCAAGACATACTGGAATATCCATTGTATTTATATTTTCTAAGAATCATCCACTGGGTTATTTCGGCCCTAATGAGGCCATAAGGTGATACTTCTACAAAATTTGCACGACATAGTGCCGCCAATAGAGTGATACCTTAGTATGGATTACACGCCATTGACGGTTCCATATATTGCTGAATCTTTAAGACATGTGCCTGCAGTTTGTACTCGACGTTCGTCTTAAATTTCGTAGAGGTCGAAGTGATCCTCTACGTCTTCCAGAAATTTTAGGGAACCTTACACCCTATTGAGTTGTACGCATAGTGGCTAAACAACGGAGCTCGTGAAGTTGACATAGGTGAATGGAAGTTGTTAGAACCCATGTACGCTGATTTCGACACACTTTAACCAACAGCGGTTATTTCCAGCTTAGTGCAAAATGCAGTTGCTGTAGCAACAACCGAATTCGGGCACCACTTTTAATATTGCACTCAAGGCTCAGTACGTTATTTTTAGAGAATAATAACAAAAGATGGTAGTAGACGTACGAAGACATGCAGGTAAATGTCCTAATTCATTTGAAGCTCCCAGAGCGTTATACAACTTCAGGAACTTGCACTGAAGACATCACACAATCACTCATGAATATTGATATGTTAGCAGCAAGTTTAGCTGCCGAACTATTTAACTGAACGTGAATACACTTACACACGTTATGCAATACTTCAAGAGAACTTAATAACTTAACCTTATTAGTATCTTGTTCAGCTAATCCAAAAGTAATCGACACTGCAAATATGTTCAGCTTGCAAATATTTCGCTAACCTCACATCGAAGACACGTTAGACAGCTCTTTACACTAAGGATCCTGTATTTATCTAAGTCTCCTTGAGGCTGATTGTTTTTCAGCGATGCCACAAGGAAATGCAGGAAACTTGGGAGTTCCGATGTGACGTTAATTACAGAAAATATATGACAGGTAACAAAATTTATACAAGAGATAGCAAAAGCCAGAAGTTAAATAGGTAATACTCATCACATCCCACGGGGAACTAGAAAATATGTGATAAGATGAACATACTTGAGCTCAGCGACGAAGAGAAATCGTTACTTCCGACGTTTGATTGCCTTAGTACAAAAGAGATAAATGTCACAGGTTCACTTCCTTAGGCATGAGAAGCGGGCTATTCTCTTCAGAACATAATATTTCGTTACTGTAATTGTGGTGCTTGCTGGGTGTAAACAAGCAAGATGGGTGGCTTTATGTAGGAAAGTGAAGAATTGGGTCTCATTAGAGATCTCAGAAGAATAGTTGGTATTTTTGAAATCACTCCAATCACATTGATCTCTGCTGTTTCCTTTAATCATAAAGATACCAATGTATGTACATTGCTACCGCATGATAACTTTCTAACAACGAAAGCAAAATTAAAAAAAAAAAGATCCGAGACAGTTTGATATATAATTATCGAGTTCTAAAGTTCAAAATGATTGGAATTTAAGTGGAAAACATCAAAATATTTTCTAAAATTGACTTTGACTTTTAGTTTACTATGATGTCATCAAGCGTTGTGAATGTATTTATCTTTACTTGCTAACACAGTTTTCTCGTGTAACCATTTTGCTGAGTTATGTGCCCGTTTTGTTTCATTTTTATTTCGTTATTATTGCTGTCTCTTTCTTTTTTTATTCGGATTCGTTTTTCATATTAAACAAGCTGACTTTCAAAATGTGAAATCTTGACAAACGTTTTGCAGCTCACACTTTCTTTCAATGTACTTTCTCAGCAGTTAACTTTTATTGAAATGCTAATAAAATGTCGGGCAAAGGACCAGCACACGTGGACGGCGAGAACGGAAAATTAGGACAACTTACTTAGGCAAAATAATCCCCCTCGGCATCAACACATTGTTGCCATCTGTCCGGCAAGGCCATAATCCCGGAACAAAAAAAGTCTTGTGGCTGGTACCCGAAGAAGTCATCAACTGCACGTTGAACATCATTGTCTGTCCTGAACTGTTTCCCGGACCGGAAGTGATCCAAGCGACGAAAAAAAGTTAGCATGTTGGAGGCAAGTCCGGGAAATAGGCATAATGAGGCTCTGCTTCATAGCCAAAGCACTTAGTGTTAGCATCGTTCATTGTGCGACACGAGGGCTGGCGTTGTCCTGAAGCAGGAGGACACCATATCTGTTGACCAAAGCCAGTTGTTTCTGTAGATATTTCCGCTGCATTGGTGTAATCCAGCACAATGACGTTCTGCAGTTATGGTTTGGCCTCTTGCCAAGAAACTCCGATGAATTATCCTGGATGTGGATCACCAGACAAGGAGCATCATCTTCTTGGTGTGTAGGGGTGGCTTAGGATGCCATCCAGCAGGCTGTGTCTTGCTTAACCATTGTGCATATCGTTTCCGATTATCATAAAGGATCCACTTCTCGTGGCAGGTGACGATTCAATGCAGTAGGTGTTCCTGTTTATTCCTGGCAAGCAGCGACGGGACAAATATGCAATCCCAATATTGCATATTTGTGCTGTACTTTCATCTAAGTAAAAAGTACCACACTCACCAACTTCCGAACGTCTAGTCCAACTTCCGAGCGTCTAGTCTTTTTCGTAGTTGGAAACTCATGCGGCAGCCATATGTCCAGCTTTTTTACCTTACCCAGCGCGGCAAGACGCCGAACAACTGTCGTGTGGTGCACACATACCTCCGCTGATATCTCACGACGCGTTTTTCGAGGGTCCGCTTCAACCACACATAACAGAACATCGTCAGAAACAACAACAGGTTGGTGACCACGTGCTTCGTTTCGCAGGTCCGTATCTCCGCTTTGAAACTTCACAAACCATCGCCGAATGGTTCGTGTGTTGGCTGTTTTCTCCCCAATAGCTTTGTTAATGTTTCTAGCGGCAATTCTTGTAGAATGGCCCAGTTTAAATTCATACAGGAAGATGACTCTCAAATCCAGCGTCTGCATATTTCTTTGCAAGCCACGTTACGCCCAAATAAACCACGCCTGAACCTTATTGACCACATACGTGCTAGCTATTTATAGTAACTCTGTGACGTAATACCCGCAACACCTGTGGGTGGTTCCATTCCCCTGTGGTGGGGTGCCTGTCTCCACTGCTCGTTCTTGCCGGGCATTTCAATCGCACCAACCCAATACTTAGATCACAGTATATTTTTGTAATACTGTGATCTAAGTAAAAGGTAACTGACTCACCAACCGCATCTCACCAAACAATCACAATATTGCATATTTGTGCTATACTTTCATCTAAGTAAAAGTACCACACTCACCAAGAAGCTTGGCCAGCGTGGTGAGTTATGCTCAAACCCCCAACTCTCTCCCCCCCCAAAGAGATTCAACAACGTACATTTTGGCCGTCAGTCTCCGGCTACTGGAAGGTACCTGGAGAAAGCAGCCTCCAGTGCGACATGAAGTGAGAGAGGGTCCTAAGAATCACTGGAGAACCAGACTAGGCTGCTATCCGATTCTGACCTTGGCTGCGTTTAACGGACGATCTGTATCTTCATATTCAAGTCTCATTGAATTGGAGAAGGAACTCCAAAGGATCAAATAGGGCATCGTTGGACTAAGTAAAGTAAGAAGAGGAGATCTCCTTGAACTTAAAACGGACATCTCTTTTACTATCGTGTGATAGAAGAGATCTCATTGAACTGCAAACGGACATCTCTTTTACTATCATCTAAATAATAAACGCAAGCAGGATTTAAATTTAATTATGGGTGATTTCAATGCGAACATGAAATGTAGCAACAGCAACAGAATGAAAGTTTTGGTAGGGAAATTCGGACATAGGAACGAAAAACAGCGTGGAAATACACTCGTAAAGTTTGCAGAGGGAAAAAGTTTTTCATCATGAACTCCTTTTTCAAGAAAAACCACATAAGAAATGGACATGGAAACATCCCAATGGAATAACAAGTGAAATTAGTTTTATTACTTTATGTGTAGCAAGAAATTTGTCATTGAAGACTGTTTTGTGCTAAACAGGTTCAACACAGGTAGTGAACATACACTGCTGGACAATTGCTAAGGACGGATCATAAACGGCTATATAGCGCATAAAAAAGTAAGTGTGGTTGGATGCCAAGTGAAATAAAATAATTTCTGAATGCCAGGACATTACAAGAAAGACAATTTATTGTGCTCTGAAATCCAGAAGGCTTTGGAACGTGTTCAAGGGACAAACAGGCCATTTTGTGCAGAATACGTAAACGTGAAAAAAATGCAATTACCGTCCCCAGGCGTTCCGGCGTAAGATGTGAATGCGGGATATGGCCACCCTGGGGGGCGATGCAAGATTCCACACGTCGTGTCATGCTTTGCACAAAATTATCAAGCAGCTGTTGGGGTAATTTATCCTATTCCTCTGTCAGTGCACGGATGAGGGTGTCCTTGTTTATTGGAGGGCATTGGCAACCAGCAAGACTCCTCCCCAAAGCATCCCACACATTTTCAATGGGATTCAGATCTGGAGAACGTGCTGGCCATACGAGGCGTTGAGAATCCTCGCTCTCAAGACACTCCTGGACAGCGACTGTTCGATGACATGTTGCGTTGTCGTCCATGAAAATGAATCTATCACCGACAGCACCACGGAACATGCGAACATGAGGTAGCAGAAAAACATTAATGTATCGTTGGCCAGTCATAGTCCCAGTTGGAAGCACATAGAGGGACGATTGATCATGATGCCAGCCCATACCATGACACTACATGTCGGATATCGGTTCCTTTCCTGTATGTTTGCTGGACTATATGCAGTACCACTATCACGCCAGATCAGTTGTCGTCGACAATCAGACGATAGACTGTATCTACTCTCATCTGAGAAGAGGACAGCAGACCAGTCGTTATCAGTCCAATTTCGATGTTGATGGCACCATTGAAAACGGGCGGTACGGTGACGTCTTTACAATGGGATGCACACAACAGGACGGCGGGCGTATAGTCCTCCTTCATGCAAACGTCTGGCAACAGTTTTTTGGGAGATTCGCTTGCCAGTAGCAGCCATAAACTGATTTGCTACCTCACTAGCTGTGCTGCGCCGGTGTCTTTTTGTTGATAGCACTATGTACCGATCTTCTGCAGGTGTCGTACAGCGAACACGACCTCCCCCGTGACGTTTGCTACACTCTCCATTTGTTTGAAATTATTTCCAAAGCCTTGAAACAACACTGTGGCTGACGTCGAACTCCCTGGCAACATCTGTTATTTTTCTCCCTTCTTCAATCTTGGCCATAATACGGCCACGCGTAAAATCATCTAGGTGATGTCGGGAAGACATACTGAAAATTGCAAGTTCGTCAATTGATTCTTTCCCTTTCAACTTTGCGTTTTAAAACAACGGCCAATACGCGTCAAATCCTTTATATCAGAGCTATGACGTCACGAACAAGTTCGGCAATCCAAAATTTGCATACACACAACACGTCTTACTGTATCCCGCACTTATGCTAATTTTCACATTTTCCTGCCTTCCATTTTATGGTTGCTATCGTTGCTTTTGTCATCCGTCCTTAGCAATTGTCCGGCAGTGTATAATGGTGAGATGTAAGATGCACCTCAACACAAAACTCGAACGTGGAAACCTCATAAAACAAACAAAATGTATTGATATGGTCAACCTTAAAAAGCATCATTACAGCTTCAAATTGGAACTGAGGAACAAATTCTCCTTTCTAGAAGATCTAACTTCAGAAGAAGTGGACATCTCTGAAGTAAAGAGTAAACTAACCAAGGCTCTTATGGAAACAGCAACAAAAATAGGTGGTACTAAGAACAAGTTGCGTATGAAGGAAATATCAGGAAAAATAATGCTGATGCAAAAGAGAAAGGAGATGAAGACAAATGAAGAAGATGTCACTTCCAAAGTGGAATATACAGAGCTCCCTTTTGGCTTTGGTTGTTTTCAATTGCCCTACTCACTAATACACAGCTGAATTTCCTTACGTCTTCAGTGATACTTTTTCGCACTGTCTTGCATAGAAAATGTGCATCTCAGTAAGGGAAGAAAAGAGATTATGGCACGGTGAAGAAAAGACGGCACTGTAACAAGAAATAAAGGCGAAATTTTGAGAAGAGTGAAAGATTTCTACTCAAACCTATATGAAAAAATGGTAGGTCTACTCTGGACATTACGAAAGGTAAGAGTAGCAAACTCCCTCCAGTCTTCCCGGCAAAGGTTACACATGCAATCAATTAAGAACATGAAACGGGGAAAGCACCAGGAAACGATGTAATTACCGTGGACATTATACAAGTAGCAAGTGGAGAAATTGAAATTAAACTCGCCCAAATTTTAACTGGATGTCTCAGTGAAGAGAAGATTCCTGAGGATCCGAACAATGCTACAATGATCCTACTAAACAGAAAAGGTGACATTGAGAATCTCAGGAACTACAAGCCCACCAGCCTCCTATCAATAGGTTTTTAAAATCTTCACTAAAGTTCTTTCACATCGCTTGAAGGTAACACTGGACATGGCTCAACCGAGAGAACAAGTTGGACTCAGGAGTGGCACAGCACTATACACTGAAGAGCAATTGAATTAGAGACAGCTGGCGTTATGCAAATGTGGCACTGTAGGCGGCTCTGTAAACGGAAACGATATGACGTATGCAGCGATCCGACAATATAAGGAGTGATGCAACGGGAATCAGTAAGAGTCGGACGCAGTATGGGTAAGACGAAAGATCTCAGCGCATTTGATCGTGGGAAAATTGTCGGGGCCCGACGAATGGGTCACTCCATCTCGGAAGTCGTGCAGGCACTGGGATTTTCAGGAGCCACTGTGTCACGGGTGCAACGTGCGTACATCGAATCCGGTAAAACCATCCCTGCAAGGGTCAACTGCCGTGGACAACAGCGTGTGGATGAGCGTGGTCATAGTCGGCTAGCTCGCAAGTAACAGCGGATAGAGGGCCACAATGCAAGAAATCACACGGAAATTTAACGATGGTGCACAACAACGTGTAAGCAGCCTCACCATCCAGAACCATCTGCTCGCTATGGGGTACAGAAGCCATCGTCCCACGAGGGTACCGCTGCTGGCCGCACATAACAGGGTGCAGAGATGAGCATGGGCGCGGGAACATTGCCACTGGACCCTCGACATGTGGAAAACTGTTGCCTGGACGGATGAGTCGAGATTCACGTTGATACATGCAGATGATAGGACACGAATACGGCGTAAACCACATGAAGCGATGAATCCTTCTGGCCAGCAGGGTACTCTTTAAGCTGGTAGGGGTGACATTCTTGTCTGGCGACTGTTTACGTGGACTTAAATGTGACTCCTGGTACGTGTGACATCGTCCCTCACAGGTCAACGTTACCGGGATACCCTGGACGACCATTTGCTCCCGTTTGTGCGTCTTCAACATCCCACTGGGGACCTCATCCTGCAACAAGACAATGCACCCTGCCATCGCTCCCGAATTGTATCCAAATGGTTGGATGAACACTCCACCGATGTGAGCTGGCTTCTTTGGCCAGCTAGGTCCCCCTGACCAAAATCCCATCGAGCACATCTAGGATGCCGTCGAGAGAGGTGTTCGAGGCTCTGACACCCCTCCATCAAATCTTCGTGAACAGTGGGAGCTTGTTCAGGGATCTGGATCCGTATGGCTCCCCAACGCTTCCGGTGTCTTGTCGAGTCCATGCCGAGATGAATCGCCGCCGTCATCAGGACAAAAGGTGGTGCTACGCGTTACTAGAGAGGTATCTCTAATTCAATTGCTCTTCAGTGTAGATCATATGCATGTGCTGAGAGGACTAATTGAAAGAACGAGGGAATATGAACCACCATTATGTATGGCTTTTATCGATTATGAAACGGGCTTTGATTCGGTGAAACCATCAGCAGTTACAATGGTTTTGAAATCCTGCGGTATTGAAGATGCATACATTAATATTATTAGTAACATCTATGCAAATGCAAAGGTTTGGTTATTTGAGGATACAGCACCAATAAAACTGGAAAGGGATTCAGACAACATATCTCCGAAATACTTTAATTCCACATTACAAAATATCTGTCAATCATTGAACTGGGAAAATAAGGGGATAAAGGTTAGTGGACTTATTTAAATCATCTTCGTTTTTCTGATGACTACGTCATCAGCAAAACGAAACTGCCCCTCTAGAGCTTCATAGTATGATCCAAGAATTGCTGACAACAGCAGAGAAGTGGGATTAAAAATGAACTTTCAAAAGACTAAACTGATATATAATGCTTTTACAGGAAATGAAGATTTATAGATTGTCTAGCTTTACTACCCGGCTTTGCCCAAGATTTTGGCTTATTAATTTCATATTCCCTTATATGTCACTGAAAAAATCGGGAAACAAATTGATACTTGCAAGAAAGAAAAAAGCTCATTCCACAAATTCGGTCATTACACAATTATTTTTTCATAGTGTGATTATTTGCTGTCACAAATATTTGTCGAGAATTAAAGCAACGAAATGTACAGAATGCATCGAATCTGTAGAATCAAACGGGCCAAAAGCGTTAAGAATTTTTTAACACGCGTCCAGGAGATACAGCATTAGAACACTGACAGGACAAAATTCGTCAACAATTTGTTATCGACGATCAAATGTATCACGTGCTTTCAGTTTTAAACGTCTTTGAGGGGCGAATCTCTGGGATAAAAAAGTTAAAAACGTATCTTTGTTTCTGCGTATATATTTCTGTTTACCGATGAATTAAAAATTACATGCCTATTTTAAAAAGTTTTGACCAGATTTCGGTGAAAATTTTGAGGGACTCCTCTTATTACCAATTCATGGTGTTGATAAAAATTTCAGCTCGTTTCGGTAAGATTTCGCAAAGATCGGTTTTGCATTTTTTTATGCACAGTTCTCAAAGAACTGAAACACCTGTGGATGTGCAGCGGCTATGAATGCAGTCACGGGCTCTCAGATTTGAAACAGGAGTTTCAGACGTCTCGTCTTTAAGGGGCGAATCTCTATGATAAAAATGTTAAAAACGTCTCTTTGCGAATATTTTATGAAATTTGCTGAAATTTTGATGAACACCATAAATTGTTAATGGAACATGACCTCCGAATGTATGTTTGATGGTTCATGTGTTTTTGTTAGTTGTATTATTATTCATATTTTTGCATTTATGTGTTACATTATTGCATTTCTTACAACTATGTATTGTATTTCTCTTGTGTTTGCATATGGTGTGATTAGTATTTGGTTAATCTTTTTTTGGTACAGAAATTGCATGTGCGATTTGATTGCATGCTAGATGGTGTAACATGGCAAAATAAAATTCGAATTCAAATTCAAATTCAACTAGGAGTGATAAGAACAGGAACTCATGGATAAGGAAAATGACAAAAGTGGGGGGGGGGGATTGGAGGTTTAACGACCACCGTGAGCAACTCAATGGGCTATAAGCAGTCGCCCGTCCCTAATTTAGGGTCACTGGTTCCAGGGAAGGGAGAGAGCCAGTGCCGTAAGACAAACACAACATCCATGCCTGACCGGGATTCGAACCCGGACCCCTTAAGGACGAATGATCAGAGGCCAGCGCCCTAGACCACTGCGCCACCGGGGCGGCTGACAAAAGTGGAAATCATCATGATCAGAATAAAATCCCTGAAATGGCCATGGTTTTGGTTTTGGTAACTGTGGATACAAAGCGGTAGGCAGTTTATTGCTATAATGGGATTACAAACATAGGAGATAACACTGAATATTACAGTAAAGAAAATATAAAGAGGACAATACAGGTATATCTACAATGCAACACAAACTGGAGGGAAAATATAAAGAGCACATTAGAATGACTCATTGAAATCGGTATTAACAGAGGCGGAATCAATTGGATAACATTAACGCTAGAGAACAGCTCAGCGTGAAAGATAAACAAATAAGGGGTCGGACCCCTTATTGTTTATGTGAGGCAATGCCGGCAAAACATCATTTTGCACAGATGGTAAAAATACGATGCACACAAGTAAGGAATAGAATAACGGTATGTCATTCGAGACGAAGTAATACAAGTACAGCATCATGAGCATATGTACAAGGGTATGATAAAACACTAACCGAGTGGAACATAACGACGGTCAAAATGCAAGGCACAGTACAGGAATACACCAACTACATTATGAGAACAAAGTTAACAAGTATAGCACGAGTATAAACTGCGACGGAGGAGAACACTAGTTGATCAAGGACAAACAATGAGAGCAAAAGAAAGACACAAGTCACAATACCGAAATCAGAAAGCAACGTTGTAATGCGAGGGTGAGAACAGGAAGGGAACAGCACACAATTAGCATAACAGTAGATGAAGAAACGTGAAACCAGAAAATTCCAGGCGACTACAAGGTGGAAAACGTCGCCGGAGAAAACTAAAAGTGGTGGATTGGGAAGGAGCGCCAACGTTCCTCGGCTTAAAGAAGTAAGGTATCACAAAATTAATTCTCATCGAGGTATTTCAAGGAGGAGAAACGGCGAGTGTATCGTCTCATGAAAACCTGGTACCTGAGATCTGTGACACTCAAAGATTTGAAAAATGACACATAAGCTTCAATTGCATCACCGCTGCACACAGATCAAGATCAGGTGAATGGATAAATTCTTCAGTACAAACAACCGTACGAGCAGATTGAAAGAGGCGTAAGAGTTGCTTTCTGGACAGAGGTCCAGGAGCTAGAGGAAACTTATCTATGGTCTGTATAACCTCATCATCTGAGAGAGGATTGACAGGACCAGAACGGATATGGAAACTGTTCGGAAGAGTCATCAGGCGGAGAAACTTCTAAACAGGAAACATAGGGCAACAGGAGTAAGAGAAAGATGTTTTACCTTTTTCGGTTTCACAGAGCCTATGAAGTTCCAGTCTGTTTCTAAGACGATGAATCCATTGGTGTATCCAGAAGACCTCCCGAAACGAGAGACGAGAACACAAGTTACGCGGAGGAATCAGTATGTACCCGATCAGCATCGGTGAACACTGGAACATCAGCCGAAGAAGCAGGAACGTTAGGCAAAAGGGGAACATGGGACAAGGTCGTTGTTGAAGATCTGATATGCGAGAAACACGGAGGAGTGCCAGTCGGCCGGAGTGCCGAAGCATCACTCGACACATCTGAGACGGACCACTCCGTCGGAGACTCATCAATAGTGGAAGACGTCTCTGCTAACCCAAAAGAAGGATGCACTGCCGTACGGTGCGGAAGATGAGGAAAGGGATCATTGTCCTTGACTGGAAGGCGCTGCTGACGGAGTGGTAGAGTCAGGCAAAGCACTGATAGAGAGGATGGTAGTAGGACCAATGTGATCGACTTTGGGATGCGAGCTGGAAGAAAGATCACGGCGTATACGCACGCCGGAGGCAGTGGTGTGATCCTGTGTAAGACAGTGAGTATAATACTGAGTGGTGAAAACCTGCAAAGTGTAAGCGCGTGAGCCAATTTCAACAGTAGCCTCTGTGGGGCAATCCTCCAAGGCTTTCTCAGTGGGAAGGACCTTCAATAACTGAGGATGAAGTTCTATAGCATTTGCAAATTGAGTTCCGTGGGGAGCGTCAGAAAGGCGACGGACATTGTCAACATTTTGACAAGGAGGGGAAGCGCAGTATTAGGCACTTACTGTGGAACAGGATAGAACGTGATATTCACTGGACGCTTGGAAAGAGGCGAAGGGATGAGATGATTCGTTCCAATCAAAATTCCGTGTGCGATAAAAAGGTCAGCTTCCTCTTTGCGCTGGAACTGCACTGAGATAACACGAGGGGTACGAGAAATTCCGGCAATAGACGCGGACGACACTTGACCTGGGAGGGCCTCCATGTAGCGTGGCAAAGGAGTATTCGGTAATGCATGAAAGAGCACACCTCTATCCAGGAGATCATGGAACTCACGGCCAATCGGCAAATTTTCATCAATCGTGACCTTCACCTTGTGAATAGATACCTGAGTAATTGCTGTCGATTGCAAGAGACCATCAGGATGAGAAGAAGCTGACGTAGAAGCAGCTCCTCGCTGTACTGTAGAGGCAAATGGCATCCTCGGAGGAGAAGTAAGTCTATGCGAAGCCGGCTTTCACAGAAGACAGTGAGGGAAAGATGAGCAGAGGCATCAGGCCAGGCAGTAGTCGTAGAGATACCCAGAGAGGACACCGAGACAGAGGCACAAGGCACGGCAGTAGTCGCAGAAGTATCCCGGGAGGGCACCGCGGCAGAGGCAGAAGCCGAAGACGCAGCCAAGTACAGGGAAGGCACCGGAGCAAGATTACCAGGAAGCTAGGCAGGCACCTGAGCAGACACATCTGGGGACGAGAGTACGTCAACTTCCATGGACGTGGGAAGTGCGATGTGACGTGCATCTGCCACGCCCAGTGATGATAAGGATAGACCGGATGCCGCCCTGTTGGCATCTTCCAAACGTAAACAAACTAGCTAACGATATGAAAATGGAGGAATATGAGCAAGTACAAGGACGATACCGCCAGAGAAGTAGCTCAATACGTAAACGGTACCTTTAAACATGCGGGCCATGGAACAGGTGAGTGTGGGACATCGTTACTCACACTAGAATGCATAAAATGTAGGAGCCACCAACACAACGTCTGTCAAGAACCAGCAATGAGTTGGACATGTTGCCAGAAGAACCGACCACCGATGTACGACCAAAATTCTAGACTGGATTCCAAGGGACAGGAAAAGTCCATGAAGAAGAATACATAGAAGATGAGTGAATGAAATTCGAAGGCATGCGGGAGTGACATGGAGGAGATTGTTGCAAAGCAGGCCGTTGTGGAGAAAATTTGTGTAGACCTCCATCCATCAATGGATTGATAATGGTTGACAATGGTGATGATGATGATGATGATGACGATGATGATATTTCTGCTAACACAGAGTACACATTATTTTCATTCTACTATTTTTTTTTTTTTTTTTTTTTTTTGATTGGAGGTTTAACGACCACCGTGAGCAACTCAATGGGCTATAAGCAGTCGCCCGTCCCTAATTTAGGGTCACTGGTTCCAGGGAAGGGAGAGAGCCAGTGCCGTAAGACAAACACAACATCCATGCCTCACCGGGATTCGAACCCGGACCCCTTTCGGACGAATGATCAGAGGCCAACGCCTTAGACCACCGCGCCGCCGGGGCGGCATTCTACTATTGAATAAAAGATGTTCTTTTCTTTTGCTCCCTGGTTTTCAGATGTTTTTGTGATTTTTTACTAGTTTTTACGTTTATTTTTTGTGCAAGAGTTCTTCTGTTTGCAAAATGAGATACACGAGTTGGCCTATTTTTGTTTCGATTCTTCATGCTATCGTGTTTTGCTTAGGGGCTTAGGCTCATTGTAGTCACTGATGTAGCTTCGCTCGTATAGGCAGTTTTTTCATTTTTTTACCAATCTCTCAGCGAAAGAATCAAACCTTCTCGGCCTGTTTTGAAAACATATCCAATAGAGCCTTTCAGTAAAATGCAAAGTTTTCGCTAAATTGACCCTTTGGTGAAATGGCCTTTAGAGTAACTTAAATTTTAGGTGAAGTAACCTTTCCATGAAATGAATCACTCGATAACATGTCCTGTCGTTCAAGTGAACAACCTGAAGAAATGGCCTTTCGTATAGTAAAAATTTTGGTGAAACAGCCGTTCGATAAAAAATGAAAGGTCTTTCGGTGAAGTGAATTTTGGGCAATTGACTCTTCGGTGAAACGGTCGTCGGTTAAATGAAGTGCACCTCTAAAATTCTCATTTTAAAGAATTTTCCTGCATACGATTGATATAAGCAGACAAGACATTTCCATGTGTCCCCGCTCTTTGAAGTTCCAAGGGTAGTTGGCGTAAATTTAGAAATTTCTTCGGCATTTCAGCCGGTACCACGATTCACATGACCACAGCTAATTCAAGGTTGGTATGATCTGTGCACTTTCTAATTTTTCCAGATGCATTATTTTCTCTCTGGGCGGCTTAACCTAGTATTTTTATTTGATGTAACATCTGAAGTCCTAACAGCTTCATTCGAAAGGAAATATTATGACAAAAAATTGTTAACCAAAAATTGCGAGCTTTTTTTCATGTAAAAATTTACTTTCAGTTTGCACAAATTCTTACTTAAATTAAGCACCTTATCTTCTTTTGCAGAATTCGTATTAGAAAACAAATCACCCAATATCTGCAAAATAATATAATTTCACAAATAATCACTGTATTGTAGATAAATATCGATACCTAAGACTCGTAAGTATCGATATTTAACTGAAATACATTGATTTTCTCGTAAGATAATATTTCCGTTTCTAAAAGTTCCACCGAAAATCCGTTTTTGCTTGAAATAGATTTCTTAGTGAGTAACATTTTGCTTGAATTTTTTGGTACCCTTATTAACTTTTCTGGAAAGGAAGCAGATGGGCATTTCAATTTGCATTCGTTTTCCTTCTCCTATAGAAGACTAACATAATCTGTTTTTCATCGTACGGTATTCTCATAAATGCCTAGCTAAAAAGTTTCAATACGGTATTGGTTGAACAGCTCACCATGATTCGAACCCGGACCCATCTCGTACGAATGATCAGAAGCCATCTCTTAGACCACTGCACCACCGGGGGGGGGAATTCATTTTCTGCAGTTTCGACTTTTCTATTTGTTTTTTATAGGCTTCTGGATAGTGTCTATATATCAGATATTTTGTCTCATATGCATTTCATTTCCTCCAGTGAATGACTAAAGATTTGTTATTCCGTGGATAACTAATTATTAAATATCAATAATCCAACATCACTTTTTTTATGCTTGCTGCTGCTTTTGTGTGCCTTAGTCTTACTGTTTCACTCTTTTTCTTTTCATATTATGCAAACCTACTCTTTCCCTACCCTTGTTCCACATTTTCAATGAAATTATGGCTCTGGGTCCACCTCCTCATTGGAACCAGTTGCTATAAATTAGGTATAGGCGACTGTTTATAGCCCTAATAATTACTCATGTTATTGCTTAAATCTCAAAACCAGGAATAACTTAAACATCAGGTACATTATGTTCGTGGCGTGTATGTATATTTTTAAAAAATATAAACATCAGATACATTATTTTTGGGCCTGTACTTACATTTCTCTGCACCATGTGTTCCGTAAGTTTTGAAATATTAAAAAAAAATATTTAGCAAAAGAATGGAGAAAATGAAAAAAAAGTCAGCACAGAATATTTTCTCTGACACCATTTGTAAATCATCGCAAATCGTTTTAATATTTTATCAGGGTTTCCGGTGAGTTGGATCTTATAGACGCTAATTTCGTAAGATGGGGATACTAAATTTCAGTCACTGATAAAAATCTTTCGTAACTGTGAAATATTATTTCTTTCAAGAGGTTCTGCGTCTGGTCATAAATAAGATCTTTTATTTTATGGCTGGAAACTTCCCTTTAAAGGAGATGCACTGTGAAAAGTGCGTGTGTTTAGCAACTAGGATGGTGGGATTGAATCGTTGTTCACAGAGAGACATTACTAAGCCGATTATAAGGTTCTCCGCGGGAAGATAAGGCTCCCTGACTGTTTCTGCAGCAAGATTTGCCTTCACTGGTCCGTCTCTAACTGATGTTATGCTCTCATGGGATAGAACAATGTGATACACTTACTGAAGTTTATTCTCGTGTCAATCGTTTGTTTGAGACACGTATACGATTTTGTCGGCTTCTCTCGGATTTGTCATGCTGTTCGAATACGTTTCCTTCTCTCTGTGTAATGAGATCAGAACACACTACGACAAAAGGGATTTTCATTAGAGAGGATCCCGAAACAACAGTGCCGAGACGCAGTTAAGAAAACATTCCTGAACATACTATCATGCCACTGCCCTATATAATCCCTACACTATTACTCTGAAACCTATACGTCACTTTTACGATAAGTTTTTATACTTTCCTTATTACTGTAAATATTGCAGTATATTGAGTTGATAGAGTGGTTCCGCTTATAATAATGCTCGCCGAAAATGAAAAAATGAAAAAGACTCTTTTTTATGATCACTATTTGATTCTGAAAGAGTCGACCAAATTCCGAAGGATTGATTCGTATACGACATAATGGAAATCGTCCTTAATTGGTTCCAATATATTCCGCGTTCGCCATAATCTGTCAGTGTAAGTCAGTGACAAAGACTGATATTTAGAATATATTTGTATTGAGTTTTATGAAAAGCTGTTGTAAAAGTACTCAGAGGTAGCGCTTTTAAGTTAAGGCTTTCTACCGAGAAATTTCTCTGCCTCATTTCTTCACTCTCCGGTTGCTTATCTTTTGCATTCTATAGGCAGGCAAAGAATGCAAGAATATAAGAATAAGGATATTTTAAATTCAGAGATTATGTTTATTCTACCTTATCTTATGCTTTTTTTCTGATTGTGCTACAGATTTTTGCAGAATGTCTTGAAATGAGTTCCTAAAATATAGAATCCCTCTCTAGAATAGTTTGCAAAATATTATTATCCCTCTGCTTTAGCAGAATCTTATTTTTTTTTTTTCAGAAGAATAAATTCATTTTTTTTATTGGAGGTTTAACTACCACCGTGGGCAACTCAATGGGCTATAAGCAGTCGACCGTCCCTAATTTAGGACCACTGGTTCCAGGGAAGGGAGAGAGCTAGCACCGTAAAACAAACACAACATCCATGCCTCACCGGGATTTGAACCCAGACCCATCTCGGACGAATGATCAGAAGCCATCGCTTAAACCACTGCACCATTTTCTGAAGTTTCGATTTTTCTATTTGTTTTTTATAGGTTTCTGGATAGTGTCTATGTATAAGATATTTTGGCTCATATACATTTCATTTCCCCTAGTGAATGATTAAAGATTTGTTATTTCGTGGATGACTAATTATTAAATATATCAATAATCCAACATCACTTTTTTATGCTTCTGCTGCTTTTTTATGTACCTTAGTCTTACTGTTTCTCTCTTTTTCTTTTCATATTATATAAACCTATTCTTTCCCTACTCTTGCTCCACATTTTCCATGAAATTTTATCCTAAAATTCTTCAGGATGGATATAAATATACGTAAGGCTATTGCCTGGTTATGTATCTGATGTATCTGTTGTATTGCAATCTCCTTTGAAGTGCCACGTGAGTCGACATTCTGTGGAAATTTCTCAATTGAGGCATTTTCTCGAAATCTATGATCATAACAATTGATCTGTCCACGGCTTCATACCTACTTGGCCGTCTGTCATCTTTTTTGCCTGTCTGGGTTTTTTTCTTCTTTATAGAATTTTGAAAACTGATCTTCATTTATTAATAAAGCACTTTAAACTTTCTGTTTGTCTGTGAATTTAATTTAACTTTCAGAAGACACTGAGTGTTTATTCGCACATCTGCCGGAAAGCGAAGTAAATCAACCTGTAAATAAGAGATTAGGTTTTTTTGACTGAAAGTGAGATAACAGCTCAGCTATTTTACTGATCCTTTTGCTCATATCAGAGTAACTCGCGCTTGTGGGAAGTAACCTTTTTTATTTATAAGTGTTCCTTATGTAGAGACTGTGATGCTTGGATCATGTATCTGGCTAAGACGTGCAACGATTCAAAAATTTTGAAAGGAGAAACTAACAAAATGAATAATCCAAAGTTGAGAAATCAAAATACAAAATCAGTTCCTGGGAGTAGGAATTCCAGAACCACGCCAAAATTTTATCGTTTGTGGTAGTTTGATAGCATAAACCACATTCAACTCCTTTCAGGAGCAATAAACGAAAAAAAATTGGGGCTGTTGCTGGATGCCGACTCTGTTGGCCCGGTGCTCGGTGGCGAATGTTCTTGTCTAATCTTTCGAGTTGGGCATGGGTTTAAGTCCAGGGTGAGGTATTTGCGATATGTTTGTCTAGTGGAAGCAGTGATCCTCTCTCTAGATGCAGTGACCGGGAATTTGGGATGGGTAACGAGATGCTCAGAGTTGTCATAAAAATCCACGAAACAAACAAAGACACACACACACACACACACAAAACAGAACATTGCTGGATACACGGAATGAAAAATATAATTGAATTGTGTCGGTCCTTCAGATGTCCAACAGACTAAGGGAAAGCCTTGAGCATTCATTCTCTTTTAACAGACGCCACAGCGGTTGAGCCACTTTGCTGTTGGCTATTTCTGTTAGCATCATTTATACCGCTTACACGGGATACGCTATCGTGCAAGTTGGTTGGGCGTTGATAGATTAAATAACGCTCAAGCTGTATAACGAAGTAAATTTCTCCGTCATTTTTGGTCTACGCCGGGATTCGAACCCGAGGCCGCTTATTCCGGAACAAGTCGCTCTACCAACTGAGCTACGCAGACGATTATTCTGATTCCTATCTGCCTTTATGTCGTGTGCGTTCTGCTGGCAGGTACGTCACATCTCCCCCCCCCGAAAGAGGGCCGGGGGCATGGCCCACGGGTCAGCCGTGACCATGAATCGTTGCAGGCAGCCATCCACTGTAGAACGTGCACTTGAGAACTCCCAGTCAATCTGCTGTGTGGAATGCAACATCACACATTTTTATTTTTCGAAGCGCTGGAGAAGGAATTCTCTGATTTTTCCTGTCTCGCGGTGTGGAAATAACATCACACCAATGCGAGATTTTGAACGGCCGGGTCATCCGGATAGTTCGGGCGCCATTAAAACGAAGTGAACTTCTCCGTCATTTTTGGTCTACGCCGGGATTCGAACCCGAGGCCGCTTATTCCGGAACAAGTCGCTCTACCAACTGAGCTACGCAGACATTTGTTCTGATTGCTATGTGCCTTTATGTCGTGTGCGTCCTGCTGGCAGGTACGTCACAGCTGGCTTATGAATTTAACAGTATTTTCTGCTTTTATTTCTTCACATGTGTTATTCAGTTAATAACCCTACCATACACCTTCTGATGATATTATATTGGAAAGCGAGTGGCAATGTATATCCCTACCATTAAAAGGTAAGTGACAATGTACATCACTACCATTAGAAATTGAGTAGCAATGTGCATCGCTGCCATTAGAAAGTCAGTGGTATGGTACCTGTACATCCTACGTAAGGATCAAAGTGGTTTTAAGAATGGTACAACAAATATGTTGCGATGAATCGTGTAACATTCAGTCATCAACAGTCTTGTTTCGAACCGGGAACTGACGACTGGGAAGTTGGCGTTCTGGAAACGGACTCGCATCTATTTTGTTCTCCAGAGTTCTGTAATAGATACCTATGACGAATCTTAGTAGGGATCATCATCGAGACTCCCACAACAAAGTATTTCTTTTCATAATTCAAGCTTGCATCACAATCTAACACATTGTGGATTGCATTTTTCACCGTTCAGTTCTCTATTATATATTTTTTCTCTATATCAATCGTCTTTTCTCCTCTTTTCAGAAAAAAGCGTTCCCAGTACTTCCTTGATTCACGATGATTTCTCGGTGACCTTGTTTTTTGCCAATTGCTTCCGAAGCATACGCAAATCTACGTAGTCTACGTAGTCATGCCGTATCTAGCCACCGTAACATAACCCAGCAAAAACAGTCTTGCTGGCCCAGCACTATGTTGCCGCTGACGAACCGTCAATAAAATGTCCGGGCGGCCAACAGAAGGGCCAGCAGTTCAGGCCAACAACTGGCCAACAGCTGGCCAACAGTTGACACCCCATCAGTTGTCATATGCCACAACAGGGCCATCAGTTGTCCATCACAGGCAGTAGCTGCCACAAGTGGCCCTTCAGTGGCCTTGCAAGCACGAGCCAGAATAGATGGCTAGCCTAATGTGGTCCGCTAGTTTGCCGGTAGTGGCAGCCGGCAACCACCTGACGTAACTGGTGGCTTGCCGAATATTGTCCACCAATTTCCCAGTAGTAGCCATAATAATAAAAAAAAATCAAGGGTAACCGCAGTTTCCCAGAGATACAATTTTTTTCTACCCTTTCGAAACTTGTGAATTATCGCACGGCGCTGGGGAAATTTTCTCAACAGACCGAAAAAACGCCCCCCGCTTGCACCTGAGTGGATTGGAACCAGGGCCGTTGGCGTGGTAGCTGAGCTCTCTACCGACCGGACTACTTCGCCACGCTAGAGTGTATGCTTGAAGCTGTCTGTTTCGTATGCAATGTGTGATCAAATGCTTCCCTCTTTCATTTTACAATATTGCGAGGTATTTTTCATAAAAGTCAGTTTCATATAACTCATAAATTAATTTTTTCAACGTAACGATACTTTTTTTTTACCTTAAGGGAACTTCACTCATTTTCAAAGAGTGTACATACTTAGAGTCGCTTTCCAAAGTTTTGTACTGTCCTTGTTGTCTTGAAAAGGGATTGTTGAATAAATATGTATTTACCCGGGTTCATGTCACATTCTGTTACATTTTTAACGTTGTGTTTTTCCTTTCCGTTGTCCGAAGCTACATTTGTTTTAAAGAGGAAAGATATTTTATTTTACTTCTCGTTATTTTTAGAAGCGAATTCCTCCCAGTCTTGTGTATTCAACCCATGGATGAGTACATCACATAGCGCTGCTTTTTTTTTCTTTCAAATAATTAATAAATTTAGTACGCGTATAATTCCTTTTTTTTCCCAACAAACGTTATTTTAATGGTTTTCCAGGACATTTGTTTCAAGTGGTTTAAAATTGTTTCTTGTTATTCATCCACTCCATTCCATGAATTGTTATTCATGGGAATGGAGTGGGTGTATTTCATGGCTGTAATCTGGTATTTCACGGCTTCATCTGATATCTTCGTCGACGTAAAATTTCATTAGGAAATTAATTCGCCTCTCTACATATGGATTTCTTTTCTTAACATCCACTAAAATAACACGATGCCGATAGCGTCGTCTTCAACTAACTGGTACCATGAGACATGAGAGATACAGCAAGTGTTGCTTCTGCGCATGCGCAGTCCCGTTGCTGCCACCTGCTGTTGGGGTTGCACTGGTTGCCAGCAACGGGCCACTAGTGGCACTTTCTTGGAGGCCCACAATTCACGGCGATGTGCAGGGCCATCAATGGCTCGCCAACGGATAGCGCTGCCACCAACGGACTACTACCGGGCCATGAGCGACAGATTTCAGCCAGCAGTGACCCATCACTGCCAGCTGGTGGCCAGCAGTTTCCCAGCACTTGTGTTTTTGCTGGGAACGATTGAGTGTCAGTTGACCGCCGCACTTCAGCTTGTAAAGAATACTCTAGATTCAGTTTCTTTTTTATTTTACTATCTGTTGTTATTTTATTTTCCTATGCAAATTATCTTCTCACTTAACGAGATGTTGTTTCTCCCGCTGAATGATATGTGGCAACGAGTGTAAGTCATGACGTGGTGGTATGCAGTATATATAGGCGCGCTCAACTATACCAAGCAGATTCGTTTTATGTGTGATAGGTTCTTCCTAATTATTGTTATGCGATTCTACGATAGTACGAAAGTTCGGTCTAACAGTAGTTGTGTTATTTTTGGAGTATGTATTTGAGTAATACCAGGAGCTCCCCAATAAAAGGTTAAAAGTGAGTACGTTTTCTTAGTTCACTTTATTGTCAGACCTCTGTCTGGCCGTTAAGTCTATTTCATTGAGTGTTTACGTTTAGTCCAGGGTATATTGTGTTTACCGCTCTAATAAGGAGCCTTCAAGGTACTAATGTACTAAAACCGAAGTTATATTACTGATATTCAAGAAAATGAGAAACGCTGAGTAAAAATAATTACATATTCTTGGAATTCATTGCACGTGAGTGTCTTACCTAAACAAACTCTAGCACTTTGAAGATTAAGCACACTTTAGCTACGTCAAGTAACCTTTAAATAACCCTAACGTGACTTAACGTAAGTTTTCCTGCACTACACGTCCAGGCGGAGCATTTTATTCATTATAAGCTTCTTTGCTTTGTTCTGAAGCAAATGTGAAAAAACACAATTGAGCAGCAGGACAACAACTGTTACAGCTTTTTTCCGTGGCGCCTGCTTATCGAATAACAGCTGGGAAAGACCTTGCCTTTCATTGAAATTCCATTGCAAATCATTTTCAATTGACGAAGTACTCTGAGCGTTTTTCTCGTCATTTAATACTTTTTCTTATGCAAACGTTTTGGACTGCAGTTCTTTGTAGCTCAAGAGAATTCACAGAGAAATAACACTGTCAAGAAAAAGAAATGCAAAAACTAAATTTATCACATTTCTTGTTGATACTTTGGGGTTTAACGACCATGTCCGCGACTCTGAGGGCTATAGGTAGTCGCTCATCTGTAATTTGGGAACATTTGCTCCAGGCAAGTGACAGATCCAGCACCGCGAGACCAACACCACCATCTAAACCTCATCCGGAACTCGAACCAGGGGTCAGCTGTGACGACTATTAAAGATTCTACACATCTGACAACTCAGCCGTTTACCATATTAACATCAATATTTCTTTAAATTTTAGACCGCGGATGTTAGGATAATTGGGAACATTTTTTTCAACATTAGGAGTTTCTTCTGTTTGCAATTATTTACTGTACGTAGTTAAAATTTACGAATTCTTACATACTGAACAAATGGGTCAGGAAATTGCGTTTGATTCATTTCGTGCGTACACTGAATTTATTTAATAACCTGTGTTGGTGGGAGGAAGCGGATCTTTTTCATCTGAACTTCCTCATCTCTAAAAACTAAATAGCATTTACTTTCAAATTCTGTGTCCTCAATAGTTGCGAGGGAATTTATAAATAAAAATTTAAGAACTGTTACAAAAATATGGTTATAAATATTTCTGTGTTTCAGCAAACTTCTACGGTGTTCATAACTAAATGCAGGGTGTTGATAACCAGATACTCTTTATTGAAAAACTATTTTTTGTTAAAGCGGTTTAGATTTTATTATCCGACTTACGTATTACTTTAAATTATAACGTATTGAGCCCCACTTTAAAGCACGTCGCAGCTTAATGTCGGATTAAATTGTTGTAACAAAGGTTTTCGGTTGTGATTAATTATTGTTTTTATGTGCTCGTGAAAACCGAAGAAGGAAAAAATGAAATTTGCTAGATGATTGAAATTTTGGTAAAAGTGAAAAGCCACCAAGAATCACTACAGTAATTTTGTAAATAAGTTAGATAAAATTAGATGTGTAATATTTCTTTCTAGGAATGAATGTAGTGATGATTCATAGGTAATATTGCATTGTTTGAAAACTGTGGTGGATGTTGAAAATTGCTGAAATGATGATGAAACCTTTGACTTCCTAATACGTCCCTAAGCAGAAAATTAAGAGCTTTTTTTAACTTCACTAGCATTGTTATAAGAAATTTTAATTTTAAAGAATCAGAAGTCATAAAAAAATCTCAATCTGCAGCCTCACCGTTTGGAAACGTATGCTGTTTCCTAGTACTTCTCAAGTCCAATAAAGGGTGCATCCTATCAATCTCCTTTTGGGAACGCTTCCAAACGGATATTGATGGATACAAGATTATATTTCAGTACTCAGCGTTTCTCTACTACTTGATGGCAGTAAACCGTAAAACATAAGTGAAATTAATATATTACGTTCGGAAAGTCGTTGTTTCTTGTTGTACTAAGTGACAGAGGGGAAATACTAAGTGCGGTTTAAATAATACTGTTTCGTATACTAAACCAAGCAGAAAAGATGCAAAGATACTAGCAAGATACAAGACTATATTTAAGAGTGGTACTCAGCGTTTCTGTATTTGCTTAATGGCGGTGAACAGTAAACCGTAAAACACAAATGAAATAAATTTATTACGTTGGGAAAGCCTTTGTTTCTTATTCTACTAAGTGACAGAGAGAAAAAAACTGGGTGCGCTTTAAAAGAATATTGTTTGTCACACTAAACCAAGCAACATACATTATCGAGCAAGCATCGGAGAAAACTGCGTGTTTTCTGTTTGAACACAGAACAAAATTAGTTTCTGTATTCTTCTGCAGAAATATTTTTCTATTCTTTCTCTTCCAGACGAAAACTAGAACACATGAGCTGCATCTTGTCGTATTCAGAAATTTCTGTTTGAATTTTCTGACTGGGAGACCACTTTACTAAGCGTTACAGTTATCTCAAAGGAATGTAAAAGCCTAAAAGAATTATTATCTAAAGTATATCAGATCAGGATGATTAAGTCCAACATTAGTCTAACAGACCAATGAATCATAGTCTTGTGTTTTTGCTTGATCTGTCTGAGTTTAGAGAAAACACTTTGAGTCCGACTGTGTTATTAGCAATTCAGCTATAAGAGGAACGATTAGTTTGCTTGAATGAATGCCAACATTTTAAAACTTTCATGCAGTATTACGACCCCGGAAACCAGCATACACTTTCCGTAAATTAATTACATGAAACCAGGCTGTGCAGAAATCCAAAGAGAACAAATTTTTCTTTGAGGATAATTGCGAGTGTAACACTCTAGTAAACAGCACTATAATTTATTACTTTAGAGTTACAAAGAACAAAAGGGCATTCCTGGGTCATGGATGGGAATAATCAAGCTCAAAGGACGATAATTCACTCGGCTAGAAACATATTTTTTGTCTGATTTCTTTTTTCAAGGATTACTTCTTGCTTTAATGTGAAATTAGAATTGCATGTTTGATTTATTAGTTGCGTGTTAGAGCGATCTTGCCTGTGAGGGTCATGTGCAGATACGGGAAGAAACACAAACCAGGAACAGCGTCCAATTTCCATGTCGGTTTTGGCAGTCGCGAAGAAAATGTCTTAAGAGTTAGAGTTGGAATTACATTCATGTCTTTTGTGTGCAAAATATAGGTTTATTTTCCCAAAAAAAATAAAATACAGTGAGAAATATACAATATGATGGAAAACAAAACCCGGTGATAAAATTATATACAATGCATATATACACTGAAGTTCCAGAAAAACTGGTACACCAGTCTAATACTTGGTAGGTCCCCACGGGTGCGCAGGACTGCAGAAATACGACGGGGCATGGACTCCACTAGCTTCTGGAAATATGCTGTAGGCAATTCACACCAGACCTCTTGCAGAGCGTTCCACAATTCAGGTGTATTCCGAGGTCTCGGATGCACCCGAATTGTCGATGCCGCCAAATGTGTTCTATCACGTTCAGATCTGGGGACTTGGGTGGGAATAGCAATGCCCCAACACAGATGAATGCTCTTCTAACCATAATGTGGCGTCCCGACACTTGTGTGGAGGTGCATTGTCCTGTTGGAACAGGCCCAATCCATCAGCATGAATGCAGGACATGAACGAGTATACCTCATCAGAAAGGATGCGCACATAGCGTTGGCCAGTCACAGACGTTTGTAGACGTACCAGGGGTCACAGTGAAGTCCAGCTAAACACACCCATTACGGACCTCCCACCAGTCGGTTCAGTTCCCTGTTGACAGGAGGGATCCAAGGCTTCATGGGGTTTGCGCCACACACGAATCCTTCCATCTGCTCTATACAGTTGGAAACGCGACTCGTCAGACCAGGCTACTTGTTTCCAGTCGTCAAGTGTCTAGTGGCGGTGTTGCCGTCTCCAAGCGAGGCACATAGCTCTGTGTCGTGCACCCATCAAGGGGACTCGAGTTGGGCGTCGGCTTCCAAAGCCCATATCGTGCAGGGTACGTTGCACAGCGGTATTGAAGATGCATACATTAATATTATTAATAACATCTATGAAAATGCAAGTGCAAAGATTAGGCTGTTTGAAAATACAACACAAGTAAAAATTGGAAAGGGAGTGAGACAAGGTGACACCATATCTCCGAAGCTCTTTAATGCCACATTGGAGGGTGTTTTTCAGTCGCTGAGCTGGGAAAACAAGGGGATAAAGATTAATGGAGATTATCTAACCCACCTTCGTTTTGCTGATGACGTAGTCATTTTTGCAACTACCCCATCAGAGCTGCAGAGTATGATCCAGGAACTTGCTGACAAGAGTAAAGAAGTGGGATTAAAAATGAACTTTCAGAAGACAAAAGTGATGTTCAATGCTTTTACAAGAAATGAAGACTTATCGATTGATGGAGAAAAGCTGGAGATAACAGACACGTACGTTTATCTTGGACAGCAGATATCTAGTGAGGGTCACATTGATGAAGAAATTAATCGGCGTACAAAACTTGCCTGGAGAGCTTTTGGAAGAAACAGCATAATTTTCAAGAGCAATATGCCATTATGTCTTAAAAGAAAAGTTTTTGATCAATGCATCCTTCCAGTGCTTACGTATGGTGCAGAGACGTGGACCTTAACTAAAAGAGACATACAAAGGCTGCAGACAACTCAAAGAAGCATGGAGAGGTGCATACTTGGTGTAACCAGGAGAGATAAGAAGAGGAACTCGTGGATCCGAAAAATGACAAGAGTGGAAGACATCATGATCAGAGTTAAATCCCTGAAATGGCAATGGGCTGGACATACTGCCAGAAGGACAGATCATCGATGGACAGCCGAAATTTTAGATTGGATTCCAAGGGACAGGAAAAGACCCAGAAGAAGACCACATGGGAGATGGGTGGATGAAATTCGAAAGTATGCAGGGGTGACATGGAGGAGACTGGCACAAGACAGACCGTTGTGGAGGAAACTTGGGGAGACCTTCGTCCAGCAGTGGATTGATAATGGTTGACAATGATGATGATGATGACGTTGCACAGTCCAGACGCTGATGCTTGTTGAGGCTCTAAGCATTGAGCTCCGATGATACCTGCGAGAAACGATTCTTGACAGCCGACGATGATCACGTTCACCCAATGTCTTTTTACGGCCACACTGGTATCGTAGGTTGGAGGTTTTGCCGGAATTCTTGTAGTCACGGTACACCCTTGCAATGGTCGTTCGTGAAAATCCGAACTTCGTTTCTACCTCCGAAATACTATGGCCCATCTCACGAACGCCAACTATGACACCGCTTTGAAAATCACTTAAATCGTTATTACTTGTCTTTCTCATGCCAAAATCAGTTCTGACAGCTGGCAAGGATGCCTATCTCTTTATATACGCTCTGGCAGACGCAACCGAGTACGCGCATAGGTGACGTTGCTATGTATTTTGGCTAAGCTCGTTTGACCAAATTTTCTGGCAATTCAGTGTATACACGCTTCCTCCTTATCTTTAGGAGAAGCAATAAGGAAGGCAGTCTAAATCCCCAGCATGTTTGATTATCATTAAAGAACAAAAATGGTTCGAAATTACATAGCTGATGATAAAACATACAACAGCGATAGCTTTCGCAGAAACTGAGAAAAAGATTGAGCATTCAATTAGGAGAAAAAGTACAATTATGAAAAAAGTGAAATACATACCAAACGCAGTTAATGCATCTGTGATAATGGTGTTGATCAGGAACATAAAACTTTATACAAGCAGTTGACTTTTGTCATAAGTACTGTAAACTATACGTGGTTTCTATTCCAGCGAGTGGTTAATAGTTGGGAGGAGTCTGAATCTTCAGATGCTGTACAGTCCAACTTAAGACGAGATTGAAAGTATGTTTTGAAAATAGTGCAAAGTTTGCGCTGGGCACAATGAGTGTCATTAGGGGTATGTTATCCACATGATGAAAATCAAAGGCGTAATATATTTTATAAACATAGACACAGGGTTCGTTTTTTTCCTGGGAGCAGGAGTCTGTAACTTATGTTCATGCCATGAATGGAATACGGGATTACGCCATTGTACAATACAGGTTTTGAAGATGTGAATACGTTTTATAGGGTAAATATGGCATGGATGTAAGTCATGCCGTAAGTGTTTTAATATCAATTTTTTTTTTTTTTTTTTTGCTGATTTTAGAAATGCACTCTGTTTTGGTTAGTCACGTCAGAATTTCGTCGCATTATTACATATTTTTCAGAATTTTGTCGTATTATTACACACACACACACACACACGCACACACACACACATACACACACACACATACACACACACACACACACACACACATACTTATTTCGACAAAGTTTTAGGAATGATTTCCTAATTTAGCCAATAGCTGACGCAGTGGTCATTCACGTGACCAGTTAACCTTGAATTCTCAATTAAGTCAGCTTTGTTGTTTCTCTGTTAAAGCTGTTCTGTGAACTTTTCAGTTTCTTTGTTACAGCCGTTGTGTGAACTTTACAGCTTCGTTGTTACAGCCATTGATTTAAATGAAATGTGAGCATTTAATTACTGATTACCTGCAGAAATGTCTTTCCGTGGGCGTTTAAATGATCCTGACATATTTCGTTACATATGTGAAGCCGCGCTGTAAATAAGCAAAGATATCTTTCAGATTTTGCGAAAATAAGCATACTTTCTTTGCATATTTAAAATTCAAGCAAGAGATCAAGATGAACCATGAGCGCCTTACAAAGCAGCATTGTTTTTAAGAGTTTGGAAAATTATATTAAAACGTCTAAAACATTTGCAATTCCTATGGTATGGAGAAAGCGTAAAATTCGTAAAGATGACTGTTGTCTTTGCGTGGCCAAAATTATCTTCTACACAAACGTATTGTTTACATAACATTCCCGCAGCAATTAAAACCAGTGCCTCAAGGAGAAGATTCTTATTCTCTGTCCTCCAACTGAATTCGAGAATACAATAGTGGAGAACAGTGAAAGAGAAAGAGTGGAAGGCTGTGATTAGTAAGATCACTCCATAATTGTTTACGTAGCAAGAATTTATCAATCTTATACGTCGTACGAGATATGAATTTTCCGAAAGCGAGCGCTGGGTTGCTCGGTTCTTCCCTAAATGTAGAAAATCTTTTGTCACCAGAAACACATTTTTTAGGGTACAGGTATCGCGAATGAGGGTTGGTTTAATTGTAATAACATAGCTGAAATTATGAAAATATTCTGATGTTGTTTACACTTATCCTCTGAATGGCTCTGATTTAGTGACCCTTCTATGAGAAGCTTAAACGGGCCGCGCCGGTGGACTAATGGTCGGAGGCCCTGGCTTTGACCCGTCTTCAGAGATGAACCGGGGGTCGAGTTCCGGAAAAGTCATGGGTGGTGTCTTTGCCTGAGGATGTGTTCCCTTTATCCCTTCCGTGAAAACACTGACCTTGGTTTTAGGGAAGGAAAATTATGTAGTAAATTTTCCTAAAGGTGTTTTGTTATATAATACACTGGTGTGCAAAACTTAAGGACGAAGTGGAAAAAGTAAAATGATGCCGTAAATAGCAGCAGCCCTCAAACACAAAAAATAACATAGGACCCTATAATATCGCCATAAACCGAAGCAAAAGCACTAGCTGAACAATCGAGCATGACGTGTGGTTCGCATGACGTTAGAACATAATGCGCTCACGCAGTCCAATAGCATCAGTTAAAGGGCAGTCAGTGGACGTTGTGCATGACGTGTGGTTCGCATGACGTTAGAACATAATGCGCTCACGCAGTCCAATAGCATCAGTTAAAGGGCAGTCAGTGGACGTTGTGCATAAGTGTTACAGACGTTCGAGTGTGTTTGTTGTGTGCTAGAGACAACTAAATGGAACCTCAAGAACACTTGAGGACTTTACCCGTGGGCGAATGATTGTGTGGCTCGAGGAGGGAGGAACTAGGATGACTGGCCCAAGAGTTCGGTATTATTACCCATAGCATCGTATCACGTGCGTGGTCTACCTTCAGGATTAAAGATACAGCTGTCTGAAAGACCGGTCTTGTTGTCCACCAAAACCCACCCTTAGAGAGGACCGCTGTCTGCTCCTACAACCCAAGAGGGATCGTCACCAGACAGCAAGAAACCTTCAAAAGAAAAGAACATGACCACAAGACGCAGAATATCGCGGTTTACAGCGCCCAGGCGACTGCACAAAGATGAACTGTTTGCCCTACAGAAAGTACGATGTGTTCCATTAAAAACAGCTCTTCGAACACACCAATACCAGTGGTACAGACAACATAAGGACTGAGTAGGAGAACAGGACTGTTTGTCCGACCACCAGTACGCTGTGTTACACCTCTTACAATAGTCCGGAGAACACAAGGACTGGACAGCAGAAGAGTGGGGTACGGTACTGTTTACTGAGTAGAGTAGATTTAGTGTCTCCAGCGATTCTGGACGTCAGTTAATCTGGCGTGAGGTAGGCACTTGGTATCGCCCCGAAAATATCAACGATAGGGCTAGATATGGCGGTCGGGATATTCTTGTGTGGGGAGGCATTCTGATCGACGGACGTACGGAGCTCCAGATACTCGACGGAGGTACTGTAACCGGTGCGCGCTACTGTAAAGAGGCAATCCTTCCTCATGTTTGTCTGTTTCGAGGTGCCATTGACTCACAGTGTGTGTTAATTGGAGGATGACGCTACATCCCATCATACTGTGGCTGTTGAAGAGCTGTTGGAAAGTGAAGGTGTTCCGCGGATAGAATGACCAGCAAGTTTCCCGACCTAAATACCATAGACACTCTGGGGAAACGCGTTGTGGCATGTCAACGTGAACCGGAAACTATCCAAAAGCTAAAGACGGCACTGACAAAAGAATGGGCGATGTTACCGCTAGAGCTCATCAACAACGTACAGTAGTGCGAAGTATGGACAGACGGAGCAAAATCATGCATCGACATTAAGGGTGATCATATATCTTACTGAGGACTTCTTCTTTCCTTCGTACCATCTTTGGCAGTGATGCATCTGTGTCATGGCATCCAGTGCTATGTAGCCAATTCAAAATAAATTTCTACTGTATCCTTTTGTATCGGCAGTTGTTTCAGTGTTGTTTCCGTCATCATTTCGGTAAGTAATGGAGTTCCTATGATTCGAATTTCACATATCCATGCCGCTCATGTGCGAAGCTACAGTTCAGAACCTGACTCGCCTTTAAGTTTTGCACACCAGTATAGGTGACTGCTTATAGCTCTTAGAGTTGCTCGTGGTGACTATTAAACTCCGAAGCAATCCCACAAATAAACAAAAAACCTTTAAAGGTATTTTTTACCCAGTAACGATGTATATGAGTCCAACACAGTGGTAAAGTCTCTGAATTTAAAAGAATGTCGGGAAGTCTTAAGGTTCTATTTAAAAGGATGAAAGTACATCAGAAAAATCCATGCTTTTTGTATGGGGATTTTAAGATGATTGGCCTATGTTGCTTTAACATCAGGCTGGCTGAATAGAAAAGCCTTGTATTTTGTGAGATTGGGCGTATCCGTGCCAAAAGCATGTACTCGGAAGAAGGGAATTCGATAACTAGAATGCTTTTACTACTTCTTTCTAAAACTGTATCACGTAAACCATTAGTTGATCACACAAAATTGTTAGTTTTTTCACGCACCTTAAATTCGACTTAATGAAGCAGTTTCTTAAAGTGTTGCGTAGATTACGTGACTTTTAAATACTCTCACACTGGGAAGAAATTCCCATTTGTTAAATATGAGAATTTTAAATAGGGCAGTTTTTTGTGGGGTTCTAAGAATCTACAATTAGTGATGGACAGAGAATATAAGGAAACAATGAAGGCATGTGATAAACAAGCGAAGATAAGCTTCAAAAATATTGTTAAAAAAATTTCAAGAAAGAAAAAAGACACAAATTATAAAAACATTGTTTTCTACGAGTATACACTAAAAAACTTTATAAAACTTGTCTGCTACAAGAGTTTGAAAATTCCTTTTAGAATTCTCACGCTGACTTCTTTCCAGAAGATTTAGGTGATTAATGTGAAAAGCAAAGAGAAATATTCCATCGAGACATTGGGGAAATGGAAAAGAGATATCAAGGAAGATAGAATGTGAACATGATGGCGGATTACTGTTGGATGCTGAGGACCGATAGCCCCAGTAGCAGGAATGGCTGTGCATGGAAATCAAGGAAACGAAAATTTCATCTATCACAATGCATGCACATATATGAGGAAATTCGTATTTTTTAGCACAGCGTAATCAAATGACATTTTTATATGTTTAAATTTTTATGTGATAAGCACATTACATTGTATTTTGAATAAACAAATACATCGCTCTTTCCACGTTCCAGAAACACATAGCAACCGACAAACTGTTATTCGGTCACCGCCGGGTAATTGAATCCACGGAACTCTCGATATCTAGCCGAGCGCGTTAACCTTACACCACGGTGGCCAACAGTCCACGGTGCTATGTGTGTTTTTAAGTCAGCTTCTGCCATCATAAATCGTAAGATGGGCTCAGCTACTGAGACGTCTCTATCTGGCGGGCATTAACGGCACTGGCTATATATTAATTATAGCAATTATATTCAAAGGGCAAGATCCAAAGTGAAAATCCTCCAAATACGTGGCGCCAGTAAATAAACAAATACATTGCTCTTTCCACTTTCCAGAAACACATAGCAACGTGGTGTAAGGCTAACGCGCTCGGCTAAATATCGAGAGATCCGTGGCTTCAATTCCCCTGCGGTGACCGAATAACAATTTTTCGGTTGCTATGAGTTTCTGGAACGTGGAAAGAGCGAGGTATTTGTTTATTTACTGGCGCCACGTATTTGGAGGATTTTCACATTGTATTTTGAATTTTATTTTAAATTTATTTGTTTGCAACAATGATCAAAATTATTGGAAATTGTGTTAAAAAAATGCAGATATCTTCTTCCCCAGTTTGTGAAAAATTCTGACATGATATAAAAATTACGTTCTTAAAATCAGTGGGCTAACATGATTTACAAGAGGGTATTAACTTAAAACCATCAGAACATTGATTTTAAGACGTAAATCAGTGAACTGATCCTTCCGGTATTATAAGTGCGGGAGATTTGCAAATTGTACTGTGAGAAATCCCTTTCTATACTGATCGAGAACAGAAATAGTTTTTATATAAATCGAATAAGTTCCTTTGGATCCTAAAATGGAGGAATTTTTAGGACAGTTTCCTTTTTAAAGAAAATGAAAAGGGGTATTTCAATTTTCACAATGTGTAACTACTTTCAGCAAAATATGATTTTGTCCTTTCTCTTGAGCTGGGCCTGATCAGAGGAATTTAGTGTATAGTGAGCATAAATCACCCACTAACTTCGTGTGAAAGGTGTAATTTCAGAGTGTGATCGCAAAGCATGACGCTCGCAGCCCGTAAGTCCCATCTTCGGAGAACAACACAAGTCACGCATATCTTTCCAGGAATTCGAACCCAAGCCCAGTAGTTCAAATGATTGGAGCACTGTGGTTCGAAACCCTCAATTACAGGGTGATTTGTGTCTTTCTCTTTAGGTATTTCAATTTCAATTATTTGAAAACAGATGCCTTCAAAACCGTTTGTTCTCGATAAAATGTTTTGTTTATTCTCACATAGCAAATTGTGTACATAGCTTTACTTTTCTCTTCTCCTATTATAAAATAGGAAAAAAAAAGGTTAAAAACACCTGCGATACTATTTTTCTTGTTTGGGGTTTTACCGACGGCCGTGAGCAACTCAGTGGTCCATAAATGGTCTGATGTCTCTACTTTGGGTCACTGGTTTCAGGGTAGGGATAGGGCCATTTGTTACAACCTGTAATTTCCGGAAGCCAACTTAAGAGGCTGCCTAGTTTCAAGTGAATTAAAAACCAAAACCCTTCACTCTCCCAGATCGTGACTTTTCAGTAGCGAAAAAGTAATGTAGTTAGCACAGGCTTACATTTTTCATCATCCCTAGAGAAAACGTTAAAAATAATTTGGGAAATTTAAAGGTGTTTTGTTTTAAGATTTGCGTTTTATGTGTTTTACGTTTTCTTCAATAAACAAATTTACACAGCTGCCAAATTCTATAGCTTCATAATTTTTCAAACAGGTAACCTCAAATGTTAATATCTCTTAAACAGATGTTTTTGTACCTAAGTGTAGTAGAATTGTTGATCTCAATAAGAGGCAAAGTAGAAGTTGATCTCGATCAGAAAGAGGGTTCTGTTTTTCTTGTTACAGCAAGATGCACTTTCTATCGTTTATCTTATGTGTGTGTGTAGTGCGTGTGTATGTGTGTTCACAATGTTTGTTTTCAGGTAGAATGTTTTTAAGGCTTAACCTAACTTCTAAAATTCTTAGGTTTTAAGTGTGTAACTGTATGTAAAAATATCTGTTTAACCAGAGCAACACGTAGTGTTAATGCTTGTTTTAATTGAAACCCTGGATTGCCTAACAATTGATATTCTTAACTGAACACAGCAATATCACTTCAAAAAATCTTCGAGAGAGAGCTACTTACAGTTAATGTATTATTTACGTCATTATGTTAGCAAATCAGGAATCACTTCAACTATTATTTCAGTGGCAAAACAAATAACAGCTCACAACACATAATAATATCTACGTCACGCTGACAACGAATGTCACTTCGGCAATAATGAAGCACTTTTCAATGTACGTTTCAATCAAGCTCTTAATATCAGACTTTGAACATATAACATCGACTGTAACCAACTTCAAAACTAGCCTCAGAGCTCGTAAGCGAGTCAGCCAAAGAACATTCACTCAGAAAAACCTTTTTTAAATCAGCGATTTACATACATCATCCAACATCCGACCTCACTTGTCGTGCCCAAAATACATTCAGTCGGGAGAGAAAATATAGTGTTAAGTTAGAAACTGCTTAAAGAGAACGAATCAAATTTTCATAGGAACAGAAACAAAACAAGAAAAATGACACGGAATTTTCGGTTGTAGTGAGAGCGTCTTTTTAATCCTTCCCTACGCGAAAAAAATTAATTGAAGTTATTGAAAGTCAATGGAACCAGATTGAAAAAAAAAATCAACCGGATTTCTACAATCGATAAAGCATCCAGAAATAGAAACAGCTACTAACTTCCACCAGAGGCTAAAATATATGCTACGAAAATTAACAAACGGCGAGCAAAATGTTTCTCATAGCAGAACGAATGTATCACAGACAAAGATGGCAGCCCCGGTGGCGCAGTGGTCTAAGCGATGGCTTCTGACCATTCATTCGTCCGAGATGAGTTCGGGTTCGAATCCCGTTGAGGCATGGATTTTGTGCTTGTTTTATGGCACTGTCTTTCTCCCTTCCCTGAAACCAGTGGCCTTAAATCAGGGAGGAGCGACTGCTTGCAGCCCATTGAGTTGCTCACGGTGGTCCTTAACCCCCCCCCCCCCTTCTCCGAAAAAAAAAAAGGAAAGACAAAGAGATTTTTCAAACCGAACAGTTAAAAAAAGAATTATAGAAAGAAACATAATATAACTCTACGTCTTCAAGCGGAAGAATTTTGCACAATGAAAAAGTTGAAAATGGGCGAAAAATATTTTTCATCGAAAAACCTGTGCTGAGGAAAAATAACTTTTCAAATACGCCTCGCGGAAGCATACTGTAGATATCTAGAAAAATGTTTTGACCTTTACGCCCCCTAATGGAAAATCTGTGCATTACTTAAAGAGGATAATACTCCACATCTTTATTGCAGAGAATGGCATATAATAAAAATGAAAATTCTCAACAGGGTTTTTAGAAGTGGAGATAGAGCTGCAAACAGAAGTACACATAAACTACCTAGCGACAGGACTGTGAACAATGAAATTCCTCATATACAAACCTAAAGTGTTTCAGAAGGTAAATAGCATCCGGTGTTGAAAGAATATTTTAAAAAGCACACGTAGAAGCAGAGATATTGAGAAAAAAAAAGGGTAAACATTGGCAACCCCTAGAGTCGAAACTGCGCATTATTTTGGAAAGAAAATGCACACAAAGAGTTTTAATGGTTAGTAGCGTCTGATCGAAAAAAATGTTTTCATTCTGGTTTATATTCTTGCAGATATTGCTGTAAACAGTAACTTGAACTTACGCCCTCTAGTGGGCACTTGTGCGTTAAGAAAAGTTTGAAATTATATGAGAAACATTTCGTACCGGAACGCTCTTCCACTGAGAAAGAATGTTTCAAATCGGACTCTTAGAAGCAGATATATCCACAAAAGTAAGGCATATACATATTTACGCCACTTGGCGGCTATGCATTATTTTAAGAAGAAAGTATTCTGAAGAGTTTTTCTGATGTGAGCGGTATGGATCCACGACAGATTTGTTTTCAATCGAATTCTCACAAGCTCAGATTTTACGGCATATACATCAGAAGCTGAAAAAATCACTTACGACCCCTGGTTTAGGTGTTTCTGGCAGTAGAAACAGAGCATACCATAGATCGTACCAGCTATTATTTCGGCAACCGCAGTGGTACCTAACTTTTTTTATAATTTAGAAGAGTTAGGATTGCCAGAGACTGTTTCACACAATCCAAAAAGCAGCATCCTACCGACCTGCCATATTGCTAAAAATCTCCTATTTTCTAGGTTTGAGATGAATATTTCCACCTTCGCTCACCGACCACTGACAAAAAAGTCGACAACATCAATAACAAGAAAGATGACACCGAATTTTCGGGTGTAATAAGCACGTCTTTTGAATCTTACAATAGCCGCCCCGGTGGCGCAGTGGTCTAAGGCGCTGGCCTCTGATCATTCGTCCGTAAGGGGTCCGGGTTCGAATCACGGTCAGGCATGGATGTTGTGTTTGTCTTACGGCACTGGCTCTCTCCCTTCCCTGGAACCAGTGACCCTAAATTAGGGACGGGCGACTGCTTATAGCCCATTGAGTTGCTCACGGTGGTCGTTAAACCTCCCATCAAAAAAAAAAAAAAATCTTACAATACAAGTTCGCAACCAGTGAGCTTACGCCCTCTGGTTGCAAACTTGTATGCTAAGAAAAACATGAATTTACATGGGAGACATTTCGCACCGGAAACGCTCTCTAACACAGAAACAATTTTTCAAATCGGAATCTTAGAAACAGAGATATATACAAAAATAAGATGTGACTTTACGTCCTCTGTGGGAAAACCATGCATTATTTTAGGAAGAAAGTATTCTCTAAAGGTTTTTCCATATGAGCGGTATCTGTCCAAGAAAAAAAAATTGTCGAGTTTTCAGGAGCCCAGATTTTGCTACAAATACATCAGAAGCAGAAATTAATGCTTATGCCCCTGGTGGCCAAACCGTTCTTTACCAAACATTAGAAATTATCTGAAAAATGTTTTCCATCAGGTCTTGTATTTGATACAGGAAGAATTTTTCAAATCGGAATTTTAGGAGCAAACATAACACAGAAAATGCAATTTACCTTTGTGCCCCCTAGCGGAAAGTCTACGATTTACTTGAAAATTTTGAATTTACAGGAAAAACATTTCGCATCGGAAACAGTATCCAACAAAGAAGAAATTTTTGAAATCGGACTCCTAGAAGTAGAAATATTGACAAAAATAAGATATACATCTACGCCCCCTGGCGTAGAAACCATTCATTATTTCAGGAAGAAAATGTTGCAAAAAGGTTTGTCGACATGAGTAGTATCGGTCAACAAACGACTTTTTTTTCAATCGAGATGTTAGAAGCTCATATTTTGCTGCAAATACATCAGAAGCGGAAATTAAAGTTTACGCCACCTGGTGGCCAAACCATTTTTTACAAAAATTAGAAATTATGTGCAAAGGATTTCTCATCAGGAGCTGTAACCGGTGCAGAAAGAATTTTTCAAATCGGAGATTTAGAATTTACCTTTACGCCCCCTAGCGGAAAGTCTATGAATTACTTGAAAATTTTGAAATTACATGAAAAACGTGTCACACTGAAAACACTATCTAACAAAGAAGGAATTTTTCAAATCGGACTCCCAGAAGTACAGATATTGACAAAAATAAGATATACATCTACGCCTCCCGGCGGAGAAACTGTGGAATAATAAAAGAAGAAAATATTCCGAAAAGCTTTATCGATGTGAGTGGCCTCACTACACGGAAGAATTTTTTAATCGATATTTTAGAAGCTCAGGTTTTATGGCAAATACATCAGAAGCAAAAATTAACACTTACGCCCACTAGTGGCCAAAGTATTCTTTACCAAAATTTGGAAATTATATGCAAAAAATTTTCCATCAGGCGGTGTATCCGCTGAAGAATTTTTTTTTTCAAATCGGAGTTTTAGAAGAAGAGTTATCGGGAAAAGTGTAATTTACTTTTACGCCTCCTAGCAGAAAATCTATGCGTAATTTGAAAAAGTAACTATACCTAAAATACTCTTCGACATAAATGGAATCGAAAGATAAAATAAATTTTTCAATCGGATGTTTAGAGGCAAATATGTGGAATAAAACGAATTTTTGAATTCGACATCATCTGCATTTACACCCTCTGGCGGCGAAATTGTACATCGTAAAAAATAACGAAATGAAGGATAATCATTCACAATTTCAAGCTTCCAAATGCAAAAAAACAATTTTTCAAATCGGACTAATAGTTGCAGAGATACGTGGGTACGGACGGACAAGCCGGTAACATAAGCAATATTTTTTTTTTACAAAAGACGTGCTAATAAAAATGATAATAATTGATGAATATATCCGCCTCTGCAGCGAGGCCCTGGGCAAGTAAATCTATAATAATAATATTGATAATAATAAGAAGAAGTAGAAGATAAACAAATTTCAGGAAGATGCAAATTATTTGTTTCAATGCTCTGAATTATAATGAAACAACGAATACAATAAAGCACTCAAAAAGTGAAAAGCTTCAGAGGATCAGATGATATACAGGGTGTCCGAGAATGATTTGACACATTACAAGATTATGTACAAAAAAAAAAAAAAGTGACCATTGTCTGTTTCTGTATGTCACGTATTACTAACACGGTTTCTATATTTTTTGTTTTGCAGAATTGTTATTCCCTGAATCCGATAAATGGCGCTAGGTGTGGCCTGATGAGGAATGCATGAGAAATGCGCAATCAGTAGTCATGTCATCGGTACAGCAGAAGGCGATGTGTGTGTTATAGCTTGCGGAATTAAAGTCTGTCATTAAAGTTAAATGACGGTACCATTTAGAGCATAGTTGTAATCCTCCGTCAACGAGTTCAATTAAGCGGTGGATGAAACAGTTTAAAGAAACTGGCCATGTGGAACATCGTGGAGGAGCCAGTAGGCCTAGCGTCAGCGGTGAGACGGTTGACCAAGTTAATGAAAGTTTCCGACGAAGCCCCAGGAAATCCGTTCGTAAAGCAAACAGAGAACTATGCATTCCGAAATCGACAGTTCACGATATCTTGCACAAGAAATTAAAGTTTGATGCTTAAAAAATTCAAGTAGTGCAAAAGATGCATGTAAATGATCACACTCTGCGATACGATTTTGCTGTGGGTATGCTGAATCGAGTGGAAAACGACAAAAACTTTCTCAGTACTGTAATTTTTAGTGATGAATCCACATTTCATGTATCAGGTGTTGTGAATCGTCACAACTGTAGGATATGGTGCTGTGAACCGCCTCATGCTGCTATTGAACTGGAACGTGATTCTCCAAAAGTTAATATGTGGTGCACCCTATCAAAAAGAGAAGTGATTGGCCCTTTCTTCTTCTGCAAAAGAAACATAAATGGTGACATTTACTTGGATATGTTAGAAAATTTCGCTATACCCCAGATCAAAAGATATGACAACGTTGTTTTCCAACAAGACGGCGCGCCTCCGCATTGGTCAACGTGTGTACGTTAGTGCCTAAATGAGCTCTTCCCCAACAGATCAATTGGGCGTGGTGGTCCCATTCCGTGGCCTCCTCGCTCTCCAGATCTAACTCCATTGGATTATTTCATGTGGGGTTATGTGAAGGATCGTGTCTATCAGACGCCTTGTACTGATTTGCAGAAACTGAAGCATCGTATCACAGCTGCTATTAATTCCATAACTTCTCAGATGCTTGGCATTACATGGTATGAAACAGAGTATCGCTTGGATGTACTACGACAACCAAGAGATATCACATCGAAATTTATTAACTTGTGTGGTTACATTGTAAGTTAGTACAGTCAGTTTCTTTCTATCTGTCTAATGTTTTTTTTATATAATTGAACGCCCTGTACATTCGTAATAGTAGAAGACGTTTTCGTTAGCATACATCTTTCTTACCGACTTTTTTACGAAGCACTTTATAGACAATAAAACAGTACCCAAATTCCTTACTACTGGCACAGCTATTTTTACTTCAGAATGGTGGAGATAAGGATAAGCAGCAGAACTATCGACAAATAATATATCCTACCAAGTATTTACAACATTTTTACCTTTGTCCTTGCAAATAAAATTTGCGATCATTTTTTTTTCGAGTGAAGGTTTAACGTCCACAATGAGAAACTGAATAAGCAGTCACTCGTCCCTAATTTAGGGCCACTAGTTCTAGGGAAGAGAGAGAGAGAGAGAGAGAGAGAGAGAGAGAGAGAGAGCCAGTGCGTAAGACAAACACAATATCCATGCCTGACCGGGATTCAAACCCTGACCCCTTCTCGGGCGAATGGTCTTATGATCATTGCGAAAAAAAATGAAGTGTTTTCCTGGAAGCAGAAAGGCTGCGTTAAAATATGCTTTGGATGCAAAGAACAACTAATAACCTACCAAGTAACTCTAAAGCACGCGCAAATTAAGTCAGGAAATCTTAGCATCTGCTACATTGACTATCGCAAAGCACCACATGGCTGGATTCTTAAAGTTTTGAATATCTACAAAATTCATTCTAAACTTATTAATCTTCTCCAATAAAACTGAAAGACAATGAAATGAAAATTGGAAATATTTCTATCATTCATGGCATTTTCCAGGAGATTCACTAAGGCCACTACGGTTTTGCCGTTTTTTCAAACCTTCTGTCCTATCTCTTGATTTAAAATCAAATTGGGTACATGTTAATATTAAGATGCGTTAAAGCAAATTACTGATTTGCTATACACGCAGGACCTTAATTTATGTTGAGATAAAAAACAATTTGACAGCCTAATCCACACAACTAAAATTTTCAGTGATGATTTCGGTACGCAATTTGGCCTCAACAAATGCGTAGTGCTAAATATTAAGGGAGGAAAGGTCTTAAAATTACACCATCAGAAAATCAAATGATAAACAACCTTGTAGATAATCAAACTTATAAGTATCCAGGAAAATAGTATGTTAAACCACAACACTCTTAAAACGAAATTTACAACAAAACATAGCCGTCGCCTAAAAAAATTCCGCACACTAAATTATATTCCATAAATTAATTTTTTGCTATCAAATCCTGGGCTAGACATATATAAACGTACTCTTTTGAGATACTTAAATTGGCCAATAATGATCTACTGGAACTTAACAGACTCACTAGAAGACTTATAACCATCCAAAATAATCAGTTGAAAAACTATACCTAAAAAGAAAAGAAAGTGGAATGGGGCTAATCAGTCTATCAGACCTTTGCCGGAAACAAGACAAATAACTCAAACAACGCATTTAAAACAAAAAAAACATACCATCACTACAGTGGTGGCTGCAGCTGAAGAACGTTTTACCCCACTGGCTTGAATACTGCTCAGGTCCATTCCTAATAAGAAAACATTTCCGATCCACCGAAAAGTTGGAAAAGCAAAATTTCATTACATCATGTACTGGAACAAATCTATTACTACAGACAAAACCATTGAACACATTCGTTTTGACATTGTAACTGTAGACAAAAAACTGAAGAAGACAAAACCATTGAACACATTCGTTTTGACATTGTAACTGTAGACAAAAAACTGAAGAAGACAAAACTATGTATTAGATGTAACGGTTCCACCTAAGGGAACAACCCAAGAACAGTATCTTTAAAAATCTGGAATTACGAGAACCTCCGAATGGAAATTCAAAGAATTTGGAAACAAAGCATAACGCAGATCGTATTAGTTGAAATTTCTGTGAACAAAGTTATATCAAATGACTTTATAAAAATTTCGAGGAGTTAGGATTACAACGAAGTATCACCCATTCCCAAAGTAAGTTATTCTACAGACCTGCCACATCACTAGGCTGAGATGAATACATCCACCTTTTGCTTACTGGATCTGTCCCAGAAAGTAGGCGAACAAAATAATAATAATAATTCCCTTTAATCCCGTTGTCGAAGATTTTCTCGCATAGGAACAGCCTAGTAGTCTATTTATCCACAGGACGATATCGAAAACCTCTTCCGTTGAATGTCACGCCGTGCAGAGATTGTTAATGTTGCTCAAGGTGGCTTCACACGATACTGAATTTTGAATCGAAAAAATATTGTATAGCTCTACAAATGTAATCAGTTATCTCATAAAACCTGAGGAATCTGTGATATAATTTTCATTTGAATAGTGTTACTCTTTCTTTTGCAATTTCCCCAAACAGTCCTGTATCTGTAGCACATCCTGTGAATAAGCGTATAACGTACGCGTATGCAGCAAAATATGTAAAGTGGAAAATATGTTACAACAACTGGCCTATACGTGACTAAATTCTTCTATTTCTTTGCGCGCGAGTGTATAACGGGTTGTTTGAAATTATTTCATTTTTTGAATTAGATTTTTTCACGTATGCTCAATTTAATCTGAAGGGATTCTTTGACCGATTAGACCCAGATGTCGCTTTTCCTTCGACTTCGCATGAATGTTAATTATTAAGCAAAGTGTCCAAAAATTATGCATGAATGGGATGCTCATTTTATCAGTGGAATTCCGTAACTTTCTGTTCTTGAAAAGAGATACTCTATCTGCTTTGAAACCAGAAAAACGTATTAGTGATTAAAATTATTAAGGGATGTTTCTGGCGTGCAAAATGTGTGACTGCTCTGAAGGAATGCCGTTTCTGTAAAACTACTGGAACACAAAAGGATTACAGAAAGTAATTCTTTCACGGAAACGAGAGGCTAATACAGTGTAATTCAAAGACAAAACTAAACTAGTCCAGCTTAAAGAGTCACGTCTTCCGCTATAATCCCCGATAATCCGCATTTTGCGATACCTTGTCGCTGTAAAATGTAACATGCCCATGAAGAGTCAGCTTGGTAATGTTGAAACTAACACCAAGGAAGGAGAGCCTGTATAGTTCTATGAAATTTGGCGAGTAATGTTCAACGTAGTATAAAAGTATAGAGACATCCTAATTATGTCAATAAAATTTACTCATACATGAGACAAGATTTTCACATACCTCAATTTTCATAAACGATCTTGATTAACCTGGAATTTAGTGTTACGATACAATAAAAATGATCTGAAACTGCTACCAAAATGTGCAGGAAGAAATATAATTGCAATAGAATGAGAATTTCCCACAAAAAATGAAAATACGGAAAATTATCGTTTACGAAAACCCAGTGCTCCTGTTTGCTCGAATGTGCGGAAATAATGGAAAAAATATTCCAGTAAAAATAGTTCATCAGGTAACGAAGTATGGTATTAACGAAGGGTATCGAGTAACAGATATTTTCAAGCAGATGCCACTGATTGGTATATTATATAATTACCACGTAAAATACACAGACTTCCCATTAATGTTCTAACACATGTCTGTTGATAGTGAATCGGGTCCTGCACAAGCACCACGTCACAGTCCCAGCCATATACAGGGGGTGGACAACGAAACTGCAACACCTGCGCAAATAGCAACCCACGTGTCACGCCAATGTACACGCTACCTGGTGGCCAGCTGGCATCTCTTTCCCAGTCTATCAACGAGAGCGGATTATGAAGGTTGCAGTAGCAGGGCAGTAGCACATCTGGACCTGAAAAAGTGCGTTCCACACAATATAATGGGAGACATATCCAGGTTTCATAGAGGATAAATTGTTGGTGCGCGTCTCGCTGGTGCATCTGTGTCCAAGAGAGCAAGTCTTCGTGGTGTATCGTGAACTACGGTATCCAGTGTCATGTCGGCATACCAACAAGAAGAAAGAACTCCATCCAATAGGAGTAACTGTCGAGGTAATAGGAATCTATCTGATAGGGACGTCCGGGTGCTAACACGGTTGGAGCCAAAAAATAAAAAAACACAGCTGCCCAACTCATCGCAGAGGTGAATACGCACCGCGACTTACCTGTTTCCAACAAAGCTGTTCGTCTGGAGCTTTACCGGGTCAACATTCACGGTCGTGTTGCTATCGCCAAACCCTGGATTACCAGTGTGAATGCTAAACGTCGGTTGCAATGGGGCCAGCAGGTCAAGTCGTGGATGTGTATTGTTCTCTGATGAATCGTCCGTCACTGTGTTTCCCATAACCAGGAGGGTTTACGTGTGAAGACATCCCTCACAGGCTTACCATCCGGACTGTTTATTGCCCATAGTGAAGCACGGAGGTGGATTGGTGATGTTTTGGGCCGAAATATCATGGCAGTCTGTCGGCCCGCTGACTGTTCTTGAGGGGAATATCGCTGCCAAGGACTATCGGGCAATTCTGGAGGACCAAGTGCACCCAATGGTTCAAACATTGTACCCTGACGGTGCTGCCGTGTATCAGAATGATAACGCACCGATATATATATATCCAAACTGATGGAAGAGTGGTTTGCTGAGCATTAAAGTGAATTGAACATCTGTCAAAGCCTGATCAGTCACCTTATTTGAACATTATTGAGCCACTCTGGAGTGTTCTGGAGGAACGAGTCAGGAAACGTTTTCCTCCACCAGCATCACGTCGTGCACTAGTCACTTTTCTGCAAGAGGAATGGCTTCAAATCCATCTGCCCCAGGAACAGGAACTGTATCGGTCCTTCTAACGACGAATTGCAGCTGCATTGGCTTCCAAAGGAAGCCCTACAACGTACTAATTAATTGTTGTATCCTAAAACCATGTGTTTAAGCTTCGTTGTCTACCCCCTGTATATTTCAGTAGTTGCCTGATTTACAGACATATGGTATTTATGTCTGTAGAAAAAAAGACTATAGCACGACTGTGAATGCAACACGCTTCACGCCAGAGATAACTGATTTTCCGCGCAGAAAAGGGAGGGTGCCCCAGAGAAGCAATCACTCGGCACATAACACTTGAGCAACAGTGAAGATTCCAAGGTTCACAATAGCTAATACATAACACATTGTGCTGTACCATTTGCATAACACACGGTGCTAAACATGATTCAGCCCCAGTCCGCTTCTGTTTGCTAAACATGATTCAGCCCCAGTCCGCTTCTGTTTGCTAAACATGATTCAGCCCCAGTCCGTTTCTGTTTGCTAAACATATGGTGATGTGTTATGCAAACAGAAGCGGACTGGTTCTGAATCTAACAAGAAAAGACCCAGTGAACCTCCGAAGCTCAACGAACGTGTCACGTGAGTTCTGCACACAAGTGGTCGTTCAGAACGTAGTCTCAAATTACGGAAACTCTGTCTGAGACTGTTTGGTATAATGTTAGCACCAGTACAATGCGCAGGAGACTGCGCGATATCAGATATCACAGTTGAACAGCCATCCACAAGCGGTTAAACACTTCGGCTAGTGCCACAAGCCGATTAACGTAGTATGAGGAACAACGATCTCGAATTGTAGATCAATGGAAAACTGTGCTTTGGACTGACTAGTAAGGGAATGCCAGTATGACGGTTGTTCCTGGGTGTGGCGGATGCCGGGAGGAAGGTTCCTTCCTGTGCTGTATCGTTCCGACAATGAAGTTTGATGAAGGCAGCCTGATGTTTTGGAACAATTTTTCGTAGTTGGGCTTTGGATAGGGTTACCCTACATCCTCTTTTAGCAGGATGTGCCCCTCATTTTGACCTTAATACTGCGGCCGGGCGGAGTTTAATAAATTGCAAAATGTACTTTTTTTTAGCAACAAACATAAACCGTCCAGAAGAACTTCAGGTTTGGTTCGCGTTTACGCTTGTTCGAGCAACTAATTGATTACTAGGTTTCGTGTAGTTTTGGTAATAAGCGGTGACTGAAGTTTCCTTGGGTTGAACATCTTCATTTTTGCAGTTTTAAAACAGAAAACAAGGTGTATTCGAGTTGGCGTTGGTGGGGTAACCACCATTTGGGCCATTTATGACAGCACGGGAATCAGTGAGAGACATTCTTAATGAACTTTTGAGTCAAGAATTTCTGACTCTGAAACTTAAGGTGTTACTTACCAAAAACGTGAGGATGGATTTGATAATTTATATGACATTTTGCGATGACGTGAAATTCTCTACAGCAGTTTCGTGAAACGTTTAGATAAATGGATGAAACCTTTGAAACACCTCTCATGTTCCACACGAATGACCTTACAGGAAGTATCGATGTGGAAAGATGTGGAAATCTCTGTACAATATTTAATTGATAAAGGGTTTCCAATTGATGATGTTAAATGCCTTGATCAACTAAACAATGTGAAAAAATTTGTAGAAAGTGAGATTAATGATGAAGGATTCAATCAGCAGGAAGCTCATCAGAAGTGGACCACATTTTTTGGACACTCGAGAAATATTGACTGTAATTCAGAGTTCCTAAGATTGCAAATTTTTTCTTTTGCAGTTCCTCCTAACAATGTACAATAGATGCTGAAACTTCTTTCACTTATTCAAAGTCAATGAACGAAAGAAAGAAACAAGTTAATTGTACATTCATTAATTCCATTAAAGGTATTCTGTTTCTGCAGTATAACTTCAAAGAAATCTCATGATCTGAATTCCATGCCTATTTGAAAAGAAACCCAAATCTTTTGATGATACTATCTGCAGAAAAAGAAAAATACGCAAAAGATCAAGATGGACATACTGATTACTACGACTATGTCTAACTTTTCGAAATGGAATGACTGAATAACTTAATAAATCGAAATTCTGTGGGAGTTTTTTTATTTATCAATCTATATATTAATTCTATAAGGATTTTTACTGTGAGTCCTATTTTGAGAGAACTGCTTAAAGTAAAGATATGGTTAAGGTATCAAAATAAAGGTCGTACCATATAGATGAGCCAGTCGAAGAGAACAATGAGATTGGGGCAACGGTTCGGGCGTTATGGGGCGGCAACGTTCCCATGTAAAGTCTATGGGAGAAGCGTGCGGTTGACATTCGATCGCCTGCGGTTTACTCCAGCGCTGTCGAAGGCGGAGCATGGAGGGATTGAGATAGTCCGAAGTCCTCTTTCTGAGCTAACCGTTGCGCAAAATAACGCTAGCAGGCATTGGTATCAAAGTTCTTCTCATCGGAACAGCGAACACTCTCGAAGACCTGATTGCGTTATGTCGTTGGACTGTGTGATGTATATATACAATTTAATATTCAGTCGATCCAGTTTATTCACGTAGGTAAGATGTTTCCAATTCTGTACAAATGTAAATAAACATTCCGTTGATCATTGTTAGTGAAAATATTACGGGCGACTGCTCCCCATTGAGTTGCTATCGGTGGTCGTCAAACCTTCGGTCAAAAAAAGAAAAAAATCACGAACCTGGACTATTGTCTTTACTAAAGTGGTTGAATGAATTTGTCAATCAAATAAGGTTTACATTTGTTGTTTCATATGAGTTTATTCTTTTCAGAAAAAAAAAAAACTAACCGTCGATTATATAACGTAAATGTCTTTTCGTACTGATACGCTATTTTAAAAACATAACCATACGATGAAATAGTTCCAAAATTAAACCTTAATGGCCAGACGAAACATTTAAAACAGAAGTCAAACTTACGGAAATTATCTTTATTTCTCCATCACAGATTATAGCACTTCAGGATAGTGTAGAAATCGCATAACATATCTCTAACACAAATCAACGCTCCACGCTCCACACGAGCAACTGCTATCTCGTAGTTTATATCTCTGGTTCTTATCTCATAACAGGCATACTTCACGTTCATTCAACCTCAATTGTGTTGCCAACAGTATTCGTTTGAGAGAGAAGATATCACGTTAAGTGCGAAGTATAAATGAGAAAAAACTCAAGATTTACATAGGGAAAGAAACTAAAAAGGAAAGTTAATTTAGAATATACGTCACAATTCCTACCGGTTTCGTCTAGTAATACATAATTTTTGTTGCATAACTTTTCAAATGTTCATTTAATTTATTAAACGTTTTGTTACCTATATGTCTTCTTCTTTTGTCTTCCCTTTTCATTGATATGGCCTCTTTTTTATAACCGATGTGTAAAAAACCCTCCTTTTTATGATGTAGATTATGGTAACCCTCTCTTAGGAGCATTAGCCGTCTTGGGCAGAACCACGAATGCTGAGCTCTATCTAGACGTCCTAGATAATTATGTAGTGCCGAATTTATGGCAGCACTTCGAAGAAGGCCATACCTCTGTCAACAGGACAAGCACTTTTCGCGTCGTCATAGATTGGTTCGAGGACATGGGTGTCCAGAAATTAGACTAGCCATCCCAGAGTCCTGATCTGAACCCTACCCAGAATCTCTGGAACGAATTATATAGAAGAGATCGTCCAACAAATAAAGCTAAACTGGCCACTGCTTCGAAGGCCGAACAGCGGAACATATGAAGGGTCATTCCCAAAATGATAGTGTAGAGTATTCCATGATACTAAAAGGGAAAGGTTAAGCCTGAAGGTTTCATCACACATTATTAAATTTTCTGTAAATAAAGATTATTTGTAGGCATGCACGTGTCCGTATATTAATGGTAGGATAGTGTACGCTCTAAAATGATCACTACGTCGACTCGTAATTTTAAAATTCTGTACGCCTAAGAAAAATGCTATAACGTTTTTGGAACATTGAAAACCCGTGGAAAAGAGTTGATGTTTTGTTTTTCAATTATTTTATTTTTGAACCGCAAATTTACATAATACGCTGTTTGTTATGGTTTTAGAACCGCAGACATTGTATTTAATTTAAATTAAAAATAATCTGCATATATAGTATTAAAAAGTATTGTCGTAAACAATAATTATTCCATTCTGTACTAAACAAGCTTTGGAATATCTAAATATGGCCTTTATGAGATTGTGCAAGTAGTCAAGAAGAAAAGCTGTAGAGTCCTAACAAGATGCTAAAATATAAAACATGTGAACGTAAAAAAAGTAGTGAACCTTTCCTTCCGTTAAATATAACGTTAACAAGGAACTAAGAACTTTCGGAACAATGAAGGTATTAATAACCGCACTAGAATCGTCAAAATTCCATTTCACTTTTTCAATTAGTAGTAAGTTACAGGTATAAAAGTCTTTCAAATTTAATTCTTGTCTTCTTTGAAGTGAACACACATTAGGGACGGACGACTGCTTATAGCCTACTGAGTTGTTCGCGGTGGTCGTTAAACTTCCAATAAAACAAAGTACACAATATAATCATAAAAATATGTAGCATTTTGTTAGCAGATTCAAATTGACGCCAGCAAATACACTGACGGAAAAAAAATCCCAACACCACGAAAAAATAGTTGTAGAGGAATGAAATGGCGGCAATACATTTGTATAGGTAACATATTTAATCGATTAAGGTTTCAAGATCACAGCTTAATGTAAGCGCGAGAAGAGCCATTTTAAATGTGAAATGCTGGTGCATTAATAACCGGTGTAACCGCCAGAATGTAGAATGAAAGCACGCAAACTTTCATGCATTGTGTCGTACAGGTGCTGGATGTCAGTTTGTGGGATAGAGTTCCATGCCTGTTACACGTGGTCGGTCAATACAGGGACGGTTAATGCTGGTTGGGGGTGACGCTGGAGTTGTCGTCCAATGATGTCCCATACGTGCTCGATTGGTGAAAAATCTGGTGATCTAGCAGGCCACGGCAACATGTCGACACTCTGTAGAGCATGTTGGGTTACAACAGCGGTATGCAGGCGAGGGTTATCCCGTTGGAAAACACCCCTGGAATGCTGTTCATGAATGGTATCACAACAGGATGAATCACCAGACCGACGTACAACTGTGCCGTCAGGGTGCGTGGAATAACCACGAGACTGCTCCTGCTGTCATAGGAAATTGCTCCCCAGACCATAACTCCAAGTGTAGGTCCAGTGTGTCTCGGCCGCAGACAGGTTGGTTGCAGGCGCTCACCTGGCCTCTAACCAACACACGGCCATCACTGGCACCCAAGCAGAACCGGCTTTTATCAGAAAACACAACAGATCTCCACTCCGTCCTCCAATTAGCTCTAGCTTGACACCACTGACGTCGCAAACGGCAGTGGTTTGGAGTAAGTGGAATGCACGCTACAGGGTGTCTGGCTCGGAGCTGTCCTTCAAGTAACCGATTTGTAACAGTTCGTTGTGTCACTGTGGTGGCAACTGCAGCTCGCATTGCTGCCGCAGACGCGGTACGATGCGCCACGGCCATACGCCGCACACGGCGGTCTTCCCTCTCAGTAGTGCCACGTCGCCGGCCGGTACCCGGTCTTCTTGAGGCAGTACCTTCCCTTGACCACCGCTGCCAACAATCATGCACAGTGGCTACATTCCTGCCAAGTCGTTCTGCAATATTGCGGAACGAAAATACACCTTCTCGTAGCCCTATTACACGACCTCGTTCAAACTCCGTGAGCTGTTGATAATGGCTTCTTAGTGTTCTTAAATGCATTCTTGACTAACATTAACACCCTACGTCGAATCTCAACGATAACTAACGCTCACGAACGTTACACCGCGTATTTACAGCAAACCTGCATTGCATGTTCCGAGGGGCGCTACTAGCGCCACACGTATGCGCCGAGCGCGAAATTTGCATAAACGTCATCTTACAGACGTACTCTCACCGCCTACCAACTGTCGTTTACCTAACACAACCCCTTCTTGCTGTTGGGATTTTTTCCGTCAGTGTATTTCATTTCCATTCATTCCGCAGAAGAGAGAGAGATAGTGCGAATTTGTCCATGTTTCATTTTATACGTGTGAACGAAGTGTTATAATACCACTTCAAGGGCAGCAAATTCTCCAGAGGTCAGAGGTTACAAGCCATGGAACTGGATATCTATAAGCTCAACGCAGTTGAAGCTGGACGCACTTTTTCCCCCACACACCAGGACTCGGAACAATATCTGCAAAGTAACTGATATTAAAGTTGTCCCTGGGAATAATTTTATAAGTTTTTATAGCGGGATGTTTGGAAACTGTTGTAGGATGCATTTTCAGCAGGTGTTATCTCACTGCCAAACGGGTAACTGGATTATCTTTCTTACTGTCCGCAAAACTGAGTTAGAGATTAACAGTTTAAAATGGAAGCTGCTTGTGCATTTTTTAATTTTTAACAGCTACTGTTTTATTTGGGCGGTCGTAGTGAGCGATGGGTTTGCCTCCCCGGGGCGCTCCGTGGTAACAATGGAACACACAATAGCAACTAGGGCCTATGTGAATCTTGGAGAGGTGCAAGCTAGTTCTGTGTGACATTGGCGAAAAGACCCCAACTCAGTGGGTTTTGTTCCAGAATCCTTAGGTTGAATGACCAACTGGAACCCTCAGCTGTGGGCTAATCCCCCACACTGATGTACTTACCTGATTAAAAAGACAAAAAGAAATATTAAGAATGACTCAAGTGTGGGATATGGTGGACCAACCACACTTGAGAAGGACGGTCCACCACGGAATCGACTGGACTTTCTAAACGGCGTATGAGAAAGCGATCTCGGCTGAGTGAATGTATGATTGGTGTATGTAATACTAGAGGTATAAATGGCAAGATGAGTGAGGTGATTGAGGAGATGAATAAGTATAGACTTGATGTGCTGTGTGTAAGTGAAACCAAAAAGAAGAAAATTTGGGTAGAAGAAGTGAATGACACGGTGAGTGTGTGGTCTGGAGTATTGGATAATATGAGAAGACAGGCTGGTGTAGGTGTGATTTTAAGTGAAAAGATGAAGAACAACTTGATTCACTATAGTTGCTTAAGTGAGAGAATTCTCTGGATTCGTTTGAAAGTGAAACTTCAGAGAATTGTAATTGTTGTAGTGTATGCTCCTTGTGACTCGGAACCTTCTGATAAGAAAGAAGATTTCTGGAATGAGCTAAAAGCTGTTTTGAGCTAGTTTGGTGCTAAAGAAAAAGTTATAATAGCAGGGGATTTCAATGCTAGAGTAGGTGTGCAGAATGCAATTTCTGACAATGTTCTGGGTACGTTTAATGATCCTTGTGTGAATGATAATGGTGAAAGATTAATTGAACTCTGCATTGAGAATGATCTGTGTGTATCTAATACATTTTTCAACCACAAGAATATACACACATATACTTGGGAAAATCGTACTCTTGGTCAAAAGAGTGTGATAGATTTTGTTGTTTACGATCAGCGTTTGAAACACTTAGTTGTTGACACCCGTGTGATGAGAGGTGCGGATGTTGGTTCTGATCATTACTTGGTAGTGTCACGAGTGAAACTTAATGTTGGTTGGAGAAAAAAGAATGGGAAGAGACCCAGGATAGAAAGAATAAAGGTTGATAGGCTCCTTGAAGATTATCAGCGGTATTCTGACTTACTCAGAGAACGACTGAAGGATCTGAAATCTTGTGAGAGGGATGTAGAAAAGAAGTGGGAATGTTTTAAGAACTGTGTTGTTACTGCTGCTAAAGAGGTCTGTGGCACCACAATAGTGGGTAACAATAGAGGTGATGCTTGGTGGAATACTGAGATTGATGAAGCAGTAAAGAAAAAGAAGGAAGCCTATTTGGGGATGTTGCAAGGTAGAGTCTCTGTGAATGAATATCGCTGTAACAAGCGTGAAGCTGCTAACCTGGTTCGCCACAGTAAGGCAAAAGATAGGCAAGAGAAAGTGGAAAGGCATGAACTGGCTTTTGAAAAGATAGAAAGTCCTTCTGGAAGTACATGAGACTCAGGAAAAATAGGGGAAACAAAGTTGTAAGTTGTGTGAAGAATGAGATTGTGGAAATGATATGGGAGCCCAATGAGTTAAGTGACAGATGGGGCGAATACTTCTGTGAGTTATTAGATCAGGAGAGCAAAAATGATTCTGAGACAGATGCAGATGATGTCACAATGAGGGATGAAAGCACAGGAGGGATCTCAAGAGAAGAAGTGTGCAAAGCTCTGAATCCTCTTCAGAATGGTAAGGCTCCAGGAGTTCATGGCATAACTGCAGAGATGTTGAAGTATGGTGATGATTCTATAATTGACTGGTTAACTGAAATTTGCCAGTTGTGCTGGGAGTTAGGAATGGTCCCTCGGGATTGGAAGGATGCTATCATTGTTCCCTTGTATAAGTGAAAAGGTGATCAGACTGAATGCAAGAACTATCGTGATATTAGCCTACTGAGTGTGCCAGGGAATGTGTTTGGTAAGGTTGTTATTGAAAAAGTACGGTGTCTTACATCAGAGAAAGTGTGGGATGTTCAGAGTGGTTTTATGCCTGGTAAAGGCTGCACTAACCAGATTTTTGCATTACGCATGATGATTGAAAATTATCTGGCTGTTGGGAAGAAAGTTTTTACTGCCTTCATAGATTTAGAGAAAGCTTATGACCGAGTCAATAGGAAATTTTGTGGAAGGTATTGAATGAATATGGTGTTACTGGGAATCTACTTAATAGTGTAAAAGCCATGTATGCTGGTAGTAGAGCTTGTGTACGAGTGAATGGTGTTTTATCAAAATGGTTTTCCATTGGTGCAGCAGTTAGACAAGGTTGTGTAATGTCACCATGGCTGTTTAATATATTTATGGATGCATGCATGCGTGATGTCAAAATAGATAATAGTGATTTATGTCTTGGTGATATCTGTGTGTGCAGATTGCTGCATGCTGATGACACTGTCCTGTTGGCAGAGAGCAAAAGTGAGTTGCAGAGTATGTTGACTCGGATGCACGAAGTTTGCACGAAATTCAAACTGAGTATAAATAAGGAAAAAACCAAAGTTATGGTGTTTGAGAGAGGAATAGATAGCACTGAATGTAATGTAAGTATAAATGGCCCTGTGATTGACCAGGTGAGTGAGTTTGTGTATTTAGGAAGCATGTTTGACAGAGAGAACAAGTTGGATGGTGAAATCAGTAGGCGAGGGAATTCTTCTTTGAAAGTCATAGCTGCTGTGGGAGGTTTTCACAGGAATGATGGGTTTTATAGAGAGTCCTGCATGGCTGTGTATGAAACAGTAATTGTTCCTACTCTGATTAATGGCAGTGAAAGCTGCGTTACTTACGTGGGGTTTGTGGCAAGACACGATCTGATTGTGTGAGGAATGAAGATGTATTGCAGTTGTGTGATGTAAAGCAAAATGTTGTTAGCAAGGTGGAGACCAATATGCTTCGGTGGTTTGGCCATGTTGAAAGAATAAGTGATGAAATGCTTACTAAGAAAATGTTTTCAGCCCAAGTGGCAGGAAGGAAAGGCAGAGGAAGGCCAAGGAAGACATGGGTGGATCAGATTCAGGAGTGTCTGCATGAGAAAAAGATTATGAGTATGAAGTATAAAAGATCTTGTGTACGGCGTGTAATGGATATCAGTGAAGCACGAGTTTTATGTCAAGATCGCTGTAAATTGCGAAGTTTGATACGACAACAATAATTAAAAATATCTGGAAGTTTGTATTTCTTTTTGGAGCTAACCTCTGAATCTCAGAGAACAGCTTAGTGATATGTATGTATGTATGTTTTATTTGTTATTTATGCGGGGGTTCAAAATAGCAGGAATATTTTTTTTAATTACAAATTGTTTTGTTCATCATATCAAGGTACTGTTTTTCCTTTTTATCCATATTTAATATTTATTATCTAGAACGTAATTCTATCCAAAGCAATGCTAGTCAAAGGAATTACTTTATGAAGACTTTTTTTTTTTTTGATTGGAGGTTTAACGACCACCGTGAGCAACTCAATGGGCTATAAGCAGTCGCCCGTCCCTAATTTAGGGTCACTGGTTCCAGGGAAGGGAGAGAGCCAGTGCCGTAAGACAAACACAACATCCATGCCTCACCGGGATTCGAACCCGGACCCCTTTCGGGCGAATGATCAGAGGCCAACGCCTTAGACCACTGAGCCACCGGGGCGGCAATATGAAGACTAAGAATTTTATTCAATACTTTTCTAACCATGTTAGGTACCCTGTTCCTTCAGTTTGCTTAACTTGTTAAGTGATTATTTTTTCACTTATAGAGCATCTATTCCTCAAAGTATCATTTTATTCAGCAAAGGAATTTACATAGTTTAAATATCAAAGCCTTTTTTTCGATATTTGAGCAAATTGATATATAAACATAAGTCCTTCCGAAAACTGTCAACAGTTATTTTGCTACTTTTCTTGGAAATCCTGCAATTTGAGGAACTTTTGCAAAATATTATCCGAGTTACTGAATATACGTTTTTTTTTTCAATTCATATTTAATGTGCAAGCCGTTGTGTTTTATCTGAAAAATTGCAGTTGCTCCCTCTGTTTCAAAGCTGAAAGAGTTCTGAACAAATATGTATTTGAAATATTCCAGAAAATTCTAAAATATTTTGCGAAATCTCTTCTGAAGTAAATACAGAATAGAAAAGAAAAATATTCAGTAATACAGAATATTTATGTAAAACATCCAGTAACATAGAATATTTATATAAAACATCCAGTAATACAGAATATTTATGTAAAACATCCAGTAACATAGAATATTTATATAAAACATCCAGTAACAGAATATTTTTCATGTGGCTGTGTTGTTTCCATCTTACACAATAATGCAGTACAGTAAGTCACACAAGTTTGTTCTACTTGTTTAATAAAGAGTCAAAGTTCAAACATTTCGCGTCTGGAAACGTGTCCCAAACAAGCACTCGTTTACCACGAAGTACTCAACAAATTATGATGCAAAGAATAATTCTTCAGACGTGTCAAATTTTTTAAACGTTCAGTAAGAAAATTTCCCCATATATCAGAAAAAACGTTCAGTTCGCTTGCCATCTGACTTTATTGCAGTGCAACTACACTGCTGGCCACCCAAAATACAACACCAAGAAGGACACGAGATAAGAAAGCCAGATTTACTGGACACATAACAACACATACAAAGATGAAACGATTGAGCTTACAGGCCCGTGCATCTTGCGGAACACGCAGACATCAATAGTTCGTGTGACCCCCATGGCTGGCAATAACGGCCTTCACACGCCGCGGCATCGAACAAAAGAAGCTTTGGATGTGGGCTTGGTGTATGTCGGTCCAGGCTGCTTCCACACGTTGCCACAGTTCATCAGGCGTAGCCGCGGATGGTGCTTGCCGGGACACTCGGTTGCCGATCACCGACCAGATGTGTTCGATGGGCGACATATCGGGAGAACAGGCAGGCCACGAAAGCAGTGACACCTTGTGGGCCGTGAAGAATTGTTGCACGATGCGTTCCACGTGCGGGCGCGTACTGTCCTGTTGAAACGTGGCCGCTGGCAGGTCCTGCAGGTAAGGGAGGACTACAGGCTTCAAAACGTCAGAGATGAGCGGTGGCTGTTGAGTATACTGGCGATGCGTACCAGAGAGATGCGGGTATCATATCCGATTGCGCCCCAAACCATAACGCCAGGGGACGGACCAGTATGGCGATGCATAATGCAGGCGTCATACAGACTCTCGCCGCGGTACCGCCACACGCGGATGCGACCATCATGGTGTTGCAGGCAGAAGCGGGATTCGCCGGACAAGACAATGTCGTGCCATTCCGTAGTCCAGGTGCAGCGTTCAACGGCTCACTGACGCCGCACTCACCGGTGGTGTAACGTAAATGGTATTCGGAGCAATTGGTGCCATGCGACGACGTCCTGCAGACGACGTCGAACGGTACGTGCTGACACAGGTTGTTGCGCAACACAGCCTAATCCCTGCGCTAACGTACGTGATGAGGCGGCGTGAGCCGTCAATGCCCGCCGCACAAAATTCCAGTGTTATCATTCGGTGGTGTGCCGCGGCTGCGACAATCGCTTACGTCGGTCCGTCCGTCCCTCCAGCACCCACCTAATCCATACTCGTTTCATTATGGCTGGATGTCGTCCCACACAGGCGCCGATATCTCCGTACGATAAACCGCTGTCTCGATAAGCTACTGTTCGTGTTCTGTCGAACTCCGAAACGTGCTGGAATGACTGCCGTATTCTGCGAAGAGGCATCAGGAAGCTTCCCACGCACAGGTTCAGCAGCACAACACACGTCCACTACTTACACCCTGCTTTCTGTGCACCCTTCTTATAGTGCTTCTCGGTGGCGTGCCGGGCGCACATGATTTGCATATGATCTGCAATGCTAATCGTTTGCATGTCCTCTCGCGGGCGACGCATGCTGCGAATTTCAGGCCAATCGGATGCTTCCTTCTTGGTGTTGCATTTTGGGTGGCCAGCGGTGTATATACATGATATATCATAATCTGTGATGATAAAATGTCGAAGTACTCGATGGTGGAGTGAAGACATTTTAGTTAATAACTTTCAGTTGTTACAGCATTCAGTGACTTAAACCAGTTCATAACGTTTACGCATCATACTTGTTGGCATGCGATGTAACGCACATTATTATTTTGTTTTGAGGTTTAACGACCAGACGACCAACATGAGCAACTATGAAACCTACAAGCAGACGGCCATCCCTGATTTGTGCCTCTGGTCCCGGCAAGAGGAGAGACAGAGCAAAACGCGGCACCCAAACAGTCCTGCGGGGCTCAAACTGGGGCACACTCGGACGAAGATCCGAAGTAATGGCTTTGACTACCGCGCCACCGCGGTGGCTGAACTTGCGTAAAAGGATTTTCCATGGTTTCGCTACAATTCGTCAAAGTATAAAAACACTATTTTAAGTGAAAACTGTTGAGAGTTTGGCGAAGTGTTTGAAAAATGTAGTCATTCACGTGGCTGAATATTCAGTCTTACACTGATGTTCTTATATTGAATATAACCGCAAATATTAAAAACGAATTGTAAAGGAAAATGGGAATGACTTTGAATAAAATCGAGCAGTACAATAATCTTATAAGTTACATTAGCTCCAGATAAATCTCATTTTGTAAGGTGCAGACTTCCAAGAGATCAAGGGGCACGTTGTGCAAAATGCAACATAAGTAAATGAACCTGTTGGTTATATTAAAAACTCCCATGGATTCTGTATGCAAATTGCACCGAAGGGAATGTTTATAAGTGACAAATAATTTCAGAAGAATAAGCAAAGTATTTTTGGCTTTAAAGTAGAGGGGTTAAAATCTATTTATGAAGAGCCATTGAAAAAATTCATACTATATGATTGAGGAAGTTGATGGGCAGAAGGGATTGTTTGGCTCTTTGAGGTTCTTGAGCCAATGAAATTCCAAAAGAAACAACCACACATTCATCTAGAAAGGGAGACCGAGAGACAAAGAAACATATTGCTGCAAATTCCTAGAGCTGCTTCCTGGAAATTACAAAATTAAAATACTTAAACACTTGCGCTACAAGTTTTAGATGAAATGTTGATAACTGATATTATGGCTGAAATAGGTTTCTCATTGAAGCTCAGGAGAAAAATATAAGCTTTAGAGACATCAAGATACAAAAAAAGAAAGTTTAGTTGGTTGAACGGGAGACTGGCAAATGTTTTACCCATCCAGGGTAGCAATATCACATAAAATGGAATACGATAGGACTAAAAGTACATGCTGATGGCTTTAAGCTGAATAAAGAAACAGGAGCTGCATATTGTGTGTTTTATCAAGGCATAAAAAATTACGTAATCGTCTCTTCCAAACCTATTAATGACCCAGTATATCAAGAAAAACAAGTAGCAATATTGCATCTGTGCATTGAAAAAGGGATGAGTCTCCTGGGCGGAATGCACACCTTTGTTCCGACAGCAAAGTGAACTGAAAACTTTGGAAAGGACTTCTGCTTATACCTCTAATTAGATAAACAGAGATATCCCTAAAAAGAAAATAAGAGAGAGCGGAATCGTCATACTAAAATGGATTAAACGACACAGTTGTGCTGTCGGAAATCAAAACGCAGATGAAATTTCTAAAACTGCCATGACCGAATCAAGTATTGATCGTAATGTCAAAGCACCAATGTTGACTCTGAAGACTCTGCATAGAAAGAAAGCCTTAGGAGAATGGCAGGAAGTATGAAAAAAGAAGCTAGAAAACGCTTCACCAACAAATATCTGAAAAAGTCTCTACTAACAGAACATACTGCAATTTTCATAAAAGAAAAAAAAAACAAAGTTTAGCAACAAGGGCAGAATAATAAAGAATGTCGGTCGCTGACTAGAAGGAGACGCAAGATTTTAGGTATGGATACCCACTGTACGACCGGAAAGAATTCTTAGCAGCAGCCGTAATTGTGAAGTGAAAATGTATTTAAATATAAATACCCAAGTACACAGTTTAGTCAAAAAATTTTAATTTTCCTGATGTAAGAAGGAACCGTAACCAGCATCCAGATGGTGTGCGTAGCATCGTGTAAAACATTTAAAAGGACACGAAATTGCCGACGGTATGCAGGTTCATGTGAAAATGGGTAAAGAACGTGATATAACAGAGTTTGTAAAAAGAATGATTGATGGCTACCCACTGAAGGGCGGTATCATTACAGAAACGGCCTGTAGGCTGTTCACGTGGTGCAGCTATTAAAGTGTTTCAGGCCAGAGAAAGAAGAACAGACCACAGTCAAAAAGAACTATGCTCTCTATAGATATCCAGAGCCATCGTCCACTCAAGGAACCCAAGCTGACGGCCAGACATCGAAAATTACGGTGTGAATTTACATCTGAAAGTAGGGACCATCGAACAGTGGAAGAAAGTCGTTTTTTCTGACGTATCACGTTTCTGCTTTATCGTGTGTATAATCGATGAGGAGTACGGTGAAGCACTGCTGACAGAAATCTTCCCGACACAATGCTCGAGAAAAAACAGGCAGCAGGTGACAGTTCTCCTCGGAATCATTTTGAGCAAACGTCTCCCTCGATTGTACGATGAACTCTTCAGGCTAGCTATCTATTGTGGCGGATCAGGTACTCTCATTACTCTCATTCATGATGACTGTCTACTCCCATAGCATGAGGTACTTCCAGCAAGATAATGCCTCTTACCATATTGCCATGCATGTGCGAGAATGATTTGAGTAGCATTCCAGTGACTTTAAATTACTATCTGGCCATCTTACTCGCCGGATATCAATCCCATTGAACATCTGTGGGACTATCTTGGCCAACAGATTTGACGTATGGATCCACCCCCGCTGACTCCTGATGATCTCCGGGAAGCTCTGCGTGTCTGTATGGCATATCATCCCTAAAGAAATGTTCAGAGGCCTCATTCAATCAATGCGACGGTGTATATCTGCGGGATTGGTGGCACGACGAGGTCATATCTCATACTAACAGGTTGTCATAATTTTTTAATTGGACTGTGTATGTTATACTTTGATAAAAAGTACGCACCTTTGAAAACAGATTTTTATGTATTAAACAGAAATATCTTTCATGCAGGCAACTGCGATTTAATCTGATATTGTTTCACAACAAAATGTATCAGTGATACATATGAAATGATTTTTCTAAAACATGCAATCCTCATCGTTACATATTCCAACCTAATAAATTCCTGGAGAATAGGTGATCAGTAAATAGAGAGTCGTTTTGCCAAATTTCTGCTGGATTGAAAGAAAAAGGAAATGTTGAAGATATTTATTTTTAGTTTTTTAATTATCTCTTTTAGCGCACGAGTTTGAGTAAAAAAATAAGTAAATAAGATAATAAGATATTTATCTATTCGCAGGTCATCAACTTGCCGATAAATAAATATCTTTATTTTTTTAACAATAAAGATATCCATTTATTCGCAAGCTGATGACTTCGCCTCAAACGTTATCCATATTACCTGTCAATTTACTCGTTAGAGTTGCTTACATCTTGAAATGTTGTGAACACCTAGAAATGAACATTTTAGAACATCTTTAGTTATGTCTGCTATTCGATTTATCATTTATTTTTATCCGAAATCGTGGCATCGTCCCTACGGAGTTCATTCCAAAAGATCAATCAAATTTTATGGAAATGAAAAATGTTTTTGTTTGTTAATACTGACAATTATTTTCAGCGATTAGGCCATTAGTTTATTCTGTCTCGTTCTGTGTAATGTCCACATCACAGTAAAATCCTTGATGTATTAGGAAATGAAAGCAACAGGGTTACGATTGCAACGAAAGGATGCCAAATTTTTTTTATAGCGTCATTATTTTCCTAAAAGTACCTCATGAGTAAGTGGGTGCTAAAAGAGAATGCTAAGAATGCCTGTCACTGGATCTCGTTTCTATTTCAGAGTGCTGCTGAGAAAAGGCAATCAAGTCTCTTAAACTGTCTCCCAAAGCTTTTAATCCATTTTTCTCTGCTCGATAGACGGCGTCGTAAATCGTGTTTTTCCTTTGTCTTTGAGCTAGAGTATTAGACTAGTAGTCTGTTTCTATTAATCGCATTTCTTCCATGACAAATGCTTAATCCTAAACGGAAATTAAAGTAGACGTTCAGGTCTCTACATAAATCTTTTGCGTTTGTACTTTTTGTTCTATCCTGTTTGAAATCAAGCATACTTCCTTGGCGAGACAGCTTCTCTGAATAAGAACATCGATTTCTTAGGGATATTTCAAAGCTCTCTCTCTTCTAGTTCCAAAGCTCATATTAGAGTTTTTCTTTTCAAAGAATCCTAGTCCATTTCTTTCATTTTCAAGTATTTATGACCAGGAAAATAGTCAGAGATTCTCAATTATTTCTTTATTTCTGGGAAATCATGACCTGGTGAAGAGAATTGTATTTTCCGATAAAAATCAGTGATAATATATTTTTAATTTTGCTAACTATAAAATCAACACGCCATACTTCATCCTTTTTCATCATTAAGTTTTACATTTGGTTTAAAATTTCGGAGTTATTTGAATCCAAACATAGGAAGCAATGAAGGCATTTACAAACTCGAAAGATTTTATGAAAATATTACTTTTTTGTTTAGGCTGAAAGTCTTTTAATGCCTGGTTATTTATGAACTATGTCATCATCATCATCATTGTCAACCATTATCAATCCACTGCTGGACGAAGGTCTCCCCAAGTTTCCTCCACAACGGTCTGTCTTGTGCCAGTCTCCTCCATGTCACCCCTGCATACTTTCGAATTTCATCCACCCATCTCCCATGTGGTCTTCTTCTGGGTCTTTTCCTGTCCCTTGGAATCCAATCTAAAATTTCGGCTGTCCATCGATGATCTGTCCTTCTGGCAGTATGTCCAGCCCATTGCCATTTCAGGGATTTAACTCTGATCATGATGTCTTCCACTCTTGTCATTTTTCGGATCCACGAGTTCCTCTTCTTATCTCTCCTGGTTACACCAAGCATGCACCTCTCCATGCTTCTTTGAGTTGTCTGCAGTCTTTGTATATCTCTTTTAGTTAAGGTCCACGTCTCTGCACCATACGTAAGCACTGGAAGGATGCATTGATCAAACACTTTTCTTTTAAGACATAATGGCATATTGCTCTTGAAAATTATGCTGTTTCTTCCAAAAAGCTCTCCAGGCAAGTTTTGTACGCCGATTAATTTCTTCATCAATGTGACCCTCACTTGATATCTGCTGTCCAAGATAAACGTACGTTTCTGTTATCTCCAGCTTTTCTCCATCAATCAATAAATCTTCATTTCTTGTAAAAGCATTGAACATCACTTTTGTCTTCTGAAAGTTCATTTTTAATCCCACTTCTTTACTCTTGTCAGCAAGTTCCTGGATCATACTCTGCAGCTCTGATGGGGTAGTTGCAAAAATGACTACGTCATCAGCAAAAGGAAGGTAGGTTAGATAATCTCCATTAATCTTTATCCCTTTGTTTTCCCAGCTCAGCGACTGAAAAACACCCTCCAATTTGGCATTAAAGAGCTTCGGAGATATGGTGTCACCTTGTCTCACTCCCTTTCCAATTTTTATGTGTGTTGTATTTTCAAACAGCCGAATCTTTGCACTTGCATTTTCATAGATGTTATTAATAATATTAATGTATGCATCTTCAATACCGCAGGTTTTCAGAGCCATTGTAACTGCTGATGGTTTCACCGAATCAAAGGCTTTTTCATAATCAATAAAAGCCATGCACAATGGAAGTTCATATTCCCTCGCTCTTTCAATTAGTTCTCTCAGTACGTGGATATGATCTATTGTGCTGTAGCCACTCCTGAATCCAGCTTGTTCTCTCGGTTGAGCCATGTCCAGTGTTACCTTCAAGCGGTGTGAAAGAACTTTAGTGAAGATTTTATAAACTACTGATAGGAGGCTGATAGGTCTGTAGTTTCCGAGATCCTCAATGTCACCTTTCTTATGTAGCAGGATCATTGTAGCGGTGTTCCAATCCTCAGGAATCTTTCCTTCATTAAGGCATCGAGTGAAAATTTGGGCGAGTATTGTTTCAATTTCTCCACTTGCTTCTTGTATGATGTCTACAGTAATTCCATCTTCTCCTGGAGCTTTTCCCCGCTTCATGTTCTTGATTGCATGTGCAACTTCTGCTGGAAGGACTGGAGGAACTCTGGTACTGGTATCTTTCATGATGTCTGGAGTGCATGTATCATCCCTTTCATATAATTTGGAGTAGAAATCTTTCACTCTTGTCAAAATTTCGCCTCTATTTCTTGTTACAGAACCATCTTCTTTTCTCAGTGCCATAATCTGTTTTCTTCCCTTACTGAGATGTCCCTTTGCTATCTTTAGGCTTTGGTTGTTTTCAATTGCTTTCCTCACTAGTTCACAGTTGAATTTTCTTACGTCTTCAGTGATACTTTTTCTTACTGTCTTGCATAGCTCTATATATTCCACTTTGGAAGTCACATCTTCTTTAGTTGTCCTCATCTCTCTTCTTTTTTGCATCAACATTTTGGTTTTTCCTGATAATTTGTTTACATGCAACTTGTTCTTAGACCCAGCTAATTTTGTTGCTGTTTCCATAAGAGCTTTGGTTACTTTTCTGTTAACTTCAGAGATGTCCCCTTCTTCCGATGTTAGGCCTTCTAAAGCAGAGAACCTGTTCTTCAGTTCCAACTTGAAGGTATTATGGTGTTTTTTAAGGTTGGTTATGTCAATACATTTTGTTTGTCTTATGAGCTTGCCACGTTCAAGTTTGGTGTTGAGGTGCATCTTACATCTCACCAATCTATGGTCACTACCTGTGTTGAACTTGTTTAGCACACTGCAGTCTTCTATGACGAATTTTTTGTTACACATAATAAAATCAATTTCACTTGTCGTCCCATTTGGATGTCTCCATGTCCATTTCCTGTGTGGCTGTTTCTTGAAGAAGGAGTTCAAGATGAAAAACCCTTCTGCCTCTGCAAACTCAACGAGAGTATTTCCACGCTGGTTTCTGTTGCCGTGACCGAATTTACCTACTGAAGTTTCATTCTGTTGCCGTTGCCCTATTTTTGCATTGAAATCTCCCATAATTATTTTCAAGTGCTGCTTACCTTTATTATTTAGATGACAAATTTCCTCATAAAATTCTTCAATTTCTTCTTCAGGATGACTTGTGGTGGGTGCATAAGTTTGAATAATCTGAGCCTGGTATCTTTTCGAGAGTTGGATAACAAGTCGTGCAGCTCTGTCAGAGGAACTTTCAACTTCTACAACTTTATCCTTCAGTTTCTTGTTTATTATAAATCCAACACCACTAGTTCTGCCAGTATCTGTCCCACGATAGTAGAAGAGATGTCCACTTTTCAGTTCGATGAGATCTTCTCCTTTTCTCCTTACCTCACTTAGCCCCACGATGTCCCACTTGATCCTTTGTAGTTCTTCTTCCAATTCAAGAAGCCTTGAATCAGAAGATAGGGAGCGTCCGTTGTACGTAGCCAAGGTCAGCATCAGATGGCAGCCTAGTCCGGTCCTCCGGGGATTCTTAGCACCCTCTGCCTTCATGTCGCACTGGCCGCTGCCTTGCCCAGGTACATTCCAGCTGCCGGAGACTGAGGGCCAAGATTTAAGTTGTGGAATCATTTTGGAGGGGTTTGGCCATAAATCACCACGCTGGCCAAGCGGGTTGGTGAGTGTGGGATAGAATTTCCTCTAATCCCGATGGTATAGTTATACCGCTATTGGCGGTCGCCAGAGCCCCTTTAGTGGGAACAGGATGTACCACGAGAAGGCGGGGTTGACATTTGTCAAGGAGAGGCTGTGATGTTGCGCATCACCTGACCTTACATCCCATGAACTATGTACATACCTGTATCTTTAACTATCTTGAGTCTTTTTGGAAAATATTTTTCGCAAGTGTTTTGAGCTTTAGTATATATGAAGAGAACATTTTATTTACAGAGGAAATTTTTGAATTTGATAAGTTTTAGAAAAATCTTAGTTTTGACATTTATAAATCTAGAAGTTAGGTGCGATTCTTCTTCAAGAGGCAAGAGTTAGAAAATTTGAAAATTCGAGGAGAATGTCTTGGGAAAAAAGTAATATGATTTTTTGATTCTATAACTATAAAATGCAGATTTCCAGTACTATGGTTGCCCAAAATGATAGAATTTGTTTCGTTGCTGGGAAAGAATTATCCTTGTCTCGTGGATTTCTTGTTGGAATCTTCCCTTGAAGAAATCCTGTTTGCACTATTGAATGAATTTATCACTAACCTCATGTTGAACACGGGGGATAAGGTCAGAAACACGTTTATAGCGCTAAACGTTTTAGCCACAGAAAAAAGTTCTACTTGTGATTCACAAAGTAGTTATTGATCTAGTCTGGGGTTTTAAGTGTAGTGTCTGTAGTTTGAAATCGTAGACTTCGCTGTAGATATTGTGACATACAATTGAAACGACAATTTGTTTCGTTGCTGAAAGAAGTCTCAGAGAATTATGTCTATTTTAAAACAAATATTGTCTATTTTAAAACTTTAGTCGTTTTAAAATAGACAATATGACAATATGAAACAGGGGTCTCTGTTAATCTGAGAACCTGCAATGAAATTTAGTTCCTGTGTAACTATTGTTGAGGTGCTTGAGAGTTCTGTGTGTCGTTGGCGAAAAGACCCCAACATTCAGGGTTTTGTTCCGGAAATCTTTGGTGGAATGCCAAATGGAAACAGCTTTGGAGTGATCCCCCATATTGATATATATTTGCGCTTTTAAAGTTTCAAAGAACGATTTAAACAGGCTCAAGTGAAGGATGCGGTGGCATCGCAATACTTGAGAAGATTGATCCACTAAGTCAGTGACATATGTCTGATAAATGACATACGATGAGTAGAGAGACATGTCATGCATAAGCATTAAATAGAATCGAATATCATCAGTAATGTTACTTAGCAAACGATGTTGCTTTGAATAACAAACCTAAAGAATCACAGAAAAGAGCTCAGCGATGTGATTATTCTAAAATGAATAAAAGAAAGGTTTTGGGGTGTCTTTTTTTCATTAAATTTACTGTAAGAAATGCGACAACAGAATGTATCATTTATTACACTGTGTTCATGAACAGCACAGAAGTAATTATTGGCTTTTATAAAAATGGCATTATTTTTCTAGAGAAAATGTAGGCGCATTTTACTGTTTATGAAAAAATCTCTTCAGATAATTAATTCATTGACACTTTCAAGCACAGGTTTTTTAATAAGCGTACACAGAAACTAAATTAGAAAATATGTTGTCAAAATTTAGATGCAAACATAATAAGTGCGGTAACAGCCATAACTTACAGATTTTCTAATGGAAAAGCTACAAATTGTTTCTTAAAATACCTTTAAATCTCCAGTTTTAAATAAGTACCTTTAATTTTTTACATCTACTTGTGATTTTTTACATCTACCTAGCTAAAAGTTGAGTTTTAATTTTTTACATCTACCTAGCTAAAAGTTGAGTTATACACATCTGCTAGTGATAAATTCATCTCAGCTCAGTGATAAGTTCATTAATCATTAAGAAATCTGTAAAAACTAACATTAGCAATTTCTCCCTAGTTTCTTTAGGACAAAAACATAGTATTTTCCAGTATTGGTCTTACCGAGCAACTAAACAAATTCCATGATTTTGAGCAACCATGGTACTGAATATTCGCATTTTGTAGTTGAAGAATAAAAAAAAAGCATTTTTTCCCAAGATGTATTCCTGGAATTTTAAAATTATTTGAACTATTTTGCCCCTTGATGAAGAATTGCAACTGACTTTTATATTTATGAATGTTCGAACTGAGGGTTCTCTAAAATCTATCAAATTCAAAAATAATTTTCTCTGTAAATGAAATGTTCTTTTCATATACGCCAAAACGAATTCTAAGGTTACAAACTACACATACAATAGTTACGTTATTTGGCGCTGTTTTCATGGTTTCGCAGAATATTTCATTCTTTTACGCTACTTTGCAATTGCTTATAGCTGTAAAATTTCGTTAATACCATTAAACCCAGAATAGCAACAGCTGTAGAATGTGCAGTTACCAAAAGCTCACGATATACTGTATATTCAATTATTGTCCTTCAGCGTACGTTTCAGTGTAGAAGACTGTCGCATCTAATTAGTCCTAATCACATCACAAGGTTTTCGTCAGCAGTCTGAGGTCGATGTTCACCCACAACTTGTGTGAAGGTACATATCGTAAAATATTTCTGGGGAAGCTACGAACTTCCTGTAACTTCAGAAACATCTTCAAATGATACAGCGCTTATCCCGGTTCCTTCAGCCATCCGTTGAAAGTTTCTTCACCTAGATGCTAAATTTTGGCTTCAAGTTTCGTCTCGATGAAAAGATACGGTGTTAATAGCTGTACTTAACAAGGCAGATATTTAATCTAGGTATATTGGCCCCAAGGTATTTTTGGTCGGAAAGGGAAAGTGCTTTCTAAGTAAAGCGAAATGCCATTCTACGGATTTGCAAATTCTTGTTAGCATTGGCGATAAAACCCTTGGAAAATGCTCCACGCACTCTCTGTATGACTCATGATAGCTATACTGTCCGTTGCTCAGTAAGACATCTGCTCGAACTTGTTGCAGTTTTCTGTGTGGAGGAATCTTTCCCCAGTGTGGCCATCTTTTCCTAATTGTTAGCTTCCAGATAATTATTATGCAGCTTGCGGCAGTTAGTGCGTGGTTGCATTTGGGGTCAGACAGCAACTTGTGGTCTAACAACTTGTACATATATTATAAGCGAAGACTGTCTTGGATTACATTATGGACAATGGACGGGGGCACCATCGTGACTTTGGCGATAGGTCTCTGGGTTGTAGGGTTTCCCGTCTAGCATTGTTCAGACCTTCTTGATAACACGTGGTCTGCACCACCTTCCATGAGTGCCTCTTCTATGCAGTAACAGGCCATGTAGATATACTTTCGAAACGTGCGAAATCGTCTAGATTGCACATCTTTGCAGTTTGAGACTTGTAGTGTGGGTGCAAAGGAGAAACGAACTACCTTCCTGAGAAACTGTCGGAAAACCAAGTGGTTCTTGTGTTCTAAAGTGCACACCTATAATTAATGAGCCAAATGCACGATCACTTTAGTTTTGCTGCCATGAGTTGAAAGTCAGCGCGGTATATTTTTTATGAGGTTAACGTCATGGAACGTAATCCATAGGAGTAGCAGGTCTCTTTAAATTAGGAGGCAAAATAAAACTGGCTTCGCTGCTCTTTTTTTGCATATTTCACTTTTATAAGTATCTCAGAATACAAAAATGGATGTGGACTCTTTGTTTCCTTACTTGCTTTGGGGGAATCGTGCTTTCAAAAAGAGATGTAAAGGGAACGACTCCGAGAGAAGACGTTATACTTTTTTTTTTCTGGATTAACTGAAGGCCAGACGGATAGAAACAAGAGAAAAACACAAAGCACATCTTTCCTGTTCTAACGGATAGAAACAAGAGAAAAACACAAAGCACATCTTTCCTGTTCTAACGGATACAAACAAAAGAAATCGTACATTTGGATTGTCGATAAATCCATTGCAGTACCTGTAAGAAAATGCACTGCCCAAAATGTTAGAAGATATTGCAATGTGTGCATGAAAAGACGAAAAATCGAAAAGCTACAAGTCTGTAATCAAAGGCAAACCTTTGAATGGTACGTGCTAACCACAAGAATATAATAACATGCAAATTAACAGCAATGGCGAATTTGAGCACTTTACTGAAGCTCTTTACTACATGTATCGCGCCCAGTAGTCTTTCACTTCAGCAGGAAGTTGTATTTCATTTCTTCACATTCATCTGTAGATGTGTTTTATTTAAACAATGTCTCAGCAACGCGATTTAGCCAAACTCACGGTTTGGAGAACAGTGCAAAATCTAGAAGCTGGCTAGACGCATGGTATAGTGGCAGAACCGGCTAAAGTGTCTCGAAGCGTCATCAATTCATAATGGAAACGATTCCATGAGAGTGGAACAGAAGGAAGAACACTAGGGTAAGGTCGGCCAATATCAACAAGAGAAGATGGTAGGTATTTGAGCTTATTGGCTCTTAGGAACAGCCTACAAAATGCAACTAAACTGCACAACCTTTTCACTGTGTCAGCAAGGCAATGCGTCTTTAGTAAAATCATACGCAATCGGCTCCACGAAAGAGAACTTTATGCAAGCGACTGCTGTTGTGCTTGTCCCTCGGAGCCCATCACCGTAGTTTACACGCAGAGTGGGCTGAAAACTATCGTGATTCAACCTGCATTCCGAATATTTCTTCTCTGGAATAAACGGGAGACCTCGAATTATCCAGCATTCATGCAGAAAAGATACACCTTCATTGGTGGTGGAATCCTCTTTTGCCGTTCAAAAACATTGGCGATCGCACAGACCTCTTCGTCAACCGGAATGGACTTCTGACGGTGGTCTACATGAGTTTCTGCGACCTATATTTAAGCCCTATGCTTCAGTAGTTGGGGATACGTTCCTCTTCACGGATGACAACATCTGCCCGCATTGAGTTCAACTAGTAGAAAACGTGCTTTAGGAAGAAAACATTAACCCAGTGTATTGGCTTTTACGTACTTCGGACCTCAACCCAACTGAGCACGCATGGGATGCACTGGGCCGAAGCTTTACAGCTCACCCGTCTCCTCTCATGATGAGTAAGCATCTGGAGCATGCTGTCAATTAGGAGTGGTGGAGAATCTTATAAGAACTGCTGGATCATTTCATCCTTTTGATAAGTCACCGATGTCCCAGTGTTCCAGCTGTATCTTGGAAGCATACATCCTACTAGGGGTCAGAGCACATCGCTTTCTTCATTTGCTAATGTGCAGGATAGACGTTACCGGTCCAGAGTGGGTTTCAGCCCACCCAAAGTTTCTTTGAGCCCACCCTTTATCCCCCTCACCTCAAGTATTTAACGCAGTTCGAACACATGTCGAGAGCAGCTATTTAAGATTTTAGGAAACTTTGATAGACGTATGTGAATTTCTCATATTTATGAAATACTGTCGGAAAATTTCTGTCCACAGCTTTCTATTGAATCCATCGAGTGCGTAGGAAAATCTGTAGTTTCTTGACAAGAACAAATCAACAAACAAACGTGGATGTGTTGTGGTCATCTCTAAAAACCTAAAGCTTAAAACATGCCATAAAGATGGTCACTGGCAGCTAGCCATATACAGAAGGGAATGCGAAATTTACCCCGTATCAATTAGCGACGCGTTCTAAAGAACAGCATAGTTACTCATGTGGCAAGCCATCAATAAGAGCTAAAATCACCTTGGGCGATGACTTCACACTTTTGCTTGCAAAACATAGCGTCTAAATCATTGATGTCTGTTAAGATGCATTTCATTTGCTCAGTCGTCCTGTCCCTAGTGCAGGTACAGAAGTTCCTCCAGCGTGAAGGCGTGCTTTAATAAGTTTCCGGAGTATAGGCATTGTCTATTCACCGCATCAAATCATGAACTGAACTTCGACAAAAAAAGATGTTTCCTTTTTAGAGACTGTCAATCTTAGAAAGTCTGGCGAACACGAAATATTATTTCGAAACATAAGAGACAGGCGTGACGCTACGGGTAGGCTGAACTTTGAGCCTACCCTTTAGCTCCTTCCCTCTCAAATATTTAGGCAACGCACAACACGTGGTAGTAAAGATAAGCATCAACAGTGACAATACCAGTCGCTCAAAACTGGGTGAACCATTAAGGGTGAGACAAAAGTCCGGAGTATAGGCACTGTCTATTGAGTGCATCAAATCATGAACTGAATTTCGACAAAAAAAAGATGTTTCCTTTATAGAAACTGTCAATCTCAGAAAGTCTTAGGACAAATGGCGAGTGCAAGGATCTAAAAATTTAGTGAACTAAACTTAGATAAATGTACGTAAATATTTTGAATTCACAGACATTTTATAATATAAGATGAATTTCTTGTTAAATTTAGTGTTTGTACTTTTCAGAAAAGGAGGGAGTACTCGGAGTGAATGTCTAAGAGAGCGATAAAAAGACACCATTTTTGTAATTATATTAAAAAAGTGAGAGAAGAGAAAGATATGTTCCATATCAGGTTACAAATCAAAATTCATAAACAGCCTCATGACAGCAAAAATAAAAAATAATAAAAAGAAAGAAAGAAACTACTCTAAAAACTACCAAGAGGAAAAACCTCCGTAAGTAAGCTAAAATTGCGAAGAAATAGTAATTTGCAATGGAGATTCTTACCTATACACTGAACAAATACTACATACACTGAATAAATACTACGCACGGTATACATCTGAAAACTTTTTTCACTGGGGATAACATCATCAGCGTCGGGTAAAATTTACACGAACCGAATTTTTGCCAAAATTTCTGCCAAGCCACTTCGAAATTTTTGTCTAACCCTTAATGGTTCACCCAGTTTTAAGCGACTGGTGTCGCCACTGTTGATGTGTATCTTTACTACCACGTGTTGTGTGTTGCCACAATATTACGGTAGATTCACTCAAATCGATTGTGTGTTGCCTGTTTTCTCATGTGCCGTGCTTCCACTGTCTCACATTCATGTTTTCAATGCCAATCCATTATGTGTGCATCGCTAGACGATCGATACAGCTATATATATTTAAAATATATTTAAAATACATTACAGCTTACACGGTCATTGTAAAATTTTCGAAAGAATGTGATATACCAAAGAAATAATTATTGGTAAAAACTTTTTCGATGTATTCAAGCATTTTCTTGCTTCTTCGACACACTTGTTTTGCGGAACTTACTCCATTAAAAGTGTACGACGCCACACACCCAAGCATGCGGCTTTGGTTTCCTCTGTTTTGTTTGATGACCCTAGTATCTCACTCTTTAGAATCCTCCAGTTTAAAACGTTGCAACACTTACGTCTTAATTAAGTCATAATAGTTTTTTTTCATCTCTTAATAGGAAATATGTACAGTGGCATTCATAAATTTCGTGTTAGATAAACGTTTTCTTACTTTTGCCAAAAAAAAAAAAAAAACACATGCTAAAAAAAGACATCTAAATGACTCAAACGCAAGGAATATGCAAATTAATGTCTGTGATGAATTGATTTGCATATTCTCAATGCTACTTAAAGGCTGTCAAGGGCTTCTTAATACAGCCACTTCTGGGGCTACTTAATACAGTAGTTGCTAAGACAAACAGTCAAGTTGCATATATTCAAAAGTTCCAGGCCACCAAGTTCAGTTTGTGGTTTCTTACCGTCTGCTCTCAGTAAAGTCTGTTTTTGACGTTTTGTGTCAAAGAAACGTGTATCGTTACCTGAAAATGAAGTACAGGTAGATAATTCATTTGTGTAAAAGTGTGGTTAGTTTATTGCAAAATAGAAAATCTTCCCGTGAGATAGCTGAATGCTGTCGATAGGAAAATCCACAGTAAACGATATTTAAAAGAAATTCCTAGCTGGATATGGAATTCAAAACATGCGACGAAGTGAGAGACCACAGGAAACCACTATTCAAGTCGACAGAACAATAGAATGAAAATCAACTGCTGGTGCACGTAACACTGCTCCTGAAATTAAGTAGGAATTATAGGAGGAAAATCTTGCTGATGTTAGCCATGCCGCGCTTTCCAGGCGTTTACATGAAGAGGGACATTTTGGTAGAGTTGGCGTGAGAAACCCTTTTATTAGTAAAAAGATATAAGAAGACTATGGTAAAATGCATGACGACTGTAGCAAAGTAGTTTTTTTCCGATGAATCAAAATTTAACCACTTTGGAAGTGTTGAAAGACAGTATTTAGCAAGACTCAAGGCAAAAGATAAGTTTCCAAATTCCTACAATAAAGTACGGCTGAGGATACAGGATGGTTAGGGGAGCGTTTTCTGCAAACGCACGGTAAAAAGAAAGGACTTTTACAGGAATGTATTACTAGGTAACTTACTAACACATGTGTGGAGAAACTTGAGTAGAAACTGTGTATCACATCACGATATGTGTACTCGAGTAGTACTACATACGAGTACTCGAGTAGTACTATGAAGGCATTGATCTCTGCCAAAAAAGTCGCGTAATGAAGTGACCATCACTATCGTCTGACGTACAACGAATAGAAAACCTTGGAACGAACTTGATAAACGTGTGCAGTTGCCTTAATATTCCAATTCGACCGATTTGTTTTTCAAAAATTGAAGATGCAATGGAATAAATTTACTCTTGATGATGTTAAACCACTTATCGCATCTATAATATTTTATGTTGTTTTGTAATTGCTTCTAAGGATATAGCAACAAAGTATTAATTTTATGTAATTACTGTACATTATTATTTTTATAACATCACTTTTATTTTATCATGGACCAATATGGCCGGATATTTTTGAACAATTGTACATGTTACAAAATGTAAGTCTCTCAATACAAATTACTGAGATGTATTTGTCTTTCATAAAGATAAATTCCTTGTTATAAGGTCGATACACTGTATAGGTATTAGGTTAATACACCTAAAGGTATAAAAAAATTCAAAGAATTAATAATAAATACTACCCGCAAACTCCTGAAAGCCACTCTATGTATTCAAAGCTTAGTCATCAGAGGAGCTACGGATATTGCAACATGCTTTCACTAATGTCTTTCATTTTGACTGGTCTGCTTGCAGCTTTCTTAACACCATTCATCTCTGCCGTCTTCTGCAAAAGTGCAATCGCTCCCTTGTTCTGATTGGCCTACAGATGGAACTCATCAAAGCATGATCTTCCCGTAATCACAGAATATCAGGTGCTGAATGGAGTAATTATATGAGTATAGTCGATAAGCCAGGAAATTAAACAAGTGGAATCACCGAGTGGCATGCAGCGCCTAAACTGCTGACATCCTTAAGATTTACGTTACTCTGCGAGCATGTTTTCAAATCTCTGGAGCAAGCCGGTAGCCGAATGGCTAGGAACGTAACTTGCTCTAGTTAGATCCTTGATTTGATTTCTGGTTAGGACACGGATGGCGCATTTATTATTTATTCCATTCCGAATTTCTTCATTCCCTGAAGCAAATTATTGTGAACTTGACGCTGAATGTGTTTCTTATCTCAAGATGCTTGTTGAATTAATAAAATAAAAACAGGAATATATCAATGCATCAACAATAATAATAATGCGCAAATATGTCAATGTACACTGCTGGCCACCCAAAATGCAACACCAAGAAGGAAGCATCCGATTGGCCTGAAATTCGCAGCATGCGTCGCCCGCGAGAGGACATGCAAACGATTAGAATTGCAGGTCATATGCGAATCATGTGCGCCCACCACGCCACCGAGAAGTACTATAAGAAAGGTGCACATAAGGCGGGGTGTAAGTAGTGAAAGTGTGTTGTGCTGCCGGACCTGTACGTGGGAGGTTTTCTGATGCCTCTTCGCAGAATACGGCAGTCATTCCAGCACATTTCGGAGTTCGACAGAGGACGAATAGTGGCTTATCGCGACAGCAGTTTATCGTACCGAGACATCGGCGCTCGTGTGGTACGACATCCAGCCACAGTGAGTTGAGTATGGATTCGGTGGGTGCAGGAGGGACGGACGGACCGACGTAAGCGATTGCCGCAGCCGCGGCACACCACTGAAAGAGAGAACCGGCATGTTGTGTGGCGAGCATTGACGCCTCTCACCGCCACATCACGAACGTTAGCGCAAGAATTAGGGTGTGTTTCGCAACAACCCGTGTTAGCACGTACCGTTCGACGTCGTCTGCAGGAGAGAGGACTTTTCGCACGGCGCCCATTGCTCCGATTACCATTGACGTCACACCACCGGCGAGTGCGGCGGCAGTAGACCGTTGAACACCGCACCTGGACTACAGAATGGCACAATACTGTCTTCTCCTAAGAATCCCACTTCTGCCTGCAACACCACGATGGTCGGATCCGTGTGTGGCGGTACCGCGGTGAGAGACTGTATGTCGCCTGCATTATGCATCGCCATACCGGTCCGTCGCCTGGCGTTATGGTTCGGGGAGCAATTGGGTATGACACCCGCACCCCTCTGGTACGCATCACCAGTACACTCAACAGCCACCGCTATATCTCCGACGTTTTGGAGCCTGTAGTCCTCCCTTACCTGAAGGACATGCCAGCGGCCACGTTTCAACAGGACAATGCGCGCCCACACGTGGCACGTAGCTTGCAACAATTTTTCACGGCCCACCAGGTGTCACTGCTGCCGTAGGCCGCCTGTTCTCTCGATATGTCGCCCATAGAACACGCTTGGTCGCTGATCGGCAACCGAGTGGCCCGGCAAGCACCACCCGCGGCTACGCCTGATGAACTGTGGAAACGTGTGGAAGCAGCCTGGACCGACATACCCCAATCCCACATCCAAAGCTTCTTTCGTTCGATGCCGCGGCGTGTAGCTGCCGTTATTGCCAGCCATGGGTGCCACACGAACTAGTGATGTCTGCGTGTTCGGCCAAGTCGCACGGACCTGTAAGCTCAATCGTTTCATCTTTGTATCTGTTATGTGTCCAGTAAATCTGGCTTTGCTATCTCGTGTCCTTTTTGGTGTTGCATTTTGGGTGGCCAGCAGTGTATTTACCATAACATTTTGGGAGCTGTAGTTACATCTTCTAGTTTCTGGAATACCGATGAGGTAGTAATTCATGAGGTTTTCACTTTCACACACTTTCTTTAATCCTTTAATAGATTTGTTTCAATAGTTTATCAAGAACCTTTAAAAGATAAATTCCAACGATTTATTCATAACTTATTTTTCAAAATACGTTGTCAATCTTTGCTGGAAGTATGCGTATTATGACTATTTAATAATGTACTCTAACTGGCAACACAAGTTTTAACTTTTTGGTGATCGTGCAGAATGACTTGCAGTATCGGTATAACCAGATAGGAAACTTAATGTACTGAATTCTACAAAAAATAGACAAACGGAATTAGTTGCAGTGTCAAATTAAATTATCATTGTGGATGTACTTAAATGTCTTCGATCGGACGATTGGCTCCGAACATTACACATGCATGTACTTCTCCTCACTGCTGTCTGAAGAGCAACGGGTGAGGAAGATAGATATAATGTAAGTTCTGCTATTAAACTTAACTTCATGAGAAGTGTTAAACCACTTGTAGACACGAGCGCATGTAATGTTTCTTAGTGTTTAAACGTGTATATGTAGGTAGGGAACACTACGTAAAGCTTGTTCTTCTTAAGTAATTCACTTTCAGTGAAACAGTAGTCATTCAAGTAAACTTCAACAGAAAATTACTTATAGTTCGCCTTTTTTCAGCGAAAACTCCGTTTGCGCTTCACTAATGGATAACTATATCTCACTTTTCAACAGCATTATTAACTCAATCTAGTTAACGTGAGATAGTAAGAAGAAAACTTTGATTAATGAACACTCTAAGACATAACAGCATCACTAACTTTGATTAATGAAGACTCTTGTATAATAACACCACTCAAACACGCAAATTTCAACAAAAGACCGCTTCAGCGTAAGACGTTCCACGACTACTACACCACACTTTTGCTGCTAGAGTGGCACATCATATATGAAGCGATGTTGCTTGTTAACCATGCACACCCCATTCACCCTTGACCTCAAAACTGTTGCCAGAAAACATTCATTGAGTGAGAAAATACAACGTTAAAGTTGAAACGCTAAAAAAGAACGAACTCAAGATTTACATAGAGAAAGACAATTAACAATGAAGGATAAATTAGAATATAAGCCATATGCATTAAAGAAAGAAAGAGAGAGTTTGCAAACAAAATCAGACCTTTAACAACGTGAAATACGCGAAAGAAAAGAACTCCACTGCCCGGCTTTACTGTCTTGGATGCCCGATTGTCCTCATACGGCTACAAGTAAGAGATCAGTTTTCAACAAACTTTGGATATCATTTTAGGAAAAGAACATTACCTAAAAATGTTTTTGTTCGATGTCCGAAGATTTAAATTACAAATTAAGCACATTGATGTGCGTGGATGTCTGGCCAGTGAGGTAGTAGTCACTACTTCAATCCTGTACCGGTATCATTACGCTGAGATTCTTTGCAATGATCAGTAGTATAGTCAATGTTTCCGTTAGAACTTAATGACCCTTCCGTAGAAAGCATGCTGGCATTTGTCTTCCATACCTAACAAGGATGAATGGCTAGAGCGAGAGTCACAACTGCGTAGTACACACAGAATGTCCAACTCTAGAGCGACATTCAAACCAAGCATGGCGAACAAAAGAGTAGTTGCGTGCCCAACATCTCATAAAAAACAAAACAAAAAAAACAGAAAATTATAGTACATATAAGAAATTGAATTTATTTCCATAGATTCCTAGAGTGTGTTCTCTTTTGACCAGATTCTTTATTAACTAAAATATGAATGCAAATATTTTCTTTTCACGAGAAAGAGACAAAGCGCGAAAAGGAATTTTTGAACGAATATAGCAGTAAATTGGCTATGCGCAAAAAAAAAAAAAAAAATATCTGTAGAATAATGTCGGAACCGATTTTTCTCAAATGAATAATGTATGGATCAAAAGAAAGTGAAATGTTTCCAAATTACATTCTCACAACATAACTAAAGGTTGAAGTAGTTTTTTTCATTTCATGTAAGGAATCTCTGATCCTCACTACGAAATCATTCGCAGATGCATTCTCATAAAATTCATGTCTACGACTGCGGATTAGCAAAATAAATCGAAATGAAGCAACGGTTATGTCTCTATCTACAAATTACTAATGAAGGTACGTATCAAATGTTCGTGCCTATTCCTCTGTGCTTAGTGATCACATTCCCAATCGAAAAGACTCAGTCTTTATACGAAACAATGTGCCAAACTATGGTATAAACTTTCATTTTCATTTCTTCCTTTTTCTTCACTGAAAACAAATTGTAAACTCATATGTAGTGAAAAATATAAAACGCAACGCCGGTGCAATCGTACGCTGCTCATAGTAACAATTTTTAACACTTTAGCCAGTGATGTAGATCCCTGGAATCCAAATTAAACACCTGGTGAATAACAAAATTAAATCAAATAAAAGTCATTTTCTGTTTACGAAGAAAAATACTGTCGAATATTTCTAAACACAGAACTGAAGAATGAAATTAAACTTTAACAATCGAGCTTTCCTGCCGTCCTGTATTATTTCTATGCGCTGAAAAGCTCTTATGACTATATTTATGGGGACTGATATGACTTTCTGAAAAAAATGGGCTCATGGCACACACCAGGACAGTAGTTTGAGGGCAGCCAGAAGGGGTTCAGCCTCCCCTCAAAATGTTTCAGCCAAGAAATGCCCGACGAACGTAATAATAATTAGCACCTGTCAGATTTAAAAAAATAAAATAAAAAAACCGGTATCACACTTAAAGCACTGTATGTCGATCTGACAGAAATCGATGCACAATGCTTAAGTGTAATGCACCTGATTCATGATCGTGTTGGTCAAGCCATCAGTATTAAATTGGAAGTTTTAAGTCACTGAAGTGTTTTTACAGAAGATTGTTTAAGACACGGTGATATAAAATGCAGGGTGACCCACTTGCTACCGAAACCCGGTATTTCTTTAATAATATTAACACCAATGAAGATATTGCAATTAAATTTGAAGTGGATTTACCTCATTTCGCGCGAAATGTGATGACATTACAACATGTGCTCAAAGTGGACACCATTTGTGTCCAGACACCATTGAACCCAGCGCTTTCCGCCAGCCAGCCGGGGTGCGCCTTAGTGGCAGACCCATTCCTAAGTGTGGCGCCATTAAGGAGCAGTCCGCCAGCCAGCTGGACGCGCCCTCTGCTGCTTTGTTATGCCATTTCGCTGAGTGTGTCTACACAGTACGGTTGTTGATAGTGAGTGCTCGTGCTCGTGGCTGTTCGCGTACGTGTGAAAACAAGTGTTTATTGTTCGCAGTTATTGGAAAACAGAATCGATAAAGTCTTGTCAACAGCAATTCCAGGAGAGGTTTGCAGGCAGACATCCGCCGAGTAAGTTCGCCATTTGGGCATTGTCGAAGAAATTGGAAACCAAGGGATTTTTATTAGACGACCATGCAAGAGGTCGTCCACAAATGTCCGAGGAAACGATTCATAATGTAAAGAGTCGAGTACTTGCGACTCCCAGGAAGTCACTTCGCCGACTGTAACAGGAAACATGGTTGTCCAAAAGCACTTCCCAACGTGCTGTGAAAAAAGCGGAGCTTCATGCGTACCGTATCTCCTTAGTACACGAACTGAAAGAGCCTGACCACGTGAAACGAGTGAGCACTGTCGATGGTTTCGGACATTTCTTCACGAAAATACGGGCGTTCTGGACTACACGTGGTTGAGGCGTGGATTCATCTGTCCATATACGTTAATTCTCAAAATTCCCGTATTTGGTTGGGCCAGGGAAATTCCCAATGCGATATACGAAGTACCCCTTCATTTACAGAAAATTGGTGTTTGTTGTGGCATGACCCGGCACCGCATAATTGATCCCATCTTCCTTGATACAACCATCATAACAGCTGCATATATGGAAATCCTCAACACCTTTGTAAATCAATTGGACGACCAAGAACTCTCCATTGGATATTATCAACATGATTGAGCAACATCACACACATGACATACCAGTATGGCCGAAATTCAGTCCTTTTTCGGCGACTGCGTCATTTCGAAGGGTGTATGGCACAGCGCTCGCCCGATCTGACGCCTCCTGATTACTTTTTATGGGGATATCTAAAAGGGCGAGTTTACCAAAAGAAACCTCGAACCATAGGTGCCTTGAAAGCAAACAGCACCGACGAAATTCAGGAAATGACGGCGGACGTACTGGCAAGGACTTTACACAATATGGTGCGCCGGGTTCAATGCTGTCTGGACGCAAATGGTGACCACTTCCAGCACATGTTGTGATGTCATCACATTTCGCAGAAAATGAGGAAAGTCCACTTCAAAGTTCGTTGCAATACCTTCATCGGTATTAATATTATTAAAGAAATGCCTGGTTCGGTAGCGAGTAGACACCCTGTAGTATGTAGAACAGTTTGTTGTTCTGACTTCCATGATAAACTGTTGCGCCACCTCAGTGGTGCAATGTTCTAAACTTATGGCCATTCGTCCAAGTACGTAGAGGTTAGAATCCCGGTGAGGCATGGATGTTGTGTTTGTCTTACGGCACTAGCTCTCACTTCCCTGGAACCAGTTTCCCTATATTAAGGACAAGCGACTGCTCATAGCCCATTGAGCTGCTCACGGTGGCCGTTAAATTTCAAAAAAAAAAAAAAAAAAAGCAAAAAATAAATAAACTGTTGCAGTGGGAGGTACACTATGTATTTGTGTATTTATCCGTATTCATTACAATTACAACCACAGTGATGGTTTGTGACCATTCGTCCGAGATTGTTCTTGGTTTGAATCGCGTGAATTATGGATATTGTGTTTAATTTATGGCAAAGGCTCTCTCGCTTCCCCGGAGCCAGCGGTTCTAAATTTAGAGAAGGCGACTGCTATATTATTATATTCCAAGAATGGCAATATTCTATGTGTTCTTGCGGCACTGGCCAAATGAGTCTCTGACGGAATATCTGCAGTGAAAAAATTCTTACTATGTGTTAGCAAACTAACGTTAACCGAGCTGCTACTAAAAATGTGCCTGTACCTGTAGGAGAGAATTTTTTTACAGCAGGTTCTAAATAAATATGCATATGTGTAGCTGGGCTTAAGTTACGGTAGTCTCTTTCTCTTAAGCGATATTTTGACTAAGAAGAAAGGAAGAACAGACGAGAGTCAAGGTCAAAATTCAGCACCGTATGGCAATGCTACAAAGAAACATTACCGCGTTTGATAATTGCTCTCAAACGGTCACAGACACCCTCCTACCTTTGCAATTAGGTGAATCAAATCAGTCAGTTCGGGAAAACGGAAGGCAGGCTAGGAGCGCTTCTGTGGTTTTCTTCAGCCTGTCTCCTGCTTTTGGTCAGCATTGAGTTTTCAGATCCTTCGACCTGAAAAAAGTTAAAAAAAAACCGGACGAGATTACTGGACAATTGGTATAGTCCAGTAATCCACAATATAATAAAATTAGTTGATTACTGGATTATACTAATAGTCCAGTAATAGACTATTAGTAGGCTTGGTTGTTTTTATGAATTCCAGATCTCGGTAAATTGTGAGATCTGATTTTTTTTTTTTTGACCTGTTTGAAATGATCTTTACTACTGAAGTTATGTGGTCAGAATACATAAAATTAGTTTATTATATTCCAAGAATGGCAATATTCTATGTGTTCTTGCGGCACTGGACAAATTTCCAGTTAAAATGTACAAAACAACGAAAACTAAGTTCACCGACATAACGGCGAACTTTAAGCCTAGTTCTTCTCATTCAAAAAGCGTCTATAAAAATTGTAAATCAATTGGAAAGTTGAAGTATCTACATTTCTACAGAAAAATCTTAACTGGATGAAACTATAAAGCAGAACAAGGCTGCACATTTATCCAGAGACAATAACAAAATAAGTTTTCAAATAAAGTGATTTCAAAAAGATAAAGTGGATAGAATATTCGAAAATAATGGATGCGGTTATTTGTTATATTAATACTTATCAATTCACTCGTTTCGGAACAAAAGAAAATGTATTTACGCCAACTGGATTAACAAAATAGGAAGTTGCTTTAAATTAGAACAAGTTAGTAAAATCATGCAATGCATTGATTATAATACGCTTTCCAACATTTCAGAAATCATTACTCAATTTATCACTCAAGTTATGAGAATAATGTCTGTGGAATAAATCTCGGTCCCTTGCCCTGACCTTTGATCCCATTTCGAATATATTCAACAGAACCGGCTTGGTATACCTCCAAAATAACATGATAAAGTTTTGTCGCAATCGAAGCATTTTTACGTAAGTTGTGATGCATAAGGGCTATGGAATAGATCCCGCTCCTATGTCCTAATTTTTGACTCCATTTCGCCCATTTTCAATAAGGTTTGTCGCCAGGTGGTCCCCTACCACATACTAAAATTTCGTCGAAATCGAACCTTTTTTACGTTAGTTATGGCGCATAACAGCAGTGGAATGGATCCCTCTCCTATGTACTGACCTTTGACCCCATTTCGTTCACTTTAAATAGGGTTCCTTCCCAGGTGATCCCCTACCAGATACTAAAATTTCATCGAAATCCAACGGTAGTTACGCGAGTTATCGTGCTGACGGACATACGCACACAACGCGTGACGTAATGAGGCAGATGGGAATCGCGACCATCTACCCGCCGCAAGTGTGACGTAATGAGGCAGATGGGAATCGCGACCATCTACCCGCCGCAAGTGTGACGTCATAGATCGTTAATAGGGTCCACACACAACGCGTGACGTAAAGAGACAGATGGCGTGACCGCGCACCAACATTCTCAAATGCGAGTTGTGACGTCATAAGATTTCTAAGCATTGGCAACATTAATGGAACAACGCCATCACTAAAAACTTTATAATCCGGGGTGGTTATTTAACCCACTAAACGAATTCTTCTAAAGTCGAGATCAAGCTAAATCGATTTCTAGTACCAGAAAACGGTAGGTTAACGACTTTCATCAAAATTCTTAGAGCCGTTTTCAAAATAAAATGTACATACATACATACAAGAATTGCTACTTTAAGGTGGACTTCAAGTAACTTTACTTCTTATACTTCCAATGGAAAACATTTTGTACACATTTTCTTAACAATTAATGCGTTCCCAAGGATGAAAATTTGAACATCGATTAAAATATCTTCATTTTATAACTTGCAATACTTAATATTTTCTAAAAATTAACCATAATTATGCAATTCAACATTTGTTTGTCTACTGACGTCAGGAAAATTCAGGTCGCGCCATCTTTTTTCTGGATAATTAATGCGTTCACAAAGATGAAAATTTGAACATCGATTAAAATAGCTTTATTTCATAACTTGGAATACTTAATATTTTCTAAACCATAACCGTACTTATGTAATCCAACATTTCTTTGTCCACTGACGTCATCAAAGTACAGGTCGCGCCATCTTTTCTCTGGTTTCAACACCACCAAAGGAAAAGTTATTGATTTTTAATATAATTATGGTTATGTTTTAGAAAATATTAAGTTTTCCAAGTTATAATATGAAGTTATTTTAATCGATGTTCAAATTTCCATCCTTGGGAACACATTAATTGTGAAGGAAATGTGTACAAAAGATTTTCCATTGGAAGTATAAGAAGCAAAATTACTTTACGTCCACCTTAATACATGTAATATGGGATAAGGACAATGGAATGGATCGCAATCCTATGTCCTGACCTTTGACCACATTTCGTCCATTTTTAATAGGGTTCGTCCCCAGGTGGTCCCCTACAACATACTGAAATTTCATCGAAATCGAACCATTTTTACTCACGTTATGACGCATAAAGGCAATGGAATGCATCCCGATCTTATGTTCTGACCTTTGACCCCACTTCACCCATACTGAATAGGGTTCGTCCACAGGCGGTCTCCTACCACATAGTAAACTTTCATTGAAATCGAACCATATTTACGCAAGTTATGACGCATAAGGACAATGGAATGATCCCGCTCCTACGTCGTGACCTTTGACCCTATGTGTTCCATTTTCAATAGGGTTCGTCCACAGGCGGTCTCCTACCACATAGTAAACTTTCATTGAAATCGAACCATATTTACGCACGTTATGACGCATAAGCGTAATGGAATGATCCCGCTCCTACGTCGTGACCTTTGACCCCATTTGTCCCATTTTCAATAGGGTTCGTCCAAGGGTGGTCCCCTACCACATACTAAAATTTCATCGAAATCGACCCATTTTTACGCCAGTTATCGTGCCGACAGACGGACGGACAAAGCTGGAGCATATACGCTTCTTCAACCTACGGTTGGAAAGCGTAAAAAAGCGTTTTGCAAATCACGAAACATCAAGGGTTCACGTATCCACCCTGAGTATGTGGAATGAGAAAGAAAAACAACGGCAAATGAAATTATCTCTGATAAATAATGATGCTCTGGAACACTAAAAGTACTATTCAGAACTAGTTCAGTTTCTGGCAGTTAATGAGTTCCATTTTCCTGGTATGTATATGGTGGACACGAAGAAAACAGCTTATTTTTTAATCTTTTCGAGTATAAAATACAGAAAGACGAAACTTGTTGATTTTGTAAAAGTGTGCTAGTTGTGCGACATATTTATCTTCCGAAATACAGAATACATTGTACAAAACATGTGCAGGGATGGTGATGCGAAGCGCAGCTGATAATATTTGTTTTCCTCGAATTCCATTCTAGAAGAGGAGACCAGAGATAAAAATAAGAGAGGAAATATTGCTACAGCAGTTAGATATGTAATGAATGGAAAATAAAAAGAATCCCTTTTGACAATCCCTTTGTTCCGAAATGGATGCTAAAACATTTGCTCATCTGTCATTAAAAGCTATGAATGGTTGCAGTTTAGGAAGTTTCCAAAATTTGAGCCAGTTCTAAGATGGAGCTTCTGGTATTAGTCATAAGAATGGAGGAGAACAAGCGTTACTTTCAGAGATGAGATTCTAAACAGGAAAAATCCATGTAAATACAGTTGTGGCCAAATGCCCTACACCAGTAGACCGAAAATCAATTTTTGACGTTTGAAGTCAACTTATACAGCGTAATGGTAAAGTCTGGAACACATATTATACATCATTTTAAAGGAAATATTATGCTGAATTCAAATATTTTTACAGAATGCTATTACCAGTAACAGAAGTGAAGTTACAAGCAGAAGTACAACGTCTAGTCATAAAAAGCAAAAAATAGGGGAATTTGTGTATTGTACATTGCATTTAACACAAAATTAATGTACAGTACATTATTGAAACTTGCAGGACACTTGAAATAACTTACCAACAAGAAAAACAGGCTTTAATATTTCATGCATAAGCACGGTTTCTTAGCAAAAAAGTGCACCTTCTTGGCATGGAACTCATGAGCTTCTCTACTTGTCCATCAGTGATAACACGGTGCCATACGGCCTTTACAGACTCAGTTAATGCTGTTATACATGTGGCCCCTTGTTGACGGATCTTTTGCTTCAATCTCAACCACATATTCTCTATGGGATTAAGATCCGGTGACTGTGCTGGCAACTGAAGTTTTCTTATAACTTTTCGATAAAACCACTCGTCAACCAACTTTGATCGATGACATGGCGGTTTTTCGTCCTGAAAGATAAAATTCCGCAAACCCATATCTTGTGCAGATGGTGACAGTTTGGACTCCAAATTATCCACATATTGTGATCCATTCAATGTGCCATCAACAATGTTCAGACGGCCAACACCGCTGGCTGAAATACAGGACCATAACATCCCCCAATTTAGGTGCTTGATTGTTGGCTGGGTGCAGCATGCCTTATATCTTTCACCAGCCCGACGACGTATCATCAAAAAAGCAGTCAGTCCATTTTCTTGTAGCCTACTACGAACTGTACGTGAAGATACAATAATGCCTACTTCATTCTCCCACACATTTCTTAAATCAGTAGCTGTTTTAAACCTTGATTTTAAGGAACGATGGATCAACATGCGACCATCACATTCAGTACACCGCCTTGGTCAACCGGTTCTTTTTCTCTTTCCCACACATTCACTTTCTAAAATTCTTTTAATGGTGCGTAAGGCAATGGAATGATCACAGCCACATTTAACAGCAATTTTGGCCCCTTGGTGTCACCAATGGACAACTGTAGGAGCTCATTAATTCCATGCCAAGAAGGTGCGCTTTTGTTACTAAAAACCGTGGTTGTCCAATTAAGGATTAAAGCCTATTTTGCTTGTTGGTAAGTTATTTCAAGTGTCTTGCAAGTTTCAATAATGTACTGTACAGTAATTTCAAATTAAATGCATTGTGCACTAGTTTTACAAATTCCACTATTTTTTGCTTTTTATGACTAGATAATGTACTTTTGCTTGTAACTTCACTTCCGTGACAGGTACTAACATTATGTAAGAACATTTGAATTCAGAATAAAATTTTCTTTAAAATAATGTATAATATGCATTCTTGACTTTACCATTACGCTTATAAATTGACTTCAAACATCAAAAATTGACTTTCGGTCTAATGGCGCAGGACTTTTGGCCATGATTGTATATTGCTACAATCACAGACTTCATCTAATTACCGTCAAAGTTCTCAGTGAAATCGCTGTGGCTAAACAGTTTTTCGATCAATGTCCCAAGCTGTATGCAGAAATGTTTCTCTTAAAAAAGAAGTACTCAGAAAACTCATGCAGATCAGGCTTTACGTCGTTTCTTAGAATAGCGCTGGAGTGGACTTTTGTATGTGAGAAGATTATTTTCCACATATTGTAACTATGAAAAAATCGTTAATGCACTCGAAATAGGGAAGATCAATAAACTACCCAATGACGAGCGTATTGCAGGAGGCACCGTTTCACTAGCTTTTGTAAAAATCTGAGAGCTTCGGTTTTGTACAGTATTTATGAAAAACTTACTGGAAACTCTTTCACCTGCTGAAAATTGCTTCAGTGTGGAGAATCTAATTTAAAAAGTTCTCTGGGAATTGTGGATCTATTGCGCATACTGTGAAAACCCGAATTAGTGACGTAGTTTATGCAGAAGTCAGAAATCAGAAAAATAAAGAGTTTCACTTTGAGGAAGTAGAAATGTACTCCATTAAAAGAAGCAGAAAGGATATTAACGACAGGTTTTAAGGTTACCTGATTACAAAAAGTACAGGGAATAAATCAGAAGAGAATTGTGAAACAAATGAACATTTAAAAGTAATATTTTCTCCAATCATTAATATTGATATATTTGAAACGAAACAAAGATTTATTGATAATGATCAACTACTAATTGCTGTCTCCAGCGCAGGACCTGGAATGGATTTGGCAAAAGGAAATACACTCATTGCCATAAAACTCCGCGCACCAAGATGGAGGCGTCGGATTGAAATGAGATTTTAGTAGTGAGATGGACAGAAGTGTTTACAATATCACAGCAGTCGGACGATTTTCCGCGGACATACGGTACACATTCCGGCCAGCGTTAGTACCCTGCCCGACCGCCCCGTCCTCGGGTATATGCGGTGATACGATCCAGCATGGATCAAGGAGACGCCGTATGTTATCCTGGGACATACGGGGAGTCTCCTTGACTCCATGCCTGCACTTCTTGGAGCAGCTTCTCTAGATCACGAGCCCTGAGACATACATAAAGCTGGCGTCCCATCTGGTCCCACACGTGCTCGATGGACGAGAGATCCGGCGATCTGGCCTGTAAATTCCATGTTTAGCGGCGGGGGTAGGTTGGGGGAAGGGAGAAAAGGGGGAAGGAGTGTTAAGTTATAAGTAAAACGGTAAGAGATAAGGTTGAGTTAAGGAAAAAGTTAAGGTTTATTGGGTTAATGGTAGCAAAAGTTAGGGTGAGAGGAGTAGGAATGAGTTAGATTTATTGCGATGAGGAAATTGAACAATTTTATAAATGTTTTATATTGAAACGACGAAAATATGAGTTCCAGATGTTTGAGATATCAACAGGCAAGTGATCGCTACAACACACTCATCCATAATGAAGAATGTACAAACTCTCTGTAAGAAGTATTTGGTAGATATAAGAAGGGGTGTTTAGGATTTCTGCACTAATCCGAACAGGGTAATGATTTCCAGATTGTACACACTGCGCTAGAGCTGTACTTGTGGATCCAGTTCTGATATTATATTGATGTCCTTTCAGGCGGGTTCCCAAATTTCTTTTAGTGGATCATATATAAAATAGGTCTCTATCTTCTTGGTTTATTGCTTTTAGGCATACACTGTAAATTCCATGTTTATTTATATCAGAAGCTGAGTCACGGTCGTGGCGAATCAGAGACCAGATGTTTCTGGTCTCAACACCAAAGGCTATATTAAAGGATCTACAGACATTATTTATATTTAAAATGCTAAACATTTTTCGATTGTAATGTACAGATCCAACAAACTACAGAGTTATTACTTCTTTTTGTAAAGTGGAACAGCTCGTAGAGCGTAGTTTCCTGTGGATGCCTCTATTATTGACTTGTCCTATTTAAGACAGCTGCACTTCTTTTTACACAGTGTTTATCAACTTATTATCAACTGTTTATCAACTGATGAAGTACCTGTTGTGACAGGGTCCAAAAGATTTTGTGTGTGCTTTTAATTAAATGATTTTAAACTTGTAAATACCATCGGTGTCACGTCAATTCGTCGCCAGCGTCAATTCGTCGTCTGCGTCAATTCGTCGCGCGTCAACTCGTCGACTACGACACTTCGTCGTGTGTCAATTCGTCGACCACTACGATTCGTCGAGCGTCAATTCGTCGCGGACAAATTCGTCGAATACGTCAATTCGTCGGTGACCAATTCATCGAATACGTCAATTCGTCGGTGACCAATTCGTCGCGTTTACAGATTTTGGTTACATACAAAACGAATGCAGGAAAACGTACGATTTCGAACATTTTTCGCCCTGATCAAATTTATAAGGTTTGGAAACTCAGACGGGATAGGAATATAACGCTTTTTCTTTGGCACCAAAAATATTAGACGGTTTTTGGAACGGGTCAGGGCCGGTTTTGTCAAAGCCCCCCACATAAAAAATTTCCTTAAAATCTACAGTTTTCAATTTAGAACCACCAAATCTGGTATACTATCTCATGGTACTCTAACTTAGACTGGAGACGGTTTTTGGAAGCGGCTGGAGCTAGGGGGTTAGCCCCCACAAAATTGTCGTAAAATCTAGTTTTCAATTGAGAACCACCAAATATGGTATACTATATCATGGTACTCTAACTTAGACGGTAGACGGTTTTCTGAACGGGTCGGGGCCGGGGTGCTTAAGGCCTCCCCCCCCATACAAATTTTTCGTAAAATCTAGTTTTCAATTTAGAACCACCAAATTTGGTATACTATCTCATGGTACTCTAACTTAGACAGAAGACGGTTTTGGGAACGGGTCCAGGCCCGGGGGGTAAGAGCACCCCACATACAAAATTTTCGTAAAATCTACAGCTTTCAATTTAGAACCACGAAATTTGGTATACTATCTCATGGCATTCTAACTAAGACTGTAGACGCTTTTGGGAAAGGGTTGGAGCCCGGGGTTCACCCCACCCTTCCTCGCCCGTACAAAATTTCGTAAAATCTACAGTTTTCAATTTAGAACCACCAAATTTTTTATACTATCTCATGGTACTCTAACTTAGACGGTACACCGTTTTCAGAACGTGTCGGGGCCCGAGAGGTCAGACCCCCCCCCCCCCACGTAGAAAATTTTCGTAAAATCTACAGTTTTCAATTCAGAACCCCCAAATTTGATATCACGAAACTCTAACTTAGACGGTAGACGGTTTTGGGAAGTGGTTGGACCACAGGGGTCCGAGCCCCTGTCATAAAAAACTTTCGTAAAATCTACAGTTTTCAATTCAGAACCACCAAATTTGGTATACTATATCATGGTACTCTAACGCAGACGGTTTTCAGAACGGATCGGGGCCCGGGGGTTAGAGCCCCCCATACTAAATTTTCATAAAATATACACTTTTCAATTTAGAACCACCAAATTTAGTATACTATCTCATGGCACTCTAACTTAGATAGTAGACCGTTTTCGGAACGGTTCGGGGCCCTGGGGATCAGAGCCATCCCCCCACACACAATATTTTCGTAAAATTTACAGTTTCCTTCACTTTAGAACCACCAAATTTGGTGTACTATCTCATGGTACTTTAACTTAGACGGTAGACCGTTTTTGGAACGTCTCGGGGCCCGGGAGGTTAGAGCCTCCATACCAAATTTTCGTAAAATCTGCAGTTTTCAATTTAGAACCGCCAAATTTGGTATACTATCTCATGGTACTCTAACTTAGACGGTAGACCGTTTTCGGAACGTGTCGTGGCCCGGGGGTTAGAGCTCCTTATACTAAATTTTCGTAAAATCTACAGTTTTCAATTTAGAACCACCAAATTTAGTGTACTATCTCATGGTACTCTAACGTGGACGGCAGACGGTTTTGGGAACGGGTCCACGTGTGGTAAGAGCACCCCACACACAAAATTTTCGTAAAATCTAAGGTTTTCAATTCAGAACCTCCAAATTTAGTGTACTATCTTATGGTACTTTAACTTGGACGGTAGACGGTTTTTGGAACGGGTCGGGGCCGGGTATGTCAGAGCCCCCACAAACAAAATGTTCGTAAAATCTACAGTTTTCAATTCAGAACCACCGAAGCTGGTGTACTATCTCATGGTACTTTAACTTAGACGGTAGACGGTTTTTGGAACGGGTCGGGTCACAGGGTCTGAGCTCCCCATACAAACTTTTCGTAAAATCTACAGTTTCCAATTTAGAACGACCAAAATTGGTACACTACTTCATTGTATTCTAACTTAGACCGCAGACGGAAAGGGTCGGTGCCCAGTGTGAAGGGGCCTCATTCAAAATTTTCGTAAAAATTACACTTTTTACTCTTAAGAACTGCATCCCAATACAGCACTCCATTACTCCATCTACGGTCTAAGTTAGAGGCCGTAGATAACAATAAAGTGAAAAAATATCCGGTTAATGGTGTATTAAAAACACAAATTAATAAACGTTATCTTTCAATACCAACGGGTGCCTTATCAGGCAGAAATACAATGTAATGCAAATAATGTAAATTCTTTTTTGTTTCGTATAATTAAATTAACTAAATCAAAAAAATTAAAATGAGTTTACTGGAAATTTACGGAAATACCTTTTTCATGCATTAACTTTCACCCGCTGAACTTGGTGATTTTACAAATAGTAATACTTACCCGGAAAATAACGGGTACCCCTGCTAGTAAGAACTAAAAATAATGTTACACTTTTAGTCAGGTACAAAACAATAATTATAGAGCCCTAAGCCTGTGCCTGTTTAGCAATTTTCAGTCCGCCGTGGTAATTTTCATAAGGTTTGCGTAGAAGTCCAAGATTTTAGCAATGCGCTTTACTGAGGTTGAAGCTATTAAGCAGACCCTAAGCCTAGGGCTTTTTGATAGTTTTTAGTCCTCCGAGCTGATACTTATATAGTTTTCATAGAAAATCAAATTAATTCTGTTGAAATGTTATTCGAGCACAAAGCATTAATAGATACGCCCGAGGCTTAGGCATATGCATTTTTAGTAATTTTTATAATGCTGCGATCATATGAGGTTTGCATGACAAATCAATTTATGAGTGTTACGCTTATTAAAAATTATTTAAAAGGCCTAGGCCTAGCGACCAATTATTAGTATTTGGTGCCTAAGTGAAAGCGCAACATTATTAACTTGATTTGTTATGCAAACCTAATAAATATGACCACAGTGATTAAAAGTTACTAAAGAGTCCTTGTAAGTAATATTTTTTGACCAAGCGCAAGTGCAATTTACGAAATATAAACAGGTCAAAATATCTAAAGTAACCATGAAATTTGGAATATTTCTTTTTTCTTTTTCAGTTTTGACACTTGTATTAAGTTTTAAAAACATGTATTTCTCCTATTGTTTATCTTTATTGTGCTTTTAACAGAATTTCTTACCATGTTTTGGGCATTTTATTTTGTCTAGTTACAGTTTTTTTAATGTTTTGAGCATTTCATTTTGTGTGGTAACCTTTACTTTGTGTGGGTATTTTTGTTATGTTTTGGTTATTTTATTTTTTGTGGTGCTTGTAATGTCGACAAGATGAAAAGGGGAAACTGTGGACAGTCACGATGCCTACTTGCTTACAATTTTTTTTCAAATACAGCACATGATTTTGTATTGATTTATACCACTTATTCATTAGCGACTATAGGTTTCTTTAAATATGAACTTTTTCTTAGAGCCTTCTGTTCCTCTACCTAGCTTTTTCGGCTCCGCAATTTCTTTTCTTGGTTTTAGAATATTTTCCTTATTATTAATCTATTTTCTCATGCAAACTCTTTATGTAAGATATGTCTATTCTATCGAAGTATTTTGCAATTATACGTGAAGCCCTGTTGCTGAAGTAAAAAATAATATTTCCAACTGAAACAACGCATTTCAGATATTTTTCCGCTGTTAACTCAAAGAATGAAAACAAAAACAACAAATCTGGGAAATGGTTGAGGCATGAGACAGTCCTTACTGGTAACCAGGCAAAGTTTTAAAGAAGAGCTTAGGAAATTCTAACTGCAACAAAAAAGATCAACCGCACTGTATCTGTCCCCATTCCCTAGTGCCGGCCGTTGGACGTATTGAAAAAGAAGTCCTAAGGACAAATCTGTATCGTAATTGCCTGAGAATCCGCGACAATCTTCTGGTGTCGTAGTAGAAAAACACACTTCCTACTTCGCCTAAATTGCTTGGATGTAATGCCAACGAACAAAGTTTTGCTCTGGCATTGGATTTCTGCTGCTGTTGATGGAATACTTTTCCCCTGGGGTTCACCACTTTCAGTATAGTCTTCAGGACACACGGCAATACACCCCAACGTAAAACACCCGTTTCACGGCAATTAACTACATTTAGCGAAAGAGAGGGGCGGTACAGGAAATAAGTCGAACGAGACAGATCTGAACTTAGAAAGTCGGGGGAAGCTGTTGCATGAAAAACTGTGTTTGGCTTACAGACCATTTGGCACGTTGGGACGTAGGTCTTTTTTGTAATACGTTACGGTGTAAAAAAATTGTCTTTTCAGTATAGCAATTTTCTTTCATACGCATGGTGCAGCACAGAAAAAATTTGAATTTATTTTTGGGAATTAACATGACGCCTACGGCTCCAGAGTACAGCTGCCCAGTCCGCGCCTGCTGCCGCCTCCGCACCTGGCACTCGGGTGCTTTGCATCCGTTGATCCCCCACTTGGAGCGTCCTTGCTGTAAAATACATGTACCTCTGCGTTTTGGAAAAACAAAAGATAAGATGCCGATCCCTAAACTTAACCACTTCTTGTGACCGCAGGTACGAAAATATTGAACTTCGCCTAAACATTAACTGGAGGAACAGGCTTCACGTGATCGTCTGTATTCTGAGTGTTTTATTGAATGGTTGCTCATCAGTTCGTAGTTGACTGGCGAACAGGGAACGTGCTTCTTGAAACCTTTGTTGTGCGTTGTCAAGATATAATATTGGAAATATATCATTCTAAATATTTTGGAAAGAGAAAGTGCATTGTTTTCCGAAGGCACTATGCAGATGAAGAATGCAACATAAATAGTTTTCTCACAAAAAGAAAATTATTTGCTTAAATGGAAAGGGTATTTATTTTGCCATAACAGAGTGCAGGGTGGTTTACGATATTGGCACTGTATTGAAAGAAATTATGGAAAATGTATTGGCTTTTCTAGTACTATTCTTATTGGAGATGAACACATGATGCGTAATGAGAAACCACATAATCATACTCGAAGACCGGAGAAAAGTGATGTTGCTGTTGCAAGAGCGAAAGTAAAAGAACGAGCGAGAAATATGGACGAAGACCCTGCACAAATTATTCAAACCGTGACAACGTCAATGGCTACAGTAAATGCAGCTTACATGGCTAATATGGATGCACCAAGGCAAGTTGTAAAACGAATACGAAGAGAAGACATGCCGGCGGAGCCTACGACTTCGGAAGAGATCGATGCCCCAATAGATTTACAGGAAAGAGATGGTGCAAAATTTCTTGGCAGAGATAGCGCATTTGGAGATCAAAGAATTTTTTTATTTTTAACAGATAATAATTTACGAAAGCTTAAAGCAGCACTCCTCTGGATTATGGATGGGACATTTGAAACTTGTCCAACCCTTTTTAGGCAATTATATACCATTCATGCTATGGTTGAAACGAATCCAGAGATGCACAGACTTGTCCCACTAGTTTATGGGTTACGTTCCAGCAAGAATAAATAATATAATACTATTATACAGTATTTTTTGCGAGATTTACAAGACTATGCATCAGACTATGATATTCAGCTTGCACCACAATATACACATAATGATAGATTTTGAAATAACTACCAATATAATGCTGCTAAAAAGGAATTTGGAAGCAGCACACACAAATGTTGTTGGTTTAATTTCGGAAAAAATGTGCTGAGGAATATCCATCCTCTAGCATAGCCTCGGAATATAGGGAAAACAGTGAGTTTGCTCTCAAAGTCAGACATTTGCAAGCACTCGGATTTATTTCATGTGATGAAATTCCAGCTGCTTTTGAAGAAGTGAAATCAATTTTACTAGAATATGCATATTCTGTAGTTCAGTGGTTTGGGGAAAATTATATTCTTGGAAAATTTCGTGGAAGCAGAAGAAACAATCCGAACAGAAGCTTTCCGCTTTTCCCACCAACAATTTGCTCAGTAAGTGAAAACAATTTACTTGGCTTTCCCAGAACACAAAACAAACTTGAAGGATGAGACAGACGCTGGAATACAATTCTGGGAGAGAAAAAACTGTGACTGTACAAAATAATCAGTGAAATTGCGATAGAACAGAGAATAACTATGGCTAAAATCGAAAGAGTGATAGCACAGATTCCAACAAATCCACCCAGAAGAGAAACGCTGGCAAGATAAAAAGGAATTCGAACTTCTTTGGCGCACAGAGACAATATTAACGTGCTGGACTTTTTAAGAGGAATTTCTTATAATTCTACCCTTTACTAAAATGTGCTGGTATTTTTCACTAATTGAATTATACCTTTTACTAACTTGTATTTGAATTTTTCAAGAATGTAATTCCGCCGAAGGTGCAAGAATGTAAAACACAACGCAAAAAGTAATCCAAAATGTGAAACAAATAAAAATTCAAAATGCACAAGCATGACAAAAATGCGAAACGCTATGTAACAAGTACAACACAAAATAAAATAAATGCCAAAACATAAAAAAAAATGCTCACGCTATGCAAAATGTACAAAATAAAATAAATGCCATATTCATAAGGATTTCATGACAAGTTGAAAATGAGCTTTTACTTAGGCTTCAAACAATAATTATTAGTCTCTATACCTTTTTAAGTCTTTAATAAGCGCAACATCATTAACCTGACTTGTCATCAACATTATCAATATGACCATGGCATACAATTACTTAAAAAACTTGTTAATGGATGAATTGCGGAATCACCAAGCACGGTTTATTTAAAACTGATAAAAAGGCTTAAGGCCTGTTTATTAATTTGTGTGCCTCAGTCAAAACGCAGTACCATAACCTTGGCATGTTATCGAAACGTTATGAATACGTCGGACTAAAAATTCCTAAAAAAAGTTATGCCTAAGGTCTTGAAACTAAAGTTTTGCGACAGAGTAAAACTGCATCATTAATAACTTGACATGTTATGTTAACGTTGTGAATATGATCACTGCGGATTAAAGATTTTAAGAAATAGCCTTTGGGATTAATGTGTTGCAGCTGCGTAAAAATGTAACATTATCTTTATTTTCAATATAAACCAAACTACGTGCTGAAATGGCCCAACTATGTATATATACGTATACTTCCAACAATATACCGAAGCGCTGACAAGGTGAAAACAAAACTGCAATTTTCTACGGTCCCCTAACATTTTATGTTTAGCCTACATGGAAGTGAACACGTTGATATCAAAAACGTACTTTTTATACGGTCCATAACAAATAGCAATGTACACGTCGCAATCTTTATTTATCTTTAGTTGGGGTTTAACGACCACCGTGATCAATTCAGTGGGCTATAAGCAGTCGGACGTTTCTAATTTTGGGCCACTGGTTCCTGGGAAGGGGGACAGCCAGTGCCAGAAGTCAATCACAACGTCCATGACTCACCAGGATATGAACCAGGATCTTTCTCGACGAGTGGTCAGCGCCTAGATCACTCCGCCGCCGTAGCGGCACACGTTGAAATGTATTTTTCATACGACCCCAAACGCTCTTCTGGACATACTAGATTGAACTGGACGCAAAGAAATCATTAATATAATTTGTACTTGCAGGGATACTAGTTATTTGCCAGATACATATTACTATTTGTGGAATCACCAAGTTCAGCGGGTGAAAGTTAATGAATGAAAAAGGTTTTCGTGCAATTTTCCAATAAACTTATTTTAAATGTTTTGATTTAGTTAATTTAATTTTGCGAAACAAAAAAAGAAAGAAAAAGGAATGGGAATACTTACCTTCTGGGAGACATCTACAGAACTGCCGGACATCTGGCGTGTGCTTCTGTGAATCCCGCGACACAGAACGGCAATGTACCTATGTGATGTCGCATGCGTGAGACTTCACATTGGCATTGATCATCTTTTTCTTACCGTTTTGATTTTGAATATCAGGAACTCTCTATTTACATTACATTATATTTCTTCCTGGTAAGCAGCCCGTTGGTAGTGAAAGTTAAACTATATTGATTTGTGTTTTTAATACACCATTAAACGCATATTTCTGCACTTTATTGTTATCTACAGTCTCTAACTTAGACCGTTGGCTGGTTAGTTGGTTAGTTGATGGTTTATGGTGCAAGGGCCTCAAAGGGCCAAAGAGCACCTTAGAACGTAGATAGGGTATTGAAGTGCTGAATTGTGTTGCAGATCTTAAGAGTAAAAAACGGAACTTTTTACGAAAATTTTGTATAGGGTCCCCCTTGACCCCGGGCCCCGACCCCTTCCAAAAACCGTCTACCGTCTAAGTTAGATAACCATGAGATAGTATACCAAATTTGGTAGTTCTAAATTGAAAACTGTAGATTTTACAAAAATTTTATATGGGGGCCCCGACCCTTTCCAAAAACCACATGAGGTCTAACTTACAGTTTCATGAGAAAGTATACCAAAGTTAGATGTTCTAAAAGGAAAACTGCAGATTTCACGAAACTTTAGTATGGAAGGGCTCTGACCTCGTACCCCGACCCGTTCCAAAAACCGTCTACCGTTTAAGTTAGAGTACCATGAGATAGTACACGAAATTTGGTGGCTCTAAATTGAAAACTGTACATTTTACGAAAAATTTGTATGGGGGCTCTGACCGCCGGGCGCCAACACCTTCCAACAACCGTCTACAGTCTAAGTTAGACTACCATGAGACAATATACCAAATTTGGTAGTTCTACATTGAAAACTGTAGATTGTACAACAGTTTTGTATGGGGGCTCTGACCCCCGGGCCCCGGCCCGTTCCGAAAGCGGTCTACCATCTAAGTTAGAGTACCATGAGATGGTATACCAAATTTAGTGGTTCTAAATTGAAAACTGTAGATTTTGCTAATTTTTTATGAGGGGGTGCTCTGAACCCCCGGGCTCCAACTACTTCCAAAAACCGTCTAGCGTCTGAGTTAGAGTTTCATGATATCAAATTTGGTGGTTCTGAATTGAAAACTGTAGATTTTACGAAAATTTTATATGTGGGGCTCTGACCCCCGGGCATTCACCCGTTCCAAAAACGGTCTACCGTCTAAGTTAGAGTACCATGAGATAGTATACCAAATTTTGTGGTTCTAAATTAAAAACTGTAGATTTTGCGAATTTTTGTTATGAGGGGGGCCCTTACCCCCGGGCTCTAACCCTTCCAAAAATCATCTAGCGTCTAAGTTAGAGTACCATGAGACAGTATACCAGATTTGGTGGTTCTGAATTGAAAACAGTAGATTTTACGAAATTTTTTTATGACGGGGGTCTGATCCCCCGGGCTCCAACCTTTTCCAAAAACCGTCTAGCGTCTCAGTTAGAGTTTCATGATACCAAATTTGACGGTTTTGAATAGAAAACTGTAGATTTTACGAAAAATTTTTATTTGGGGTGGCTCTGACACCCCGGGCGTTGACCCGTTCCAAAAATCGTCTACCGTCTAAGTTAGAGTACCATGATACAGTATACCATATTTGGTGGTTCTCAATTGAAAATTAGATTTTACGACAATTTTGTGGGGGGCTAACCCCCTAGCTCCAGCCGCTTCCAAAAACCGTCTACAGTCTAAGTTAGAGTACCGTGAGATAGTATACCAGATTTGGTGGTTCTAAAATGAAAACTGTAGATTTTAAGGCAATTTTTTATGTGGGGCGCTTTGACAAACCCGGCCCCGACCCGTTCCCAAAAACCGTCTACTGTCTAATATTTTTAGTGCCAAAGAAAAAGCGTACTATTCCTATCCTGTCTGAGTGTTCAAACCTTATAAATTTGATCAGGGCGAAAAATGTTCGAAATCGTACGTTTTCCTGCATTCGTTTTGTACGTAACCAAAATCTGTAAACGCGACGAATTGGCCCGCGACGAACTGACGTGGTCGACGAATTTGCCCACAACGAATTGACGCTTGACGAATCGTCGTGGGCGATGAATTGACGCGCAACGAATTGTCATTGTCGACGAATTGACGTATAACCAATACCATCTCTTTAAATTTCAAGTTTTTTAATTATTGTGACTGCCTCCTACTTTTGACGTCAACAGGGCGTATCCAATGAAAGAAGACACGTGTCATGAGCTGGCTTGGAGGGTATATAAGGAGTGCTGTAAGCAATCTCAAAACATATCACTCATTGCTGTCATGTATAAAAAGAGATGATTATCGGCTTTCGCTCCATGAGTGGTAGTATTTCTGAAACAGAGCAGTTCGTGAACTGTTTCTGTGCTGCTGTGGTTCAAGTGTATCGTGATTGGAGAAATGGCACCATTGAGAATAAGCAACGTGTAAACTGGTGAGCACGACGTGCCATTGATGTGAGAGGTGAACGTTGGCTTCGAAGGTGCGTTAAGACCGATCGACATGCTACGGTGAAGCAACTCACTGGCCGAATGAACCAGGGGGATACACGAAGGTGTCCAAAACGACAGTTCAAGAAACCCTGCTGCGCATGGGGCTCCGATGCAGACGGATTGTTAGCGCACCTATGCTAACGTAAGTGCATCGGCAGAAAAGGCTTACATTTGAACGGTAGTATAGGAATTGGATCTCTGCTGATTGGCAAAGGATTGCTTCCTCCGATGAGTTACGTTTTCTGCTTCATCGAACGGACGGACGTTGGTGTATAAGGCGAGAAACATAGAAGAACAAACACTCTTCAACCATTGCTGAAAGAACAGAAACTGGTGAGGGCAGCGTTATGTTGTGGAAAATGTTTTCGAGGCATTCTCCGGGTATACTCATAAGTGTGGAAGACAGTATGGACCGAATTCGTTATGAATCCATCTTTGCAGACTACGTCCACCCATACATGCTGATTGTCTTTTCTGGGGTCGATGTGATCTTCCAGCACGACAATGAGACGTATCACACAGCTAGAAATGTCCGAGAGGGGTTGGAAGAGTGTAATGAAGAATTCGAAGTACTTCCCTGGTCCCCCAATGCCCCAGACTTATACCCGATTGAGCATCTGTGGGACCACCGCGATCGTGTTGTTCGCTCTATGGATCTTCCACTACGCACCCTGCAGCAGCTGTCAGATGCACTGCAGTCAGCATGGCTTCACATACCCGTGAACATCTTTCAGCACCTTAATGAGTCACTCCCAGCCTGTCTAGCTGCTGTCCGCGCTACACACGGCGGTTACTCTGGATATTAGCTGATGGTCACAATAATGTGACTCGACCATGTATATCACTGCTTCTAAATATCGATATATTTCATATCGGGCATTTAGAAGCAGTGATATCGGGATAACAAAAAAAGCATTTATGGTTTTAGCTAGGAGCTGTGTATTATTTTGTTCAGGAAATATTCATAAAATGCTTTCCCTCTTGACTGACATCTGATCAAAAATAAAATTTTTCAATCGTGTTTTTAGGACTATAGATACGTCTGCAAATATGGCAAAAACAAAATTTTGAAAATTATGCGCTTTCACTTCCTAGTAGCGAAAGTGTCGCCGTGAGAACTTTTAAATTATACGAAAAATGTTTTTTACATTGAAAGATATCTGACGCGAACCAAACTTTTCGAATTGAACTTTTAGAAACAATTACACTGACGGAAAAAAAATTCCAACACCACGAAAAAATAGTTGTAGAGAAATAAAATGGCGGCAATACATTTGTATAGGTAACATATTTAATCGATTAAGGTTTCAAGATCACAGCTTATTCTAAGCGCGAGAAGAGCCATTTTAAATGTGAAATGCTGGTACATTAATAACCGGTGTAACCGCCAGAATGTTGATTGCAAGCACGCAAACGTTCATGCATTGTGTCGTGCAGGTGCTGGATGTCAGTTTGTGGGATGGAGTTCCGTGCCTGTTGCACTTGGTCGGTCAATACAGGGACGGTTATTGCTGGTTGGGGGTGACGCTGGAGTTGTCGTCCAATGACGTCCCATACGTGCTCGATTGGTGAAAAATCTGGTGATCTAGCAGGCCACGGCAACATGACACTCTGTAGAGCATGTTGGGTTACAACAGCGGTGTGCGGGCGAGCGTTATCCTGTTGGAAAACACCCCCTGGAATGATGTTCATGAATGGCAGCACAACAGGTTGAATCACCAGACCGACGTACAACTGTGCCATCAGGGTGCGTGGGATAACCCCGAGAGTGCTCCAGCTGTCATAGTAAATTGCTCCACAGACCATACCTCCAGGTGTAGGTCCAGTGTGTCTCGGCCGCAGACAGGTTGGTTGCAGGCGCTCACCTGGCCTCCTTCTAACCAACACACGGCCATCACTGGCACTCAGGCAGAACCGGCTTTCATCAGAAAACACAACAGATCTCCACTCCGTTCTCCAATGAGCTCTAGCTCGACACCACTGACGTCGCAAACGGCAGTGGTTTGGAGTAAATGGAATGCACGCTACAGGACGTCTGGCTCGGAGCTGTCCTTCAAGTAACCGATTTGTAACAGTTCGTTGTGTCACTGTGGTGGCAATTGCAACTCGAATCGCTGCAGCAGACGCGGTACGATGCGCCACGGCCATACGCCGTACATGGCGGTCTTCACTCTCAGTAGTGCCACGTGGCCGGCCGGAACCCGGTCTTCTTGAGGCAGTACCTTCCCTTGACCACCGCTGCTAACAATCATGCACAGTGGCTACATTCCTGCCAAGTCGTTCTGCAATATTGCGGAAAGAAAATCCACCTTATCTTAGCCCTATTACACGACCTCGTTCAAACTCCGTGAGCTGTTGATAATGGCTTCTTCGTCTTCTCAAAGGCATCGTTGACTAATATCTACACCCTACGTCGAATCTCAACGATAACTAACGCTCACGAACGTTACAGTGCGTGTTTACAGCAAACCTGCTTTGCATGTTCCGAGGGGCGCTAGTAGCGCCACACGTATGCGCCGAGCGCGAAATTTGCATAGACATCATCTTACAGATGTACTCTCACCGCCTACCAACTGTCGTTTATCTAACACAAACCCTTCTTGGTGTTGGGATTTTTTTCCCGTCAGCGTATATTGAGGAAAATGCAATGTACATTTACGCCCCCAAAAAAACTGTTCGTTGTTTTATTAAGTAGAAACTGCATTCAAAATGGTCTTTGTGGAGAATGTTTTTCCAATGAAAAAGTAAGCAGTGATACGAAATAAAATATATTTTGAATGCTGTACTTGTGTGTGTGTCTTCCAGCTGCAAGTTTGTGCGTCGGAAAGGGACGGACGTGTATGAACTTTAATCTAATGGTTCGTTCAAGCTTCCTATTGAAAAAAGAATTTTTCAAATTGGACAAATATATTAAACATGTTTTAATTAAAGACGGATGGATATAATTATTTATGAGCACTCATTTTTTCCCAAAAGAAATGCTGAGAAAAAATAAGCTTTGGGCGACTAAATCAGCTTGAGAGGTTTTGTCCTCATAAACACTCTGGGGCAGCAGAATTGTGGGTTTGCTTCCAAAAAAGTTTTCCTTTAAAGAGACGAATTTTTTTGGATTAATCATAAAATGTTTCTAGGGTTACAGATATGTATATCTTTGCTCTACCTACGCTGTGCCCAAACTTTCTAAAGCCCTAATGCTCTTGCATTTGCCGTGTTCAGTTCTGTGGGCTTCAACATGATTACCCCACTTAAGCACGTAAAGTCGATTTTACTTTGTTCGAACCCAGACCGATTTTGACGTGCCTGCCTCGCAGGACGCACGATATAAAGGCGGATCAAGACGAACATCGGCATAGCTCAGTCGGTTGAGCGACTTGTTCCGGAATAAGTGGACTCGGGTTCGATTCCCGGAGTGGACCAAAAAGTGACGAAGAAATTTACTTCGTTATAACGGCCACCGAACTTCCCGGATGACCCGACCGTTAAAGATCTCGCAATGGTGTGATTTTCTTTCCACACCGCGAGATAGGAAAATTAAGAGAATGCCTTCTTCAGCGCTTCGAAAAATAAATGTGTGTGAGGTGGCATTGACTGGAAGTTCTCAAATGAACGTTCTACAGCGGATGGCTGCCTGCAACGATTCATGGTCATGGCTGACCCGTGGGCCATGCCCCCGGCCCACTTTCTGGGGGGGCGATGTGACGTGCCTGCCCCGCAGGACGCACACGACATAAAGGCAGATAGCAGCGATGACGAACGTCTGCGTAGCTCAGTTGGTAGAGCGACTTGTTCCGGAATAAGTGGACCAAAAAATGGCGGAGAAATTTACTTCGTTATATGATACTGAAGGTAATATATACACAAACACATCACGCACGCCTCAGCCCAGAGTTGATCTCTGGCGATTGAGCTTGGAAGCTCAATCGCCCAGAGTTGATCCCGAGATGCGCACCACTTGGACAATGTTGAGATAGAAACATGTTTCTTCTTAAGTTCAGTCTCATTGGCATTAGCATTGCATGTTGGGAAGAAATATAGTGTTCTTTACATTTACTGAAAAAGCGCTAAAATGATAGCCAATGGCTTCACGATTGCTAGAAGTCCCACCTCCTCAGAGGTGTCTGATCTCCATCCCATAATGAAGAACTTTAAATCATCCATTCACACAAATCGAGCTATGTTACATACTATGGATCGCTAAGCTGGGTCTACTGACAGAACAAATGACACATTGTAATGAACTTAGGGAGAAAATGACCTACCACGAGATTTTCTCTGATAAAAATGTGTTGGATTTTAGTGCTTTAATTGAAATCAAATATTTATTTTTCACTTAACTTGGAAATATTGAGTGTAATTTTGCTTCAGCTATGCCAAACCGTTGGGTTTCATCGCATTCAATGATTTGACGCAGTGCATTTAGCATTTCAGGTTTTCCTTTAGAGTACTCTTTTAGTCTTGGTTATCGGTTTGTGCACCACATCCATAGTAATCAAAGCATTGCTTTCTTCCGTATGTCATACTTGTGCAAAACCGGATCTTGTTCAGGTGGTGGTCAGATTAAAATATTGGGATCCGTTTAATGTGAAAAAGAAATGCGATTTTCAGAGGAGATTCGATTAGGTATGCCACTAAATAAATGAATGAAACAACAATCCTAAATTTCCTCCAAAACAAGGTAGCTTTACGTGCTGTTCGAAGTATTTATGAGTAAATTTTATCACTTTCAGTTCTATTTATAGTTTTTTACCTGAATGTAAGCACATAGTTAATATTTTTAAGATGTGATAGCGTAATAGCTTTTTAAGAATTTGGAAGAACGTTAGTTTAAAAAAAGTTGCGCAAGTTTCAATCTAAAAGCCCATCACTTCCAAAAAGAAAATCATGAAGCTAATGACAGAGCACACTTTATATACGCTTTAAGTGTCAGCTAAGAGCTACTTTAGTCGCACGGCTTTTGGATAATACCTGAATGCCTTTTAATTAACAATCATGGCCATAGAAAATCCAAAAATCCTAGTCTAAATAGATCCTGATATTCGAAATGTATTTTTCAAAAAAAAAAAAAAAAAAATGAAAATCTGAATTACTCAGAATTCATTTACTAACTTCAGGTTTGTTAACTATCTGCATCGTTTGAGAAGCAGAAAGAGACGTACCTCAAAAGTTGGTTATACATTAAAAGGGACTCAAACTACACACATGCGTACAACTGTTGTTGCTTGTACAGTTCAGTAGACGCACTTGACTTTAATGGGGAAACAACAGAACACAAAGATGCCGCATCGCTGGCATTCACCTGGCTTATATATATATTACTGGCTTTCCGAAAAGAATAAAGAAAAACTACTTAGATGTAGCGCAAGAGCCTATACTGATTATACCATGTGCTATCTGCACAGCAGTGCTTTCAGTGGCTGTACCATAAAACAGTCACGTGGTGTATGCCCTTATCCTTCAGATTAGGGACATTGTATAATGCAAAATTATACCAAAGGACTTTTTAGGTATCTGTGTATGAAAAATTCAGAAAGGAATCCAGACATCTCCTTTTTAGAATCCCAAGAATGACGATGGTCTCTACATCTACTGAATGCAACTGGTTCTTACCGGAACAGGTTGTAAGTTTCTTAGTTTTTTGATTCTTTGTTTTGGGTATTAACGACCATGGAGAGCATTTAAGACAATAAGGTGAGTCCTTAATTTGGATCCGCTGGTTCCAGGAAGGAACAGTGCCAACGCTGTGGGAGAAACTCAACCCCATGCTCCCTACGGGACTCGAACCCAGTCCGACCTCTGATGATTAGCCAGAGGCTTCGGCCACCGGGACTTCACTCAAGGTTGAATGCCTTCAAAGAATAATATTCTCATCAACAAGAAGACAACGAACATGAACGATATGGCGGGGGAAGAAAATGTTTGAATCACACATGATAGCTTACTCATGCTGAAATGCGCCAAATTGTTTGCGTTGCTACTCTCATTCAGGCGGAAATAAGCGCCGTCCGTCCGCATCAGAGGATATTACGCCGTCAGGGATTTTCCATGTCCAGGCACACTAAGAATGTTACAATTTTCTAACTCCATGTCTCCAGATAGCAGCTATTGCGTAATTTCATGAAGATCATTCTGCATAAGATTTTTCACACTTTGGGACACGACACTGAGTGTTCAGCGAGAGAATTGCACTGATGCCGCATTTAGAGCAGTCCGCTGCTTGAAAATATTTTCAAACATCGATAATTGCATGTCTGTCTTATTTTGTCCAGGCTGAAGGTAAGGATCATGTTTCTTTGAAATTTATCATCCGTCAGACATCATCAAAAGTTACTTCAAATGCTAAAAACGGGCTAAGAGCACCACTAATTCAGCATATTTTATGTGAGAGGGTATGTGTGACTGTGGGAGAAACTCATGGAGTAAGAAGTGGGATTAAAAATGAACTTTCTGAAGACAAAAGTGATGTACAATGCTTTTACAAGAAATGAAGATTTATCGATTGATGGAGAAAAGCTGGAGATAACAGACACGTACGTTTATCTTGGACAGCAGATATCAAGTGAGGGTCACATTGATGAAGAAATTAATCGGCGTACAAAACTTGCCTGGAGAGCTTTTGGAAGAAACAGCATAATTTTCAAGAGCAATATGCCATTATGTCTTAAAAGAAAAGTGTTTGATCAATGCATCCTTCCAGTGCTTACGTATGGTGCAGAGACGTGGACCTTAGCTAAAAGAGAAATACAAAGGCTGCAGACAACTCAAAGAAGCTTAGAGAGGTGCATACTTGGTGTAACCAGGAGAGATAAGAAGAGGAACACGTGGATCCGAAAAGTGACAAGAGTGGAAGACATCATGATCAGAGTTAAATCCCTGAAATGGCAATGGGCTGGACATACTGCCAGAAGGACAGACCATCGATGGACAGCCGAAATTTTAGATTGGATTCCAAGGGACAGGAAAAGACCCAGAAGAAGACCACATGGAAGATGGGTGGATGAAATTCGAAAGTATGCGGGAGTGACATGGAGGAGACTGGCACAAGACAGACCGTTGTGGAGGAAACTTGGGGAGACCTTCGTCCAGCAGTGGATTGATAATGGTTGACAATGATGATGATGATGATGTGTGACTTATAAGAGACTTGTCGAAGGAACCTAAGGTCAAACCTGAAATAAAAAGTACGCAGAGTGTGGTATGAATCTTGGAAATAAATTTTGTATGGCTTCCTTTAAGGCAAAGATGAGTTTTCTTATGAATAGCATACTTTCTGCTCACGAGGTCCCATAGTTAATTCACCTAGAAACTGAAAATAGATGAAATAGAAACAGTTAATAGCTATTACAAAAAAATTCAGCTTTTAAGCATTTTTTTTATATTTCAACTGGATACAAATGCGTACTATGCTCAGATTATATGGAATCCATTTTACTCAACCAGGGATATCCCTATAGTGTGAATTTCTGTCTAGTATCCTATATACTTCATTTTTTACAGTAATATATTTGGTATGCGACTTCTGAAATTTAAACTTTTTTTTGCACTGAATCACCGGAGTGTGCTTAGCTGATACTTTGCTTTGTTTCATTTATTGATGACTAATGCTGTGTAGAATAGGTACATTGCCTCGTACATAAATGTATTTAGGCGTTATTTCTAATATAAATTCAAGGGAAATTGTTGTAATACGTATTACTTTAAGTTGCATGAATATACTGTAGCTCAAGCAGATCATTTTGTCCAGACATTTAAGGAAAACGTATACATCTCTGAAGTTAACCAGAAGATCATTGTAAACGTCACTCTTTAAAATGGCGTATGTCCCTATCTATTTCAATGCTATAAAACCATTTTTTCTGCTTCAAAAATTTCAATTTTCTTACTTCGTGTGAGCTCCAAAGCATGCAAGACCATTAAAAGACTCCTAAAGTGCTACCATTCACTAATCACCTAAGCGCCCAGGAGGTTTGTTACCAAATATTATAGATTCTGTTAAACATTGATGTCACTCAATTTTCAGCATTGCACTGTGTTTTTTGCTTTCGGATGAAATTTTTAAAATGTTTTTTTATAAAGGATTTAAATATTTTTTTATAATTTCAATATGCTGTTGTTTCTAAAAAATTCAGACTCAACGAAAGATTCATTTTCCTACTTTTACCTGTATACGCGCAGGCCTAGTTCAATTTTATTTTCTACATAGTAGTTGGATTTGTTGAAGAAGTGTTAGAAAATCCAAATAAATCTGAAGATGCTCTTCAGCTCTCTCCGGTCAAGGAGGTCAGGTTCTCTCAGGAAACGTTTTTCTTGTGGTGTCAAATTATCCTTTCCTTTTCTCTGAAAGCCCGCAAAGACAGAGTGAAGTGCATTTGCGGTTCTAATAACACAGGTCTGTAACCAAAAAAACTGCACAGGATTTTTATACTGTTTCTTAGAGATTTTTACTCACTCAAACCAGGAAAAATACTTAAAAAATTCCATCACGTCAGGTTTTCTTGCAAAACTCGTGTTTGTAGTTTCATTTAGAGTGAAACTCCCGTTTAACTCGAAATCTGGTATCCTATTCTTGATTCTAAAAACCCTATGCAAAAGTGATTTCTTACTTTCAATTCATTAGAGTGAGACTCAAGAATAAATACAAAGAGAAAATGAGCGGAAAGAGGGGGGCAGTGGAAGGGTGGCAGGGCAAGGGTAGTTTTGGTTGCGAGAGGAAGCTCAGGTTGATCATGTCCCAAACGGTTTAATTTGTTTATAGAGAAAAGTGAGGAATCTTACTGGCTGGGTTGAGCATGTTTATACACGTTCTCTAGGGTATTAGGAATGAGTTAAAACAAGCGTATTGTCAGATTTGATCATGTTTCAAAATGCTAAATAAGTTCAGGATCTAGGTTGCTTTGATTAGGTTGCATAGCTTATATAGATGATTACTGGATATTCGAGGCTAAAAGTGCCTGGAGAATCCCTCGAAAGCATTAATTTTTATCTTTAAGAACGGTAAAAAAAAGAAACTTTTTGCTGTTTTCTTTTATCTATGTGCAGCGCCATTTTGGAATTTTTTTTATCGAGCCAGAGGAAGAAGCAGGTGTTGTCGATTAACCTGCCCATCTACAGAGAGAGACGATTGGCAGACGCGCAGGTGTCAACACAACCTCGTTCGCTCTCGTGTTCACCTATGTTTTACGTGTTATTTCACTGGTCTGTAACGTATACTCTCGATTCACTTTCCTTTTGAATTTACTATCTCTGGTTATTTTATTTTTCTATGTAAATTATCTTCTTACTGAACGAGATGTTATTTCACCCGCTGAATGAGATCTGGCAATGAGTGTAAGTCATGACGTGTTGGTAGCCAGTATAAATAGGCGCGTTCAACGATGCCTGAGGAGAGCGTTTGTTGTTGTACGGAGAGAGCGTTTGTTGTTGTACGGAGAGAGCGTTTGTTGTTCTATAGGAAGAGCGTTTGTTTATGTGGAGAGCTGTTGTTTATGAGTATAGAGCTTTGTTCATGTGCAAGAAGCTACGTGTTATTTGAGTAGCTGTGTGTGAAGATACCAGTAGAAGTTCATAATAAAAGGTTTTACGTAAGTACGTCTTTCTCAGTTCATAGTACTGTCAGACCTCTGTCTGGCTGTTAGGTTTATTTCATTTAGTGTTATTAGTAACAACCAGCATAAGACTTTATTCATCTTAATTACTACTGCAACATTACTACCAGTTATAAGTCTGTTCATTACTATTACTACACTACTAGCAGGAGACTTTATTCATGATCTTAATTAACTAGTAACAACAACCATTTGAATTCACTATTAGAAGCTTAGTACAAGCATTGAATTCATTATAATATTAGTGAAAGCTATATTGACGATAATTAGCTTGGTAGCAAAAGCGTTATTAATTATAGGTCTTTTTGAAAGGAGCGAGGCTGGTTTCCATCTGATTCACCACAGGAAAAGCGTTTGTTTCTAGATGTACGGAGAGTCAGTGTGTGTACTCAATGCGGTGTATACAAACAGCGAGGAGCCACACTCAGTTTACATTTGGCATTCAAACGTGACTGTGCTCGTGTTTTTAGTTATATAGTATGGCTCCAAGTGGTTGTGTTATTTCTCCTGACAACTTTTGTTTTATTTGTGGTGAATACACTGTTAAAAGTCAACAAAGGAACATAAGTGATTTCGTGAAGAAAGTGTATTTTGCTTACTTCAGGTTGAAACTTGGGGATAAAGACCAAACCTGGGCTCCTCATAAGGTGTGCTGAAGGTGCGAGGAAGATCTCCGTTTGTGGTTTAAGGTAAAAAACACTCATTTCGTTTTGGCATTCCTATGATGTGGCGTGAATAGCAAAATCACACTACCGACTGCTATTTCTGTTCGGTAGGTATGAAAGGTTCCAATACAAAAAATAAAAATAAAATATCTTACCCAAACCTAAATTCAGCTATTCGTCCAGTGCCTCATAGCTCTGCAATACCAGTTCCACAACCACCTTCCAGTTTGTATGATATCCTGAGTGATTCTGAGGACAGAAACACATTACCTCCTCAGGATGAATCTAGTTAAGATTTTTCTGTTGATGAGGCACCCCAACTTTTTTATCAGACCGAGCTCAATGACCTGGTTAGAAATTTTGGCCTTTCAAAGATGCTGCCGAATTGCTGGGGTCAAGATTAAAAAATAAAAACTTGCTGTCATCCGGAACCTCATTTTCGTGGTACAGGCACCGAGAGAGAGAATTCACTACATTTTTCTACAAAGAGGGAAATCTCGTTTTTTGTAGTGATGTTCAAGGTCTAATGAAGTGTTTTGAAATAGAATATGATTAATCTGAGTGCCGCTTATTCATTGATTCCTCAAAAACAAGCCTCAAAGCAGTCTTGCTGCATAATGGGAATAAATTTGCATCACTTCCTGTAGGACACTCGGCGCATTTGGAAGAAAACTATAACGACGTGGCAATGATTCTTAAGGAAATAAAATATCAAGAACATCGCTGGATGCTTTGTGGAGACTTCGAAATACTAACCGTGTTGTTGGGACAGCAGGCAGGTTATACGAAATATCCCTGCTTCCTTTGCTTGTGGGACAGTCGAGCCAGAGATCTCCATTGGACAAAAACTGACTGGCCACTTCGAGACGCCTTAATCCCCGGCGAAAATAACGTCATTAATACAACCTTGGTTCCTCCTGAAAAGGTTTTATTACCACCTCTTCATATTAAATTGGGGCTTATGAAGCAGTTTGTGAAATCACTGCCAAAAGATGGGAAATGTTTCAGATATCTGTGTTCCAAGTTCCCAAACTGTCTGAAACCAAGTTGAAAGAGGGAGTTTTTACTGGCCCCGACACACGAAAACTGTTATCCGATCCCCTCTTTTCAGAAACAATGGGAGAAAAAGAAAAAGAAGCGTGGGACTTTTTCAAAGACGTAGTGCATAAGTTTTTGGGTAATACTACAGACCCTCACTACAAAACCATTGTACAACGCATGTTGGCTGCGTATAAAGCTCAAGGATGCAAGATGAGCTTAATAGTTCATTTCTTACACTCCCATGTCGACTATTTTCCCGAAAACTTGGGAGCCTTCAGTGAAGAGTAGGGTGAAAGATTTCACCAGGATGTGGGAGCCCTCAGTGAAGAGCAGGGTGGAATATTTCACCAGGATGTCCGTGATATCGAGAGACGCTACCAAGGACGATGGGACGTCATTATGCTAGCTGACTACTGTTGGATGCTCAAGCGGGAAACAGAAAGTGGAAAGCGGAAGCGTGTTCGGAGAAGTGTCAAAGAGAAGAAGAAAAGGTTTCATAGGCAAAAAGAATGAACACGGAATGTTAAGTACATTTCATGAAGAAATTGTTTGTTAATTATAAGAAATATTTTTAGTTCATTAATGAAATGGTGGTTTTCTCATTATTGTTATGCTTTTTTATGCAAACACCTTGTATTTTGCAAAAAAACCTGTACGTGATGGAGGGAAATGGAGGTCATTTTTGGATTCAGCACATTCGAAAACATAATATTTACCAAAAACATCCCATGCAGCTGGAAAAAAATATTTTTTTGCAGACCTATGCAATTATCAATAATGGATTCTCATGCTTCATCATCTTAACTTTAGTTCGAACAGGATCTCAGCATTAGTTAGAAAAGTCTGGCGAGTAGCATTACCTCAGAAGTGAAAGTTACTATGCAGGAGTACTCGTGAATTCAACGTGGAATCTAACAGTTGGTAAAACCATTATTATGCTAAGATAATTGTCAACAAAATGAAATGCAGTTAGTTTTGTAGGTATGCCATGTATGAATTGTGACGTACTACAAAGGTGAAAACATGTGTCAAAACGACAAATCTGCAGCGAGAAGTTCTGTCCGTATAGCTCAGTTGGGAGAGCGACTTACTCCGGAGTGAGGGGGCACGGACAAACTTGTGCTTTCATAGAACTTAAAATTTGGCTACGATTCCTTAAAGTGGAAAAAATATTCCGATATACACCTATGAGCCATTACATTATGACCACCCCCAGCCTAGAGAAATGAGCCCGCCTGGAGACCAAGTAGCGCAGGTTAAGTTCACAGAGCAGTATAAATTCACCCGACGACCGGCTTTCGGTGACAGAATGGGAAACCTGTCGATTTATCGGAGTTTGATAAAACACAAATTGTGATGGCGCGGCGCCTTGGAATAACCATCACGGAAACGGGGCTGGTTGTGGGTTCTTTATGTACCGCTGTAGTGAGTACGTATCAAAAGTGGTGCGTAGATGGATAACGACGAACCATTGTCCAGCCTTGTGTCGTCCCCAGCTCATTGATTCTAGAGGGGACGGAGACTGTCGCGCATTGTTCACAGCGGCCGCAGGGCCACAGTGCGACAAATAACCTGCAGGTACAACAGTGGTGATCACGGCAATGTGTCACATCATACAGTTCATCGTACCCTTCGGCGCATGGGCCTGCGTAGCCGAAGACCCAGTCAGGTCCCCATGCTTACTGCACGTCATCCCCAACAACGCATGAAATGGGCCCAAGATCATCGAGATTGGATAGTGGATGATTATGAGAAAGTGACCTGGTCTGACGAATCAAGATTCTTGGTGCATCGCGTAGACGGGTGAGCGCGGACACGCCGATTACCAACGGAGGCTATGGCACCTGGACGCACTGTTGGGTGGAAACAGGCCGGCGGCGGTGATATGCTGTGGGCGATGTTTCCTTGAGATAATATAGACCCTATTATCCCAAGAGCACAATCTTTGACAGCTATCAGGTATCTGAACAGCGTTGCGGACCAATTTCACCCATGCATGGCAACTGTGTTCCCTGTTGGGGATGGTCACTACCAACAGGATATTGCGCCATGCCACACTACCAGAATCGTCAAGGAGTGGTTCGAGGAACATACTGGTAACTTTCTCTTAATGTCCTGGTCTCCAAATTCACTTGACATGAACCCAATCAAACATTTCTGGTTCGACTTCGAAATGTTGGCTCGTGCTAAATCACCTCATTCCCGAAATGTACGGGAACTGAAAGACCTGCTGGTAACAGATGCCCCTGGATACCTATCGAAACCTCATCGAATCGATACCTCACCGAGTGGCCGCTGGCTTTTGGGCTAAAGGGGTTCCTAAGCTCATTAGGCAGATGGTCATAATGTAACGACTCATCGGGGTATATTAGACTCATATTTAGAAAATTAATAATTTTAGTATGGGGGCTTAAACGTAAAGAAAATATTCATCCATGATGCATTTCAAAATAATTATTTCGCGAATCATATTTAAAGTAAAGGAATTTACCTATGTAAGAATGGAAAATAATACTTCTTTGCTTTCTTCCTACTGAAAGAGTTCAGATCGTATTCGTTTCTTTTTATCTGTTTAACATACATATTTATTAATGTAGATATCTACATCGTACTGATTTGGAATGATTTCCATTTGGCACCTGTAAACGAATTCTGTGTAAGCTGGAAAAGTACCGAAGGCGGTGATCTTTTAGGCCTGCCTAGTCTATGGAGACAGATTTCCGGAGAGTTGTCTTTTACTTTTTTTGTTTTACTTGGTGCAGATAACAGTCTTTTTACTTCCGCATCTGGATTTGACAACTATCACGAGCAAATATGAGATGTACAAGCTGTCAGCCACACCTAATTTAGAATCACTAGTTAAGACAAACACACCACCTACGCCTCATCCGTGCTCGATCACGGGCCAAGCATGTACAGCTAGCCAGAAAATAAAGACTCTGACCACCCTACCCCCGGAATGGCGGGCAAGCACAAAAAACCGTCGAAAATATCTGACCATCAAATCTATCGTGTGATGAAATGCTTAATATTGAAGATGGCTGATTATCCGACTTGTCGTGTGATGGAGCGGTAAACTGGAATTTTACTGGAATATCGGAATTTTCTTCTCTTTCTTTCCTAGTTTCAGGTTTTGTATGTAGCACTTGCTAATTAACGCAATCATGTGTTTTGTATTAGGTGGTTCTTGAAAAATAGAGTCTCTGTCATCTCCAGAAAAAAAGGCCAGGGGCTTTTCTAGAACGCTTTATTCTCCCTGAAAAGTATTATGATTTCAGCCACACGAAGAGCTCCTGAATCGCATAAAAACGCGGTTTGTGATATAGTAAGACTGTAATGACAAACGTGTTCATACCTGTTGGTACAGTATCCTCTTTAGCTAGAAAATCCTTCACGTTTTCTATTTTCTACCACATTTAAACTGTGAAACTAATATACAACTGAGATATCAAGTGCACACGATGCCTCTTTTATGACGCCAAATAAAATTTTGGAGCTTTATTGCTATACGTGTTTTATTGTGTCATACTTCGTCTAAGAATGTATTGAAAGCGCCTGATAGATTTTAGAGTATGTCAATGAATCCAACTGAAGAAATGAGATTATGCTAATTGACATATCTTTCCATTTACGAAAATTCTTCCTGCACTGTACACACAATTTGCATTACGATCTAATACCTTAATAAATATTCATTGAAATCCATTGGACAGAGAGCTTATCATCAGCCAGAAAAACGGCAGTTAATTAAGAATCAGATAATAGAACATGATTCAAAAATATAAAGCTTGTCTTTATATTCTCAACACTGATGAATATGACGATCGAGTTGGCGTTTGATAAAGCAGAACAATTTCTTCCTGAAGGTCAGCCTCGAATTTGATTAACGACAGCAGGCTATACAGCTGTATACACAGATGCAGGAAATACAATGCTACAGCTGTTCGTCACATATATATGTGTGAAATAGTATTCTCTAAACTATCTCAATAAAATGTGAGAAAACGTCATATTTTAGAAACTCGAAAAACGAATTTCGAGTGTCATTCATACCACTGAGTGTTTTAAAGCAACGTGGTAGACTGTTAACTTGATTGAAGAATTATGAAGATATTGTTCGAGTTTCCAACATTAAGAATTTCATTTTATATTTACAACCATTTTCTAGCAACTATAGCCTAATAATCATTAAGAAGAATATTTAATAATTGTGTTTAGTATTTTAAAATGGTATTAAGTTTCCTTTGTCCACAGTTTGGTGAATAGGGTATACAAGTGCGCAGCGGGAATGAAATCATTAGGAAGCAGTAACTTATGAAAAATAAACTAACTAATATTTTCTCTCATCTTCCAAATGTTGTCACAGCAACATGAAAATGACCGTAGCTGAAGCAAATTTTGCGAAAATTTATTCTATAAAATGTTAGTGTTTACTCTAACTTTTAATTAGTCGTAATTAATTACACAGTGATTGTTTAGTCAGCAGAGAAATTCGTCTTTCGAACTGGAATGATACATCAAATAACATTAACAGATTTTTTTGGTAATTTTGACATATACACGCATCTTGGTAGTTGCGAAATTCAGTCGTAATTGTATTTCCATTATATCTGCTTTGCAAGTTCTGAGTCAACAACCATTTTCTTGAAAGGAGTCTTCGGGCATTAAAATTTCTTAAAAAAGTGCAGCATGATTAGGAAACCAACTTTCAAGTTCAAATCATGAGCAAGAGTTCCTCTAATAACGAAACAATTAAAAATCTATTCGTCTAGTCATGTGTTCGTCATTAGTTGCGCTCCGAGTTTCACTGTCTGCGTCTTGCTCGAAATAAGAATGCGAACAATAAGCACTCCTGAACTTCATGCGCTCTTGAACGCAATTCTGAAGAAAACCATCTGCTGAAAGAACAAATACTTCATAGATTACATTCTCACTGTAGCCATTGTCTTTCAGAATTAAAAGAAAGTATCACCGGTCAGCTCTGTACTTTTTAACCCTCAAGGATTCTAAAGCATGCTGAGGAATCGGTAAATAGTGAGAAGCACAAAATTAATGAGAAAGCGAGAGAAATGTGGACCATTGAAAACTGTTCTGCTCTTCATGTTGGGCTATCAAAACAAAAAAAAAGTTTGGTACCTGGGTAATTCCACATCAAATCAGCCGAAAAGGAATTAACTGCAGATCATTCCACCACAGACTCAGTATAATGTTTTAAGTTCGTGTGTTTTTTAGATTGCTTATTCACACACACACAGTATTTTTCATTTTCTTGTATAACTTCCGTCCACATTGAGTAGAGTTTAGGTCCCTGCCACCTACAGCGACATCGCCTTTTGGGCAGGACACAGAAACGGAAGGAATGAGAGCAAGTCTAGCAAATTTGACAGGACAGTTTGTAGTGAGATTAGAGCACAGTAGATAGCGCCACCATACAAGTACGATGTTGCACACAGAGGGGTTAGAGAATTTCAGGGGGGGGCATAAGAAAGGATACTCATTTAACCAGTGGGTCCAGCCTGGGGGCCGTTACCTAACGTGCTCGTCCGATATTCAGCGATTGTTAGTAAATCACACCATCTCTGAAAGATCAGCCCAGGTTCGAACCTGAGGACCTTGCATCGATAATCTGATTCGCTAACCACTAAGCCATCCGCGGCTTAGATTGATTATTGAAATAATGGTCACTTAAATACTAAATGCTTAATACTAACAGTTACATGACCACTAACAAGCTCAGGGATCGATCTAAAAAGAAATAAAACATACATAACAGTAAAAAAACTTGTTTACTCGGCTTCCTGGTTGTTGATTTACATCTTGTAAATACCAACACAGTTCCTCTTTATACAATTAAACTGCCTGCCTTGTACACTCAATTGCATTATCAGTTTCGTAGATCAAACTTATTCGGTGTACAGATCATTACGATAACATGTGATTTTATCTCAAACAACATATCGTATTACATGCACACACGTCAATACACATCTCCTAACTCTGGGCGCGACTTTTTACTTTCCTTTGACTCACTGTCAGTCGTTGCCAAAAGGTAGAATGAAATTCTAAGAAGTTAACGGGCCGTTAAGAAAGAAATCTAACGGAGAAGCAACAACACGCCGTCCCAGTGGCGGAGTGGTCTAAGCGCTGGCGCCGGAACGTTCTATCGAGTGAGCCTGTGCTCGAATCCCGAATGAGGCATGGATGGTGTGCTTTTCTTGCGACACTCGCTGTTCCCGCTCTCCGGAACCACTGCCCTCTAATTAGGAAAGGGGGATTGCTTATAGCTGTTAGAGTATCTCACGGTGGTGGTTAAACCTAAAAACAAATCAACAATTTACATATAGAAACTCGAAAAGGAGAAAATAAATTTAGAGGTATACGTGCATCTGTGATAGAACAGCACGAATTAAATTTTGAAAACTTTGGTGCATGGGGATTTTTTTATTAAATACAACAATATTTACATTATTTAAAAATAACAGAAATACAGAAATCGATGTTCTTCAACGCAGTTGGATGAGAAACCTATTGATGCAAATCACGGGTCTTTAGCGTTACTCTTTGAGTTACATGTATTGTGAGGGCCTTTTCTCCGAAATTTAGAGAAGCCATGTTGCGCAACACTTAGAAAGTCAACACTGTTATTGTATATGAACGAATATTCGAACTTGAAAATAAAAACAAAAACGTGGCTTTTTTTAAGTCTATGTACCCAGCAATACATTTTTAAATACATAGCCCGTGCGTTGCCTCTGAAGCGCAGTATGTTGAAAGCGCTGTGCCGAAGCTTCACAGAAAGAATGTAACGGTGTTTGGGCTAGGAGCCAACAAAATACCTGCTTTTCCGGCACACGAGGACCTTCTATTGATTTTGAAGGGCGTATATGTTACACTTTGTGGCATTCCTAACAATAAAAGCCTCAAATGCCGCATAACAGAATTTAGCAGCGTGTCAGAAGAAATGAAACTGCCAAATACTGCTCAACAATGGTGTTTGACTAGTCATCTACGATGGAAACATAAGTAATAAAATTACCTTAAAATATATTGAATTAGTTTACATTATCGATTAGATGTTGAATTCCCTGCAGTTTACACTTCAAGTGAGCATATTGTATTTACTTGATCTTACACTAAACATATTCTTATGCGCTGTACTAAAGATGTAGATTGCACGAGGCATATGCGGAAAGTAAGAACCGTTTGCGAATGTTTTTGCTGCAGTATTGCGGTGTTCATATCGCGCAAGCGCGCTGACTCCCCTCATTTGGGAGCAAGCCACAGATGCCATTACGAGAACACCAGATCGTGTTTGCATGCTGGACTGAACATGTTTAAGAAGATCGAGCCGCCCGCCAACTGTGAGATCCATCCCATAATTCAATCTTTGAATGCAAGAAATGTGAAACTGGCTGACATTCATCGTCAGATGTGTGAGATCTGCGGTCAGAGTGCCATGAGTGATGGAATGGTGAGGGAACAGGTTGGACAGTTTAAAGAAAGTCGTGAGAACATTCACGACGAGGAGCGGAGTGGTAGGACATCTGTGGCCAATGATGATTTTGTGCGTGAGTTAGAAACAAATGTTCGTGATGGATGAGTGTTTCACAAATTCGGCGCCTTTTTTCCATTTCCCGCAAATTTCAAAGACTGTTCTCTACAAAATTGTGACAGATCACTTTCGGGTTTCAGAAATTATGCTCACGCTGGGTACAGAAGATATTCTCCGTATAGCACAAAGGCAAGGGGCTTGGCTGTGCTTTGTACTTCTTCACGCAAAACATTGAGCAAGGTGCTAGGCTCTTGAGTCATATCGTCACATGTGACCCATGGGTGTCCCACGTGACTGCGGAATTGAGGAAGCAGTCTATGGAGTGAGGCACACCTCATCGCCGAAAAGGATGAAATTCAGGCAGACAATTTCAAGTCGCAATATCATGTACACAGCTTTTTGGTACAGCCAAGGACTTTTGTTAGTTGAATTCCTCTCTAAAGGTAGAACAATAAACTCAGTAGTCTATTGCGAGACCCTGGAGAGACTGCGTTCCGCCACCCACAACAAAAGTCGTGGCAAGCTTACTCGCTGCGTTTCCTTGCTTCATGACAACGCTCGGCCTCAATTTCTGGACAGACTGAAGCACTCGTCAGGTCGTTTGACAGGAAACAAATCGATCATTGCCTACAGCCTAGATCTAGCGCTAAGTGACTATCACTTGTTCTTGCATTTGAAGAAGTTCCTTGCTGATCGGCACTTCTTCGACGATGATGAAGTCAAAAGAACAGTCTTAAAAGTGTCTGTTTTCACAGGCGGTTTTGTTCTAAGACGAGGGGATACAAATCTGCTGTCCCGTTATGATAAGAGCCTCAATAATAGCGGAAACTACGTAGAAAAGTAGTTTAAGGTATAGCAAATCGAATAAAAATAACAATTTTTGCAAATGTGTCCCTTTTAACTTTAATAGGCAAACGCTACTTTTTTTCCGACTGTGCCTCGTATTATTGTTATCTCAATCTCGATGTTATGTCGGCAGTTCTTTCATAAACTCCGTAATTAACGGCAACAGAAGTCAAACTTGTCACCACAATGGAGTAATTTTTCGTGGAGAATGCATGGGCTTGCAATGCTTAACTATCTTTGCACTTCACTGTGAATGTATTCCTCGAAGACAGACAACATTGATATTACGTAACACTTAAAACAAGGTAAATGACCCCGAATTGTAATGAGCACGCATTTTGAATCCTTTCCGAAGCGAATAAAATTTATCATAATTATTCAAAGTTAATGGAACCGGTTAGAAAATAAATCAACCGGATTTCTACAATTGATAAAACATCCAGAAATAGAAACAGCTACATACTTCCACCGACGGCTAAAAAGTATGTTACGAAAGTTAACAGATGTCCCAGAAAACGTTTCTCATAGCAGAAGGAAGATATTCGAGACAAAGAGATTTTCAAATCGAACAGTTCAAACAAGATTGAAACATGATATAACTCTATGCTTTCTAGCAGAAGAATTTTGGGTAGTGGAAAAGTTGAAAATAGGTGAAAAGTATTCTTCATGGCAAAAGCTATATGCTAAGGAAAAGGAACTCCTCAAATACGATTTAAAGAGGATAAAGCTCTCCACCTACATTATAGCGAATGGAATACAAAAAAAATAAATATCAATAAGGTGTTTAGAAGCGGAGATACAGCGGGAAATAGAAATACAAAAACACCACCTAGTGACAGAACTGTGAACTACAAAACACCTCAAGTACAAACCTCAAGTGTGACACTAGGTAAATGGCATCCGGTATTGAAAAATTTATTTAAATTGCACGTTCAAAATTAGAGTTATTGATAAAACAGATTAAACATTTGCGCCTCCAGCGGTGAAACTGTACATTTCTTTGGAAAGAAAATGCACACAAATAGTCTTCATAGTTAGTAGTATCTGACCAAGAATGATGTTTTTTTCAAATGAGTTTTTCGTCCAGCAGATATTGCTGTAAACAGAAGTGTGAACTTAAGCCCTCTAGTGGCACACTTGTGCGTTAAGAAAATTTCAAATTATATGAGAAACATTTCGCACAGAAACCGCTGCCCAGCAAAGAAAGAAATTTTCAAATCGGACTCTTAGAAGCAGAGATATAAGCAAAAACTAAATATAGATCTACGCCTCTGCCGGAAAAGCTATGCATTATTTTAAGAATAAATTTTTCTGAAAGGCTTTCTGTGGTGAGTGGTATCTCCCCTCGAAATAATGAAATAGATCTTATGTTTCGACGGGGAACTTCCGTTCTAGTAGGTGATAAATCCGTTAAATTAAATCCAAAAAAACTGCGAGAGCTCTTAAATATCGTTCTAGTAAAATTATCTAAACATTTGTGCAATATATGCATTTAAACTGTATTTATAAACCATTGAGGCTAATTTAATATACGAGTACGTTTCTACGTTTAGGATAGTATAAATGTCTTTAGGTTCATCAGAAAAATAGGGAGTTCATTTGTTATATAGGCAAACTCTAAAAAACGTTATTGACATTGTTCCCATTCAGTTACGATTTTCACGCAGAATAACATTGTGACAATTGCATTTGCCCAAGCGTCTATTTTAAGACAAATTGAGCTCGTATTTTACTGTCATTTTTTCGCTCCCGGTGACTTTTCAAATAAAGGACTATTTAGAATATCCTGCATGCAAAAGCTTAGAAAATTTCAGATTAAATTCTCAAACAGCCTAAGCGGTTTAGCAAACTTATAAGTCCAAACCCAGAACACGTTTTTTTCTTATTATTACTTTTTAAGTGACAGTCGATGAATTTTCAGATTTTCTTTATGGTGATCAGCTCGAAAACTAATAATAGATAAATAAATGAATGCAATTTTAAGAGTAAAGCTAGCTATCACTATCAATTGCTCCTGGTAATTCATTCCCCACTTTCAAGAAAAACATTTTCCACGAAAGTATAGATCAGTAAAAATCTATTCCCATTATATTGCATAAAATGCTACCCTTTCAACTTAACATATGTTTTGAATGCGGAAAGAACATGAAAATATGGATTTTTAAAGGCTTTTATCAATACAAAGCAATATTTCTTTCCGAACATTTTAAAACTGTTTGCATTAAACGAATTTCTTTTTTCATATGTCTTTGGACATTTTTCATCTGCCAAGTAAATATAAAGAGAAGATGTGAGGAAACTTTAAGTAGTTTCATTATTCTTAATTTGAGCATAAGTAACGGCCTCCGGACAGACCTTTTAAGGAAATCGTGAGTTCCATGTGTCTGTTTCCCGCAAACCAGAAGTATTGCTGTTCGTGTTGGCAAAACGGAAAACGTGACGTAATATGCCGTGCATGATTCTGGCATAGGTATAAGCGACAAATGCAGTCACGCTCCCTTTGCGTGCTACGAAAACTGTTCGAAATGCCACACTTTGTCTCAAAAGGAAGAAAAAATATCACTGTTTCATGAAAGGCCAACAATTGTCCTTAATCTCTTCCGCAGGTAAAGAAGTGTTCCAAATGAGATAAAAATTAGGCTCTCTAATGTAAATAGCATTAGATGTCTGCTTCCATTGTTCGCCTTGCAAACCTAAAGGATGACTGAAGTTTCAGGGGTGAATGATCAACATGTCTTTTCATAAAGAAGATATCGAAATATTAAATTGCTATACGAGGTACATAGAATTACAATCAGGTGAAATTTTTCCGATATCCCTTGGCAACGCAAATCCCATTGCCACCTGGAGAAAACATTGAGTATCAGAGTTGAAAAATGTCTTAGAAATATACTCTTCATCTTCGAAGAGCAACACAGATGTATTCTCCAAAAATTTGCATTCCGTACAAAAACCAATAAAGCTATATACACTACTGTTTATGAAAACTGGAACACCAAGAAATAGAATCTCGCTATTGAAAAGAAATTTATATCACAGATTCTTCATGTTACAGGAAATAACTGATTACATTTGTAGAGCTGTACAAGCTTTTTTCGCTTTAAAACTCAGTATCGTGGGATCCATCTCGAGCAACAATAACAACCTCTGTACGGCGTGGCGTTGAATAAAAGAGGGTTTTGATATTGTCCTGGGGAAAATCCTACCACGCTGCTTTTATGCAAGATCAGAATTCATTTGTGGGGACTGGTGGAGAAACTTAAAGGGTCAGTTGCTTAGCTACCATGTCCCAGACATATCCGATCGGTGACATATTCGGCGAAAGTGCAGGCCAGGGAAGAAGCGGTATCTGCTGTGCACGGAAGAGTATTAACCAAATCTCTACCGCTGCCACTGTAATAATAAAACTTAAAGAGAATCAAGGCTGACGAAGTGAAAACGGTATTTCGATTTCAAACTTTAAAGAAATAAATCTGCCCATTTCAGACTCACATCTTATAGACCGGCTTGTCGGCTGCAGCTGTAATTAACCAACACTTCCAGTGGCAGATGCACTTTCATGTCTTTCGTTTCACTCAGTAAACTTTGCCAGCTGATTATTTAACAAGTTAATCTTCGTTTTTGGAGTCTCCAAATGTCTTTCTTTAATGCAGGAGAGTATTGCTAAGCATTCCAGTATACTGTTAAAAATTCTGTGGTAGGTTGCACTAAATAGTGGTACTACACAAACTGCACCACGTTCTGAGAAAAGATACACCATTGTGTGGTGCAAACAAAACCCCACAACATGGAGCAACTTTGCAAAAATGGTGCAAGGTTGCACCATGGTATTAGTCAATCCGTTCTTGGATTGCAGTTTATTTGGTGTTTTGAGAACCCGCAAATCAGAGCAAGTGCGTTTCTATACTTCCGTAACTTTCTCTAATTCCCTCTGTCCATTTTATGACCAGTGACCAAAGTTATTGTGAATATCCAATTTAAATATTTTTTTAAATATATTAAAGTTCAGCTCATCTTGTATTGTATTAAAAATTTTCATCTGCGAGCCGTCATCGATTAAGAGTTCAACAATTGCATTAAAATGAACTGTTTTCATAATACCGTGTACACAATCTTGAAGTTCTAATGCTTAGAGTACTGCCATGTGAAAACCTCAAAGTCGTTTTAAATTTACTGCACCTTTCGTCCCGTTTTGATCTCATAAAATATGCAAATGTTTTAAGCTTCTGAACTAAAACAGTTTGATAATTCCGTAATTTTTCACAAGTGATGTGGAAAAATACATTAGCAAAAAAAAAACACACACACACACACACACACACACACACACACACACAAATTTTTCTGCAATTATTTCCAAATAGCATATTGTTTTTCTCCAAATGAAAGTGATTTTTCCTACCATATAGTTAACCGTTTAACCATTTGATTATTAATTTATTTTTTTATATAGGAAACAATGAAAGCATTTGTTCATTATTTTATTTCTCAGTAGCAAAAAAGCTTCTTTGCATTATTTAAGACATTTATTTTTCTCAATGATCTGCGTTTCGTTTTCAAAGCTTTTGGTCTATTTCGCTGCACCTTTCGGTAAAGAGCTTTCCTTGTTGCAATTTGAGGAAATATCATAAGGGAAACCTTTCCTCTTTGATGGCAAACATAAGAAAATTCATTTCCTCTGCTTTCTAAGTACGGTCTTTTTCGCATTTTCCCATCGCTAACTGTATACCAACTTACATTTTAAAAACTAACGTACCGTATATTTTTAGAAGAACACATTACCGCATTGTAAGAGTAATCTAGTTCTGAATTTCCATTTTTTCAGTTTTAACGAGTTCCAAAGTGTCGGAATAAATCTTTTTTTTTACTTTTCTGCACTCCCCTTACATGCCTTCAACTGATTAGAAGGCAACAATGAGAGCATCTCTCCAATCCTGTGGGACAATTCTTAATCCCCAGCACAACTGGGAAACTTCCGTTAACCATTCAATTGAAGACTCACCACCATATTTTTACATCTCAGCAGTTATGCCATCTACACCTGAAGTCCTACGATTTCGAAGAGATTCAGAGCTTTACAAAACTCTGCTCTGTGCTTTCATTTCTCACTGTGACATCATCTGCTTCTGTTTCAAAATAACCATTGATGCGAAGTTTTAATAACTCACAATAGAATTCACTCCATCTGCCATGTAACTCATTAAGCTCCCACAAAATATTTATCTGACCCTGTTATACACACAATTTAGAACTTCCTCAGTTTCCTATACCTTGTGTACTTCTCGAATGTCTTCCGATCTTTCTGAAAAGCCCATTCATGTCTTTTCACTTTATCGTTCCTATCATTTGCCTTACTCTAACCAACCAGATTTGCTGCTTCACGCTTGTTACAGCGATATTCATCCTCAGAAATTCTACTTTGCAGCATTCCCAATCATGCTTCCTGCTTTATTTTTACTGCTCTTTTAATCTCACTGTTCCACCATTCCACCAGACATCACATTTAATGCTATCCACTATTACAGTACCACAGACCTCTTCAGCTACAGTGACATTACGGTACTCAAAACACGATCCACTTTTCTGCACTCCCCTCACATGCCTTCAACTGATAGTCCTTCACTGAGCATTTCAGAGTAATATTAATGTACTTCAGGAAGGATTGCAACTTCCCAACCACTTCTTTTCCACATCCCTCTTACGTGACTTCAACTGATTGCGGTTCACTGAGCATTTCAGAGTAACATCAATGTACTTCAGGAAGGATTTAAACTTTTATTCTTTCTTCACATTTTCGTATTCTTCTTTCCCCAAATATCATTCAGCTTTATTCATGGCACTAACAAGTAATGATCACACCCAACGTCTGTACGTCGTGCCGGTGGCGCAGTGGTAAGTGCTTCTGATCATTCGTCAGAGATGGGTTGGGGTTCGAATCCCTGTGAGGCATGGATGTTTTGTTTGCCTTTCGGCACTAGCTCTCTCCCTTCCCTGGAACCAGTAGTCCTAAATGAGGGACAGGCGGCGACTGCTTATATCCCATCGAGTTACTCACTGTGGTCAATAAACCCCCAATAAAAATATCATCTGTACCTTTCATCACTCGAGTGACAACTACTAAATTTTTCTGGCGCTGATCATAAACAACAGAATGCATTATGCCTTTCTGCCTCAGAGTACTACTTACTCTCCAGCGTATATCTGTGGATATACTTGTGGTTGAAAAACGTATTAGATACACACAACCCATTCCCAATGTAAGCTTCAATTAATCTTTCACAATTATCATTAACACTTTACCGATACTCAGAGCACTGTCAGAAATCTCATCTTGAACACCTACTCTGGCACTGAAAAAAGTCCCTTGCTAAACAACTTTATCTTTAACACTAGACTGGCTGACTACAGTTCATTCTGAAATCACCCCATTCCCCCTATCAGAAGATTCAAAATCGAAGAATCATACACTAAAACAAAAATTATTCTCTGAAGTGTTACTTTCAAACGAATCCAAAGAATTTTCTAATTTATGCAGCTGTAGTGAATCAAATGATGACCTATGCGGTTTTTGAATTCTTTGATTCTCAGTTTTTCCTCAGTTTTTCCTCTTCACGGCCAAAGGTCCGAACAGAAATTCATTCTTTCGTTGGGCATTCGGCACTGTAACAATATAATTGTTATACACTTTGCATACTGCATCAGTTTCTGTTCTAGGTTGCATAAAGATAAGTTTTATACGATTTGTTAGGTAAAATGGCAGTTTGCATTTTTCATCGGATATTTGCAACCATCTCAAAGATTTTCAGCTTTTTTTAATAAGTATACATACAAAAAGAAATAAAAATGGACATGTTTCAGTATTGTTCCCAGAAGCGGAGATATCGTGCTATACGGACGAGTACACAGGTACGCATATTCTACGAAAGTCGAGAGAGTTCTTGACGTGTTCCGTTTCGCGCATATATTTTAACAAGTTTGTAAAATCATGCAATGCATTGATTATAATACGCTTTCCAACATACCAGAAATCATTACTCAAGTTATGAGAATAATGGCTGCAGAATAAATCTCGGTCCTGCGCCCTGACCCTTGATCCCATATCGATTATATTCAACAGAACTGGTTCGGTATACCTCCGAAATAACATGATAAAGTTTTGTCGCAATCGAAGCATTTTTACGTAAGTTATGATGCATAAGGGCTATGGAATAGATCCCGCTCCTGTGTTCTAACCTTTGACCCCATTTCGCCCATTTTCAACAGAATTCGTCCCCATGCAAGCCCCTACAACATACTAACATTTCATCCAAATCGAAGCATGTTTACGCAAGTTATGACACATAATGCCGATGGAAGTGATTCCGCTCCTATGTCCTGACCTTTGACCCCATTTCGCCCATTTTCAATAGGGTTTGTGGCCAGTTGGTCCTCTACCGCATACTAAAATTTCATCGAAATCGAATCTTCTTTACGTTAGTTTCGATGCCCATAAAAGCAGTGGAATGGATCCCGCTCCTATGTCCTGACCTTTGACCCCATTTTGTTCACTTTCATTAGGGTTCCTTCCCAGGTGTTACCCCTACCACATACTAAAATTTCATCAAAATCTAATGATTTTTACGCTAGTTATTGTGCGGGCGGATATACGCACGCAACGCGTGACGTAATGAGGCAGATGGGAATCGTGACTATCTGCTCGCAATAGTGTGGCATCATAAAACTTTAATAGGATCCACACACAACGCGTGACTTAATGAGACAGATGGCGTGACCGCGCACCAACATTCTCAATCGCGAGATTGTGACGTCATAAGATTTCTAAGCATCGGTAACATTAATGGAACGACGCCATGACACTAAAAACGTTATAATTCGGGGTCGTTATTTAACCCACTAAACGAATTCTCCTAAAGTCGAGATCAAGCTAAATCGATTTCCTAGTACCAGAAAACGGTAGGTTAACGACTTTCATCAAAATTCTTAGAGCCGTTTTCAAAATAAAATGTACATACATACATACAAGAATTGCTACTTTAAGGTGGACGTCAAGTAATTTTGCTTCCTATACTTCCAATGGAAAAACTTCTGTACACATTTTCTTCACAATTAATGCGATCCCAAGAATGAAAATGTGAACATCGATTAAAATAGCTTTATTTCATAAATTGGAATACTTAATATTTTCTAAACCATAACCGTAATTATGCAATCCAACATTTATTTGTCCACTGACGTCATCAAAGTACAGGTCGCGCCATCTTTTTTCTGGTTTCAACACCACCAAAGGAAACGTTATTGTTTTTAATATAATTATGCTTATGTTTTAGAAATTGTTAAGTATTCCAAGTTATAGTATGAAGTTATTTTAATCGATGTTCAAATTTCTATCCTTGCGAACACACTAATTGTGAAGGAAATGTGTACAAAAGGTTTTCCATTGGAAATAAAGGAAGCAAAATTACTTGACGTCCACCTTAATAGTGTGGGATAAGGGCGATGGAATGGATCCCGATCCTATGTCCTGACCTTTGCCTCCATTTGTCCTATTTTCAATAGAGTTCCTCTCCAGGTGGTCCCCTACCACATACTAAAATTTCTTCGAAATCGAACCATTTTTACATACCTTATGACGCATAAGGGCAATGGAATGCATCCCGCTCCTATGTCCTGACCTTTGACCCCACTTCACCCATTTTCAATAGGGTTCGTCCCCAGGTGGTCCCCTACCACATACTAAAATTTCATTGAAATCGAACCATATTTACGCAAGTTATGACGCATAAGGGCAACTGAATCGATCCCGCTCTTATGGCGTGTCCTTTGACTCCACCTCACCCATTTTCAATAGAGTTCGTCCTCTGGTGGTCCCCTACCACTTACTAAAATTTCATCGAAATCGAACCATTTTTACGTGAGTTATCGTGCCGACAGACGGACGGACGGAAAAAGCTGGAGCATATACGCTTCTTCAAAGTACGGTTATAAAGCGTAAAAAAGGGAAGTATGAATGTAGGCGGTATATGTTGCATTTGCATTTAATGCTGAAGTTAATAAACATTCAGAACTCTGAAAATCATTTTAATTGATACAACAAACTGAGATTCGCACCACAAGCATTGGTGTAACAATGCTTGAAAATAGTATTTGCACAGAGTATCTGACATTCGAAACCAGTTAGGAAATTTTGTAAAAGCACTTGCATTGAAGTTTTGTAAAATGCCTGTATAACGAAAATCATGAAGTTAAATTTTAAACAAAATGTTTTCGTATTTGGGTTCAACTATATTTGTGAATTTTGAATTTGACTTCCTAAGTTTGTGATATACATTGACAAGCTTTCTTGAACCTGTTTTCTTTCACTTCGCATCGTTAGTTGTTAAAGGATCTGGGTTTAAATTATAGAATCTAAATAGCAATCGATGCGAAAAGTAATATTTGTTCAATAAGAAAAACCAGCGCAAGACAGAAACTTCGTTTTCAGATATGGACGATCTTGTTTTTTCACTTTAGTGAATTCATGCAATGAAGTTCTCGATTGCAGGAATTCAACATTTATTTTTCTCTGATTTCAAAGAATGCAGCTGCCGAGAGCCGCATTTCAGAAGTTATTTTCAAAGCAACAACCTCTGCTGAAAAAACAGATGCACAGACTTACTCTAACTAGGATGCATGATTCAACTTAATGAATAAGCATGAAAAGGAAATACTGTAACTTCAAATCAGTTGAATACTGTTTCCTTTTACTTCTTTAAGAGTAAATTGTAAAGGACCAGTTTTTCTCCAAAATACTGAGCCAGACCAGAAATGTGAAAAGAACATAAATACAGATTGAGCTTGCTTAGAAGCAGTATTGCAATATAACATTTTCTTCTGTTCTTCTGTTCTGACAGTTATTGTTTAGACAAATTCCATTGCGATAATTTCGTAATTCTACGTTGATTTTATTTTGTGGATCAAGAACATGTGTTTTTCTCTAACTGTAATGATTGTAACGATTGTGCTGTTATTTTGCGTCACATCATTTGAAAGTTACGTCAGCGAATTCCAAGTCGAACGGAACAAGAAATTCTTAAAATAAATTCTCCACGTTCTGAGAACGATGGACGTAAAAACAAGAAAAGTATCTGAAAAAATTGTTGTGGAAGTATTTTTATTTCAACTTCTTTGTTTTGCTTTGTCATTTATGAAATGTTTTCGTAAACAGCTTAACAATCCATTCAGGTGTTCGATTGAATTAGAAGTCGAGAAGGTTCGAGTAAATTGACATGTGACAGCTCGCACAATAAAATGTCTGGAGAAAATGGCTCTTCGCGTGACACAGAATGCTGGAAATCCTTTCTCAGAAAGCCAACCCCTTCTACACTCCGGACTGACGTTCGACATGTAAGCTGGAAACTTGAAACGCCCTGACATTAGGAAATAGCGTGGAATAAAAGAGGAATAAATATAAATCCGGCTTGGGTTTTTACTGGTCGCAATTTCTGTTTTGCAGTTGTCAAGTGAGTATTTATGCACAGCTTTTTAAACTGATTCTTTCCTATCTCACATGCTCTCTGGTGTAAAAAGTTAGAAATAAAATGAAGTTAATGTAAATAGCACGAATTAATTGCATCTTTTGAAAGATTTCCCTGCAGTGTTGAAGTCGGAAAAATATAGGAGAAATATTTTACGATGCGCAACAGTTTGGTATTTCTATTTAACACTACACAGGAAAGCACAACTTTCTGTTTAAAAAAGTACAGAATAGTGTTCCTGAGTACAAAGCTTCTTTTTTTAACACTTACCCTAAATGAAGAACTCACAATTTACTTTCTTTTTGCGTTGATCTGCAGTCTGGGGAATAAGTTACACATTCTATTACACTAAAATGCAAAAAAAAAAAAAAAAAAAAAAAAACTGGGATACCTCTCTTATACCTCGTTGGTCCTCCTCCCATGATCAGATAAAGGCAGCAACGCGGTACAGCATGGGCTCCATGAGCTCTCTGTCTGTAGTACTGTGGAGATAGTGCACATCATGTTCCTGAGGAGCGTCCCACAATTCCGTAACATTCGCCGGTGGAGGCTGACGGCACGTTGAACAGCCTCCCAAATGTGTTCAATGTCGTTTAAATCCGGTGAACGAGTGGGGCCAAGTCAGGATGCTAAACTCCAGGGAATGTTCCTTAGCCATCATCGGGCAACAGTGGATATGTGCGGTGGCGCATTGTCGTGTCTTCGGAGTGGTTGAATGGTACGAACGGGTGCGAATGATCCCCAAGGACCGTTACGCAGCCTCCATAGGTCAGGGCGGTCCTAATGCGTGCCAGCTGCAAACAACCCTCACCGTAACAGAGCCACGGCTGGCCTGGCTTCTCCCTTGTAGGCATGTGGGGTCCATTGTCTCGTGGGGCTATTGCCACACCCGGAGTCGGCCATCAGCCTGGGTGTTACGATGCGTGCTAAACAACTCTGTCCACAATCTTCCATTGCTTTTCTATGGCCATACCAGTCGCACAATTTGGATTTCCCCCTGAGTTTATGCAGTTCAGGTACAACCTTGAAATTCTCGCAGCATAAATCCAAATTTCTTGGTAATTTCCGAGATGGAGTAAATCATTTCTCTAGCGCCGACTATAATATCACGTTCGAAATCCCTTAAATCCTGATAAGCTGCCATCTGAACTGCGAATGCTACTACTTGAGATTGTCGAGATATCTACCTCTATATATCCGTCGTTTGCGGACGATACCATTTACCGCATAGGTGTGGTGGCATATAATGGATCCAAGTTTTTTTGGCACCTCTGTGTATGTCAAGGCTCGCTTGATGACAGAAAAAATGTCTTCATATGAAATGAAACATTCCAAAAATTAGAAGTGGTTAATAACTTTAGTGAACATTCGATAATGTTTTTAATATGGTAATAGAAACAGTGTCGGAACAGGTAAAATTCAGTATGTGACATACCCCTATATACACTGAAGAGCAATTGAATTAGAGATACCTGTCTAGTAACGTGCAGCACCACCTTTCACCTTGATGACGGTGGCGATTCGTCTGGGCATGGAATCGACAAGACACCAGAAGCGTTGGGAAGCCATACGGATCCACAAACCCTGAACAAGCTCCCACAGTTCACGAAGATTTTATGGAGGGGGTCAGAGCCTCGAACATCTCTCTCGATGTCATCCCAGATGGGCTCGATGAGATTGAGGTCAGGTGACCTAGCTGGCAAAGGAAGCGAGGTCACGTCGGTGGAGTGTTCATCCAACCATTCGGATACAATTCGGGAACGATGGCACGGTGCATTGTCCTGTTGCAGGATAAGGTCTCCAGTGGAGTGTTGAAGACGCACAAACGGGAGCAAATGGTCCTCCTGGATATCCCAGTAACGTTGACCTGTGAGGGACGATGTCACACGTACCAGGGGTCATATTTCAGTACACGTAAACAGTCCCCAGACGAGAATGCACCCCCACTTGAAGAGTGCCCTGCTAGCAAGAAGGATTCATCGCTTCATGTGGTTTGCGCCGTACTCGTATCCTGCCATCCGCATGTACCAACGTGAATCTCGACTCATCAGTTCAGGCAACATTTTCCCCCATGTCTAGGGTCAGTGGCGATGTTCCCGCGCCCATGCTAATCTTTGCACCCTGTGATGGGCGGTCAGCAGCAGTACCCTCGTGGGACGATGGCTTCTGTACCCCATAGCGAGAAGATGGTTCTGGATGGTGTGGCTGCTTACACGTTTGTGTGCAGCAGCGTTAAATTTCCGAGTAATTTCTTGCACTGTGGCCCGTCTACCCCGTGTTACAATGCAAGCAAGCCGACGACGACCCCGCTCATCCACACACTGTTGTCCACGGCAGTTGGCCCTTGCAGGGATGGTTTTACCGGATTCGATGTACTCACGGTGCACTCGTGACACAGTGGCTCGTGAAAACCCCGGTGCCTGCACGAATTCCGAGATGGAGTGACCCATTCGTCGGGCTCCGACAATTTACCCACGATCAAATGGGCTTAGATCCTTCGTCTTATCCATACTGCGTCCGACTCTTACTGATTCCCGTCGCATCACTCCTTATATTGTCGGATCGCTGCATACGTCATGTCGTTTCCGTTTACAGGGCCGCCCACAGCGCCACATTTGCGTAACGCCAGCTGTCTCTAATTCAATTGCTCTTCAGTGTATAAGGTGCTTTATTCAGTTACTGCACTGCGCTTTTCCACGTCAGGAATGGTAGGTTGCGTGTGTTAACAATTCATCCCTAGCAATGCTTTTACCGGACAAAAATGCGAATATAAGGATGAACTCATACCGTAACATAATCATCATGGTTTAATATAAGCTTCTATTATTAATGCTGAGAATAAGCAATGGAGGAGTGAAAACACACGGAAACTTCTCTCCATTAATCCTGATGCATTTTCTTAAATTTTTGCAGTGTTTGCAAATACATTGCGTTGAGCAATACGGTTTGTATTTTAATCTTCTTTTGTACCAGCTATAATCTTAGGTTCGGGAATTATGGCTGACATTATTAGTTCTTTTCTCAAACCTTTAAGTGGAGGTTGTACCTGAAACAAATGGTTTCAACAATTTTCTGCGCCCCCAAATAGAAATATTCACACGTTGACAGAGTTTTATTGAAAGCTAAAGCAAAATAATTCCTTTCGCTCTTTCATCTCAGCAGTACTAACCATAAACCTGGTGATAAGGGCTCACTTTTAGTTCTCTGTTCTCTTCTCCGTTGCTCAATGCATGATGGGGAAGCACTATTCCTTCTGACGTGGACACTCTGCCACTGGCAAAAAACAAGTGACTCAAACACCTTCTTTATCCTTTCTTAGGTTCGTCGGCATTGTTACAGCCCTTTCAACAGGTAATTTATCATCAGCAAGCATTACTGTCAATCATCCCCCTAAGAAAGAACATTGAGTAACAAAGCTAAGTGGACGCAACACTCTTAAGAGCAGGTTCACTCGTTCCAGCCACGCTCAAGCCACTTCTTCGGCAGCAAATATATTCGTTTCAGCTGATTTCAGCCCATTTTGCTAACCCCAAGTTAATTCGTTAAATGGTTAAAAACTGAATCACTGCCAAATGTCTCATATTCAAACTTTTCTTTCTCTATTACTGAATGGGAAGAAAACTCAACTTGACAAATATTCTTCGTTGCTTTTACGTTACCAAAGGATGATATATTAATGGTAACCACCGAAGAGATATGTTGGCTACTGAAGCATACTGGAGCTTGAAACTTGTTGACAACTCTCTGTATATTTACTTTTTGTGTGTTTTCGGAATAACATAAAGAAAAAAAAAACTGGAATATGAGCAAGTGTTGAGCCACATAAGCATGGACTCTAATGAAATAGCACAGCGCCGTAAATAGAGTATGACAGGCAGGGCTGAACGTATGAATTATGTTAACCGTGATTTTATACCTTCGAATGTAACCTGAAGAAAACGACTAACATTAAACATACTCACGGTGATAAAATCCCTCCCCTCCATAAAATCTTCGTGGGAGGTATCACACATCCGAAATCACTATAGTCCATCAATATAATGGGAATTTACTATTCGTTTACATATTCTCAGCCCTACAATGATGCTCTGAAATTGTAAACAAATTGAAAAGCTGTCGTGGAATATGTGCCATTATTTTTCTATGAGGAAATCTTTACATAATGTAGAATGCCACTTTAGAAAGATGGAGAAAGAAAGTAACTGAAGTCTCAACCTATAGTCACATAAGCACAGTATCATGAAAATCTTGCAGTCAGACAGGATGTGGAATAATAGTTGCAAATAAGAAGCGCTGTTATTTGTAAAGTGAAAGAAATGCTAGCTAAAAGTTACTCCACAAAACTTTCGCAAACAACGAATTCGCTCATATGCACAAAAAGCTGCTGTGACGCGCCTGCCCAGTAGGGCGCACACGACATAAAGGCAGCTAGCAGCAACAAAGAACGTCCGCGTAGCTCAATTGGTAGAGCGACTTATTCCGGAATGAGAGGACCCGGGTTCGAGCCCCGGCGTGGACAAAAATGACGGAGAAATTTACTTCGTTATACTGCTTCTTGGGGATGTTGATCAAAATCGATCTCTAATAAGGAAAAAATGTTTTAATATTTGGCTGAACCTATTAAATAAAATGTATTATAAATAATTTCTACACTTAAAACAGAAAACAAGAGTAGATGCTTCAATCATAGTAACCTTTGACGCTTCCCTTTCCCCTGAGATCTCAGGTCCATGAAATGAGACGCTAAGGATTAGGGAATAAATGTAAGTGTCTCCATTCTCTATTCAGGAAAGCCTGTCATGTTATACGTACATTTGAGATAAAAAGAACTACTCATCAGGACCGACATTTCATGTTTCATGTAACAAATTGAGATTGTACAAAGTAGAAAACAAACCCACTAGAACACCACGAGGTGAAATATGAGTAATTTAAACGAATCACATTTAGAATCGTTTAAGCTGCAGACGAATACAAGTTTTCTTGCCAAAGGTCTCGCATTAAAGATACAGGTTTTCTTGCGTATGAATAGATTTGAACTAACGTGCAAGACAAATAAATTGTGAGAATTTTCTATGCAATAATGAATGCTAGATCATTAGAGTTATCAAACTGCTTAGTACTATGCATGTCAGTGGAAAAGTAGCAAGTCTTGATCTTGAGGAGAAAAGAACATCAAGAGAATGGATAAAAGGGTTTAAGTAGACCGTTCTAAACAAGGTAACCGAATAAAAAAAAAAAAGAAAAACGTTCGCAATGCAAACGAAAGCGGTGGGCTTTACAGTATATTAACAAGTTCAACTTTTAAATTCAAAAGTTAAAATGTATTATTCGCGAAATGATCCAAGAGATGTTTTCCACTTTTTACATTTGTGGAACATGTACAAGAAATAACGTCTTGTTGAAAGATCATAAAACCACGTTATTTAAATATTCTAGCGACTCTACTCGTTAAATATGAATAATAAAACACAAAATATGATTTGGGGGATGTCTAAACATTATATAAGAAATTGCAAAACTGATCTAAGGAGAAAAGACGAAAATAAATGCAATCCTGGACTGTCATATGATCCATATTTAGGTATAGAGAACTGATACTATCATACAAATAAAAATTCCGTATACGGAAAGGTTTTTTTTAAAGAAATGGGTACCATGAGCAGTCTCCGTTTCCAGTTTGAGGCCGCTGGTTAAGGGGGATGGGGAAGAGACAGGGCTGTAAGACAGGCACACCACCCATGCAATATACGGGGGCCAAAACGCAAGCTCAGCTCGGAAGACTTGTCAGAAAATACGTCCCTGATCAATCGGCTGCACAGGTGATCTTCCTGAAATCTAAACTAGATTGAAAATTCTTAACCCTATGACCGGTCTGAATGACTTAAATGCATTCAAGGCCCCTCTTTTCTGAAAGGGCTTGAACATGTGTATCTCATTCAGACCCTACTATCTCAAAAACGATTTGATTGCACTAGGCAATCAAATCGTTTTTGAGGCAATCAATTCGATTTGATTGCTCTTCTGCTTACTCCCTGAAGTGGTTTGGACCTGTAGAATGAGTCCATTGTTGTCGCAGGAATTAACGGCTTGAACGCGCTTAGATACTGCAGACCTAAGTCGCGTTTTCAAAGCTGTTGGTTTAGATTTTACGAACCGGTCGGAGGGTTAATGGAATGTTTTGGAAGAAAAGTCATGAAACAGTTACATAAACCAAGATTTTTCCGTTAAATTTAAAAGTTATAATTTACCTAATGATCTCGCAATTTACATTTATGAATAACATATAATAATTGTCACTGATTATCATACGCATATGTGGAAACGACGCTATCGATGCTCTAATCTAATCTTCGTACAGGTTATGCATGTGCTGGCAGGTGCTGAAATATTTTACATTTTTGAACATTGTTTCTTGTTTAGATATTGTTATTTTAGGGTTCTCTAGAGGTCATCTTGGATCTATCTTACCATGAAAAAAATTATGGGAGTAATTGGTTGATAATAGGGAGTAGTTGATTATGGAAGTAGTCGGTTCACAACAGCTGTGGCCCAACGTTGCGGCCCCGGCTTCCTGATTTCACGTGCAATGGTGAGTTTTAACACAAAAGAACAAAAAGCGATGCTCAGGAACCTGGTCAACTCTTACGATATTTTTTGTTATAGCGAGCTGAAGTAATACAATTCAAAGTATTATCACTGTTATCATGACGAATTTTGTGACACTGTCATCCCTAAGGCAAGTCATGTTCTTCCCAGAACTGTGGATCAATCCTTCCACTTGATGCGCACAGCGGTAGTTCAGCTATCTAATCACAGCTTTAAACTCACTAATCAGTGTATTCTAACCTCAACAACCGGTATGTTTCCCAGTCGATCTCTTCAAGATGGAACTCATTCTACTCAACATTATTTGCGAAACTACAATAATTTATGTATCAATGTCCATTTAGTTTTACAGCGATTCATATGGCTATATATCTTCTCCTTTGTGGTGAAAACGTTTGTGTTCTGCCAAACAAAAAAAAAATTTTTCAGATGGAGATACCGCCACACCTGCACAAAGTCTGCTGCATGCAGCTGCAATTTAATAATATATGCATTTGTGCACCAAAACAGTTACACAGTTTTAAAATATTTATCTCGTGTATTTCTTATGAATCTCCGACATCAATCAAACAAAATTTTTAAGTCGGGAATAATGTTAGCAAATGTATTTTCGCTTGAACAAATGACAGAAAATCGAAAAAAGAAACCAACTGGAAAACTCGTGCAAAGAATTTTCAAACTAATACATTCATATTCCATTTTTTTTACCTTTTTCAACAATTATTGTAGACGGAATTCATTTATAGAGAAATGGCTATTTTACGCTTAGGGACAGTAGCGGAAAATAGGGATTCACCTGCGTTTCTATCGGTTATTTGAATGTCTTGGGAAATAAACCTTTATCGGGTGTCGAAAAAATTCTGTTTTTAAAGTGTGAACCAGAAATGGCTAAGATACACTAATAGTAGGTAATTAGGAAACACAATACTTTTAAAGATAATGAAACGTGCGACGAATCTAATTTAGTGACGTGTTATTGCTACACTACTTTTTTATTTGATTACTTAAAAGCATCTTTGGAGATTGGAGCACACACAGTTGACCTCAAACACATCAGCAGAATTTCTAAACAAATTTTGCAACACACAGACAGCACATCATTTATTATGCCGAAGTAAACGAGTGAAGCATACTTTATTCTTCTTGACCTACTTTAAAGTAATGTAATTACCGGAGATGTTCTCATGAGATAATAGGGAGAAGTGAGTATACGCAGGCTAAAAATTATTCGCCACTGTTGGTGGTGGAATTCCTAAACAACTCAGTTTCATCTACTCTTTTTAGGTATATTTGCACTTGGAAACTGTCCAAATCGAAATGTGCAATACCCGAGGCTGCTCAAATGGCGACATCAAAAATTTCCAGATTGCTCCTTCAAGGGCCAAAATTAAAGCTACAACACACATGTGCTTCTAAAGGCAAGTGCTATATAAGACGACGTGAATTAAAGAAGCGTGCTTATCGTTAAGTAAAGTGTATTTCTACTACTTATTGCTTTTCCGTTATTCTTTTTTAAATCATCTGCGCCGCCTCGATGGCGCAGTTATCTAAGGCGCTGGCCTCTGATCATTCGTCCTTAGGGGTCCGGGTTCGAATTCCGGTCAGGCATGGATGTTGTGTTTGTCTTACGGCACTGGCTCTCTCCCTTTCCTGGAACTAGTGACCCTAAATTAGGGACGGGCAACTGCTTATAGCCCATTGAGTTGCTCACGGTGGTCGTTAAACCTCCAATCAAAAAAAAAAATCGTCTGTCACTTTAGCTGTTGTCCTTTTATCTTATTTCTAATTCTGCCTTTTTTGTGAATCGGCATAGCCAGATGTGACGTGCCTGCCCCGCAGGACGCACATGAGATAAAGGCAGATAGCAGTGAGAGCACATGCCAGTGTAGTATAGTGGATAGCGCTAATGAGCCGAGGGTTGGGGGTTCGAATTCCACCCCTAGCATAAAGATAATGGAGAAATTTACTTCGTCATATGTGGTCGCTGAACCCCAAAACTACTAATAGAGCTCTCAGAAATACGTGACTTAAAAAGCTTGTTTCATTCTGTTGGGTTTTACGTGTCTCCGACAAAATAACGGGAAGACTAGTTAGTAGAGAGATATGATGTTAGTATATTGGTAAAAAATTTTACTTTATTCTTAGAACAAACTTCACGGGTTTACCAAAATTTGGAAATTTAGAACATGAGTAATTGTGATTCACGCTGTTTCTATCGTTTTTTAAATTCCAGTAACATAATCGAGTTCAAACCATTCGAGAGGGACGAAGCTACCAAAAATGCTAGTAATGGCAAGGCAAGTTTTCACAGAGAACTGTGTCCTAGATGAGAAATAACTGACTGGCACTCCTACCCAGAACTAGTGGTACCGGTGATCGGTCAAAATTGCTCCTTTACTCCCTAAAAAAGTCATTCTGGATATCAAGTAGTGTTATAAACTAAAGTGTTTTGTTAGGTCTTTTTAGAAGATACTCTGCAAGTGCTCTTCATATATTCTTATCATATTTTAAATGTCTCCAACTCGAGAGTGCACCTGTGGTGAGATAGTCAAGTCAAAATCAGATCCACTAACTCGTGCTTTGCTGTGGAAATACATAACAGTAAATCCTTTTGTTTATTGTTTTTTTGTATAGGCCAAATATAAACCGAACTATACCAGTTACATGGCATTCCATATAGTTAGCCAGGAATGCATTTCGTGCATGAGATAAATTTCTTAGTATACTAATTATTTCACAAATTGATACGGCACAGGTGAATGCATAACAAATATTGCAGTTTCACTGAATTCAGCGTATATTTTCCCCAGATCGGATTAGAGAGATTTTTCGGAAATCGTATTAGAGAGAGCACTTAGGACGTTCATGTCAACATAAATGTTCCTCTGGACACATCTGGCGCAATCAAGAGAAAAATGAAAAGATTGTTTTACAAGCACGTTTTCGGAGGACCCCCAGGTAAAAACAGAATGTAAGCGAAATCTTATCAAAATCTTTTCGGAACACATCAACACATTCAGAACATATAAGACTTGTTTCCAGTGCCCTCTTAAGATATGTGAGTGAGTGTTCTGGACGAATAAGTCGGAGAGGGGGGAGATCGAAAAGGCAATTAATGTTTTCTGAATATGTTTTCGTGTAGCATATTTCTTTAATGCTTGCAGTTTGGAACCTTTAAGCACCTTCTGTTCGAAAATTGTCTGTTGAAACCGTTAAAATGAGTTTAAATTACTTTCCCCTTTCCAATTTCTTAGAATAACAAATTATTTCACAAATTGATGCGGCACCGATTAATGCTTGAATTTCTTTGGGAATCTCTTCCTTCGAAACCTGGAATTTCTGTAACTCTGGTGCTTTCAATTTTAATGATTTAAACCATCGGAAAGTCTTGGAAATTGTATTAAATTTCAGTTTGAAAATGCAGCTTGTGAAATCAGCTTAGTCGTGAGTAACGAGATTTGTTTCCTCCTGTTATATATAAATCGATAGTTTAGTTTCGTCATGTCGGAGGTCGCTAACCGATAGGACATCGCGAACTTGAGTGCTTTAGTAACAAATGTTAACGTCAATGACGCAAAGCTCTCTCCGTGCATGCCGATGTACCGTACAAATAGCTTTGCCATCAGCAGTATCACAGCAAGTGTTACAGTAACTATTAGTTAATTCGAAGAGTTTTGCGCTCAGAATCCTGACGACAAATATTTGAAGCGTTCCGGGATCTTATCTGTGGAAATTCGCCGGCTCAGTGTCTGTGATCTCGGAGGTTTGCATTATTCATGGAAGCATGTGACAGATAGTTTTATTTAAAGCTGAACCAACAACGGAATTTTCTTTTGTTCTATGGGTCATCACCATATATAAATGCTTGACGATTTGCCTACAGAAAAAAATTACATTTTTCAATCATTTTCAAACGTATTCGTAACATGACAATATTTCTGTAAGCCCAACAAATAATTTGTTATTTATTCGAATGCTAAATGAATGCCACGCATTCCATATTTTAAGACAACATTTAGCTAGGAAGGTACCAAAATATTATTTCCTCAAATTTAAATCATAATTTTTACAAATAGATTTTTAAGCGTTATGAACTAGCGAATACCAGGCTAAAATTACGGGGAAACGTTAAAATCATAAAGAAGTAAGGGTAATTGAAATTTTAATTATTCAAAACCTTCTTCACAAAAGCTTTTGTTGTAAATGTAAATGTACGGTTATAAAATATCTTCTCTTGGTAATGCTCGTCGTAGAAATGGATTTTCAATTCTTTTTTTTATTACATCCTTTTGTTAAATAAGATAGAGTTGTCAGTGCCTAAAAACAGGGAATGCAAGATACACGATGCCCTGATCAAAATATTCTCCCTGAGGCTTATTATTATTTTTTGGTTGAGGGTTTAACGACCACCATGAGCAACTCAGTGGACAATAATCAGTCGCCCGTCATAATCTAGGACCACTGCCTCCAAGGAAGGGAGAAAGCCAGTTCCGTAAGACAAACGCAATATCCGGGCTAAACGGGGATTCGAACTATGACCCCCTTGGACGAAAGGTCATAAGCCAGTGCTTAGAACACTGCTCCATCGGGGCATCTAACTTATTAAGAACCATTGTAATGGATAATATAATGGGAAATTGACGTCGTAGTATACTGAATGGCAGGTTGCATTCGTTTTGATGAAGAATGATTCGTGTTATTAAAATACGTTCACCTTTGTTGCTACCACTGATGCTTTTGATGTCGTTGGAGTTCACTCTTTTCTTGTAAAGGAGGATCATCCAGCTTGATTGCCAGTTCAGACTTCAATGCCTCATTTTGCTGGATTGTTTGTTGCATCTGTTGCAACTGTCTAAGAAGTTCTGGATTTGACAACAGATTTTGGGCCATGCTTTGGCCTTGAGCATGGCCCAAAATCTGTTGTCAAATCCAGAACTTCTTAGACAGTTGCAACAGATGCAACAAACAATCCAGCAAAATGAGGCATTGAAGTCTGAACTGTCATTGGAGTATTGACTTTACCGTTAATCTCGTGCCATTCAAAATACCTTTGTTTGGATTTAAGTCTAAGTAACGCGCCAACTTTGAGTTTCAGTAAATGTGGTGGCATGCTTGATAGGTATTGCAGGTTGAAAAACTCTATAGGTAAATTCATGGCGTCACTCGATTCACCTTTGTCCGTTGAATCAATGCGGTAATATCTATTTTCTTCTGCAAGAATTTAATCTAATAATTTGCCAGGTTTTTTCGTATATACGTATGTAATCTGCTGGAGCTAACACTTTAAATAGTTAACTTGAGTTGCGTAGGTCACGTATGGACATCAATATATAAACTACTTTAAACTTCAACTCAAGTAATTTACTTACGTGCATAGCAAATTATTATGTTAGATAGAACAGTTTGTTAATATATGCTGCGCACTCGTCTGTAATCAATACCAGAAATGTCGAAGCAAAAGTTATTTATACACCAAATTTGAGGCACATATTATTTCACTGTTAAAAATGTGGTTTAAGTTGTCCCAAAAAGTGGTACTACATCAACTGCACCAATTTCTAAGAATAGATACGCCACTGTGATGCAAACAAAACCAATAACATGATGAAACCTTGCACTGTAATTTGGTGTAACCTTGTAACACAACGTGGTCCAAAGTTACACCATGTTGTTGGATTTTCTTTGCATCACACGATGGCATATCTTTTCTTAGAAAGTGGTGCAACCTACCACAAAACTTTTAACAGTTTATATGATTAGATTTCGTATTACACATAATGCCTGGATTAACACTGACAAGTAAAACTTCAAAATAACTGTTAATGGCAATATTTCTTGCACCAGGTGTTAGCATATTTGCAAAATTAATCAGGTAATTCCAATTATTCAGTAGAAATCTAATTTTTTAAACGTATATTTAACAAACAGCACATTTTTTTTAAACAGCAGTGTGTTGCCATTTTTACTACTATGTTACAAATAAGATGTGTTTCACTAGAGAAATGCTCTGCGTTTTCCATCTAAATTAGAAAATAATAAATTGGTGCACATAAAGTCATAGTGTCTCTAATAAACACAATGCTGACGATTCATATAGATAGCACGATAGTAACCTTATTTCAGGTATTTATTATATATTTATTATATATATATATATATATATATATTGGAAACCCCATATGACTTTCTTAACCATTATTTAAATGTCCTCGCAATGCAAAGTTTTATAGCAAGTTTTCAACAACATGAAAGAAAATGATCACGCAGAATACACATTCAGAATATCTTATTGTTCTTCAAACCAACCACAGTACGATCAGTATTACGACTAACAGCATATCCCAAGAATCGCGTTTAGGCCTTATGTCTAAACAACTTCGAGGTTTGTCTTTAACATCTGTGAGTCTTATAAATATCTTCCTTGTAGAATCCCATACTTCCTCTTTCAAAGTATTAAAAAACTACTGAGTGTCAAATTGATTTTGTGGACGTTTTTATTGTAAATGTTTGTTTCCGGTTTTTTGTTCAGGGACGAGCGTGCTTAAAATTCGTGGCTTGGTTATGTGAGGGAATAATGCTTTTCAAAAGACAACCATTCATCTGCACAGCATAGCAGTCTTCTTCGAGCTGCGCACTTTATCCATAGGAAATGGAAAATAAAATCTTTTCAGGATTATAGCCCTGCCACTGTCGCAGATCATTGCTTAGCAGTTCCTGCTTTTTTTATATCTCTTCTAGGGAGGTGAAGACATTTTATCAACTTCAGTGGTGTTCAGGGTATACCTATTTGCGAAACTTCATAATGGTGTTACTTCTGATCATCATCCAAGCGGTGAAGAATTGAAAGGGAAGCAATCTTTCACATGTACAGCTGATCTTTTAATAAACGCCAGACTCTTTTTGAATCAGTAACATCCCATTACTCACATTTACATGTGGAGTAGAGCAACAGTGGCGTTTGAACAATAGGTCGACATCTTTGAACTGACTCATTTAACATACTTTACTGTCTAGGCAGAAACCTCTTCCCAATGGTAGGATGCTCATTGGCCTCTTCAAAGAATGAAAACATTTCTTTCTTGTCCGGTAGAAAAAAACAAGCGGCCACCTTATGAGTCTGGAAAAAACATGGATTTTGTGTTTGTTCTCCGGTTCTGAATTTTTCCTTTTCCTAGAGTCCGTAACTATAATTTAAGGATCGGCAAAACCTCACATACTGCCCTGGTGGCTTAGTGGTCATAGATGGTGGCTTCTGACCAATTGTCCGATATGGGCCTGTGTTCGAATACTGGATGAGGCATGATTGTCTGATGGCCTTGGTTGTACCTTATACCTGGAAACAGTGGCCCTAAATTTGGGATAGGCGACTGTTTATCCACGCCGGAGATCATTTTTTGTCCACGCCGGAGATCGAACCTGAGTCCTCTTATTCCGAAAGAAGTCGCTCTACCAACTGAGCTACGCAGACGTTCGTTCTCGCTGCTATCTGCCGTTATGTCACGTGCGTCTTGCGGGGCAGGAACGTCACATTCCCCCCTTCCCCCGAAAGAGGGCCGGGGGCATGGCCCACGGGTCAGCCGTGACCATGTATCGTTGTATGCAGCCATCCGCTGAAGAACATGCACTTGAGAACTCCCATCAATCTGGTGTGTGGAATGCAACATCACACACATTTATTTTTCGAAGCGCTGAAGAAGGGATTTTCTTATTTTTCCTGTCTCGCAGTGTGGAAAGAATATCACACCATTGCGAGATCTTTAACGGCCGGGTCTTCCGGGAAGTTCAAGCACCATTATAACGAAGTAAATTTCTCCGTCATTTTTGGTCAACGCCGGGGATCGAACCCGAGTCCTCTTATTGCGGGACAAGTCGCTCTACCAACTGAGTTGTGCAGACGTTCGTTCTCGCTGCTATCTGCCTTTATGTCGTGTGCGTCCTGCGAGGCAAGCACGTCACATCTTTTACGGATGTAAAACAGCAAAATATGCCGAAAATGCACAGTTTGGTCTTCCATCTTCAACTTGATGTCAAATCTCCGCAAATGAACCAAATCGCTCACTATTCTTTTAGACTGCAGCTAGAACTGGCACCTGTCGAATGCCATAGCGGTAACAGAGCTGCGCATGCCTCTAGTAGTTCCAAAACAGCCCAACCGCCATCGGGTGCCAAATTACACCATGACTTTTCCGACAACCCAAATAGATCATAAATTATTGCAATTACACTGATGGGCCTAAAGATTATGACCACCTACCTAATACGATGCATGTCCTCGACATGCAGCCAAAGCAGCTCTTAGCCGATGTGGTATAGACGCTACAAGATTTCTAAAGATGTCTTGTGGTGTCTGATACCAAAACGTTACAAGTAGATCCTTTAACTCTTGTAAATTACGTGGTTGAGCCGCCGCATTGTTTGATGTTCCCAAGAAGAACCACAGATGTTCTATTGGATTGAAACATGGAGAATCTGGAGGCGAGGTCAATACCTGGAAGTCCTCTTCATATTTCGCGAGTCATTCTCGAACACTCCGAGTAGTGTGGCATGACACATTATGTGCTGAAGGAAGGAAGGCAGAATTTGAAGGGAATGCCGTTGCCATAAAAGAATTCAATTGGATTACAATATTTAAGTAGATGGTAGACGTCATAATTCCCTGCACATGAATGACTGGATCCAGGGTCTCCCAGCAGAAAAATCAATTTGCGTGACCTTTATACGGACGTCATTTACCCAAAGCATTACACTTTCTCCACCTGCTTGTTTTCGTCCCACGGCGCATCCTGTTGAAAACACTTTCCCAGATAAACTGCGTACACGTACCCGACAGTCCACCTGGTGGAACAGGAAACGAGATTCATCAGATCGCACGCCCTTCTTCCAATTACGCAAGGTTCAGTTTGCACGCACGCCTGCCAGTTGTAGTCGCTTTCGTCGGGAAACCGAGGCTAGCAAGGACACTCGGAGCAGCCTGTGGCTACGCAGCCCCATTTTCAGCAGATTTCGATGCACTATGTATTGTGACACATTATGGCCGTTAGAAGCATTCGAGTTACCGGCGAGTTGCGCCATAGTGCGCTTCTGTTGGCGCGTGCATATGGGATAGCTTTCGCTCACCTCTGGAATTAATTATCCGTGGTCTTCACATCTTGCAGGCAGTTCGTGGTTTTTCCCAGCTCGGACCTCTTTTTGAAGGTACTAAACACGGTGATCGTTAGCACTCCCCAAGCCCTTTCGTCTCAGAAATGATCTGACCCAGTCGTCTGGACATTACAGGTTGTTTTTTTTCATCTGTAGAACAAGAATAAGACGGATTAACAGAGCTCATTATCAGTTTTCGCGACTTTCATATGGGACGTCATTTACATGCAGTTGCTTCGATTCGTAAAAAAACGCGTCGGGTGTAAGATTTTGGCTCTTCGGTGTATATAAGGTTATTTCTTCCGAAAATTTATGAAATTCGATTAAACACTTGATACGATTAGAGAGAACAAATGTCTTAGCTCTTTCAAAATGTATGGCGATTTTGACTTTGAAAGACACTGGCCACATGCTTATTTGAAAAGATTTCTTGTGAGCATCTCACTACTGCATTATTTAATTTATTTTTTAAGTATGTTATCTGGTAATTGCGCTTAATCAAGAATATACAGGGGCTGGATAGAATAATGTGAACACCAGTCTCAGAGACGTGACTTTTAACGCAGTGCGTACGTCGCAATACACAAAGGTATCCACCACTTTTTGGTTGTAATAGCTTTGTTTAAAACCTCAAGGTCGTGTTTAAATGCATTTAAAGTGCCTTTTTGCAAAATTTATTTCAAGGTACCGACGAAATGAGCGACCTAACGGACTTTGAAAGAAGGATAATTGTTAGTGGCCGACTAGTTTATGATTCCGCAACAACAGTCGCCAGAGTAATGGGAGTATCGAGAGCTAATGTGTCTAGCGCTATGACAGCATATTGTGTTCGTAACAAAACCTCGTCTGCGAAACACAAGAGCAGCTGGAAAACGATCCTAACTGATAGAGACAGGAAAATGTTAAAGAAGTTTGTTCTCCGTAATAAGAAGACCACGGTGCCAAAAACGAGTGTGGAGCTCAATCTGCGTCTCCAGACACCAGTATCAACGAAATCGAAGCGCAGGGAAGTGTATAAATAAGATATGAATGGCAGAGATTCTATGGTAATGAACAACGGCGACGGCAATGGTACCAGGAGCATACAACGTGGACTGCCAATGCATGGAAATGTGTAATGCAGTCGGATGAATCCATTTTCACACTAATCCCCGCCACAGGACGTCTTTGATGGTGGAGAACATCGTTAGAAGCGTACAATCTAGACTGTCTGCTCCCAACAGTGCAGCATGGTGGTGGTACTGTCATGCTCTGGGTGGTCATATTGTGGTTTTCAGCAAGTCCCCTGATTACCTTGAAAGGACGGATGACTGGCAGGGAGTGTTTATTTTAATTTTATTCTTTATTTATTATATTGTTACATTATACACTGAAGAGCAATTGACTTAGAGACAGCTGGCGTTATGCAAATGTGGCGCTGTGGGCGGCCCTGTAAACAGAAACGACATGACGTATGCAGAGATTCGACAATATAAGGAGTGATGCGACGGGAATCAGTATGAGTCGAACGCAGTATGGGTAAGACGAAGGATCTAAGCGCATTTGATCGTGGGCAAATTGTCAGAGCCCAACCAATGGGTCACTCTATCTCGGATGTCGTGCAGGCACTGGGATTTTCACGAGCCACTGTGTCACGGGTGCACCGTGATTACATCGAATCCGGTAAAAGTATCCCTGCCAGGGCCAACTGCCGTGGACAACAGCGTGTGGAAAAGTGGGGTCATCGTCGGCTAGCTCGTATTGTAACAGCGGATAGACGGGCCACAGTGCAAGAAATCACACGGCAATTTCAGGCTCGTGCACAAAAACGTGTAAGCAGCCATACCATCCAGAACCATCTCCTCGTTATGGGCTACAGAAGCCATCGTCCCACGAGGGTACCGCTGCTGACCGCACATCACAGGGTGCAAAGATTATCATGGGCGCGGGAACATCGCCACTGGACCCTGGACATATGGAAAAATGTTGCCTGGACTGATGAGTCGAGATTCACGTTGGTACATGCGGGTGGCAGGATACGAGTACAACGCAAACCACATGAAGCAACGGATCCTTCTTGCCAGCAGGGTACTCTTCAAGCTGGTGGGGGTGGCATTCTCGTCTGGATACTGTTTACGTGGACTGAAATGGGACCCCTGGTACGTGTAACATCGTCCCTCACAGGTCAATGTTATCGGGATATTCTGGACGACCCTTTGCTCCCGTTTGTACGTCTGCAACGTCTCACTGGGAACCTCATCCTGCAACAAGACAATGCACGTACCATCGCTCCCGAATTGCATCCGAATGGTTGGATAAACACTCCACCGACGTGGCCTCGCTTCCTTGGCCAGCTAAGTAACCTGACCTGAATCCCATCGAGCATATCTGGGATGCCATCGAGAGAGATGTTCGAGGCTCTGACCCTCCTTCCATCAAATCTTCGTGAACTGTGGGAGCTTGTTCAGGGGTCGTGGATCCGTATGGCTTCCCAACGCTTCCGGTGTCTTGTCGAGTCAATGCCGAGACGAATCGCTGCCGTCTTCAGGGCGAAAGGTGGTGCTACACGTTACAAGACAGGTATCTCTAATTCAATTGCTCTTCAGGGTATTGCTTACACATGAATTTGATGAACATGAAAAGAGTCCCTAAACTTAAACACTTGTGCAAATACTTGTACAATCAACTGTAGTGCAACATAACAGGGAGCCAGGGGAAAAGGCTAGTGTAGGCCTGACAAGACCCTGGTCCCCTAACAAAAATCAAAAGTGACAAGTCAAGAAATATCGTCCTATAGAACTGCAATTTACATAATCACAATTATAGATAATCAAACGAGAAAAAAATAACTATATATTAAGTATTTCCTTAACTCTCTTTTAAATAAAGCGTAGTTAACAATTGATCTAATATAAATTGGCAACCCCTTTCCAGAGTCGAGGGAAAGTGGCATTGATATTATAATATAACACGTTTGTTCGAGCTCTGGGGATTACCAAATCGGTATATCCATGAGTGTGATAAGCATGCGCAGTACGACACCCAATAATTAGGTTTAAAGGCTTATTAGCACAGACACGCTCATGCGTTAACAACATAAGTCTGAATATGTATAGTTTCTCTAAAATCAGTAACTTATAACGGTAAAGCAGACTATCCACATTTTCTGATTGATTTAACAGTCGAACAATTTTTTTTTTGCAAATAAAAAATTCGATTAATATTTCCTCTAGTTGGCATTCCCCAAGCTGAAAGACACTAAGACTTAAGTGGGTAAATACAAGAAAAATAAAGTAGTAACTTTATTTTAATTGGCAAGCATCTCGAAATCCTGGACAAAACTCCAATACGAGATCTCAACTTAACTGCCAAGGCTTCAACATGTGCATCCCACCGTAAATGTTCATGCAGATGAAGTCCCAAAATTTAACATTTACCTGAAAAGCCAATAGAATATCATTCAAATAGATCCGTGGAGTAGTTACTGTCACAACCCTTCGACCAGAGAAAAGAACACAATTTGGTTTAGAAACATTGAGGGTTAAAGAATTGCCACAGAACCAACTGAAATACTCTCGCAAGTCATGGTTGACACGTGGTGTCAACTCAGATACCGCATGACCAGAAAAAAATAAACTTCTGTCGTCAGCAAATAAAACCGCATTTGCACTGAAAGAAACTTTAAAGATTTTGATGCAAATTAAAAAAAGTAGAGGACCAAGAACTGATCCAATGTTGCTGGCACTTACGGAATCAGCTAAATCGGACGATGCATGGAGGGCACCATTGCTCACTGAATATCCACAATCGGGGCTGTTGGGTCAGTCCGTGCATGTCGGACAACTCGTCGGTCCTTTGTCTGCTTGATTCGTCTAGGCCTCGCAAACTCTTCCTGTCTCTGCTGCGTGCCGTGTTCTATCCACTTCCGCCAACAGAGTGCTATGGTGATATCCGCACGATAGGTATAGCACGCAATACGGCGATAAGACTATTCCGCTTCCCGGAGCCCGACGATGCGGCCCCTTTCGAACTCCTCCAACTGCTGGTATTGCTTCCGAACTTTTCTCCGAGGGATACTTCACTTGCAAAGGTTGCTACCAACACAACATCACGAGTGAGAATGGCAAGCACGGGCTTGCCATTCTCACTCTTTTTTTAATTTGCATCAACATCACTTACGGAAATTAGCTACATCAACAGTGTTTCTGGTACGAAGAAATAATTTAAATAATCTATTTTTCCTATCTATATTCCTCAAAAGACTTGTAGTAAACTAAGGTTTCCTACAACGCGAATTACGAGTAATAGTACGAAGAGGAAAATTAGTATCATAATGATCCCAAAAAAATTTCAAAACATATAAAAAGATTCAACCATGTTAGTACAGGTGTCTAATCAACACATGACAAAACATCCCTAAATGACTGAAGACTATTTTGGCTAAAATGTCTTATTAACATAGAACTGGATGCAGAACCAACACCACTTACCGGGGAATTAATCAAATAAAAAATTGGTAGGTTATCACTAAAGTTAAAAGAAATTACTCCTGAGCATGAATTATAATTATTATTAATACACAAATCCAGTACAGAGGAAAAACGTTCCGTAATTCTAGTAGGAATTGTAATAACATGTGCCATCCCAGAAGCAGAATTATGTCTTTGAATAAACAAGTAACATTATTATCAGTATGTATATCAATACTGAAATCACCGAAAGAGTAAAGAGTCGTCCCGCATAAGTTAATATCATCCAAAAAAATAAGAAAAGAATCAAGTCTACCCTGAGATGGGTGATGCGTAACACTTATTAGGTGGACTGTTGTAAAACAATTGCAATCATCTCAAAATGTTAATTTGTAACTGTATATTTTTCACATAATTAAAAATTTAAATTTTGTTTAGCATACATCGCAACACCCTCGAACCCCCGAACGGGAAGCCGTTACAACCCGGTATATTACACGTATGACAGCTATCCGCATCAAACCATGTCTCTGAAACGCAAATAAAATCAGGTTGATTATCCAGAGTATGTAATAAACTAGAAATAACATACAATTTACTGAACAAACTAGGAGCATTCAAGTGTAAAAACTTATACTGAAAATTATTAGTAACGATCAAATTATGTAAATCACTAACCGAAACATAATCGGAAATGCAATTCATAAAATACGCAAAATGTAAACAACATGCAATTTAGGACATCAATAAACAATTCAAAATCGTTTTAAATCTAAATCTAATTTACTCTTAATTTGCACCATATTTAAATTTCTTCGGCAAAAATTGGGCCGTTTCTATACCAACAAAATTTAATACCATTAGCCCTCGAAAAATGTCGTGCCATCCAAAATAGCTCTTTGTTTTGTGTTTTAAGGTTTTTATTGATGTAAATTCTATTTTCACTGCTACATTTCAAAACAACATCCTACACTTTTAAACCAGAACTTCCCCTCTTAAGTAATTCATCTCTAGTTACTCAACTTCTAAATTGAACAATTACGGGAGGCATCCTCCGAGATCCCCTCTTCCCAACCTGTGAATTGCATCGATATCACTCACTGAGAATTTCTCAATACCCAACTTCCCGCTATACGATAAACCAAATCTGTCAAGTCACCATCCCTTTCATTCTGTTCCTCGGGAATTCCATGTATCTCCAAATTTTTGTTTCTTGTATACTGTTCAAGATTATTCAAAGTTTCCTTCAAATATTCAATATCTCACACCTGAGTCTTCACTCTCTCCTGCAAGAATGTAATCGCATTACGTGATTCCTCAAGCAAACTGCTTGATTCCTTATTCCATTACATCATCATATTTCTGTGAGAAAAACTCAACAGATTTTTTTAAGTCAGTTATTTCAGTCTTCATGTCAAGCTTCTGATTAATCTGTTCCATAAGATTCGGAGAAACACTTACCTCCCGGGAGGAGGGATCCACCGTCTTCTTCCCCAGCGCCGCACCAACCACTACTTCTGTCCCCTTTGAGGACCCACCATCAACTGGGATCACACCCCGTCTGTAACCATCACATTGCCATTTTCACGTCTTTTCTTTTCTCATTTTACGATAAGTGATTTCACTAACTGAACAGCAGTCGTAATGGAATCTGCCTACACATCTTCTGAAACACTGCACACAATCTTCTTCAAATAAATTTTCTTTGCAGATCAAACACTGTTTTTGAGGAATGTTATTCAGAAATCTACGGTGGCAGGTATACATAACACAAGCAGACGACACCGATGGTCAATACAGGGCCGCGGGTGGCCTAGTGGGCAACGTTCGTGACTGCCACGGAAAGGACCTCACGTTCGATCCCAGGCAGGTATGAACGCTCGATCCACTAAATACCCGCCGTGCGTCGGATGGGCACGTTAAGCCGTTCGACCCCGAGTACTAGCCCCCTGGTAATAAATAAGAGCGTCTTCCTCCCCCTTTCCTACTTCGCTTCCGTGTCATTTTCCTATCGGGCACTCTAGCCCAAATCTCCTAGCTTCCTATTTCTAAGGGTTGTTTAAGACCTGGGGTCAGACACTCCTTCCTAAAATCCTCTACATCTGATCTGATCTGATCTGATGGTCAATACAAGCAGACGACGTTAGTCGAAGAAATATTACCACGCAAGCAGACGAGGTCAGACGGAGACTCGCGTGAAACACACCAGTCCAGTCAGTGATCGTTGACGTCACTCAAATTTAGAACGACACTCAGCAGTGAGCACAAACATTTCAAACAAGCTCAGCAAATAACCAAAAACACTTCCATCGCCCTCAATCCCGAAACAAGACAAAAACTGAACTCTTTTCATGAAATACACAAAAGATGTATCCTCAATACCAACACCAATAATACAAATCAGGCAATTTAACGGCAGCTCATAGCATTTGTCAACCACAACATCGTAACTTGACTTGACTTTTTTTTGGCAGGTTACGATGTTGTAACCATTTTGGCAGACCAAGTCCATCCAATGGCTCAGGCATTTTTTCCTGCAGGATATGCCATCTAACAAGGTGATAACGCCCCAATTCACAGAGCTCGGAATGTCAAATCATGGGTTAAGGAACATGAGGACCAACTTTCCCACCTTCCTTGGCCTCCCCAATCACCAGACTTAAACATCATCGAGCCACTGAGGTCTGTGTTGGAAAACAGAGTAAGATCCCGCTATCCTCCTCCTGCATTTCTCAAGTACCTGGAGCATTTTCTGCAGGAAGAATGGCGTAATATCCCACTAACCACCTTCCAGGATTTGTATGCGTCCATTCCAAGGAGGATTCAGGCGGTTTTGAATGCCAAAGGTGGTCCCACCCCCTGTTAGGTACATAAAACCTTCTTTTCCTAGGTGTTCACATTATTCTGTCTAACTTCTGTATATCGCTTCCAGTTCCACATGACATCATTATAATGTTCAAAGGAGCGAAACGACGTCCCCAGAATACAATACAACACAATACAATATTTTTTTTAAATAAATTAATCAATATACACTGCAGGCCACCCAAAATGGTACACCAAGAAGGAAGCATCCGGTTGGCCTGAAATTCGCAGCCTGCGTCGCCCGCAAGAGGACATGCAAACGATTAGCATTGCAGGGCATATTCAAATCATGTGTGCCCGGCACGCCATCGAGAAGCACTAGAAGATGGGTACACAGAATACGGGGTGTATGTAGTGGAAGTGTGTTGTGCTGCCGGACATGTGCGTGGGAAGCTTCCTGATGCCTCGTCGCAGAATAAGGCAGTCATTCCAGCACTTTTCGGAGTTCGACAGACGACGAATAGTGGTTTATCGCGACAGCGGTTTATGGTACCGAGACATCGGCGCCCGTGTGAGACGACACCCAGCCACAGTGAGGCGAGTATGAATTCGGTGGGTGTAGGAGGGACCGACGTGAGCGATTGCTGCAACCGCAGCACACCACCGATCGAAAAGACCGGCATGTTGTGCTGCGGGCATTGACAGTTCGCACCCCCACATCACGAACGTTAGCGCAAGAATTATGGTGTGTTGTGCAACAACCTGTGTCAGCACGTACCGTTAGAAGTCGTCTGCAGGAGCGGGGACTTGCCGCACGGCGCCCATTGCTTCGATTACCATTAACGTTACACCACCGGCGATACTGTGGCAGTTAGCCGTTGAACGCCGCACCTGGACTACAGATGGCACGACATTGTCATCTCCGACGAATCCAGCTTCTGCCTGCAACACCGCGATGGTCGGATTCGCGTGTGGCGGCACCGGGGCGAGAGACTGTATGACGCCTGCATTATGCATCGTCATACCGGTCTGTCGCCTGGCGTTATGGTTTGAGGCGCAACTGGATATGACACCCGCACCCCTCTGGTACGCTTCGCCGGAACACTCAACAGCCACCGCTACATCTCCGACGTTTTTGGAGCCTGTAGTCCTCCTTTACCTGCAGCGCCTGCCAGCGGCCACGTTTCAACAGGACAATGCGCGCCAGCACGTGACACGCATCGTGCAACAATTCTTCACGGCCCACCAGGTGTCACTGCTGCCGTGGCCCGCCTGTTCGCCCGATATGTTGCCCATCGAACACGTCTGGTCGCTGATCGGCAACCGAATGGCCCTGGCAAGCAGCACCCACGGCTACGCCTGATGAACTGTGGCAACGTGTGGAAGCAGCCTGGACCGACATACCCCAAGTCCACATCCAAAGCCTGTTTCGTTCGATGCCGCGGCGTGTGGCGGTCGTTATTGCCAGCCATGGGGGCCACACGATCTATTGATGTCTGCGTGTTCCGCAAGTCGCACGGGTCTGTAAGCTCAATCGTTTCATCTTTGTATCTGTTGTTATGTGTCCAGTAAATCTGGCTTTGCTATCTCGTGTCCTTCTTGGTGTTGCATTTTGGGTGGCCAGCAGTGTAGTAGCGCCGTATTTCCAAAATGCTGCTAAAAATGTTGATGATGGGTTTTCAAAATTTCAGGATATTTCGTCAATTTAGGTCCACTAAAGCACCATTGAAAATCGTTTTTTATGCTAAAAATTTCTTAGTGACCTCTAATGTTCAGGTAATGTGCTAACAAAAAATGTCATACGTCTTCAGCTAATGCGATAAGCATCAGTTAGTTGCTAAGTTTTCACTGCTCTGATGATATTTCTATTTTCACATCCAGTTTTCAAACATTATAGCATAATGATAAAATACTTTCAATAGTTATAGGATAATGATAAAATAACAGTAAATGAATGTTTCCATGGAACCAACAAGCTCTACAAAATTGTACAGGACTTTCTTTGAGTTTGCGAGGTTGAACGCAAATTCCCAAGCAGAATAAATTGGACCATCCTCTGCTGAAAACTCCGACATAAAAAGCAGACAACGTGCAGAAGATGCCGCGCCGCGCAACAGTAATGATGTATGTTTTTGTTAGATGCAGAAACTCAACCGTCTGTAATAATGAACATGCAAAAGGAAATGAATCACTAAATCTGCCACAGACATATACCCAGCTGATCTCTATTGTGTTGACTGAAGCCGACAAAAAAAAATGTTTCTCATGTTGAAATATCAGTGAATACTTGGAAATTTCAAAAAGAGAAAAATCGCTATTTTATTCCGACAGTTGAAGTCCTTAAATTTCTGGAAACCTTCATCAATCAACGCTTTTAACGCATTCCTTTGGTAAATGACGAAAACACATCCTTGTTTTTTTTTTCAAGTTTTACTTCACAACGCGGCCATTGTTCTTCACTTTTCTACATCAATAACAAAAGCGTGAGTTTTTGAAGTACTACTTGCTTCTGATGAAGACTGGTGTTTATCTTTCACGCAACATAAAAGGTATATTGTGCACAGTTTTTCACGCATCACACGCACTGTTTTTCTGTGGATTTGCATTTGGGAAAATATCTGCGCTTCTCAAATATTCATTAAAAAATACGACTGTTAAATCCAATCCATGCGAAAAGATGTGAAAATTTTCGATCTTTAATCACGAAAATGTTTGCATTGAGTAGGCTTATTTTTGCCTTAAGTGCTTGAATTAGGTGAGGTACATTCTCTTGCAGAAATCTGAATTTCATTTTCTCGTTGGATATATCTTACAACCAGAAATATTTTTCATGATTTTACAGTTTATTTTTCTTCTCGTATCTTATCAGAACATTAAGCAGCATGACAGTATATTTGAAAGATATGATAATTGCAAAATCATCATGACGGTTTTTGTTCAAGTTTAACTGATAAAGTCTTTTTCTGAAAACGTTACCTGACAGACACAGTAACCAAGATTATCTATCTATCTACCTTCATTGTCAAAAAAATCTATCTACCCTCATCGTCAAAAAAGTAGCTGGACGCAACCGACAGGAATGAAACTTGGTGGGTTGGTGTGACATCGTGAGACATGTAAATGATTCAAGTATCACGCCCGGCCGTGCATGCGGCTCAAGCCAGGAAGAGTCGTAGCGCTGTGCCTGACCGGCTATATAAGGTCGTCCTGTTGAGCGTGCTTGCCATTCTCACTCGTGATGTTGTGTTAATAGCAACCTTTGCAAGTGAAGTATGCCTCGTAGAAAAGTTCGGAAGCAATACGAGTAGTTGCAGGAGTTCGAAAGGGGCCGCATCGTCGGACTCCGGGAAGCGGGATGGTCTTATCGTCGTATTGCGTGCTATACCTATCGTGCGGATATCACCATAGCACGCTGTTGGCGGCAGTGGATAGAACACGGCACGCAGCAGAGACAGAAAGAGTTTGCGAGGCCTAGACGAACCAAGGAGACAAAGGACCGACGAGTTGTCCGACATGCATGGACTGATCCAACAGCCACGATTGTGGACATTCAGCGAGCAGTTGTGCCCTCAATGCATCGTCCGATTAGTGCCAGCAACATTGGTAGAAGGCTGCACGACGTATGACTACATGCCCGCAGCCCTTTACGACGACTACCCTTTTAACACCATTAGATCGTCTCCAAAGGCTGCAATGGGGTCGTGCTACACTGTCGTGGAGTCACTCTGAATGGCAGAGGGTGATCTTCAGTGACGAGCCTTGCTGTTGTCTTGGAGGAGACCACCAGCGAATCCGTGTTTGGAGGCACCGTGGTTAGCACCAAGATGAACGGTTTGTTGTCAAGCGTAACACGTCCAGAAGGTCTGGTGTCATGGTGTGGGGTGCAATTGCCTACGATGCCAGATCACCTTTGGTGTTCATTACAGGCACTTTGATAGCTCGTTGTTACGTTAATGAGTCCTGCACTCAGTGGCCCTACCTTTCCTGAACGCTCACTCCGGTGCAATTTTTCACGAGGACAACGCTCTTCCGCATAATGCTGCTGTCTCTAGAGCTTGCCTTCAAGGCACTATCACTCCGCTATCGCCAGCCGCATCGCCAGACCTGTCGCAGATTGAAAACCTGTGGGATGCTATTGAACGCGCTTTCGACACTCCACCTCTACCGCACAAGCTACTTAGATGGCTTATCGCAGGACCCCACTAGGAACCTGTATAACTCGATGCTGAGACGTCTGGCATGCTGTGCGAACAAACATGGCGGCCCGACGTCATATTGAGAGGCACTACTTATTAGCGTGTAGCTCAATAAATATTGCCCATATCAGTCTCAATGTATAATAATTTATTGTTCCTGGTAACCTTTACCTTCCTCCCGAATAGCATTGCAATCCTACACGTCCTTCTGGGTGCAACTATTTTTTTTTTTTTTTTTGACGATGAGTAAATATATTTTTACGGTTTAATGACTACCGTGAGCAACTCAACGAGCAATAAGGTCACCGGCTTCAGGGAAGGAGAGAATTAGTGCTGTGAGACAAACACACCATCCATGCTTCCTCAGGGATTCGAACTGGAATCCATCTCAGACCAGAAGCCAACGTTTTGCAACTGCGTCACCGGTGCGGCCCAGGTATTTCCAAACTGCCATTTTCAGAAAATGATATGCCTCTATTAGGCAAAATATTAAAACTGAGAAAATTTTGTTTGATGGCTCGTTGTTGGATTAAAAATATTTTGATTAAATATATCTTCTGTTTCTTCATATTTTTCGTTTTTGTAGGTTCAAACGGCCACTGTGAGCAACTCTATGGGCTAAAAATAGTCGCCCGTCCCCGATTTAGGTCCACTGATTCCTGAGAAGGGAATGTGCCAGTGATGTATGACAAACACAGCATCCATGCCACACCGGGTTTCAAACCCGGACCATCTCGGACGAAAGATCAGTAGCAAGCGCTTAAACCGCTGCACTACCAGTGCAGCATTCCTTCATTAGACATTGTTTTTTTTTATCGAATATCAAGGAACATAGTGTAGATGCAAAATTTTTCCACATACTCTATCAAAATCTTTAATTCTCAGTAAACCAGTGAACACACCCGAAAATCTTCTACACTGTGTTGAAGAATTTCGATGGCATCTATTTTTTAACGAATTTTAACGTAATGAGCCTACTACTTTATATTTATTTTAATTTTCCCTTTCTAGACTTATGAGGATTTTAAACAAGAAATGTGGAAGTTTATAAATATGACGGTTTTGTGAATATTTAGCTAATTAAAATATAGAAATAAATGTTAGTTTGCTTTTTTACTGTATTATATTTACAATGTCAGAATACTAATAATAGAAGCCATTAAGATTTGAATATGAATTTTTATTAAAATTCTTCTAATACACCCGTAGTAAAGCCTGTTGAAGTCACCCTTTGTTGGGACCAGATTTTGTAGAAAAACATTAGGCAGAACATTAGAAATAGACCATTCCTAATACCAGTCATTACTGTTCACAGCTGTCTTCATTTCAGCAGATTTTTCTGCAATTTCGAAACGCATATGTGCCTCACCTTGTTTGCAACGTAAACTTGCGTTTTACTGACTTCACAATTGAGTCCCGTGTAAATGGGTAAAGTCGCGAATTTATTGAGTTCCTAAAATTCTGGGATATTGACTGTTTTGCATTCATTGTACGCTTATCTCCTGTTCTTCATCGAATTTTTGTATTATACTGTAAAATGTTTTTCTGCTTTTTGGAAATATACACTAAAATTATCTCAACATACATAGTTACTATACCTTCAAACACGTAAACTAAAGTCACTTTGATATGGTATTCAGTCTTCAACTTTAAATAAATATTCACCAGTCGCCCAGAAATGTATGTCACATTTTCATTTTCCACGATTTATCATAATTAAAGTTTACCATGATACGAGAAAACGTCAGGTCAACTGGTTGGTTTCACAGTTCCTTTAGTTATTCATTCCGTGACAATTAGCATTTGTGTCTTGAATTTACCTGGAAATATTATAATTGCTGACTGAAATGCTGGAATATAATGATACATTTGCTTTCATCATACCCTGTGCGCAACGATCTGATGATGAGAAACTTGTTTTACCCTTATGTGTGTGTTTGTGTGTAAGAGAAGGTTTAAGCCGTTTTATGGCCACTTCTACTCTTGCACCAAAGTCAGCACTTGATGGATGACGTAACACCCGGTTTTACTCTAACAGTAGGCCCACAAAGTTTGGCAATAAACAAAGGGGAAAGTGTTGGACGGAAGAGGCTTTATCTTTCTCTCTGACGTTTACCTCTTCGTCCATTGTGTAACAAGAAAGAGTTATGCCCTTACTTGCTTCCTATTTGATATTTACTCAGTTATTCTCACTTCAAAAACAAGCGGATGAAGAACAGCGTCTCTTAAGCCTTCTTCCATTGCCTTTATTCTTGGAGACCTAATGCAAACCAGTGAATAATCCTTTATTGCTTAAAATGGTTGTTATATCGATTCTGATCTTGGGAGAAGACAATTTCCTGTGTCTGTGATGGGGTAACGAAGATATAATGATTAGAATTTTCAGCATTTCTCATCACATAGCCAAAGATGAAAAGGTGAATGAAGCCGATATCGTAAGTAATATTTTACGATTATTTTTCTCGACCTGTATTGCTCTGTGTTTGATTGATAGAAATTTAATCTTCAAGTACACAATTTTGAGAATTCATGAAAATCATAAAAGGCTTGCAAGCAGAATGGTATAACTTCTAATTCGGATTTTAGGAGACGAAAGTTTATGTACACGTAGATAATAAACTTGGGGAATGAAATGAAAGTTTTGGTCAAACTGCATAAATTCCTAATGTTTCTCTTAATGCATCCGTATCTGGGATACTAAATAATTCGGTTGTAGTTGAAAAGAAAAAGACTTCTTATCTAAGTTGGTGGAATTAACAAAGTAAGGTTCCGTCATAAAATTCCCTTCCTTCCTTTTACGCTTGAGAACATCCATGTAGCATAAGAAAGGTACAGAGCTCTTAAAACTTGAAAGCAAGTCCATAGTAAAAAGAAAGAGTGAGACAAAATATTCGTCGATTATGCGACGAACAAATATTCGTCGCATAATCGAAGAATATTTTAATATTTTTACAAATACAGGGTGTTTCACTTGTGGGGGCCCCTAGTTATCGTTTATTACAAACATAATGTACAAGGTAGGTAAACGTAATTGTGGTAGTACATACCTTGAGAGACGTACAACGTATCGCATCACAACAAATGATGAAAGTAGCCTCTTCCTTCCCGCAGGCACTTGGCAACTCAGCGCTCCATGTTTGCGAATATTTCAATTAGCTGAGCGTGGCCAATGTCGTCAATTGGAGAGGTGATGTTCGCTTTCAGTTGCTGGAGTATGCATAGTTTATTGGAATAGATTTCCCCTTTCAACATACCCCACAAGAAGAAGTCTGGGGAACTGAGGACTGAAGACTTTGGTGGCCATATTGCTTTGGAGATTATGCGATCTTCGAAAAAGCTGGTTACAGCTGACATAGACCTTTTCAACGTGTGACAGGTCGCCTCGTCTTACTGGAAGTAGCCATGTTGTAACTCAATGTCGGGCAATTGATTAACAAATGTTTCGATAATTTCGCCGTACACGTCTATGTTTACCGTACATATGGACCTTCGCTACGTAGTGCACCACACTCCAATCTTGAGGTCATGCAGCAGATGTCCATGAATCGCATGTAGATTCACTTTGGCACACGGGCGCATATTCTGCGAACTGACGTACCCACACAGGTGGAACTATGCTCCCTCTGAAAAAAAATATTATGAAAAGGCAAGTGCAAAGATTTGGTTATTTGAGAATACAGCATTCATAAAAATTGGAAAGGGAGTGAGACAAAGCGACACTATATCACCCAAACTCTTTAATGCCACTTTGGGAAATGTCTTTCAGTCACTGAACTGGGAAAACAAAGGGATTATTATTAATTGAGATCATCTAACTCACCTTAGTTTTGCTGATGACTTAGTCATTTTTGCAACTACCCCATCAGAGCTGTAGAGTATGATCCAGGAACTTGCTGACAAGAGTAAAGAAGTGGGATTAAAAATGAACTTTCAGAAGACAAAAGTGATGTACAATGTTTTTACAAGAAATGAAGATTTATCGATTGATGGAGAAAAGCTGGAGATAACAGACGCTTACATTTATCTTGGACAGCAGATATCAAGTGAGGGTCACACTGATGAAGAAATTAATCGGCGTACAAAACTTGCCTGGAGAGCTTTTGGAAGAAACAGCGTAATTTTCAAGAGCAATATGCCATTATGTCTTAAAAGAAAAGTGTTTGATCAATGCATCCTTCCAGTGCTTACGTATGGTGCAGAGACGTGGACCTTAACTAAAAGAGACATACAAAGGCTGCAGACAACTCAAATAAGCATGGAGAGGTGCATGCTTGGTGTAACCAGGAGAGATAAGAAGAGGAACTCGTGGATCAGAAAAATGACGAGAGAGGAAGACATCATGATCAGAGTAAAATCCCTGAAATGGCAATGGGCTGGACATTCTGTTGGAAGAACAGACCATCGATGGATAATCGAAATTTTAGATCGATTCCAAGGGACAGGAAAAGACCCAGAAGAAGACCACATGGTAGATGGGTGGATGAAATTCGAAAGTAAGCAGGAGTAACATGGAGGAGACTGGCACAAAACAGACCGTTGTGGAAGAAACTTGGGGAGACCTTCGTACAGAAGTGTATTGATAATAGTTGGCAATGATGATGATGATGATATATATATATATATATATATATATATATATATATATAACTCATATATGTAACTCATATATATATATATATATATATATATAACTCATAGGGATGTAAGGTCAGGTGATGCGTAACATCACAGCCTCTCCTTGACAAATGTCAACCCCGCCTTCTCGTGGTGCATCCTGTTCCCACTAAAGGGGCTCTGACGACCGCCCATAGCGGTATAACTATACCATCGGGATCAGAGGAAATGCTATCCCACACTCACCAACCCGCTTGGCCAGCGTGGTGAGTTATGGCCAAACCCCTCCAAAATGATTCCACAACTTAAATCTTGGCCCTCAGTCTCCGGCAGCTGGAATGTACCTGGCCAAGGCAGCGGCCAGTGCGACATGAAGGCAGAGGGTGCTAAGAATCCCCGGAGGACCGGACTAGGCTGCCATCTGATGCTGACCTTGGCTACTTACAATGGACGCTCCCTATCTTCTGATTCAAGGCTTCTTGAATTGGAAGAGGAACTACAAAGGATCAAGTGGGACATCGTGGGGCTAAGTGAGGTAAGGAGAAAAGGAGAAGATCTCATCGAACTGAAAAGTGGACATCTCTTCTACTATCGTGGGACAGATACTGGCAGAACTAGTGGTGTTGGATTTATAATAAACAAGAAACTGAAGGATAAAGTTGTAGAAGTTGAAAGTTCCTCTGACAGAGCTGCACGACTTGTTATCCAACTCTCGAAAAGATACCAGGCTCAGATTATTCAAACTTATGCACCCACCACAAGTCATCCTGAAGAAGAAATTGAAGAATTTTATGAGGAAATTTGTCATCTAAATAATAAAGGTAAGCAGCACTTGAAAATAATTATGGGAGATTTCAATGCAAAAATAGGGCAACGGCAACAGAATGAAACTTCGGTAGGTAAATTCGGTCATGGCAACAGAAACCAGCGTGGAAATACTCTCGTTGAGTTTGCAGAGGCAGAAGGGTTTTTCATCTTGAACTCCTTCTTCAAGAAAAAGCCACACAGGAAATGGACATGGAGACATCCAAATGGGACGACAAGTGAAATTGATTTTATTATGTGTAACAAAAAATTCGTCATAGAAGACTGCAGTGTGCTAAACAAGTTCAACACAGGTAGTGACCATAGATTGGTGAGATGTAAGATGCACCTGAACGCTAAACTTGAACGTGGCAAGCTCATAGGACAAACAAAATCTATTGACATAACCAACCTTAAAAAACACCATAATACCTTCAAGTTAGAACTGAAGAACAGGTTCTCTGCTTTAGAAGGCCTAACATCGGAAGAAGTGGACATCTCTGAAGTTAACAGAAAAGTAACCAAAGCTCTTATGGAAACAGCAACAAAATTAGCTGGGTCTAAGAACAAGTTGCATGTGAACAAATTATCAGGAAAAACCAAAATGTTGATGCAAAAAAGAAGAGAGATGAGGACAACTAAAGAAGATGTGACTTCCAAAGTGGAATATATAGAGCTATGCAAGACAGTAAGAAAAAGTATCACTGAAGACGTAAGGAAATTCAACTGTGAACTAGTGAGGAAAGCAATTGAAAACAACCAAAGCCTAAAGATAGCAAAGGGACATCTCAGTAAGGGAAGAAAACAGATTATGGCACTGAGAAAAGAAGATGGTTCTGTAACAAGAAATAGAGGCGAAATTTTGACAAGAGTGAAAGATTTCTACTCCAAATTATATGAAAGGGATGATATATGCACTCCAGACATCATGAAAGATACCAGTACCAGAGTTCCTCCAGTCCTTCCAGCAGAAGTTGCACATGCAATCAAGAACATGAAGTGAGGAAAAGCTCCAGGAGAAGATGGAATTACTGTAGACATCATACAAGAAGCAAGTGGAGAAATCGAAACAGTACTCGCCCAAATTTTCACTCGATGCCTTAATGAAGGAAAGATTCCTGAGGATTGGAACACCGCTACAATGATCCTGCTACATAAGAAAGGTGACATTGAGGATCTCGGAAACTACAGACCTATCAGCCTCCTATCAGTAGTTTATAAAATCTTCACTAAAGTTCTTTCACACCGCTTGAAGGTAACACTGGACATGGCTCAACCGAGAGAACAAGCTGGATTCAGGAGTGGCTACAGCACAATAGATCATATCCACGTGCTGAGAGAACTATTTGAAAGAGCGAGGGAATATGAACTTCCATTGTGCATGGCTTTTATCGATTATGAAAAAGCCTTTGATTCGGTGAAACCATCAGCAGTTACAATGGCTCTGAAAACCTGCGGTATTGAAGATGCATACATTAATATTATTAATAACATCTATGAAAATGCAAGTGCAAAGATTAGGCTGTTTGAAAATACAACACACATAAAAATTGGAAAGGGAGTGAGACAAGGTGACACCATATCTCCGAAGCTCTTTAATGCCACATTGGAGGGTGTTTTTCAGTCACTGAGCTGGGAAAACAAGGGGATAAAGATTAATGGAGATTATCTAACCCACCTTCGTTTTGCTGATGACGTAGTCATTTTTGCAACTACCCCATCAGAGCTGCAGAGTATGATCCAGGAACTTGCTGACAAGAGTAAAGAAGTGGGATTAAAAATGAACTTTCAGAAGACAAAAGTGATGTTCAATGCTTTTACAAGAAATGAAGATTTATCGATTGATGGAGAAAAGCTGGAGATAACAGACACGTACGTTTATCTTGGACAGCAGATATCAAGTGAGGGTCACATTGATGAAGAAATTAATCGGCGTACAAAACTTGCCTGGAGAGCTTTTGGAAGAAACAGCATAATTTTCAAGAGCAATATGCCATTATGTCTTAAAAGAAAAGTGTTTGATCAATGCATCCTTCCAGTGCTTACGTATGGTGCGGAGACGTGGACCTTAACTAAAAGAGACATACAAAGGCTGCAGACAACTCAAAGAAGCATGGAGAGGTGCATGCTTGGTGTAACCAGGAGAGATAAGAAGAGGAACTCGTGGATCCGAAAAATGACAAGAGTGGAAGACATCATGATCAGAGTTAAATCCCTGAAATGGCAATGGGCTGGACATACTGCCAGAAGGACAGATCATCGATGGACAGCTGAAATTTTAGATTGGATTCCAAGGGACAGGAAAAGACCCAGAAGAAGACCACATGGGAGATGGGTGGATGAAATTCGAAAGTATGCAGGGGTGACATGGAGGAGACTGGCACAAGACAGACCGTTGTGGAGGAAACTTGGGGAGACCTTCGTCCAGCAGTGGATTGATAATGGTTGACAATGATGATGATGATGATATATATATATATATATATATATATATATATATATATATATATATTTGGGATTTACAAGTCTTTTCTGGGAATTTCGTTGCTTTGCACTAAAGCTTTGCCTCAGTATTGTACGATTTGTGACACGCATTTTTTGTATGCTTATATGTATAAGAAACGGCGTACGTAATAAATCAATTTTTACATCTGTCTGTGAAAACGATGTCCTAGCATCTACTACTGGATCGTAAGCACATTTTACAATGGATATTTTAAGCTTGAAACCCATGATAAACGTGACTTTGAATTTACCAGGCACGGAGTGCTTTCCCAAAATGGCTGACTGTGGGAGATGGGTCCGCCTTCAAGTTGCGCTCTGCTATGCAACAATGCCATATACACTGACGGAAAAAAAAATCCCAACACCACGAAAAAATAGTTGTAGAGGAATGAAATAGCGGCAATACATTTGTATAGGTAACATATTTAATCGATTAAGGTTTCAAGATCACAGCTTATTGTAAGCGCGAGAAGAGCCATTTAAATGTGAAATGCTGGTACATTAAAAACCGGTCTAACCGCCAGAATGTTGACTGCAAGTACGCAAACGTTCATGCATTGTGTCGTACAGGTGCTGGATGTCAGTTTGTGGGATGGAGTTTCATGCCTGTTGCAATTGGTTGGTCAATACAGGGACGGTTAATGCTGATTGGGGGTGACGCTGGAGTTGTCGTCCAATGATGTCCCATACGTGCTCGATTGGTGAAAGATCTGGTGATCTAGCAGGCCACGGCAATATGTCGACACTCTGTAGAGTATGTTGGGTTACAACAGCGGTATGCGGGCGAGCATTATCCTGTTGGAAAACACCCCCTAGGATGCTGTTCATGAATGGCAGCACAACATGTTGAATCACCAGACCGACGTACAACTGTGCCGTCAGGGTGCGTGGGACAACCACGAGAGTGCTCCTGCTGTCATAGTAAATTGCTCCCCAGACCATAACTCCAGGTGTAGGTTCAGTGTGTCTCGGCCGCAGACAGGTTGGTTGCAGGCGCTCATCTGGCCTCCTTCTAACCAACACACGGCCATCACTGGCACCCAGGCAGAACCGGCTTTCATCAGAAAACACAACAGATCTCCACTCCGTCCTCCAATGAGCTCTAGCTTGGCACCACTGTCGTCGTAAACGGCAGTGGTTTGAAGTAAGTGGAATGCACGCTACAGGGCGTCTGGCTCGGAGCTGTCCTTCAAGTAACCGATTTGTAACAGTTCGTTGTGTCAATGTGGCGGCAACTGCAGCTCGAATTGCGGCCGCAGACGCGGTACGATGCGCCACGGCCATACGCCGTACACGGCGGTCTTCCCCTCAGTAGTGCCACGTGACCGGGCGGAACCCGGTCTTCTTGAGGCAGTACCTTCCCTTGACCACCGCTGCCAGCAATCATGCACAGTGGCTAGATTCCTGCCAAGTCGTTCTGCAATATTGCAGAAAGAAAATCCACCTTCTCGTAGCCCTATTACACGACCTCGTTCAAACTCCGTGAGCTGTTGATAATGGCTTCTTCGTCTTCTTAAAGGCATTCTTGACTAACATCAACACACTACGTCGAATCTCAACGATAGTTAACGCTCACGATAGTTACAGCGCGTATTTACAGCAAACCCGCTTTGCATGTTCCGAGGGGTGCTACTAGCGCCACACGTATGCGCCGAGCGCGAAATTTGCATAGACGTCATCTTACAGATGTACTCTCACCGCCTACCAACTGTCGTTTATCTAACACAACCCCTTCTTGGTGTTGGGATTTTTTTCTGTCAGTGTATAATACAACCAACCGGGTAAAACAGTGCTGAGAAAATTGAATAAAATAATAATATATATATTTTCGTATAAATTTTTTGAGGTAGAAGCTATCCCTGTGTGGCATTTGTCAAAAACATACATTCACCAGTTATTTTTCAAAACTCACTGTTTTTTTCTTTCATTACTTAAAAGGAATGATCTAACTGGACCATCATCTGTAGGTAGATTTTACCGCACTAATGCAATCTTAGGATTTCTAAGACTTAAAATAAGATTTCACGATACATACTATTTAGTAATTGGATTTGTACCAATTTTCCTGTTAAGTAGTTTATAACGAAGTAAATTTCTCCATCATTTTTGTCCACTCCGGGGCTCAAACCCCAGTTCCCTCATTCCGGAATAAGTCACTCAACCAATTGAGCTACGCGGACGTTCGTTCTGACTGCCATCTGCCTTTATGTCGTGTGCGTCCTGCTGGGCAGGCACGTCACAAGTTTCAATGTGCATTTGCATAAGCTGAAGTAAATGCAAAGGTTTTCATTTTGGGCAAAATTTTCGCTGACAGAAGTTAAAGTACAAAATTTCTTTTTACATGGGGAAAGACAGACAACATTTTTGGACATTATCTAGCTTTTCTAAAAACAACAAATTTTCTGCCAGCGTGAGAACAAATGTATATTTGAATTTGTGTCAAGCAAGTGTATTCTTGAACGCAGGATTAAGAACTCTCTTCTTGATCTTTAATAGCAGCTAGAAAAGAAAAAAATCTATTACATCAAGTTTAATATGACACTTCCAATTACTTAGTGGCTATCACTTTGTAACTAAGAATTCTACCTTTGGGAATAATGAGCGTGAAGTATTTTTCTCAGACTTTAAATATAAAGAGGCATACAGTTTTTCTCCATTAAGTAAATATTCGTGTCAAAAAGTGCTAAAAATTCATACCACATATATGACATGTATATTACACTCACGGACAATGATATTTGCGCACCTAGAAAAAAAATGCTACGACCGCGAAATATTGCAAATAGCTAGAGTGCGGGCTGGTATGTGAATGATTCATTTTTGGTGCGAGTACGAATGACAGTACATTTGTGGTGGCGCTGAAAGCACGAACCGGCAGCCTTACAAACCGGCGTGTAGTCGATGCCCCATGAAAGCGAAAAGCCCCGGCCGACTCAAGCAAGAGGACAGAGGGACAAAAATGCCGGGAAGACGCCAGAGACGTCGATTTACGCAACGAATTGAAATTGAGAGAGGCATGATCATTGGACTGAAAACCTCAGGGTGGTCGGCGCGCCGTATAGCCCGCCACGTGGATTATTCTGACTATGCCGTCAGACTGTGTTGGGAGCAGTGGACACGTGACGGCACTGCCACACGGTGGAAACGGCTCCGGGCGGACTAGGAGGACCACCGGTAGAGAGGATCGACGGATCGTGCGCCGGGCACAAACGAATCCCACGAGGACCCGGTCCACTGTACAGGCAGATGTAGCGGCTCCTGTGTGCCCACGAACCATTTTCTGACGCCTCGCGGAAACGAATCTGCGATCTCAGCATTTCTTACGTGTGCTGCCATTAACACCGGAACATCGTCGGCTCAGGGTGAAGTGGTGCCAGCCAGGCCAGAGCGACGTCGAAAGCCCCAGGCTGGCGATGTTTAGGGTTTAGCGTTGAGTGCCGCTTCCTTTTGGGGACGGATGAACATCGTGTCCGACTGTGGAGGTCCCAGGGTCAATGGCACAATCCTAACCTTGCTATCGAGCGCTACACGTCCCCCACTGCAAGCATTATGGTCTGGGGAGCCATTGCCTGCGATAGCCGATGAGCTCTGGTAGTGGTACGTGGATCATTGACGGGCCAGCGGTATGTGGATGAGATCCTACGTTCCCATTTGCTCCCATTCCTAGCCGGGATTCCAAGTGCGTTATACCAGCAGGATAATGACTTTCCACACACAGCTCGGGTAGCTCAGGACAGCCTACATCATGTCCAGACACTACCATGGCCTGGCTGCTTCCCGGACATGTCCCCTAACGAGCATGTGTTGAACCATTTTAAACACCGCCTGCCGCCGAGCCACACTATTTGGGATTTGGAGCACATCGTGCAACACGTGTGGACCAGACTAGTCTGCCGCAGAACAACATTAGGTGTCTGTTCGCCTCCATGCCGGACCGTATGGCAGCATCTATCGCGTCATGAGGCGATGCGACGCTCTATTGAAGATGACCGGACTGCGTACCACACATCCCTCTATAATTGTCCTGCTGCTGCTCAGTTTTTGCCAACATGTGTATCATTCATCTGTATCATTACGTCCACAAAATTTCTGTTCAATCCGATGTTTCCTTCTTGGTGCGCTAATTTCATTGTCCGTGAGTGTATATACGGAAGCAATATAGATTTTCGACATGTATAACTAAGTCGGAAAGCAGCAGCAAGAACGATATCTTCCATACGTGGAGGACTTCACAAAATTGCACAAGTGCAAGCAATATTTTGGAACTTCAAGTTTTAAGATGGGTGAAAATATATCGCACTTCATGTTGAAACTATCGAATTCTGAGGAGAAAACCACTTCAGGAAATATACTCTTAAATCATATTTTCCTTTCGTTTATTCCAAAAAAAAATAAATATTATTTTACCACATGGCGATGAAATCACGACTATCAAACCCAAAGCAAGACCCTTTCTCATCCCATTCTCTCCGTCTTCTTTCACTTTCTCTCTTCACACACACATACACACACAACGCCGAAGTTCATACACTTACCATCGTTGCAGCGCAAACAGGAGACTTTGTCAAGGTGAGAAAATTTAAATACCATTTAAAGAAGTGTGTCTGCTGTTTGACAGCAGCACAGGGACATAAATAATTCATTTCCTTTTAAAATTAGCATATATACATAAATTTGACTGAAATCAATGCTTTCTGTAAATAAAATTTCTTGACTTTAATAAACTGCACTCTTCATTTATTTACATTAATAACATATTAGGTGCAAATTATATTTTTTAAGAAGAAAGTAATACGATTTTTCATCTTTTCCCTGCTTTCATGAAACAAGAATTACACATACTAGTTTCTGTTCTGAAATAGCAACATTTGTATTACTTGTGCTTTTTCTGATTTTGTTCCTTTAAGATGATCACATACTATGTTCGTCACTAACAGAATATCAACATTTTAAAAATATTGTTGGTAGAATTTTTGATTGTTGCTGTTTCCCTAAGAATGCTATTGAACAAGATATTTGGAAGTGTTACAAGAAACTGATTTCATAAGAGCAGCATCTTAGGTTGTTTCACTCGGTTGCACGTTTTCATGAAAGAAAGAGACAAAGATGGTTAGAAGGAAAGCACATAAATAAAACAAAACAGAAACAGAAAAAGTAAGAAAGAAAGACGCTCAGTTTTTCGGTCTGTTTTGATAGCCAAGTTTATGCTGTTTACCAATATTTCTCTCTCTTTTTTGCCTTATTTCGGGTAGAATAGTAATTCTGGAACCACAAAATTTCAGTTTTTGTATTTAGTAAATGTTCATGAGATGTGATACTTCAGATATGATGAGAAAAGTCCAAGGACAACGTCAAGCTCTGCGACGTAATGGGTGCGTCCTTTTACAAAGACTTTCGGGTAATATGATAAAGGCGTGTGGGATGCTTTAAAATATGCGTATTTTGTTGTTCTAGGCAAACTGAAGATATCCTGCACTACATGTTGATAAATTTAATCATAATAGCCGACGTGCGACACGAAAAGATTATTTCTGGTGTTGCGTCAGAAGAAATAACGTGGTAAAGCAATTCCCAATATATGCCACCGAGTGAGGCATTTTGACCAGAGATAACTCCTAAGTGCTTGGAAAAGTTTAACGATTGTTACATAAATATGATAAATAACGATTATTTTAATCTGAAAGACAAAAGCGAAAATCTTATACAAAATACTAAACTACATTTACTGTATGTTCCGTGGAAGCAGTTCATCTAGAAAACTAGAAATTCTGTGAGCAAAATTGATTTTCTTTATTAATAACCGTTGTTAAAAGAATTTTCCTAAACTGTGCTTCAAAGAATCCCCAAAATTCTTCCTAGATTTTGAATGTGATTTCAGCTACCACTTAAAAACACGTCATACATAAATGGGAAAAGACCGTTGTTAAAAGAATTTTCCTAAACTGTGCTTCAAAGAATCCCCAAAATTCTTCCTAGATTTTGAATGTGATTTCAGCTACCACTTAAAAACACGTCATACATAAATGGGAAAAGAATTTCCCCGGAGGTATTAAGACACAATTCTGCTCAAATACATGGAAGGCGATACAAAGGTAATAATTGGCAGTGAGTATGGCACATCAGTAGTCTATATATATATATATATGTATATATATATATATTATCATCATCATCATCATCATAAACCATTATCAATCCACTGCTGGATGAATGTCTTCCCAAATTTCTTTCACAACTTTCTGTCTTGGGCCTGTCTCCTCCATGTATACTTTCAAGTTTCATCCATCCATCTCCCATGGGGACTTTTTCTGGGTCTTTTCCTTTCCCTCGGAATCCAGTCTAAAATTTCGGTTGTCCATCGGTGGTCCGTTCTTCTGGAAACATGTTCAGCCCATTGCCATTTCAGGGATTTCACTCTGGTCCTGATGTCGTCCACTGCTGTCATTTTCCTTATCCACAAGTTCCTCTTCTTATCTTTCCTGGTTACACCAAGCATGCATTTCTCCATGCTTCTCTGAGTTGCTGCAGTCTTTGTATGTCTTTTTTAGTTAAGGTCCATGTCTCTGCTCCATACGTAAGCGCTGGCAGGATGCATTGATTAAACACTTCTCTTTTAAGACATAATGGCATAATGCTCTTAAAAATTGTACTGTTTCTTCCAAAAGCTCTCCATCCAAGTTTTATACGCCGATTTATTTCTTCAATTTCCAATATATGCCACCGTGTGAGGCATTTTGACCCTCACTCGATATCTGCTGCCCAAGATAAATGTTAGAATCGGTTGTCTCAAGTTTTTCTCCATCAATCGATAAAACTTCGTTTCTTATAAAAGCATTGTACATCGCTTTTGTCTTCTGAAAGTTCATTTTTAATCCCACTTCTTTACTCTTGTAAGCAAGTTCCTGGATCATACTCTGCAGCTCCGACGGGGTAGTTGCAAAAAGGACTTCGTCATCAGCAAAACTAAGGTGAGATAGATAATCTCCATTAATCTTAATCCCTTTGTTTTCCCAGTTCAGTGATTGAAAGACATTTTCCAATGTAGCATTAAAGAGCTTGGGAGATATGGTGCCACCTTGTCTCACTCCCTTTCCAATTTTTATGTGTGCCATATTCTCAAACAGCCGAATCTTTGCACTTGCAGTTTCATAGATGTTATTAATAATATTAATGTATGCACTTTCAACACCGCAGGATTTTCAACAACACTGCTGTCTGAATGTTACTTCTGCGAAACCCGTAGAGGCCATGTTAAGTCAAAAAACATGTGGAGAAAAGAAATCCTTCTCACTCTAGACGAGCGTTTCGGGCGTTATGGTGTTTAAAGGGTTAATGCATACACTGGCCCTTAGAGACATGCTTTCGACAAGGTTTTGGAACACAGCGATAGGCATGCACTTCCATTCGGTACATAATGCTGCCGCTAACTGTTGCTTAGCAGTAGGCCTTGGTTCCGAACTTCTTATGCGGCACTCTAATTCATCCCATAGGTGCTCTATGGGATTACGATCAGGGCTCTGTGCTGGCCAGTCTACACACGATACGGAATTATCGTCAAATCACGGCGTAACAGCTCTTGCTTTATGGTTCGGTGTATTATCCTGCTGGTACCAACAAGGCTCGGTTCCATAGTACTGCCACAGTGTTGGTAGTGCATAATTGCCCAGAATAACAAAGTAGACGTGCTGGGTCACAGGTTTTCTCCCGATAACCAATGGGCCGGGACCATACCACGAAAACACCCCCACACGAGTACACTGTCAACTCCATACTTGGCAGTAGGAACAATTCATTGTGATAAATAGCGTTCCCCCAGCTGCCGCCATACCCACACACAGCCAATGGTACGTGTACATGCCGAGGTTACAGCATTTTTACTCACCTATACACTGAGGTCTTGTGCAGTACTCCGTCGATTAGCTGTAACGAATTTCTCCTGAGGCGTCGACGTCCCCTATCACTGATTTTCTTTGGCTTGCCGGTACGTTTTGCCTCTTCAGGCACGCCATGTGTCTCCCACTTATTCAGTACATCCAAAATAATTGACTTGGGTATGTTTAAACGCTTCTCGGTTTCTCTTATGGACAACCTACTAATATAACACATAACAATCTTTCCTTTCTGAAAGTCAGTTCTCTCCCGCAGCGACATTTTCACTCAACCTCACAGTACGATATGATCGCGGTCAGCTGCAGGGTTGTTTTCATACCTTTTGCAGCTATACCGTGCATCTTAACAACGCATCGGATCCGTTCATTTGCTTTTGAAGGGGTGTCTGGTGACTTTTGTCAACATAGTGTGTGTATTTATAAGTATATATATGGCTTTCACAATCGGATATAAAAATCATTTCCCAATAAACTTCTACAAGCTCACAAATAACATCAACTACTCTTACGTTACCAAGCAAAATAATTCTATACAGAAAACTAAGACATAAATAAATTACATTGACCATGGTTTTACTTTGCTGACGCAAAGAGTATTTTTCAAATCAGACAATTAGAAACTGTTACATTAAAAAAAAACAAATAGGCTGAATTTGAAACACTTAAGGGAAGATTTTTGCATGAGAAGAAACGTGGAAGAGCAGAAAAAAAAATTGAGTCGTAATAACTACGACGGGTGCAAAGGGAATCGCTCATATTAAACTTTTAGAAATGTAGTGAAATATAAATGCGCATTTACGTCACCTGGAAAATAATTATGCAGCTTGCAAATTGGAAAAAAAAAGGGGAAAACAAGAGAAAAGAAAAAATTAACGATTCTGGGGCTGCCCAATTGTCAGACGCGTAAGTTTATGGTAAAGTCGTTGGACTCGTGCCCTACCGAGTCCACGGTAGGCGTGGGTGGTGCGTTTTTCTTACGGCGTTGGGTCTTTGGTCCAAACTTCTCCAAACGTTGGGGCAAGGGACTACTTGAAGCCATTAAGTTGCTCGTGATAAGCGTTAAACCTCAAAACACAAAAGAAATTTTGCTAATCGTTTCTGCTGCACAAAGTAAATAAAAATAGTAAAATGCTTTTTGACTTTTACAAATAACGATGTTGTAAACCTACGAAGTTTCCGCCACACAGAAAAGCACCCTGTACAGGGAGAACGCGTGCAAAATATTTTTCAGTACGACTGGCACTTATGAAAATGAAAAACAATATCTGTACTGGGCTATGGAACACAGAAATGATTAATCATTTTTAAAACGTGACAGATACATGATACGAAATCCAGAAATGAATATAGAGTGAAGACATCATCAAGAACTTAGATATCATTTTTTGTTTTATTTCAAAACTCATGCCACAAAAATTCATAATGTGCAAGTACTACTATTTCACCAAGCATAAAAATTCTTAAAGCTGAAGGAAAAAAAATTTGATTTGTTAGCCTTAAATTCTCGAATAAAATATAAATTTGTGAATAATATTCATGAAACAAATAAAATGAAAAATAAAAAAGATACTGCATTGTCGAGGTTAATATGCTCTTCTGTTGAACTTTTACATACCACGAAAAGTTTTAACAGTTTTACAAGTTTAAAAATCTTTCTACATGTTAGCACGTTACTAGAATAAACCGTTTACCTGTTAGACCACAACCTGCTTTTCCCTTTTGATGCTGTATAGCTCTTAAAACAAAGTTCCGGTTGCTGAAGCAGTGGATTGTTTCCATATCCGCCTACTTGCAGCTAAGTTTCACAAAATGGTTTTCATCGTATCATTCAACTCAGCAACAGTTGCTGCTTATGTTGCAGATTTGAAGCCGGTAATGGAACCTTCACTCAAGTCACAGGTTAATATACTTTATGGTGCTCACTGTTATCACCTTTACTACGTAAACGTTTTAGGGGCAAATCTGAATCTACTCTTTTGCCGTCATCTACGGAGAAAACCTTAGTGATAAAAAAACATCCTTGGATCTTTTTTCTTATTGAAACCAACAATCACCTTCCTAATATTTCTGTCTAACTAAAATCCCAAACGACTTTACCTTTCATCAACGCTGAAGATATTAAAACACATGTGAGGGTAATAGCTGTTTTACGATCATGTTTTTATGTTTACGGCTGCTGCACAAAGCAACTAAAAATAGAATTTATGCTGCACAAAGTAAATAAAAATGGAAAAATGCTTTTAGACTTTTACAAATGACGATGTTGTAAAACACCCTAACATGAAACTTCACTATAAAGCACTACAGCGATCTCAGACTATGGCCTAACTTGCTGAAGTAAACTTCCTTCATCGTAAAGTATACTCAATTACTTTAGATGAATTACGGATAACTTCACTTGATGCAACTGTATATAATATGAATTAACTAATTACGCTTTAAGAATAACAGCGACCAGATGAAGGTCAAGTAAATGGTACAACTGATTCTATTCTTTACTTATGTGTCATTTTCAAGCGTATATCATTTTTCAAACACACAGTTCAGTTAATATTCTTGGGGATAGAATGCATCAGGTGCAGAATATAACTCGCTATATGCTTAGCAACATTATAAGACTGCTCTCGCTTTAATACAACAATTCTTAAATAAATCAACTATCCTGTTTCAAATATGAGAAACGTTTACAAGTCAGACCGATTAATAGGCGCAATTGCCAAAAACAAGTGGTAAGAATAATGATCAAATGCTCGTGATACAACAAAGTTCGTGATAGCCCCGAACAGTACACGTTCTAAACAGTCTTGTTCTAAGTGCTAATACACAGTTAAAACATCAACTCTTATTTTCAGTTTTCGATTACGTCACTATCTTTGACATGTATCAGATTGTCAAACACAAATTCATTGAGAGAAAAAATGTAGCGTTCGGGCTTAAAAACACTTGCCGAGAATAAACCAGACTTACATAAGACAGGAACTAAAAAAGGAAGGTTAAATTCCAGAATAAATCACACAGATGTCGGCAGATTTGGTATTATGAAGAACGGAAAACCTTTAACGGCTGTAGGTTGTAATGCTACCATGTCGCAAATGATGCATATCCTGGTACTACAAAGTTGATGCATGCCCCGCTACTCGTTCAAAGCAGTAAATACGCACTCTAAAGCAAATATTTATTCTCTATGCTTAAATAAATTATAATTAATGAAGAGGATCTATTAAAGGTAATGATGTTACTGAAGAATACTACTACGAAGACAAATGTTTTCGCCCTAACATCTTGTGTACAGGAATACAAGAAGTAATAAAAAACGTTTGTTCCACTATGAGCCAGCCATTACACTACTTTACCAAGGCACGATTAAAGAACTACTAGTTTTCCCGTTTTCATGTATAATCCATCAATGCCATCAATATCCACAAAGATCGGCGATATTTTTTTAAAATTGAAAAAAAAAGCGAAATTGTTGATAAGAATCCTATAAAATTGCAATGCATTATTTCATCTTACAACTCACCGATTCCAAACATTTTCCTCTTACTGTAAGAATACAAACGACCTGTACGAGACAGAAACACCACGAAGTGAGCAATAACGGAACACTCTACTGATCTCCAAAATTTAAAGCGGAAAACGCGAAGTTATTTTTGTGTCTTCCTTCTTCGGACATAACAAAGTCTTCAGATATTTTCGAACAGAAAATTTCGCTTTAAAGCAAGATTTAGGCCCTGCTGCTAATATTTTGAAATTCTAGGATCCTGTCTTTTTTTATACGAGAGTATTGATCACTTAGGTGATGAATGCACATTAATATGCCATCCACAAGTTGAAATACTTTATATCGTTGCACGGCAATTCCTAACGACTCTCTAATTTGAAGTGTGCTCATACAATGTAATGTGTATTAACACTGCTCCTGAAGGAGTAATGTAGAAATATATAGAAGATAATGTAGAAAAATATGATAATGTAGAAGCTTTAGCAATATACAAATATTTAGATCGGTTTTTAAATCTTTAAATCTATTAAAACTTACAAATATAAGTATGAAATTGTCGTTATTCCACATATCGTTATCATTTTGTTATTACTCGCGTATCGGCTTGGCAATATTATATCGTTCCAATCCTTTCCTTCACAAAAATAATATTTCAGAATTGATTTTCAAGGAAAAGAAAAAATCAACAAAAAAAATGCATTAACATTCCCAACTGAAATACCGAGCATTATTTAAAATACGCAGTATTCTTTTTGTTTTTCATCGTGAATGGAACAAGTTATGAAAAAAGAAATTAATCTAGTTCTATAATTGGTAAAATATTTGCAAATAGAAAAAACAATATACACCCACTAGAAGCACAAAGATACGTTCGGAAAAATTACAAATTGCTCGCAAAATATTCCTTTTAGAGGAAAATATCTGAAGCAAAAGGAATTTCTTGAAGCAAACAACTGCAAGCAGAAATGTTGATGAAAACACAATATAACTTTCTCTGCAGAGAAAACTCTGTACTATTCGAAGAAAAGAAAGTTAGGTTGCAACTGCTCTTCTCAGTGAAGGGTATCTCTCCAAAAAAGCGTTTATCTTTACCGGAATTTTTGAATCGGAAATAGTCTTCAAAAAACAAAAACATACTGACGCAACCTAACGGCAGAGCTATGTTTTATAAAACAGCAGAGGATATACGGAAAATATTCTTCGTAGCGGATCCTACGTAGTGAGAAAATAATTCTTCAAATTGGACTTTTTGAAGCACAGATGGAGTGAAAAATGAAATTACGTGCAATTTCCCAACGGGGACACTATATTGTTTTTGGCAGAAAATATGCATAAAACGTTTTCTATAATGAGTGGAACATAACTAGGATTATGTTTCCAAACGGGCTTTACATGTTGGAAACAAAAATATAGGCTGCGTTGTAAACAGAAATATGCGCTTAAGATCTGCAGCAAAAAATTCTGCTTCCCGAAAAATTCGATATTCTGTGCAATATATTCTTCGCCATTAATGGTGTCCGTTACAAAAACTATTTTTGAAATCATTCTTTCAAAAGCGATTGTATCGAGAGAAAATATTATACATTTAGACCCACTGCAAAAAAAACTGAATACATTTTTAACAAGAAAGATGACACCGCCGAATTTTCGGGTGTAATAAGCACGTCTTTTGAATCCGTTCTGAGGCAAATTAAATTAATCAAAGCTATTTAAAGTCAATGGAACCTGTATGGAAAACAATAGTATTTGACGGAAGAAAGAAGTTTTTCAATCGGGTTTTTAATCCCTCAGATATTGCAGTAAATGGAATCGTGAGCTTACGCCGTCTGGTTGCAGACTTGTGCGTTAAGAAAAATATGAATTTATGTGAGAAACATTTCGCACGGGAAACTCTCTCCAACACAGAATAATTTTTCAAATCGGGTTCTTAGAAACATAGATATCGACAAAAATAAGATACGAATCTACGCACCCTGGCGGGGAAAACATGCATTACTTTAAGAAGAACATATTCTCAAAAGGTTTTTCGATTTGAGCAGTATGGTCCAGGAAAGAATGTTTTCAGTCAAGTTTTTAGGAGCTCAGATTTTGCTGCAAATACATAAGAAGCAGAAATTAACACTTCCCAGCAAAAACACAAGTGCTAGGAAACTCCTGGCCACCAGCTGGCAGTGATGGGTCACTTCTGGCTGAAATCTGCCGCTCACGGCCCGGTAGCGGTCCGTTGGTGGCAGCGCTATCAGTAGGCGAGCCACTGATGGCCCTGTACCATCGCCGTGAATTGTGGGATTGCAAGCAAGTGCCTTTAGTGGCCCGTTGCTGGCAACCAATGCAACCCCAACAGCAGGTAAAAGCAACGGGACTGCGCATGCGCAGAAGCAACTCATGGTACCTGTTAGTTGAAGACGACGCTATCGCCATGAGTTATTTTAGTGGATGTTAAGAAAAAAAATCCATATGTAGAGAGGCGAATTAATTTCCTAATGAAATTCCACGTCGACGAAGATATCAGATTAAGCCATAAAATACTAGATTACAGCCATGAAATACACCCACTCCATTCTCATGAATAACAATTCATGGAATGAAGTGGGTGAATAACAAGAAAAAATTTGAAACCACTTGAGACAAATGTCCTGGAAAACCATTAAAAAATGTTTGTTGAAAAAAAAGAATTATACGAATACAAAATTTATTAGTTAAGAAAAAAAGCAGCGCTATGTGAATATAATGTACTCATCCATGGGTTGAATACATAAGACTGGGAGGAATTCGCTTCTTAAAATAATAAGAAGTTAAATAAAATATCTTTCCTCTTTAAAACAAATGTAGCTTCGGACAACGGAAAGGAAAGATACAACGTTGAAAATGTAACAGAATGTGACATGAACCCGGGTAAATATATATTCATTCAACAATATCCTTTCAAGATGACAAGGACAGTACAAAACTTTGGAAAGCGACTCTAAGTATGTACACTCATGGAAAATAAGTGAAGTTCTCTTAAGGTAAAAAAAAAAAACTATTATTACGTTGAAAAAATAAATTTATGAATTATATGAAACTGCCTTTTATGGAAAATACCTCGCAATATTGTAAAATGAAAGTAAGAACCATTCGATTACACATTCCACACGAAGCAGACAACTTCAAGCCCTCGCTCGTGCGTAGCAAATTAGTTCGGCCGGTAGAGATCTCAGCTCCCACGCCAACGGCCCAGGTTCGTATCCACTAAGATTCAAACTGGCGTTTATTCGGTTTTTTGAGAAAATTTCCCCATCGCAGTGCTATAATTCACAAGTTTCGTGCGGGTAGAAAACCAAAAGTTGAAGCTTTGGGAAGCTGCGGGTTATCCTTGATTTCTTTTTTTATAGCTACCACTGGGAAATTGGCGGACAAGATTCGGCAAGCTACCAGTTACGTCACGTGGTTACTGGCTGCCACTACCGGCAAACTAGCGGACCACATTAGGCTAGCCATCATTTCTGTCACGTGCTTGCAGGGCCGCTGAAAGGCCACTAATGGCAGCTACTGCCTGTGATGGCCATGTTGTGGCATATGACAACTGATGGGGTGCCAACTGTTGGCCAGCTGTTGGCCTGAACTGCTGGCCCTTCTGTTGACGACGGTTCTGCTGCGGCAACATAGTGCTGGGCCATTGCTGGCAGTGCTGGCCCAGCAAGACTGTTTTGCTGGGACCCCCTGGTGGCTAAACCATTCTTTACTAAACATTAGAGATTATATGAAAAATATTTTCCATCAGGTGTTGTATGCGATACAGGAAGAATTTTTCAAATCGGAGTTTTAGAAGCAGAAATAACGCAGAAAGCAATTTACCTTTGCGCCCATAGCGGAAAGTCTATGATTTACTTGAAAAATTTGAATTTATGTGAAAAACATTTCGCATCGGAAACACTATCCAACAAAGAAAACATTTTTTAAATCGAACTCCTAGAAGTAGAGATATTGGCAAAAATAAGATATACACTGGCGGAAAGTGAAAAAAGAACACCAAGAAGGAATTGGCGGACGATCATGAAAATTACATATGTTAATTGAGTCGAGTTTACGTAGGTGTGATGTTAATTTCGGGACCAACCGGTGAGCGCTCATGCCACAGCACGGCATAATATGCAAATTATCGTCGGTGGTATTTAAGGAGTACGGCGAAGTGAATGTAATTAGTCGTCGGCGTACGGACACGTGCGAAGGCCACGAGCAAGACGGTGTACTTACGTATTTTCGGTCTAGTGCAGTAGTAAATAGCAAAGTACGTGGGAGAAATCCTTCTCATTATTTAGCTACATGGAGTTGAGTTGCTTCATCACTAAGTAATTCTCATATAGTTTGTGGTCGTCAAGGATTTGACTGTGAGTTATTTTTATTTCTTGTTCTTTAAACTTCAAGTTAGAAGCTTTATTTTAGTTTTCCGGTTCCAGGCCAACCGGGGCTCCGTGCCTCCGGAATGGCGAACTTTTTGAACCGACCTGAAACCATTCAGGTTACTCATAATGGGAAGTACCCCAATGTCAATATTCTTAAGGAATTAGTCGACGAACTTGACTATCCGGAACATTTGCACACAGTCCAGCGACTTAACAATGGACTTTTCACAGTGCGTTTCCAAACTGCTGCACAAGCACTGCACTACCTTGAGCACCCCTTGACAGCCTACAAGGACGTTGCGGTGAACATTTCGCCAGTAGATGACGGCATTCGTACCGTCTACATTGACATACCTAATGAGAAGATCTCTGCGGCACTTACTGGATATGGGGAGATTGTCACCCCCATTCAGAATGAGCGGCACACACTCAAAGGTCTGGAACATGTTTATACAGGCACAAGAATTGTTCGCCTGCGTATGACAAAGCCAGTACCCAATTTCCTTCAAGTGGGCCGTTGGAAGGCCATGGTCACATATGCTGGCATGATACGCACATGCCGTAGATGCGGTAATGCTGGCCACATTGCTCCTCAGTTCCCATCCCGAGCTTGCCCCAACTGTAGTACGGTGGGGCACTTAGAGATCTCGTGCGAGCAAGTATGCTCCAAGTGCGGTGCGGATTCTCACACCAAATCCAGATGCACCCAGTCATCCTTCGCAGATGTTGTAGGCAGGCCTTCAACAGCTCCCCTTGTTTTCAATGAGGAATTTCCAGAGCTACCCTCCACCAGTACTATTGTTGTTCCCGGGGACTCTGGTGTTCCTGATGCAGTTGTTACCATGGACCCGGAACATGTTGCTTCTTTGAAATTACCGGTTGTCATACCTGTCGATCCACCTTCCGAGAATGTCGTGACTTCTGTTAATCAAGAGACCTTGGTTGTTGACGGCTGCGTCGAGCCTGGAGCTTCTTCTGCTGTTTAACCAGTGCAAGATCTTGAGGTTCTTGAAATACCATCTACAGAGGTCACCTCACTGCCTCTTGCCGTTGAATCGGCTGTTGTTATTAAATCTGAGCCTCCCATGGACGCCGACGTATGTACCAAGGTCCCTGAGCCTCATTCACCTGATTCACCTGACGCCAAAGTCGGACTTGTTACCACTGTTGCATTTACAGAGGTTATTTCGGATGATGACAACATTTACATAGATTCCGTTGATGATGTTGCTTTCACCTCTCCTGTCGGAACTGTCTCCCTCCCTTCCACCTCCGGGGAGAAAGTTGCACCCGTCATCCATTCCAGCAGGCCGCCGGGACGTGTTCCTGTTACCATCCACAATGTTACTCCTTCCAGAGAGACTCGTCCTGCTGACCATTCCTACCGTCAACAACGACAGTCCTCTTCATCTTCGGAGGGCAGGACTCGCGGCAGCCGTTCGGCAAGTGTTCATCCTGGCCGTCGGGAAAGATCTCCCGTCCAACTACAGGAAGGGGAACTTCCCCCAAGTAGCTGCCGAAGGAACCGTCGCCGGAATCACAACCGCTCCACCTCTGGAGATTGGCATCGTCAGTTATAAGTGCCGGTCCACGTTTCTAAAACGGGTGGGCTAATTTGAATCTACCCTCCTTACTGACCTTTGTTTTGTGTATTTTTGTTTTTCAATGATCTGCTTAACCTTCAACCTTAAAGTTTCAACATTAAATATTCAGGGACTTCGGTCCCGGTCAGTAAGGTGTTGGCTCATCGGCTGGATTATGACCCAGGATATTGATATCCTGTGTGTCCAGGAAACATTTTTTAACAATTTTAGGCATGTTTCGGATTTTCGTCATTACACTAATGCCCCGTGCTGGTTTAGTCTTTCTCCGACTAGTCACAGGGGCGTCGGAATTATTGTCAACCCTAACTTCAAGGGTCGACACCTGAAATTTCAATATGATGACGAGGGTTGAGTAGCTGCTGTCAGCTTCGCCCTCGCTGAGTTTAAAATTCGCGGTATTTCAGCCTATGCGCCATTGGAACCCGCCCAACGGGGTAGATTCCTCAGGAGTCTTCCCTTATTTTTTGGGGGTGGTGAAGACTTCCTCATTTTGGGGGGTGACTTTAATCTTGTAACGGAGCCTCTTGATAAACAGGGGGTACCTGGCAAACGGACTCGTCCCTGGCTGTCTTCTCCGGGTTCATGTCGGGGGCGGGGCTGGTGGACGCCTGGCGTTATACTCACGCTGGGGTCTTCGACTGGACTTGGACGGATGGCTCGGTTCGGGCCCGCCTGGACAGGATTCTTGTGGGGGCCCTGGGGATTGTGACCTTGTGTATTTTGTTCATTGTGATGTTAATTCTGTGTTTCTCCGTGTGAGTGACCATCCTGCCGTTTCTGGTGAGATCGTTCTAACAGGGGCCCGGACACGAACTCAGGGCCCGTGGAGGATGAATCTGAATCTTCTCGAAGATGACGACATCCTTCAGGGCCTTGAGAGGTTGCTTCGGAGTGAAATTCAGTCTGAGACTCATCACACTGGTGAGTGGTGGGAGGGGTTAAAGTTAAAGTGAAGTCTTATTTACAACTTCAGGGGAAACTTTCGGCTCGTCAGCGGCTTTTAGAGCGAACTCGCCTTGTCTGTATGTTGCGTGCATGCAAAGCCGGGCAGAAAATGGGAGCGCAGAATGCTGGTATGATTGCTGAACTTCAAGCTCAGTTGGCAGACGTATATTGTAAAACCGGCCAAAGATGCACACAGGACTCTATTTCACAAAATTTGGAAAACGAGATTTCACTTGCAAGTTTTTTTTTGCGAAATCTCGCAGAAACAAAATTATTTCCCAGGTAATTCCTGGCTTACAGCATGAGTCACGCTTCGTGACCCCTCAACCAGAAATTCACAATTTGGTTTTCTCGCATTTCAGAGACCTGTTTGCATCTGATGAAGTGCAGCAGTCGTCCGTCGACTCTTGAGTCTCTGACGTGACCCAACTCGACGCCGCGGCTTCTGTGCTTACATCGGGCCATGTCCGTATTTCTGAGGCGAGGCAAGCCATTACCAGCTTGCGTAATGGTCGCAGTCCGGGTACTGATGGCATCCGTGTCGAATTTTATAAACGTTTTGTAGATTTGCTTGCTGAACCTGTATGTGATGTTTTTAATCATGTTCTGTCAACTGGGCAGTTAACCACGACGATGCGGCTTGGTCAGATCGTTTTGGTTAACAAGCGGCGTGATGGTCCTGGTCGTCATTTGGGACAGTGGAGACCCATCACTCTTCTCAATTACGATTATAAGATTTTGGCTAAAGTCCTTGCTAACCGACTGATTAGGGTTATTTCTGGCCTAGTAGGCGTGTGCCAGGTTTCTGGAATCGCGGGGAGGAGAATTTTTCAAAATTAAGTCCTCGTGCGGGACGGTATTTACTACCTCGACCGCAAGAGGTTGAAATGCTGTATCCTTTCTTTGGATCACAGCAATTCCTTTGACAGGGTCTCTCACAAATAGCTTGTGACCCTGCTGGAGGCTTGTAACTTTAGCCAAGATTTTGTACACATGGTGAAGGTCTTGTATACTGATATCTTTAGTTTTATCCGAGTCAACGGTCAGCCTACGGACTGCTTTCCCATCCGGAGAGGGGTCCGCCAAGGCTGCCCGTTGTCTGCTGCACTGTTCGTACTGAGCATTGAAACTCTCCTTAAGAAGATTCAATCTGCACCGAATATCTCTGGCATCCCAGTTCCGGGTTCGAGCTTTACAATAGCTGAGCTCAAATACCTTGCGTATGCAGATGACATTGTTCTCTTCCTTCGGGATGAGATTTCCTTGAGAAATTTGTTTCATGTTTATGATGTTTATGCGGACAGTGCAGACGCTGCATTGAATGTGGATAAAACTAAAGCCTTGTGTTTTGGGGATTGGTCACCTGACGTTTTGCAGTTTGTAGGCTCAACCGATGATCCCATAAAGATCCTCGGTGTTTACTTTGATAAAAAAGGGGTTCACCGCAAGACGTGGCGCTCAGTTCAACAGAAGCTCACGTCGGAATGTGCTTAGTGGGAGGGCTGCCAAATTTCTTTTTTTATTAGGGCTAAATTGGCTAACAGTCTTTTGGTTTCCAAAATTGCTTTTTGCGGTACCCTACAACCCCCGACGTACAGGGTCCTTTTGGCTCTAAATTCTCTAGTTTTTCGATTTGTCTCGGGAACTAGAGCTGTGCTTTCTCGGGATTGCCTGGTTCAACCAGTCCATCGTGGGGGACTGGGTGTTCGGCACATTCTTGCGTGGTGTCGCGCGTTGATGGTTTCTAATGTGGCCATACATCCTGAAAAGCGATTCTCATCCTAGCTTTAACTTCGCGTGTTATTTAATTTCCTATAATCTTAGGTTATTTTCTTTCGCTTGTAACTACCTTGGGCCTAAAGCTCCGAGGCCCGGTGGACCACATGGCACTACCATTTGTGAGGCTAGATTGTTAACTAGCCAGAACATAAGGTGTTCCTCTTGGCATGAACCCGATGCCCTTTATAATGTATTCTTGCCATCCTTTGCTCCTCACATTCAGAGCAGGTTTCCCGCCTTGGGAATGAACTGGAGGGTCGTATGGGCCAATGTTGCGTTTGCGGGTGTGTAAGGTCTTGTGCGTGACCTGCAGTGGCGCTTTGCCCATGGGGTGATTTTCACCCGTGATTCCGTTTTTCGTTGAGGAGTCATCGACTCCTCGGACTGTCCCCACTGCGGACAGCCGGAGTCTTTATACCACCGATTTGTAGAATGTAATTTTGTTCGAACAGTTTGGCAACTTTTGCCTAGATGGATTTCTGTTAATATGTGTAATTTTAAAATTATTGCTTTTAAGCACCCGCTACCTGTTTCCGGTCAGCGTGCCTATGGTTTAAAGGTGATCCTTGCTACTGCTTGTACTGTGTAACATGATACTGCTCTGTCTGACCACGTTAGGCTCTATTCGAATAGGCCTGATGTGGTCGCCCTCTTTGTCAAGATCAGATTGCGTGAGAGGGTGATTTCCGACTTTCACCACTGGCCGGAAGACGTTTTTCGCGACCGATGGCTTTGTTGGTCTCGACTGGTTTCCTTACGCAATAATGTGCTCTGCTTTCCGTTCTGAATGTGTTTTCTGTTGGAGCATGTCGCATGCCTGACGACCGCTGCTCTTTTTACTTGCTTGTCTAGATCATGTGTTTGCATCATGAATTGTATTTACATGCTTTTCTACTGTGTATATATTGTCTTTGTCTGCATTTGTCTACGCTTGGCCAGCGCTTTTGTTCTGTCTGTTGTCTGTGGCAGGTTTTGTGCCTCTCGGACGACAGTTCAGACCACTTCCTGCGTCTTTGTCATGCCTCTCGGGCGGGGAGGGGTGTGACAAATGGCTTTTCATGTTTTTGTTTTGCTTGGAAGTGCTTAGATGTGGGTCCACTTTTTCTCTAAGCACATCCACCCTGTTTTCAGAGATACTTCTTCCCTGGAAGTGTTATTGCTTGTGTTTCGTCTTCCGAGTTTGGTAAGTAAGGAAAGTAAATTTCTTTTCCTTTCTTTTTATTTTTAGTGTGTGTGTGTGTGTGTGTGTGTGTGTGTGTGTGTGTGTGTGTGTTTCACCTCGATGATGATAGTGCCTTGGCTGACCCATAATATGGGTTTCAGCAGAACAGTGTACAGCCTTGTGCTGTACCCCAGTTCACTAAGTGAGAAGAAGCTGCAATGCCTGGACATGGAAGACGTGTACGATTTCAGCAGTTATCGGACTTTGAGCGAGGTAGTCTAGTCGGACTCCGCGAGGCCGGGTGGTCATATCGTCGTATTGCGGATCGAATTGGACGGGAAGTATCGGTGGTGGAACGATGGTGGCGTAGATGGTCAGAGGAACATTCCCACACGAGAAGACGTAGAACCGGGAGTCACAGACGGACTGATGAGCGGACCGATCGACGCATAAGAGCGGCGTTGTCAAGCAGAACATCCACTGCGACGCAAATCCGAGCTGCCGTTGCACCTGAGGTGACTGAGCGAACAATCCGCAACCGTCTACTGGATGCAGGACTACGTGCACGTGTGCCCCTGGCATGTCTACCTCTGACTCCAGCCCACCGTCAGGAACAGCTGCAGTGGTGACGCCAACGTCTGCACTGGATAACGCAATGGTGATCTGTCGTGTTCAGCGATGAAAGCAGATTCTGCTTGGGAGCCTCCGATGGCCGTATGCGTGTTCGCAGACGCATAGGGGAGCGTCTCCACCCTTCTTGTATCCGCCAGCGACACACAGGGCTTACACCTGGTCTCCTGGTGTGGGGAGCGATCAGCTATCACTCCCGTACACAACTAGTGTTTGTACCGGGTACGTTAAACAGCACCTTCTACATCAACAACATCATTCAGCCCAATGTTGTGCCATTTGTAAGGTCGGTCCATCGTGGTGTTTTTCAGCAAGATAACGCACGCCCACATATGACACGTGCAACGCAACATGCACTTCAGGGTGTGAGACAACTTCCATGGCCTGCACGTTCACCGCATTTGTCCCCCATTGAGCACGTGTGGCATTTTATGGGACAACGATTTATCCGGTCTCAACGGCCAGCCACGACCATCCCCGATTCACGCGTCCATGTTGAGGATGCTTGGAACTCAATACCCCAAACTTACATCCAACATCTGTACGACAGACTCCATGCCAGAATTGCATAGTGTGACGCAGTTCATGGCGGTTCAACCTCGTACTAACCATGTTACATGGAAATGTTATTTTTCAGTTTACCAGCAAATACCGCTGTATTTTGTCATAATGTTTTGATCACGTTATCCTCTGTATTCCGTTTTTATGCTGTATAAATTTTGTTGGTATCAGACGTCTCCTTTTTGGTGTTCTTTTTTCACTTTCCGGTAGTGTACATCTACGCCCCCTTGTCGTAGAAACCATGCATTATTTTAAGAAGAAAATGTTCCTAAAAGGTTTATCGACGTGAGTAGTGTCGATCCACAAACAATTTTTTTGTCCACGGATGGACGGACAGGCGAGTAGTCATGCGTTTTCAGCTTGGCTTTTGAAAATGAAAAAGGCGTGCTTACGTTATCAACGTGGTTGTTCGCCCGTCCTGGTACAGAGATATGGTGTCGATGAACACCATATCTTTGCACCAATTAGTTCATTTTAATACTGAATTGGAAAGCGTGGAAAGTGTGCCAAAGCGATGATCCGTGCATTTTAGTTTATTTCCAAAATATTAACTTCCCTGGGCCCAAACGCAGATGCTGTCGAATTAAAAAAATGTTATTCCATATATTTCTTCTAAAAACTAGATTGCAACAATTCTTGTTTTAGTTGGATAGCTTTTAGAACGGAGATAATTTTTCATACAATTTCTTCGTCAAGCAATGCACAGTTTTCACGTTACGGGGGATAAATATGTATTACATTTTCCTCAATATCTCTGTTCATAAAAGTCATATTTGAAAATTTCTTTCTAAATCAGATAGAGTTTGAGGTGAAAATGATTTTCATATAATTTCTAATTTTTCATAATGAACACTTTTGCAAACACAGGGTGTAATATTTTTGATGTATTCGCAGCAGTACATGTGCTTCTAAGAACTCGATTGTAAAGATTTCTTTTCAGTCAGATATCACTCACGGTGGAAAATGTTCTACGCATAATTTCTGCTCAGTTCACCATGGCGCGTCGATATGTATTCTAACAGTCCGTTTTAAAAAATTCTATTCATTAGATAACGTTTTTAGTGAGGAGCATTTTGCATGTAATTTTACATTTTGCTTTAAGCACAATTTTGCCACTAAAGGGCACAAGGACATATTTTTGTTCGCAAGATATTTGCAGTCTTATTTAAAAGTCGAAAAATTCGACTAGAATTTTTTTTTGGGTTATATGTCTCTCACTGCAAAAACAGTTTTGACGCATTTCCTGGCCAGAATAATACACAGTGTATCTGCTAGGGAGCACAAACTGTAAAATATGTTTTGCAATTATCTCTGCTTTTGATAGACCGATCGGATAAACGTTCTTCTAAGATCCCATACCATTCGCTTCGTGTAACATTTTTCATATATCTCGGACTTTCACGCTGCCCAGTTCTGAAGCTGGATGGATTTAGAGTTTATTTATGTTTGCAACTATATCTCCCCTTCTAAAACTCTTATTGAAAAAAAATCATTTACTACTGTATATCATTCGCTACGAATATATTGCGAACATTAATTTTTTCAAATAGTGCAAAGTTTTCTCTCTACGGACGTATATGTAGATACACCTATCAGTCAAAACATTAAAACCACCTACTTAATATGATATAGGTCCTTCTCTGGCCGCCAAAAGAGTTCTCACCAGATGAGTCATAGATTCTACGAGACGTTGGTAGGTGTCTCTTGATATTTGGTACTATGACTGCAACAGATGATCCAGTAGTTTTCGTAAATTACGTGGTTCGGGCGATGCTACTCATACACGTTTCTCTAATTCAAACCACAAATGCTCGATACGATTCATGTCCAGCGAATTTGGGGGCCATCGCAATAAATAGAATTCCTCTTCATGTTCTTGGAACCATTCCTGAACCTACTTTGCAGTGTGGCATGGAGCATTATCTTGTTGAAAGACACCATCTCTAGCAGGCAATACAGTCGCTTTAAAGAGGTGTACTTGTTCAGGCACGATGTTCAGTTATGTGACAGATGTCAGAGTTCGTTCTACAGAAAAATTGAGTCCCAGTGTTTTGCAAGAAAATATTGCTCACACCATAACACTCCCTCCAGCCACCTGGATCCTTCCCTCAGTGCATTTAGGTGAGAAGATTTCCTGGGGTAAACCGTCGCACAGGAGCTCGTCCGTCGACATGATGTAACAAAAAAACGAGATTCGTTTGATCACGAGACGCTGTTTCAGTCTTCTCTGGTCCAATGTAAATTATTGCATTGCAAGCGTTGACGACGGTGAACGGTTGTAAGCATAGGCACTCGAATGGGTCTGTGGCAGCGGAGACGCATATCCAAGAGCGTCCGATGAACAAAGTGTTCGGATATATTGGACCCTTCACTACAATTGAACTTTTGGGTAATGAATGCAAGTCACTGTAGCCCTCCTGTTGCTGAGAACAAGATGAGATAGCCTGCGGTGACCTCTGGTATCAATAAAGCTTGGTGTGACCGCGCCTTGTTGCCGGCTTGAAGCGTCACCTACTTTGGACCATCTTTTATAGATACTAGCTACTGCATAACGTAAACAGCCTACCAGCGTCGCAGTTTTGGATATGCTCTTACCAAGGCGACTTGCCATAACGATCTGACCTTTGTCGAAATCAGATAAATCCTTTGCTTTTCCCATTTTGAGACGAAACGAAATACTCACTGAGAGAGCTCCGACCCAGGAATTATATACGGATGTCATTCGCGACGTTAGCACGCAACGCTCATTGTCTATACGCGCGCTTATTTGCATAACACAGAGATAGATGATTTTAATGTTTTGGATAATCAGTGTATATATTTTTTTGCTATTCGTGCATCCAGCTGTCGTGTGTGAAAAATTATTTTTTCCCTTCATAGCTTTTGCAATAAAGAATATTTTGCGCACTCTCCTTACTTTTTCATAATCACAATTCTGCTAGTTGGGACGTCAGACGTCAGCATAGGATTTCAAGATGTATATCAGATTCAATATTCCCTTGAAAAAATCCTTTCTTATTATGATATATTTCACCATGAAATATACGATATTCCCATTTTCTTCTTTAAATAACGGAAAGACAGTGGATGTAAAGTTATTTCAAGTTTTTCATCATATCGCTTCTTTTAATCGTTAGATTTGAAAAATCGTTTTAGCTTCGGATATCTTCGGCTTTGAGCAGTAGCGGTTGGAGAATTCGAAAACGCCTAAATAAGAATGTCTCACCTTTGTCTGCCTGATTTTTGTAGGATATTAACTAAACTGCGCGACGTTTTTCATTGAGTCTTTTGACTTCCCACCAGGGAAGATTAAAGTCAGGAAAAAAGGGAAACTTCCAAAATTGTAGATCGAAAATCCTATTTCAATACCAAGTAATGTACAGGATATGCTTGCCAAATAAAATTCTAGCATTGTCGTCAAGAACGTTAGTAGATTCACTTGAGTTGTATAGTAAAGTGTGCGGACTTCTGGATCCTTGTACAATTGGATGAAATTTAACGGAGACAGCTTGTCCAACAGTTGTGGTTCTGTTTATTCACTGAACCAAAGCGACCCTAAATTCGAAATGAGTGTATACTCTTGCTACGTTCTTAGTAGTCTTAGACCACCAAATAATAATAAATGGAAAATGAAAGTAAATTCTAGTAATCGATTGAGTTTCCCTATCTCTCAAGGTTTTCTATATCTTGATCTTTTGCGCTTGCCTGCAAAATACTGTTCAGCAAGAAGATTAGAAAATCACTACTAATGGGTCGGTGATGATGTCTGTAGCTCTTAATTTATCTCTTACACACATTTATTTTGTTTTATTTGTTACTCTGTTTTTTCCTGAGTATGCATCTCTTGAAGCTTCTTTGACTAACCCGTTGTAGTAAGGGCTCCATTGAACCCATTAGAATGTTCATGAAGCAACGTGCGGCAAGGGGTGAGCTTTTCATCTTCTAAATACTCGCAGGTGTAATTTCTTCCGAGGTTACCGCATTGCCTTCCCCTTTTTGCTGCATTCACTACTCCGAATTTTTTAATTTAATTAGTATATAATTTTGAATCATGGATTCAAAAGGGCAAATTGTTTGCCTCAGGTTTTGTTTCAGTCTTGGCGAAAAGTCCCACAGTATGTTGTGTGACGTGCCTGCCCAGCAGAACGCACACGATATAAAGGCAGATTGCAGCGATAACGAACGTCCGCGTAGCTCAATTGGTAGAGTGACTTATTCCGGAATGAGGTGACCCGGGTTCGAGCCTCGGCGTGGACAAAAATGACGGAGAAATTTACTTCGTTATTACCCGGCCGTTCAAGATCTCGCAATGGTGTGATGTTCTTTCCACACCGCGAGAGACGAAAAATAAGAGAATCCCTTCTTCAGCGCTTCGAAAAATAAATGTGTGTGACGTTGCATTCCACACACCAGATTGACTGGGAGTTCTCAAGTGCACGTTCTACAGAGGATGGCTGCCTTCAACGATTCATGGTCACGGCTGACCTGTGGGCCATGTCGCCTCCGGCCCCCTTTCGGGGGGGGGGTGACGTGCATGCCCAGCACACGATGTAAAGGCAGATTGCCGCGATAACGAACGTCCGACGTGCATGCCCACACACACGATGTAAAGGCAGATTGCAGCGATAAGGAACGTCCGCGTAGCTCAATTGGTAGAGTAACTTATTCCGGAATGAGGGGACCCGAGTTCGAACCCCGGCGTGGATAAAAATGACGGAGAAATTTACTTCGTTATAGTTGCCAATTGCATTTGAGGGAGATGCTTTGCCACTTGCATAAGTTTTCTTTAGGATTCACGTGTGTTTTTCGATAATTACCAGGACAGTTTTGGAAGAAGAAAAATGTTCTGAGTTTGTTTTCTTTCAGAATACCTTTAATACCACGTCTGCACTAATTTCGGCAGCCTTTAAATATTTCTTTTTTAGAAGTAACAGAGTGCATTTCTGCAAAGGAAACGCAATCATGCATCGCTTGTTTCACTGATAGAATTTTAATCGCGAGAAAAATGTTTTGTCTCTTGGAAAGAGTTCTGAACGAAGGAAAAACTGCATCTTTTTTTCTTTTAGCACCACACTCCGGCTCTGCAAATGGATCGCATCAAGAAACATTAATGAATCACACGAAAATTTTGCCAGGTTTTTTTATCATGGAATTCATTCAATTCTAGTGAGATGAAAATTTTTCCCTCTATTCGCATGCATACGATTTCTAAGGAATGGTACTGTCACATGATAAATAAATGACGTCGCGTTCGAATTCGGAAAGGATAATTAGTCTTGCTCTTTATAACTTTCCTTATTCATATTAGTATAGTTGCCAACCATAGGCACTTGCTGGAAGTTTTTCAACGGGGCTTAAGTGTAATTAATTAAGGTTTGGCTAATATGTAGAAAACAGTAATTGGTGAAAATAAAATATTAATACTATTACTATAACTACTACTTACTACACTAGAACACTACTACTACTGCTATTATTATTATTATTATTAATATTAATTGATGCTGCTCTTAAAGAAAGTGTATGTTAGTAATAGTCATGTATTATCATGTACATTGGTAACTGTTTTCAAAATAATGAACAGTGTCGAGCAGGGCTACGCCAAGCCTTTTAAGTTCAGCACACATCACTCTGAGCGGAACTTGTTTGGGCGTACTACCTTACGGTTTGCTAGGTTTTCCGCTTTGAGCTTATTGTTTTCCAATTCCAAATTTCCAATAAAATTCGGATATTAAATTAAACGCCCCAAACTCCATCTTTCCTTGTGGTCCAGTTCTGTGAGTGTAAAAAAATAATAATAAATAAAATAAAATAAAATAAAATAAAAGGAAACACATTTCTACAGGGGGGTCAAGTGAACCCCATAATTTAGAGAACTCCCCTGCCGGCCCCTATATTGCCAACATACAATGATATAAAACTATACTTACGACTTGAACAGCAATTTCTGGGCAATCAGAATTTTGGAAAAACAATATTGTGATATAAAAATTTAAGGAGCTCCGAACGTCGTAACAATTTTTAATGGCAATCTTCTGCTCAGTGGATGGGAATACCTTTCATGCTGTGTGACGCGGAGATACAGCGAAAGTGAATCTAAGTGTGCACACATGGAAATTTGTTCAACCACTCACGTTTCCAGAAGAACAACATATTTCTAAAATGGATTTTTTTTTTGGTAATCTTCCTTGCCTTTTGAAGGCAGGCATTTTCTGTATGTTTCTGGCAAACATATACTACTCTGTACTTCGATCTTTGAAAGGCTTCCCGAAGGGGGAAAAAGCAAAAGGCAGAACTGTAAATAGTCTTTTCTAACATACTCGATCATGTGAAGACTATCATAGACTTCCCGAGATATAGTGCTTCATATTTTAGTTACGTTAGAGTTTTTCATGTGCAGTGCGAACGACAAAAAAACAAATATGATTTCAACAGAGAAGTTGTCGTGCTGTCGGATAATCTCATGATATGTGCTATACAATCACACTGTGCATATAACTCAAAAGAAAATTTCGGATGAAGTTTCAGTATCCAGTTTTTAACGAGAGCTTAAGCGTATTAAATGTACACTAAAAGTAGGAGTCTCCAATACCAGCTTTAAGGGGAATTATGTTCACAAAATGTGTATAATGCTTCGATAAATATTTACACCAGAAAACATTCCATTTTATTATTTTACTGTGATTTCTGTCTGAGAAAAATAAATTCAGAACCCTTTCTTACCGTGTTTTAATGGAACAAATATTGTGATTCAGATCATCACAATGCAGCAAAATATTGAGTTTCACCATTTGTGCTTTTGGGTTATTTTAAGTCAGGTGTGAACATGTATGCGTTACGGATATCTGTGAATAAATGGTTTGTCATTTATTGTTTCCATTACTTTTTTAGTTGTTACGTTGCATATATGGGTTCGTTCTTTTCAGCTGGATTGCGATGTTCACGTTTTTGCTATTTTTTATGTTTCTACCTTGCACGCATGATTTGGAAGCAGTAATATACAATGGGATTTCATTAACACAACTTCTAACGCATGCCAGTTATATAAATCACGACGGCACTATACGGGTAAAATTCCGTCTTGTTGTGCTTTATATTGCATGATGTTTTTTTTTTTTTCGAAATCAGATGTTGCATACAGCGAGGAGGAAATGGTCAAAATCTATTTCTTTCTCCCTCTCTTTACACTTTACATAAAACGAAAGCGGCTCATGTGGCACTTTTAGTTTCAATTGTAATCTTATTTTCACTTGACGCTACTGTCTGCTGTTTATTTTCAACCGCCGGAGGTGAACTGAGAATTTTGACTTGCAAGTGTGCTTAGGCTACGTGGAATAGAATATGAAAGGTAAAAACTAAAAGAAATTATACGGCTTTATTAACCACTCAAATGTTTCCAGCAGTGTCCGTGTGTTAGCTTCTGGTTTCCAGAAAATATCTGTGAATTAACGAAGGAATAAAAATATAGGATAATAGCAAGTAATACAAGATAAAGAATGCCTCTGATTGATTCATTTTACCATTTGAACATGGCTGAAAAACTATAGAAGCTTGGTGTTTCTCTTTAAATCCAGATATCCTAAGGTACAGATATTCCAAATTCTTTCAGGAAAATCGCCCTATAATACAGTATTTTGCAACAAATCCCGTAATATAAGTTATTACGTCTTAACGGGAGTTCAGTCGTGTCTCGTGTGTCTAATTACAGAAGACAAAAGAGGATAAATGAGCTAATTAAAACTTACAGTACCTTTATTTGTTGTCCTTGACAAAATGCAGGGCAACGTAAACAATTGTAAGTTACAGACACGACACATGAGTTCCTGCAGAAACATGAACAATTAAGCCAAAGTAAATATAGAAAACGTGTGCTTAATAAGCGCTACAATAATAAGAGTGATAATTTATTTTTTGCATTATTTCAGGTGATAACACTTGAGATCCCCTTTATAAACCTGAAACGAAGTGAGGGCCGTGGAATGCTACAATAGTTAATCACTGTGTAAGATGTGTCAATAGGAACTGTCCGTATATAAAATTGTAGCATCTGTCTTTCCGAAAACAGTGGATATTCTTTTCGCAGAAACCTTTGAGCAGGCTGTTGTCATCATCTAAGAGGCACGTCGTAAACCTACAGATGCCGAAAGTCTAAACTCTGACTGATTGGCAATATCAGGTCGTCTCGTTGCACGTGCTTGCAATTATGACTCGTGCTGTTGCGTTGGTTTCATCCTTTGCAAGTGAAGTATGCCTCGGAGAAAAGTTCGGAAGCAATTCGAGCATTTGGAGGAGTTCGAGAGGGGCTACATCGTCGGGCTGCGGCAAGCGGGATGGTCTTATCGCTGTATTGCGCGCCATACCGGTTGTGTGGATATCACCATAGCACGCGGATATTCAGCGAGAATTGGCGGCATCCATGAGTCGTCCAATTAGTGCCAGCACCATTGACAGACGGCTGCACGACGTACGACTACACGCTTGCAAACTGTTACGACGACTGCCCTTAACGTTATTGAATCTTCGCCAAAGACTGCAATGGTATTGTACCAGACTGTCACGGAGCCACTCAGAATGGCCGCGGGGGATTTTCAGTGATGAGTCCCGCTTTTTTCTCGGAAAAAGTGACCAACGTATCCGTGTGTGGAGGAACCGCGGTCAGCGCTAATGTGAACGGTTTGCTGTCGAGCGTCACACGTCCAGAAGGCGTGGTGTCATGGTAGAGGATGAGATTGCCTACTATGACAGTTCATCTTTTGTGTTTATTTCAGGCACTTTGACAACCCACCGTTACGTTAATGAGGTCCTGGAACCAGTGGCCTTAACTTTTCTGAACGCTCACTCTCGTGAGATTTTCCAACAAGACAAAGCTCGTCCGCATACTTCTGCTGTCTTGAGAACTTGCCTTAAAGGCACTGACACTCTGTTATGGACAGCCGCATCGTCAGGCCTATCGGCGATAGGCCTGACGAAATGTGTGGGATGCTATTGGACACGCTATCCGCACTCTACCTCTACCGCACAATCTGCTGGAATTGCGGGAGGAGATTCAAGCTCCATGGGAAGGCTTATTGCAGGACACCATTAGGAGCCTATACATCTCCATGCCCAGACGTCTGGAAGGGTGTGTAAACAAACATAGTGGACCGACACCATAGTGAGAGACACTACATATTGGCGTGTATCTCAATAAATATTGCCCATATCAGTGTTTAATCATATATTGTTCGTGGTAACCTTCACCTTCCTCCCGAATAGCATTGCAATCCGACAAGTCCCTCTGTATGCAACTATTTTTTTAACGATGAGTGTATTCAGTGCGCGAAAACATGAAAAGTAAGAAATGCGGTTTTATGTAGTCTTGTGTAAAAAAACTGCTATTTAATTTAATTTAATTTATTAAAATGTGGCTATCAATTATGAAGACCGCATGTTGTTGATACAGAAACACATAATATATTCTTAAATCTAGAATTGTTCCTCTGCAACTTGAAATTAATGTCTAAACCTTCTAAAGCAAGCATCAGTTGTTTGTAAAAATTGCATCAGTATGGAATACTAAAAATAAATGTAAAACGGATGAACCCAGTACCGAATACTGCGTTCATCCCTTTTACATTTCGTAGGAAATACCATTGATTTTTTCCATTAATAAATGTACATAGCAAAACATTTCAAAGAAATTTCATTTACAAATCGTGACATGATTTCTGGATGAAATTTCCGAGATCAAAAATAATTTAAAGTCAATGCTGAAAATGCAGATCTGTTTTGAAAATAATTTCTCTTTGAATCTATGAAATGTGAGAATTTTTGAGGAAACATTTACTGTTAGTTCTTTATTGAATTTATTTAATGTTCATTTCCATGTCTAGAATATTTTTCCCGCAACAGAAATTTATCCAGATGCTCCGTTGCGAAGGATGTTTAATGAAAAGTACATATGAAAATTATAACATGAATTTTTGGAACCGCGCTAAATCCAACAATTAATGAGATCATGTGAAAGCGAATGTTTGAAGCTGGTCCTAGAATAAAAACTAAAATAAGTGATACGATAAAAACTCGCAAACCCAAAACGTATTTTAGAAGATCTTACGCTCCCATGGGTAAGAGAGATTCTGCCTTGCTGCTCCACGGGGAAAACGGAGTAACTTTTCTTTCTGATGGAAATGCTTCCATCGTATCTGAAATCATGGAGCATGGTTAGCAGAGAAGTCTTTGTGAGCAAATACTTAATGCTACTGAGGAAGAAATATAAGTTGTTCCTTAGCACTTATCATGTTCCTAATCCTTTTTCCCGCTTCATCAAACATCGCTTATGTGAAAAGAAAGAAACTGTTCACTAAGGTCTGACTGCGACTCTCACTAGATTTAGTAGTGCTGTAAGACTCGAAACATATGACAACCATTTATAAAACACATGCAATTTTCAATTCATTGGGCACTCTAATTGAAAAAAAATAATTAACTGCCACTTAAGTAGAAAAGTAATTGTTGTTGTTTGAACAGTTACCCTTTGAAGAGTTGACAATGACGACGACTATATCGAAATCTGTTAAATAGCTTCATCCAGAAGTACACAGTATGCACTCGTCTGTTCGACCACTTTTACATGAAAATAACGGGCAAATAAACTGACGTAACCATCTAGAAATTTTTAAGTACCTCGCCGGTAATGTTGTGAATGCAGATCGAAATTCAGTAAATCAATTTCCAGCGTTTTAAAATGTTACTGAGATGCAGTTAAAACTTTTAACAAGTCTACTAAAAATAAAAAAAAATAAAACTTTATTTTGCCTCAAGGAAAACCCGACGGTCGTGCCTGTATGCTTTTTTGCGGGGCTACAGGCGTTCATTTCTTCAAATGACATTGCTACTTTAAATCACACGTTTGCTATAATATGTCTTTCAATTTAATACAGCCATACAACGATCGCACTCTATTCCCATATTATTTATAATGTTCAATATGAGTACTAATGGGGACAATCAATTTTGAACTTATCCAGAAGTAGCATTTGAAATAACAGTTTTTTGCTCCGGTTGGGCATAGGTCCTAAGCTACCCTCGCCTCCCCTGTGGCGCAGTGGTCTAAGCAATGGCCACTGATTATTCGTCCGAAAAGGGTCTGGGTTCGAATCCCGAGGAGGTATGGGTGTTGTGTTTGTCTTGCGGCACTGGCTCTCTCCCTTCCTTGGAACCAGTGACCATAAATTAGGAACAGGAGACTGCTTATAGCCCATTGGTGGTCGTTAAACCCTGCAATAAGAAAAACACAAACAAGTGCTTATAGCCCATTGAGTTTCTCAAAATGGTCGTTAAACTCCGAAATAAACAAAAATAACGCGCACACACAGAATATACGGAAGAATGATGCATTGGCAATAAACTAAGCCTAATATAATTTGTGTAAAGTCTCTTATTTTTTTGTAACAGCTGAAACTTGAAGATAATGACAATTTTATCTTGATAGCTATTTCCATATTGATTTTGGGCAACATTTTATTTTATCCATCCACAGTTGCAGATTTCTTGAATTCCTACAGACAAAACATTCAGTATTTTCCCCACATAGATCAAATTTACGAATAGAATCGCTGAGACGTGATTTGATATACTAAAATATTTCCATATTTTGAAAACATGATAAATAAGTAGATAAATTTTAGTGTTTTGAGCGTAGTAATGTGGTGCAGGATTCATTAAGCATATTTCTTACCTGTAATTGTCGTTTTAATAATGTATGAATACTTCCACAAATAATATGGGAATAGTCCTAAAAAGCAACCAGGCAGTTTAGCATAAAATATTTTAATGAAACAGTCAGTGGAAGCGAATTTCGTGGGTCAGTAAAATGTAGTTTAATAAAACAACTGAATGAAAACAGAAACGACGAAAAGAAAGTTGCACTATTTATGACATGTTACCAGATTTTTACTGATCTTGATACTTATGACATGGGTCTAAATTGAGATATTTCGATAAAAAAAACAGTTTCAGTTTCTCTTCCCATGCCGTGTCGAATTACTTGTATGAAAGCACTGACAAACGCGATTAGAACCGAAACATGTGCCGAAACCCAATACCTTTGAACAAAAATGGCAGAAACTGCTGTTAGATCTTTTCATTAAGCTGATCATGAATTGCGGGTTGAAACTGGCCAGTTCTGAGGCATCCTTGTCTAAATTCAGTTCACTTGCTAATTATGAAAACTAAAGTTAAGTACGTGATTGGGCTCAAGAATAGTTAGTAAATCAGTTTTTCAAAGTTTCATATATCTTCTCAAGAAATTCGTTTGGTAAGGTCACAAAAAATTTACTTGCATTATTGATAGATTTATTTTCATGCCAACTTATCCACCCAAACTAAGGTGCGATCTGGAGTGAAAAAGAAACTGAAACACAATTTGAATGAAAGACGAAACACAGATTATGGGACCGTCGGCGACCGATCGAGTCAGTTTCCTTTCAACCAATAATTTAAAGTTTCTTTTTGCTTCGGTTGTGCACGGGACAATTACTCAATTTACTATTACTGTGATGATAATGCACAAAATATTTCATTATTTTTATTTTGAGCAACTTACTCTCATTGATCTGATAACTGTCACTGTTTTATATTAATTTCACAAGAATAGTACATTATTTCCTCTTAAACTCAGAAATAATGTTTTCTATTCACTTGCTCGACAAAATTTTCTATAATATTTTTTGTACCTCGTTCGTGGAACAGAAAGTTAAAGTCGTGTTTACTAACATGCGTGCAGTGCATTGTGTTCAGAATTATCATAACTGATCATCATCTAACACACTGTATTTTTAGGATGCATAATTGGAAGATATGTTGTGGAAAAATATGGTTCTGCGTATTCTCTTCAAGTATTTTAAGCCACTTTGCTTTGAAACTATTGGTAATATGTGCTGTTTATTGATTACAGTAGAGGGGTTTAATTAATTCGCTTACATGCAATGGAAATACAATGCATCAAACTCTTTAAAGATTGTCATGTTGCCTACTGCTAAATGAGCCAAGACAATCGAAAAATTTTGAAAGATGTGGATCACCACATTTTTGATTAATGCGGAGTAAATCAAATGTTGTGCCCCAAACCGCTGCCACCTACGTATCTGACAGGCATGGGCGATTGCTTCATGATGTCACGACGAACGGCGAAAATTTATCAGATTATTGTTTAGCTCTGACATCTCTGTGCATAGTGACACAGCCAACCAATTGTATTAGAGCTGCTCGTCGTGACGTTACAAAGGAATATCTCCCAGCCTCGTAATTACCTGGAGCATTTGCTTCGTGAGTGTCCACATGTCCCAGCCCACTCTTTAACATTCAGTACCTTTTTCATACATAATAATTTTAGTGTACTGATAAACTAAACGTACTGTTTTGTAATTTCCAGTCAACTATTTGGATGGTATTAAAAAACAAATATTTTTTCTGAAAGGTTATCACTCTAGATACGTGTTCGACGCATATGCTGCCAGCATGAATCTGTTAAGCTTAATCCTTATACTATTTTTTTATTTTCCCAGGAAAACTGCAGAAAAGTAAATCATCCAAAGCTGACGCACTTGGCTAAGTCATTTTGCAATGGAACCGTCTCCATTTTCAAAGTAACTTTGTGAAAATTTAGGTATCTGGAAATATAATTGACTTTAAAGCTACTTCGAAAACGCTAATTGTTTATTTCTCCTATTTTCTCCGTTCAAGAAAACTTTTGTGAGAAAACTAGTGCTGTTTCGCTTCTTTTTATCATGTCGTAATGAAAATGTTGCACTTTATAATTCTAACATGGCTTATTATTTTTTATAGCTTTTTATTGAAAATAATATGAAAACTTAAATATAAGCTGCTGTGGTGTCTGGCATAGACAAAACCCGAGCACCTATGGCAGATGCCAAACAGGACAATGCTCAAACCGGTAACTTTTGAGCCTGAACATTCGAAACGGAATCATTTTAATGCAACTATTCCTCTACTTAAATTGTACCGGTATAACAGGGAATCAAGTAAAGAAAAGATCAGTCAAATATACATTATAATTTTAAAGACTAATTAATAATAAGGAGTTCAGTTTTTATAAATTTTATAGGTTTGCATTCTGATGTGGCTTTTCTTTTGATTCAACGCTAAGAATAAAAAAATAAGTTAAAACGCGGTAACTCTTTTATCAGAAAGTATTCCGTTACCAGCAAAACATCGCATAATTCAAAGACAAGACGAAATATTGACAATGTACATATTTCCAAGGGGGATCAAAGGTGTTAACATATAAAGGAAGACATCTAAAAGGAACGAATCAGGTAGTGGTAAGGCAGGCAGAGACAGAGAACGGCTATTTCTTAGACAAAGTTGTTTGAGAATACCCGACTAAGAACACGTCATGTTACTCATCAGGATCGCTGTTGTCTTCGGGACTACCTATATACAGTATTACGTGTGTGTGTGTTCTCCTAGCGCCAGTTCTTTTAATCTGATGACGCACAGGGCGCCTGTTGCGAAAGATCTTGCTTTTACCTAATATGCCTTTTAGTAGTAAAATTCTAATTGTACATTTTGGTTGGTTTTCGACATGTTTAGAGAGCTGCCTTTTTAATCTTATTAAGAACCCGTTGTTTCGGATACTCTAATGTACCAGTGATATCAGTGTCTGATTCTTTTTCTTCTTCTTCTGTACTAGAAATGAATTTCCAGTGACTTTTGAAGTACAATCAACAATTTATATGCTTTGAATTAAAATGCTGATAACATTTTGGAGATACAAGTATTACTTACTTGCAGAAAATATCAGGTTTAGTTAAAATGTTCAGCGTTTCAAATAAAGCATAGTTTATTTCTTAGATGGAATTCTGAAAGCTCTTGCTAATTCATTCAATAGCAGCAACAGATTCGAACAGTATTTTCTCATTACCTGCAGCCATTCCTGAGCAGTTTTCACCTTTCTAAGAATTACTTGATACGTGTGTTAGCTTTCCAGATTGAAAGAAATTTCAGTTTTTGGAAAATATCACAAGCTTTTTAAATAAATTTGACAGTGAGTAAACATAAATTATTAATCGATGACTTTTTTTTTGTATATTTCCATATCTTTCAAAACCACGTTGCTAAACTCGTAGCATTATTCGGCCTTGAAATCAATATAATGGACAGAACTTCGCGGATTCTTCAGTAGAGTTATTAATTATACTACTGGGACACCTTGCGTGCAGCACGCTAACCATTGGGAGTTTTAATATTTATTTACCCTTATTAGAATAAAATTAATTTCCATTAATATTGAAAAACTGGCTTCCGGATAAGGACGCATAAATAGTTCTGAAATGGTATTGATGCAATGCATTTCGTGCGATAATTTACAGCAGTTCTCACATACAGGTTCAAGCATACACTTTTTCGCCAATTATCGTCGTTTCCTTTATGCTACAAGAAAAAAATCGTAATTTATCTACCGATCCATCTAATGAAGTCTTAATGATTCTTTCGTGGTAAGGGCGAAATTTATCATACTGTAGGTCGATAAGATCAATGAGAGCTACAGCGTTTTTTCGATGGTATTGTTTCATACGGTTTTATCCGTACCAGAGCTCTTATGTAAACCCGCTGGCCCTATACTGGTCGAGTATATTCGTGAATTCGGCTCACCCCTCAGATCTCTGTGTTGTCGTGTTACAAATATTACGGTAACAATATGGGGTCATTTAATCCATAAAAAAATCATTATTCTGAAATCAGTCTTGCACCACATACTTATAGAATAAACCATATAAATAAATATGCATATATGAGGGCGCCATAAACTGCCTCTTGTAGACGAACGTCAATCCGGCTTTCTGGTGGTATGTGCCCTGTTTCACTATAGGTTCTATGACGACCGAAAAGTAGTGGTAAAACTATAGCATTAGATTAAAGCAAAAGCTATTCCACACTCCCCAAACCGCTTGGTGAGTACTGAGTAATGATCATCCCCCCAAATGAATTCACAACTCAAAGCTTAGCATTTAGTCTCTGGCAGCTGAACTGTACCTGGACAAGGCAGTGGCCAGTGCGACATGAAGACAGAGAATGCTAAGAGTCACGAGAGGAGTGGACTAGGCTGCTATCTAATGCTGAAACTGGCTAGTTACAATGGAATAACTCTGTCTTCTGATTTAAACCTCCCTGAATTCGAGGAGCAACTTTAGAAGGTCCATGTGATGTCGTCGGGTTAAGTGAAGTTAAACAAAAAAGCCAAATTTCTCATGCAGCTGAAAGGTGGACATCACTTCTACTATCGTAGAACAGGTTCTGGCAGATCTAGTGGGGTGAAATGATAATTAACAAAAAACTGAAGGACTATGTCCTAGAAGTCGAAACTTCCTCAGAGAAAGCTACACGCCTAATTATTCAACTCTTTAAATGAACCAGATTCAGAACATTTAAGCCTACACACCCAATACACATCATCCTCAGGAAGAAATCTCTGAATTTTATGATACAACTTGACTTCTAAATAGCAAGGGTAAGCTGCACTTGAAGAACATTATGGATGATTTCAATGCGAAAATATGGTAATAGTAGCAGAATGAAACCTCGGTCGGACAATTTGGTCATGGCAGCAGAAACTAGCGTAGAAACATTTTCGTCGAGTTCAGGAACAACGTGAACGATCGGACTGAAACTCGCATGATGAGTAGGTCACACGAGGAGGTGCAAACGATTGCAACAGCACACATGCAAGTGATTTGTACCAGCCACGCATTCGTAGTTGTTCCGCAGGAGTTATAAAAGCAGGACGCACAGGGCAAGTTATCATAGTCGATTTGCTGGAATTGTGGTAGTAACTGAGTTTGTTCCGCAGCAGCAGATGAGACATGGACCTACAGCTGACAGACCTTGAGAGAGGCCAATCGGTTGATCTACGGGAAGGTGGGGTTTGTTTCTGAAATGTCGCTACAAGTGTTGCACGAAAGGCAAGTACAGTGATGCGAATATGACATCAGTCGGAAGCGGAAGGTCTGGCGGTCAAACGAGAGGAGTCTGGAGCCCAGCGACTACAAAACGTACGGAAAGACTCTCATCTCCATCCTATGACTTTGCGGACCTAACAGTCACAACCTGAGGATTTAAGACAATAGATGACGTCTATCAAGGGTTGTCTGCAAGCTCTCTTCAATACTGTCTGCTTCAGAGAGACATCGTTGCTCGCCGTCTGTTGATCCGATTTTCCTTTACTTTAAATGGGGCCAAGAACGCAGTCACTGGCGTGATGAATGGCAGCGCATAGTGTTTTCCGAGGAGTCATGGCTCAACCTAATGGCCCATGATGAACTTACGCCATCACGGGGGTGAACGGTTGCTGGAGGCATACATTATGCGGTATCATACGGGGCCGACACAGAGCGTACCGGTGTTGTGGGTTTGATCCAAGTTCACGCCGCATACACACTGCAGGAGACATGATCTGCCAGCTTTATATCGCGGAAGGTTTGGAAGCTGAAGTGTTTCCATACCTTCAGACGGTCCCAGGTGCTCTCTTTCAACAGGACAATGCCCGACCACATGTGACGCGGAATGTCTTACAGCTCCTGTATGGCCGACAAGAGACATGTCTTCCTTCACTAGCGCATTTTCCTGATTTGTCGTCCATTGAACAAGTGTGGGATATGGTCGCTCGACGTTTGGCATGTCAAGCTCTGCCACCAGTAACCCGAGATGAACTTTGGGTGCGAATTGGGACAACATGGAATAACATACCGCACTACGATATTCACAATCTGTTCCAGTCGATGCTACGTCATGTACGAACTGTTATCGCCGCTCGTGGTGAGTACACTGAGCAATGCGTGTTCCACATAACTTACAGGTCGGAACTTCTAATCACTTACGTGTTGTATCATGTATCACGTACCCTATAAACTTCACTTCAATATCACATATCTTTCTAGGTGTTTTACATTTCACGAACAGCAGTGTATGTAACAAAAAAATGGTCATCGAAGACTGATGTGTGATTAACAGCACAGAGGTAGAAACTCAGAGGTAAATCCACCGTAGAGCCTAGGTGAAATATTTTGTCCACAAAGGTTCCAATAGAACAGCACGCCAACTGATGGACATGGAAATAATGCACCGCAACTTGGCCGTAGAAGTTTTACCTCTTTTTATTCTTTAAAGAGTTACGACTCTTTTTGTGATGCTGCTTATATAGCAACTGGTGTATCAAGTGACAGCTACTAACGTAGTTTCATGTCCGGCCACTGGGGTGCTAGTTACTAAACGAGAGTTGAACCTCTGTCTCTTTTTCTTTGTGCTTAACAGGTTCAGCACACGAAGTGACCACAAAATGGTGATATGCGCGATGCACCTTAATACAAAACTTGAACTAAATGAAATGTGATATTCACTGTTGAATAATTAGCATAATATGCAAGACATTGCGCAGTTAAAATACATCTTTCGTGCACACTGTTGTAAAGAACAAAAGAACACCCTAAAGGTGTAAGCATAAGCTGTTTCAGCAAGATAAGAATTTGCTATTTAACCTCGCTGAAAAACTGTCTTTAAAATACATTAAAAACTTTAAAATGTATTAAAACATTGCGCAAACGTATTACCAAACACAAGAAAATTCAGTTGTGAGTTAGTAAAAAAAAATTGAGATCAACAAAAACCTGAAGAAAACAATGGGTCATCTCATTAAAGGAAGAAAACATATTTTTTTCATTCAGAAAAGAAGATGTTTCTCTAATAAGAAACATAAGCGAACTTTTGAGCTGCAAAACACCTCAAAGAAGCATGTCAATAAGGCATGCTTGGCGCAAACAGGAAAGACAGTAAGAGAAATACATGGGTAAAGGAAATGGCAAGAGTTCATGATATGATCAAAGTGAAAACCCTCAAACGGCAATGAGATATATACCCTCAGTAGACGAAATATTAGAGGTAAGGGTGATGGGTAATTGACATGGGAATTCCCCGCTCAGAGTGGAACAGGGCCAAACCGAACTCAAGCGATAAATAGGTGGACTTCCCAATAGTGTATCAGAAACATTGGTAAATGTGGTGATCTGAAGTACTTTGATCATAGACGCATTGTCAGCCCAAGACAGATGGATCATGCTATTGCCTAAGTGGTAAGAACCCTAGGAATCAAGAGGGCAACCGTAACAAGTGTTGCTGTGAAAATACCATCGGCAGACATACCAGCGTCCAGAGACAAAGTGGTGGCCGATCCAGGCTCGTACAAATTGAGAGTTTGGCAACGCGACGGCCCAAATAACATCCAGGTAAAATGTCGGAGGCGCAAGGTATGCAACGTGATCCTTACCGTTCGACACACGCTGCTTGTGAGATACGGGAGCCGACACCCCACTTGCGTGGCATGCCACTGTTGTCTGCTCGTCATCAGACATTACACATCGCCTGGTGCTGGTAACATCAAAACTGGACCTTCGCAGAGTATCACGGCGCCGTATGGCTAGATGAATCCTGTTTCCAGCTGTACCGATCTGACGGCAAGGTGCGAGTGTGGCGTCAGCAGCATGAGGCCTAGCCCCCATCGGGCCAGGTCAGCTCGGTTCAAGGCGGAATTGGCTCGGTAATGGTTTGAGGAGACTTTTCATGGGGCACATTATGTCTCTTAGTGTGTCTTGAGAGGTTTGTAACCGCTCTGTGCTACCAGCGTGAGCTGGCTGATCACCAAAATGCTTTCATGGCCTTCACGCATTCTGCACCGATGGTCTATTCCAGCTGACAGTGCGCCGTTCCACAGGGCCGTAACCACCGAATCATAGCTCGAGGAACGCTCACCGGTGTTTGAAACCATCTAGTGGCTCCCAAAGTTCCCGGATTTAAACACTGTGAAAGATCTTTGGGATGTCGTCAATCAGAACATCAGATCAATGGATCCTGGACCAACGTCTCGGGTGGAGTTCTGGACAATGCTACCACAGGCATGGCTGGCATTGCGTCCGGCAACCATCCGGAACCTCGGCAAGTACAGGCTGTTATTCACGCTAGAGAAGGACCAACGCGCTATTAGGTAGGTATCACTAATATTTTGTCAATTGGGTGTGTATTGCTAAAAGAATTGAATACCGTTGGGGAACTGAAAAACAACAAGGGCGTCCAAAATAAACCGGACAAACACAAAACCACGAATACCGTAAAATCCTCACGACATAGTTGGGTAAGATCCTCACGACATAGTTGAGTAAAATCCTCACGACATAGCAGTTAGTAAGGACGTGCAATGGAAAAGGAATGCCATCACCGCACTAGGAGGAATCATGAGCATGACAGCATGGAAATTTGAAGTGACACAGCAAGTGGCGCGGGTTTTGAGGTGATAACATGTTGTGTCATGACCCCAGACACCAATAAAACTTGCACAACGAGCTGTCATGTCGTTGACATATCTGTGAATGAGAGCTTGGTACAACAAGTATCACTCTTATACCGAGGCACATCAGAGTTCCTGGAGGGTTCTGGGAGGGACATCAGAGTTCCTGGAAGGTTCTCTGTCCAGGACATCACAGACGTACTCTATCGGGTTCAGGTTCGGACGTATAGGAGGCCTTTCCATCCTGTGAATATCGTCACTATCTAGGTATTCGTTTACTAGCCAAGAGCTATCGGGACGGATGTTATCGTTCATAAAAAGGAACTGAGAGCCAACAGCTCCCCCCCCCAAATCCGTACATAGGGCCCTATAACGCGCAGCAGTCAGGGTACTTCCTGGAAACACGTGCAGTGGCATGCATCCATCAGTAACAGCCGAAATCAAGATTGCTCCCCAATGTAATGATCTATTTCGCTAAAGTTGGACGGAAGATTTCGTCTTCCCTTCCAGATGTGCACACGTCGAGAATCTGTGTTTAGACTGCACCGCGATTTTTCACTGAAGAGAGGACATGCCTGTTGATCAAGCGTCTAGGTATGATGTTGTCAGGCCCAATACAGAGGGACACGTCTGTGCGATTCGACGAGTGAGATACAGACCGTTGGCCTTCTTTCATACAGACTTCCATCGTGAGTCTTCTGCAACTCTTTTCCTCGATGTCCCAGTTCCAGAAGCAGAGAAGAGCTCCTGCGTGAGTTTCCTGGCTGTCACCACCGTATGGCGGCGTTCTGTAAGAGACAAGCACCGGTTGCCTTTGCTTGTTATATGTTGTAGTCGTACTTGTCCCATCTTCTTGTTATTGTTCTGGTTTCCTGGAACTGTCTCCATAAATTGGAGACCACTTGCCTCGACACATTCAGTCATCTTGCTGCTTCAGCTTGCGATTGCATAGTTTTCAATCTGTAAAGAGTCTTCTAAGCGATGACGGTCCAAATCAAACTTCAATTGCTGCATTTCGTAAAGAGTCTTCCACTGACAGTCCAAATCAAACTTCAGTTGCTGCATTCTGCTCTGAACAACGTTTACCGTGCCTCACATGTCGGTGACGTACGGTTATCATTTGCATATTTCATCGGAGCTAGCACAGTGTTGCTTGGGTATTTTGACTTAACTCATGGCACATGTCTGTGAAAAAACTTTATAATCAGTCGTCTCCTTTCTGACATATTTCGAATCTGTATTTGACACGCAAATTTTGAACATCAATTTAATTTGAATATCAAGAGACAGAAAAAGTCAAAAGAATACCACGTAGGAAATATGTAGGCAGATGAAATTTGAAAGCACTCTGGAGTGTCTGGAAATAGACTGAGATTTGGGAAGATTTTCATCCGGTAGTGGATTCACAATGGTTGGTAATAATGATGAGAATGGTAATACACACACATCTATGTACACCGAAGAGCAAAAATATTATAACCACCTTCCAAATACAATGTTAGTCCTCCACGTGCCGCCAAAGCAGCTCTTACACATGGAGGAATGAACATTACGAGATTTCTAAAGACATGTGGTATTTGGCACCAACATGTTACCAGAACATCCTTTAACTGTTGTAAGTTACGTAGTTGAGTTGCAGCACATTGGATTTAGTGTTCCAAAACAAACCGCAGATGCTCGATTGGATTAATGTCTGGGGAATTTGGAGGGAGGCCAAGACAATACCTAGGAGTCTTTTTAATGTTCTGCGGACCATTCTCGAAAAATCCGAGCAGTGCGGTGTGGCGCATTATACTGCTAAAAGAAAGCACATGAAAGGATGTACCTGGTCTGCAATGATGTTTAGATAGGTAGTAGGCGTCACACTTTCAAGGACATCAATGGCTTCACTCAGGGTTTCCCCAGAACATAGCCTGAAGCACTACACTTGCTCCCCAAACTTGTTTTCGTCCAACCGCTTAGTATGGTGCGAACATTTCCCCGGGATAAATGACGCATACGATGCATAAATGACGCATTCCACCTGGTGGAATAAGCAATGATATTCATCAGACGAGATGATCTTCTCCCAATCATTCAAGGCAAAGTTTTGATGCTCGCGCGTCCATTGTATCGACTGTCGTCAGTACACCGAGGTTTTACTGGGCACTCAGAGCGGCTTGCGGCTATCCAGCCCACTTTTAATAGGTTTCTAAATACTGTGTGTTGTGACACAGCACTCAGAGCGGCTTGTGGCTATCCAGCCCACTTTTAATAGGTTTCTAAATACTGTGTGTTGTGACACAGCACTCAGAGCGGCTTGCGGCTATCCAGCCCACTTTTAATAGGTTTCTAAATACTGTGTGTTGTGACACAGCACTCAGAGCGGCTTGCGGCTATCCAGCCTACTTTTAATAGGTTTCTAAATACTGTGTGTTGTGACACATCACTCAGAGTGGCTTGCGGCTATCCAGCCCACTTTTAATAGGTTTCTAAATACTGTGTGTTGTGACACAGCACTCAGAGCGGCTTGCGGCTATCCAGCCCACTTTTAATAAGTTTCTAAATACTGTGTGTTGTGACACAGCACTCAGAGCGGCTTGCGGCTATCCAGCCCACTTTTAATAGGTTTCTAAATACTGTGTGTTGTGACACAGCACTCAGAGCGGCTTGCGGCTATCCAGCCCACTTTTAATAGGTTTCTAAATACTGTGTGTTGTGACGCAGCACTCAGAGCGGCTTGCGGCTATCCAGCCCACTTTTAATAGGTTTCTAAATACTGTGTGCTGTGACACATCACTCAGAGCGGCTTGCGGCTATCCAGCCCACTTTTAATAGGTTTCTAATCACTGTGTGTTGTGACACAGCACTCAGAGCGGCTTGCGACTATCCAGCCCACTTTTAATAGGTTTCTAAATACTCTGTGTTGTGACACATCACTCAGAGCGGCTTGCGGCTATCCAGCCCACTTTTAATAGGGTTTCTAAATAGTGTGTGTTGTGACACAGCACTCAGAGCGGCTTGCGGCTATCCAGCCCATTTATAATAGGTTTCTAAATACTGTGTGTTGTGACACAGCACTCAGAGCGGCTTGCGGCTATCCGTCCCATTTTTAATAGGTTTCTAAATACTGTGTGTTGTGACACAGCACTCAGAGCGGCTTGCGGCTATCCATCCCATTTTTAATAGGTTTCTAAATACTGTGTGTTGTGACACAGCACTCAGAGCGGCTTGCGGCTATCCAGCCCATTTATAATAGGTTTCTAAATACTGTGTGTTGTGACACAGCACTCAGAGCGGCTTGCGGCTATCCATCCCATTTTTAATAGGTTTCTAAATACTGTGTGTTGTGACACAGCACTCAGAGCGGCTTGCGGCTATCCAGCCCATTTTTAATAGGTTTCTAAATACTGTGTGTTGTGACACAGCACTCAGAGCGGCTTGCGGCTATCCAGCCCATTTTAACAGGTTTTCTAAATATTGTGTGTTGTGACACATCACTCAGAGCGGCTTGCGGCTATCCAGCCCATTTTTGATAGGTTTCTAAATACTGTGTGTTGTGACACAGCACTCAGAGTGGCTTGCAGCTATCCAGCCCATTTTAACAGGTTTTTAAATACTGTGTGTTGTGACACAGCACTCAGAGCGGCTTGCAGCTATCCAGCCCACTTTTAATAGGTTTCTAAATACTGTGTGTTGTGACACATCACTCAGAGCGGCTTGCGGATATCCAGCCCACTTTTAATAGGTTTCTAAATACTGTGTGTTGTGACACAGCACTCAGAGCGGCTTGCAGCTATCCAGCCCACTTTTAATAGGTTTCTAAATACTGTGTGTTGTGACGCAGCACTCAGAGCGGCTTGCGGCTATCCAGCCCACTGTTAATAGGTTTCTAATCACTGTGTGTTGTGACACAGCACTCAGAGCGGCTTGCGACTATCCAGCCCACTTTTAATAGGTTTCTAAATACTCTGTGTTGTGACACATCACTCAGAGCGGCTTGCGGCTATCCAGCCAACTTTTAATGGGTTTCTAAATAGTGTGTGTTGTGACACAGCACTCAGAGCGGCTTGCGGCTATCCAGCCCATTTTAACAGGTTTTTAAATACTGTGTGTTGTGACACAGCACTCAGAGCGGCTTGCGGCTATCCATCCCATTTTTAATAGGTTTCTAAATACTGTGTGTTGTGACACAGCACTCAGAGCGGCTTGCGGCTATCCAGCCCATTTTAACAGGTTTTTAAATACTGTGTGTTGTGACACATCACTCAGAGCGGCTTGCAGCTATCCAGCCCATTTTTAATAGGTTTCTAAATACTGTGTGTTGTGACACAGCACTCAGAGTGGCTTGCGGCTAACCAGCCCACTTTTAACAGGTTTTTAAATACTGTGTGTTGTGACACAGCACTCAGAGCGGCTTGCAGCTATCCAGCCCATTTTTAATAGGTTTCTAAATACTGTGTGTTGTGACACATCACTCAGAGCGGCTTGCGGCTATCCAGCACATTTTTAATAGGTTTCTAAATACTGTGTGTTGTGACACAGCACTCAGAGAGGCTTGCGGCTATCCAGCCCATTTTTAATAGGTTTCTAAATACTGTGTGTTGTGACACAGCACTCAGAGCGGCTTGCGGCTATCCAGCCCATTTTTAATAGGTTTCTAAATACTGTGTGTTGTGACACATCACTCAGAGCGGCTTGCGGCTATCCAGCCCATTTTTAATAGGTTTCTTAATACTGTGTGTTGTGACACAGCACTCAGAGCGGCTTCCGGCTCTGACTTAAATGACTTTGACAATGGCCAAATTGGAATGGACAGACGGCTGGGTCAGATCATTTCCGATCACGCACTCGGTAGAAGTATTCATTTTACCTAAGTTTAAATAAAAAAAAGTAGTGTACGAATATAACACGCAGGTAGAATTTCAGTCCTAAATCATAGGGGAAAATGTGTGTGTTATTCGCCGATATGTCATTTTTAGTTAAGCTCCACGTCTCTGCACCATACGTAAGCACTAGAAGGATGCATTGATCAAACACCTTTCTTTTACTACACAATGGTATATTGCTTTTGAAAATTATACTGTTCCTTCCAAAAGCTCTCCAGGCAAGTTTTATACGCCGATTAATTTCTTCATCAATGTGACCTTCACTTGATATCTGCTGTCCAAGATAAATATAGGTATCGCTTATCTCCTGCTTTTTCCCATCAATCGATAAATCTTCATTTCTTGTATCACTTTTGTCTTCTGAAAGTTAATTTTTAATCCCACTTCTTTACTCTTGTCAGCAAGTTCCTGGATCCTACTCAGTAGCTCTGACGGGGTAGTTGTAAAGATGATTACGGCATCAGCAAAACGAAGGTGAGTTAGATAATCTCCATTAGTGCAGACAACTCAAGCATGGAGAGGTGCATGCTTGGTGTAACCAGGAGGGATAGGAAAAGGAACTTGTGGATCAAAAAATGACAAGATTGCAAGACATCAGGATCAGAGTAAAACCCCTGAAATGGCAATGGACTGGACATTTTGCCAGAAGGACAGACCATCGACGGACAGCCGAAATTCTAGACTGGATTCCAAGGGACAGGAAAATACCCAGAAGAAGATCACATGGTAGATGGATGGATGAAATTCGAAAGTATGCGGGAGTAACATGGAGGAGACTGGCACAAGACAGACCTCTGTGGAAGGAACTTGGGGAGACCTTCATCCAGCAGTGGATTGATAATGGTTGACAATGATGATGATATATAAATGCTATAAATTCGCAATGTACAAATTTGTAAAATACGAGTTGTACAATGAAAATCGAAAACCAGGTTGAAGTGGCGTTTTGATTTCTGAAAGCGTTCGTATATATTTGACTTCTGAAAGCGTTCGTAGTACCAATTGACACCATTATAGTTTTGTTTCCTGCGAAGGTACTATGCCATTTTCTCAAAGCCAGCGTGTGTAAGTAATTGAGCAATATTTCGCTCATTGATCATACGCAAAATTATCGGAAGCATTTCATGAACCATATTCGAATGTTTCGCCATCTCATAAGATAACTCTCTCTTGTCTTGTAAAACGTTTTCGGGGAACAGGAAGTGTCTTCGACAGAAAGCGGATTGAAATACCATCAGTTTTAAGCGACGAAAAAAAATGCAAGACGTGCAGATCGGAATGCTTTCTCCAACCAAAATTTTACGGATACTTTCCATTCAGACAGGATTATCTTACGGCACTGCGCAGAAAGCTGTGAAACAAACTAAACCTGCAACCATATTGTCTTACCTGAGTGGCTGAATTGAAACCTTGTGATTTTCAGAAACGCTTGCATTTCTGCAGATGTTTACACAAGTTAGTAGACCAAATTGAATAAGCGTACTTGAAAATGTCTTCTTCATCGACGAAGCATGATTCCACGAAAGTGGGTATGTAAAAACGTAGAACTCACAATATTGGACATCGCAATTGCACATATATTCCACGAAAACCCATTGCACTCAGAAATAGTCGGAGTGTTGGGAAAACACAAGTTTTTCTGCGACGGACATCGAATCCGTGTTCCCTCACTCCGGATTAAATCGCTCTTCCAACGCCCTTGTGAAAGATCTCGTGCTTGTATTTTTTAATTTGTAAATATTTTATTCATTAAGGATTTTAACTATCGTGCTTCAGACAGCAAATTACACTCGACCTTTAGTTATTCTCAGCACGAACTGAGTTACGCGGACAGAATGTCTTGCTGCAGATTTGTCGTCTTGACATATGTTTCCACCTCTGTAGTACGTCACAGTGTGGTGTTCTGTGTCTCGTCGTCGAATAATCGGCCTCATTTTTTTTACTGTACGGTTAGTGAAACTATATACAAGAACATAGTCACAATTTGTAGTGTTACTGGAAGAAGACGAACGTATTGTTCGTTTCAGCTGAATGGAGCAACAAGCCACATCTCTAATGACAAAATGATGTTTCTTAGAGAGTTTTTCGGTGATCGGCTGATTTCCACAGGGTTTACCTGAGAACTCGTGCTACAATACATAGAACGCAACCGTCGATATACAGAAATGGGAAAATGTGTATTTGCTCCTGAAAGAAGGATGACTTCTTTAACCCTGCAGAAAAGAGAAAAGGGTATACGCATGATGAAAGCTTTTGCACAGTTCCGGTTTGGCAAGTCGCCAAGATAGGAAAACACATCATGCAATTTAGTTCCTTATAGGAAAAGTAAAGAAAGCACAAAGCTCCTTTCACAATGATTTTCAGTATGGATTTAGCATAATAAAACATAAAAGGAAAATACATGTTGCAGCAGGAAAGAAGGAACTCTTTGTTGATGCACTAATGTAGCATGAGAGTAATAAATCCTATGGGAGATTTAAAGCATTGTGTTTCCTTCTCTTTGGTCTCTTGTTTAGCCTAGTCTTCCAACACGAAACTTACTTACTCACTCATCCAGCATGCATACCTTCTATGAATGCTTTCTTCGCTGATATAAGTGATAAATTATATCAACGATCCAGCAAAAATTTTCCGTATCGCAGCGCAGACGTAACGTTCCCCCATTGACGCTGAAAGTTATTAAAATTAATAGCTTTTACCTTTAGCGAAGACAGAGGCTCTTTTGATACTGGTTATATAAATGCGAACTTCCTTGAACTACATACAAATGTATTCACAACGATGAATTTATTGAAGTATTCTCGATGCCATTGCATCTAAATTTTAGCGTAAAGAAAACTTATTGCTGTGCACTAGTGTGTGTGGTATGAACTGTGAAAACCGAGTCAATTGCTTTGTCATAGTATAGCGATGAACAAATAGTAACTGATTAGGTCGATTTTAATACAGGGTGTCCAAAAAATAATGGTGGGGTTTTGTATTGCTGTTATACAACACACGGTAAGCAGCATGGCTTGAAAGTTTTTCTAATGAAGAGGGCAACAAGTTTCTTGCAGCCACCCCTTTGCGTACGCGCACAGTCAGCAGCGCACGCAGCGAGGCGCCATCTATAATAGCTGTTCAGTGGGGCAGGCAGCAACGATGCAGGTACTTCCGCAATGAGACCGTGCAAAAAGAAGCTGCGTATGTTTTGTGATTGGCAGAATGCCAATTCTTAATCTAGGTTCAACGGTTTTCAGACGTGAAGATCACAAGGATCTACCACATGAGAACAATATCTGCCGATGGTTCCAACAGTTTCAGGACAAGGCGGTATATAGGGGAGTGGGTTTTAGGGTTCACCCCCCTCGAAATTTTTAAGGGCAAAACTTATTTTGCATGTTTATCGTAAGTCATTAGATCAACAAGAGTCGCCGTTACCTGCTTTTCATTTTTTTTACAAATTTCTGCTCTTATTTTTTTTGGTAAGCCTTACTTCAGAAGGACATATTTTTCTTATTATACCCACTGGTCAGCAGTAACAAATTAATGGAAGTACAGGAAATCGGAATTGTTCTATTATCAGGTATTTTTGTGATCGCTTATTTTTTTATTTCTTTATCATGTTAAGAGAGACGAAAAAAATGGCAGTTAGAATCGTAATTTATCATTTCTTTAAAACATCAAGATGCCACACTGAGATTGGTTGTGTATGATATGTGAGAGCGCAGTGAGTGATTGCATCTCAAATTTGAAACTTCGCAGACCACAGGGTCCAAAGCGGCACCAGGAGAGACGGAGACCGAGTTCTCAGGTAAATGCTGCTCTTGTTCGCTTTCGGTCTAAATAGCCGGAGAGGGCCGGAGGAGAAGAGGGCAGAAAGTTGCGTCGGTAGAAGATGAATTACAATTATTCGACATCCTAATATATGGTGGCCTGTTGCCTGTTGACTTAGGGGAGGAGTGAAATTTACGAACTTCAATTAGCGTGTTGTCATTTGATAAGGAAATGGAAGTGCGAATTGCGAAATGAAAGCATAAAGCACATGTTTAGGCTGAGAACATTCTCACTTATTTTCTCGTACTTAGTGGAGGTTAGTTTGATTCTTGCAGCGTACGTAGAGATAGAAGGAGAGAGAGAATGAAATTAACCGCCACTTCAGGAGTAATGGCAGATTTATGACAGCTATAAACCTTATCATTACTCTACTGCCGTTCCAGACTTTTGTCTTTCCCTGGGCCACGGCATTTTTCAGGGGTCAGACTTTCCTTGGTATCAACAACCATTCCCCGCGTCGATGCCGGATAACACAGAGTTCACTGTAATTGTCGAAATCTGATAAGGAAAGGATACCATAAAATATTAACTTGTGGAACAAAATTGGATTGCTTTTATTTAAAAAAAGCCGAAACAATAAAAGTATAAAAAAAGAAAGGAAGAAATAATGTAAAGGAACCACAAAACTGTTGAATATACATCGTTAAAAGATAATGCAACATCTTTTCACTGACATTTTGAATCGGTGGATGACATCATCCGAATTTATATCAATATTTCAATGAACAGCCCATTCAGACGAGTTTCGCTGGTTAAATTGCGCAAATCCGGTTTTACACGTCTAAGACTGGAAAATGTTCTCTTAGGCGTTGCTGTAGTCATTTTTCAGACGGTACTTGCTTCCATCCTGTCTCCTGTGTAAACTTGTTGTTTTCATGTGATCTCTGTCTCATATTGTTCAGTTGGTTTTTCTGTTAATACTGAGTAAGTTCTTGTGTCGTTACTCGCCAACTAACACTAATACACTAAAAACTAAATAGTTTATTTTTTTTGTTAAGCGATTAGATCGATAGATATATAGATTTTTACCGTGGGACAATTAAAAAAAACAACAACCCCAAAACAAAAGTCTAGTTACGGGCCTGACAGATAGATAGATTACATTTTTCTGTGGAATATTTTAAACCCCCTACCCGGAACTAAAGTCTAGTTATAATGAATAAAGCTTCTTCTACTAATGCTTCTTCTAATGGTTGTTGTGTTATTATATCATGAATAAACTTTCCTGCTAGTAGTGTAGTAATAATAATGAACAAGCTTTTAACTGCTAGTAATGTTGTAGTAGTAATTAAGATGAATAAAGTCTTAATGCTGGTTGTTAATAATAACAACTAATGAAATAAACCTAACAGCCAGACAGAGATCTGACAAAACTATGAACTGAGAAAAACGTACTTACTAGAACAACTTTTTATTAGAGAAACTCTTGATATGATCCAACATACACTTCACCGGACACACAGCTACTCAATAAAACGTAGCTCCTTGCACATGAACGAAGCTCTACTCACATAAACGAAGCTCTACTCACATAAACGAAGCTCTACTCACATAAACGAAGCTCTCCTTACGCGTATAACCAAAGCTCTCCCTACGCACATCAACAAAAAGCTCTCTCCATATAAACAAAAGCTCTCCTAGGTATCGTTGAACGCGCCTATTTATACTGGCTACCACCACGTCATGACTTACACTCATTGCCAGATCTCATTCAGCGGGAGAAAAAACATCTCGTTCAGTAAGAAGATAATTTACATAGTAAAATAAAATAACCAGAGATAGTAAAAATCAAAAGGAAAGTGAATCTAGAGTATACGTTACATAGTTACAGTCCCGCTTCAGGAGACATGTAGTGTGGAGAAAAGTAAACTACCAGGAAGACCACGAGCATCAGTTAATAACGTGGAAATAATACCGCGGTCCTGCATTCGAATGCCGCAGAAGTCCATTCGCCGGCGTAGTCGCCAATTAGACTTTCCGAGATCGACTGTAAACGACGTCTTGCGAAAAACGCGAAAGCTGATTCCTCACAAAATTCAACTCTTGCAGGCAATCCACCCCAATGACAAGCAGAGAAAAGTGGAATTCGCTGACAACATGCTACAGGGATGCGACGATTAGCCAGAATTTTAAAATCGCATCTGTTTTTTGAATGAAGCAGCATTCTATAGCGGTGGGTATGAAAATCGTCACAACTGCTGGATATAAGCTACGAAAAATCCTACCGCGATACGTTAGCACATTAAAGACTCGCAGAAGACCACTGTTTGGTACAGTTTAACACACCATATGATTTTGTGAACATTTTTCTTTACAGAATGTACTGTCAACGGTAGCGTGTATCTAAACATGCTTGAGATTTTTTGGTTTCTCGAAATCGAGGACATGGAAGATTGTGATCGCATCATTTACCAACAGGATAGAGCAACACCACACTTAACAGCGCCTGTGCAGGATGTGTAAACGTTCAATTTGCGGGACTGTGGATTGGATGAGATAAACCCATTCCTTAGCCCTACAAAGCCCGGACCTGACCACATTGGATTTCTTCTTTTGGAAAAAAATTCAGAATGTTGTCCATCTGAAGGAAATGATCACTGCAGCAATTGTAAACATTACTGCGGACGCTTCTTGCTCGAGTGTGGACCGAGGTTGAATATCGTTTCGATTTTGCTATGCTGTTGATGGCGCAAAAACAGAAACATTGTAATGCTTTTCAGAATCTACGCTAGATATTAACGGCAATGAAAATATTTCAGAGCAAATTGCGTAACGTTTGTTACCGCATAAAATAAGGCCAAACCCCACCATTATATTTCGGACACCCTGCATTTTGTAGCACACTGGTGAAGGTAAAACATTTCGATTACGTTATGAGACCTGAGGAAATGAATAAAGGTAAATCGTTTTTCGTTCAGATATGCGGCGGTTGATTTTGAACAGTGAAAGTGAATGAGCATTGTTTTTGGTTGGTGAACTCAAATAACTCAATGGAGAAGGATGATACAAACGGCGCGTAAAAATATTTCAATTTCGTTTCTTTTTCGAAAGATGCGTCCTATGAAATGTTAATAAAATAAATATGAAGTAAGTGACATATAATTTATGAGCAGTAGAACATTCACCGTGACTAACCTTGACAAAAACAAAAGATATCGTTGAATTCTCAGGTAGAAGAAACCCGTGTTTCAACAAAAATATTCACATTTAATTTTATTTCTAGGTTTTTTCTAAATGCATTTTGAATTGTGTTCTAAACGTATTTTGAGGTGCATAATCGTTAATTTTTCTTATGTATGATCGTTAGTATTTTTACTAAATTCAAATATACACCTGTTTAATTAAGCCGCTTAGGAGGAAAGGTCACTATACGGAACATCAGGAAACATTTAAGATTTCGGCTAAGATTCCACAAAGCTATAATTTTTGTACATTTCTTACGGAAATCATTTAGTTGCATAAATTTTGTGATCTAGAAGTTAGGACTTTTATGTTTAAACTGATAAGATGAAATAGTCTATTGTTTTTATGATAGATACATTGAATGTATGAAACCATGAAGTAAAAGTTAAATAAATTCAGCAATCAACGGCAATATTTTCATAAATTTCTTTTTTGCATATATTTCGAGTTTTGGAGACATTTCCAAAATATTTGTACCTACGCACTCTGTGAACCTGTGGTGATGCATTCTTTATGAACGAACTTTCAGCGCGCATCATTTGATGTTCAACTACTTTCTTTCGCGGACCATATGGCTTACTAATAATTAGATTATATGTAGTTAAAGAAATACTAGTAATTAATAACGAGGAACTGTACACCAACTATAGCTAAAATAGTATCACTATACCGGAAATCTGAATTTATTCGCGTAAAATGGAAATCAATATTTTCAAGCTTTCGCATATCAATCCGGTGGCTTTTACAAGGAAGGTAGACAGCAAACAGTTTGCTATCTGCCTTTCTTGAAAAAGCCATTTGGCTGATGTGCGAAAGCTTAGAAACTGATTTTGTTTACGCCAATAGATCCTGATTATTAATATAGTTGTGCTATTTTAAATACAAATAATATTTTACATTTTCTGTATGGTTGAAAGTTTAAGGAACGAGATTTTCATTTGCATATTTTAGTTCATCTCAATGTTTTTCATCATAGCTGAACATTTTCGTTAACGAAATGACACACGAAGCAGAGAAATATTTTTAGTACGTTTTTTTGAAAAATTGAGATGTCCGACCGCCTGTAGACACCATATCTCTGCAACTATCAGTCAGATTTGAAAACTTATTTTTTCTGTCAAAAGCCTGAACTGTGAGAACCACAATTCATACCCTTTGATCTTTTTCCGATGCATAGCTTTGCCACTAGGGGGTATAAATGCACATGCTATTAAATTCTAAATATATTTTGGTCTACACAATTGCTTAAAGAAAAATGCATAAAATTATTTTACTTTCCCATGCCTTTTACCACGAGGGTCTATTTCAGGTACTGTTTCTATTTTAAATAGTGCACAGGGGTCGTAAATGTGTTTAGTATAATCGCTAGGGCACGTAAATGTGTTTGGTATTTTTCCAGAAAATCTCTGCTTCTAAAAATCAGATTTTTTTTCTTGCGCTAGTGGTAAAGACGCTGAATATTTTGCTTGTATTCTACAATATTTTTGGGAAAAATGCTTCACCACTAGGTACGTAAGTTCATATTTAAGTTTTTAACATACTTGCAACCGTATCTTCGCTTCTAAACATATAACTAAAAACATTTTTTTCAGTCAGAGGCCACGCACTGACTACAGCATTTGTGCGTACCCTTTTTCGGAAAAAAATATGTTTTTTCTTTTCTGGGTGGACGAGTTAATCTAAATATCTGCAATAACATATCTTCGCTTTTATAAGTCTGATTAAAAGAAATCATTTTGCAACTGATAGCGTTTGTGCCGAATAATCTTTTTCATACACTTGCCAATTTTTGAACAACAGTTTTGCTACTAAGTGGTGCAAGTGTTCATTTCTATTTGTGCCATACTTGGTACAGCATTTTCGCTTCTCCGAATATGTTTTGAAAAATGAAAAATCCCGTTTTCCCTGGATATTTTCTGTTATGCGAAAAGTTTTGTGCGCATTTCGTGGTTCATCGTGGCATACATACATTTCAGCAGCTAGTGACCGAAAATAACAGTTTCTATTTGGGGATATTTTACCGATTGTGAAGAAATCCGGTTGATTTTTTAACAAACTAGGTGAAAGCCCGTCAATAACGATGGGATAATATAAGATATGTAGAGTAATTTTTTTAATCATTCACGTATGCCGGCGGAAAACGCCGTACTTCAAAAGCGTCGCTACGCCATTAAGCATTGCGTCATTATCAGTTTGATTGTAGCCTGTCCTTTCACCCACTAAGAACAGAGCTCTAAAAATAGCTGCATCACCTTGGCAGCAGGTCACGGAACCAGAACTTTCCTGTGTGGCTACCGCTGAAGACGGAGGATGCCGTTCGTTCCTTTCCTTTGCGTCTTTAAAAAATGCTTAAAAATCGGAAAATTATTTTATCTTAATTTTTTTTAAAAGAGAGATGATAGTTGTGAGTTTATGCTGTAAAAGTCATTTGCCATATATCCGTTTTTTAAAATGGATCCCATCGCGAAATAGAGAATTTTGTGAAAAAAATTTAATTTCTCGTAAACTAAATCAAAATTCCAAAAAGCAACAAGGTGCAAAAGTTCGGTCATGGCCCTACATGCCTACAAAGTTTTGTGGTTCTGTTGCTGTTATTGTGTCCGGAACGCGAACTGATAGCACTTTTTTGTTTACCTTATCTTTGAAATAAAATAGCTCTTGAAGTATCCCCAGAATCGAAAATCGGTTTATTTCAGGAAATTTTCCAAACAATTCTCTACAAGCAATGTAAATTTCATATTTCTGGGTTCAATAACTTTTGCGCTGCGAGCTAGGAAAGCGCAAGTGTCGCCAAATTTTTAAAACAGCGGCGACGGCAGCGTCTGTTACTTTTATTCAGAATAGAGATTCATTACATTATGAAGAACGCCGCTTGCAATCAGTCTTATAATTATGCGCAGATTTGCTCCAGAAGGCTTAAATGCGTTCTCATTTTTGCTGAACTTTTTCCCTGTAAAACGTGCTTTGAAATTTTTTTCCGTGTTGGAAATTATTCAAAAAAGTGCTCATTGAACCGATAATTCGGTGTCATCTTTCTTGTTTTCCTTTTTCTTTGTTTTTGTTTTTAGTACAGTGGCATGCATTCAGAAGCTCTTTTGGTGGTTTGACTGAACATCTATAGCACAGCAAAGAGTAAAAGAGGTATGCATGGGAAGAAATTTAAAACACCATCTATGCAAATTCACATTTGTAGCAGAAATAATGTCTTGAGGATGTCCAAATATCATTTTGGTCTCGTTAATAGCATTTTTCGTATTGTCACTTAAGAGTAAAATTTGAGAGCTCCTCGTAGTTCAGGAATACCGGGTGTCCTAAAAAGGAGTAACCAATTTTAAATTATGATAACTTTGGATTCAAAACTAATACGAGCATTTTGTTGGTTGCAGGTGGTAAGGGATACCCTCAAGTTTTCTAGAATTTTACACAATGGATCTTGCGACAAAAGCACAGATTGTGGAGTGCTTTATTGAAACCGATCCGAAACGCAGGTTCAGCAGAATTTCAGAACAAAATATCAGAGCAAATCGCCCACACGTAACAACATCAGAAAAACTGTATAAGTCATTCAAGGAAACTGGTAGCGTCCTTACAAAGAAAAGCCCTAAACGACCATCATTCGTTCCAGAAAGGGAGGAGGCTGTAAGATAACATTCACTCCTAGCCCTCGAAAGTCAATCAGACAAGCAGCACGACAGCTGGTGATCCCCAAGTCATCAGTACACAGCATGTTACGTCAGAGATTGGAAATGCACCCGTATAAACTGCAGATAACCCACCACATAACCCCAGGAAATCATATGAAATGTAAACAGTTTGCTGAAGGGATGTTGGAGAGCATTGCAAGTGCTGAATCTTTCCTGAGATAAATCTGTTTCTCGGATGAGTGCACTTTCCCTGTTTCTGGAAAGGTTAATAAACAGAATGTGAGAATTTGGGGAACCTGCTCAATGGAACATGAACATGCTAGCCAAAAAGTGAATGTATTGTGTGGCATAATGGTCGACCGTGTTACTGGACCCTTTTTCTTTCAGGAAGCGACCATGAGAACTGCTAATTACCTGGACATGACTGAGCAGTTTGTGTATCCCCAGTTGGATGAACTTGCAACTCCGGTCATTTTCCAACAAAATGGGGTGCCACCTCATTGGGCTTTGATTGTGAGGCGGTCTCTCGTTACCAAATTTCCCAATCGATGGATTGAGCGTATTGGTTCCATTGCATGGTCCCCACGTTCGCCGGACTTAACATCCTGTGACTTATTTTTATGGGGATTCGTCAAGGGTGAGGTTTACAGCACTCTTGTTGCATACATTGCTGACCTAAAGAGGATGATAGCACACGCACTGCAGAAAGTTAATACGGACATTCTCGAACAAACGTGGATGAAAATGGAATATAATTTAGACATTGTTCGGGTGACAAATGGTGCCCATATTGAATGCTTATAAAACTTCATGATCTGTTCTGTCAATTAACATAAATTGTGTATTGAGATTATTTATATTAAACCTGCTGTGATTATTTGAAGTTGGTTACATCTTTATGGGACACCCTTGTATGTTTATCCGCAGCCTGAGCTCTGATGGAGATTGGTCTGCAATATCCTTGCACTTGCCATCCAAGATCACGTTTGACATTAAATACACTGGTGTGCAAAAATTAAGGACGAAGAGGAGAAATGAGCATAACAGCGGAACAAGCAGGCAGAACGGACTGAAAGACCACTCAGGAGATAGCCTAGGGTCCGGTACAGTAGGGCATGCGCATATATGCAGCATGACGTAGGGGGGTGAGTGTCGGAAGGGTATAAAGCACACGGGCGGTGTACGTTCAGCAATTCCGTGAAAGCTATTGCACGGTGTACATCGGGTTGAACGGCGTCGAGTTGCTGCCACCGTGTGATATGGCCAACACGCAATCCAGTAGACGACATCTGAATGACTTTACCAGAGGTAGCGTCATTGGGAAGTTGGAAGAAGGTCGAAGTGTGAATAGTGTGGCCGAGGAGTTCGGAATCGCTCACAGCATCGTTTCACGAGCTTAGAGAGCAATTCAAACGACAGGAACAACTGTACGAGAGTTTAGCAGTGGTCGTTCACGACCAACCACGGCAGCGGACGACCGGTATATTCTCCTACAGGCAAGAAGAGACTGACGGCAGACAGCGGGAGAAATCGCACGGCACATGCAACAGACAACTGGACGCCCGTTTCACGTTTTACCGTGGCCAGGAGGCTGAAAAAAGGTGGTCTATTTGCACGACGACCAGTACGGTATGTGCCATTAACGCATGCTCATCGGAGACGATGGTTTCTGTGGTGGCAGGAACAAAAGAACTGGACACATTAGCAATGGGGTCGAGTTCTCTTTACGGATGAGAGCCTATTTAGTATGACGAGCGATTCAGCGATTCTGGACGTATTCACATCTGGAGAGAACAGGGAACACGCAATCATACCTCCAACATCATCGAAAGGGACCGGTTTTGAGGTGGAGGAGTTCTCGTTTGGGCGGTATCATGCTTGGTAGCCGTACTGACCTCCACGTCTTCCAAGGAGGTTCAGTCACTCGTGTCCGCTATTGTACCGAAGTTTTCCTGCCTCACGTGCGTCTGTTTAGAGGTGCTGTGGGTCCTGAGTTCCTCTTCGCGGACGACAAGGCTACATCTCATTGTACAGTGGCTGTCGCAGAGCTGTTGGGGAGTGAAGATATTCAACGCATGGATTGGCCCGCAAGGTCCCCGGACCTAAATCGAATCGCACACGTGTGGGACCTTCTCGGGAGACGCTTGGCAGCACGTCAGTAGCCACCAGCAACAATTTAGCTGCTGCGATTGGCGGTACAAGAGGAATGGGCCGCGATGCCTCAACAGCTCCTTGACAACCTCGTCCTCAGCATGGACAGACGTTGTAAATCCTGCAACGCAGTCAAGGGTGATCATATCTCCTACTAAAGACTGGATTTTTCTTGGCAGCCGCCTGTCACATGCACGATTCTGTCTTCTGTCCAGTTGTGCTCGAAGCTACCTTTTCAATACAGTGCCTTTGTATCCTTTGGATTCCTTGTTTGGACGGTTTTGCTCACTTCTCCCCTATTCTTACATCTTGGGAATCTTATGTTATGATTTGAGTCAATGAGGCGCAGTTATGCACGACGTTACACTCGAAAAATCGTCTCGTCCTTAATTTTTGCACGCCAGTGTAGATTAAATTTTCCTTTCAGCTTCTTCTATCAACATAGAAGTTTTATGCAAACGGTACTAAAGTTTGTCTACTTATTAGATATGCATCTGACATACACTGTCTTTAAAATGCAACATTGCTATTGAAAAATTGTGGGCTGACTTCAGACCAGCTATACAGGTTTGAAGGGCGGCAAAATGAAATATGTGCGCAGATGGGTTGGTAATTCGTCTGTTTCTTGGCAGTGATTACTAATACAAGGTTAGCGTATGAGTCAAATTAAAGTAGAAAATTGGAAATGTTTAAAAGTGTGCTATATTTTATTTCTTAATTCTTTGAATCACAATATTTATTGTAAGTTTTTTGTATACAAGAAAGTTGAGCGCAATGAAATTTTTCAGTTGCAGTTCCTTTAAAACGCGAATGAATCAGAAAAGAGTTACGGGGTCCGGAACATGAAAAGTAAACATCAGTGATAATAAAATTACTTTCCGTACCGACAATAATATTCTATGAATTAAATTATCTCCTTCACATCTTTTTTCTAAATTGGTTTCGTTTATATACTAGGCTTTAAATAATTCAATTCGCTGAGTATATTTGATGTCATTCCATGGTGGAAGAGTTAATTCAAAATCTTCTGAATGTATCGACTCGCTAAACTGCACAGAGATGTTGCACAATCATTTATCGCACTTCAAACGAATGGTGAAAATCTGAAGAAAGCACGAATGGCATAATTTGAGTACGTGGTTCCAGGAAAAAAGATTTTATAGCACTGAAGAAAAAGAGAACCACATAAACGTTATTCTCCAGTTTTCATTTAGTGGATGTGTATGCTGTTTGTTTTCTTTAAAGGAACAAGGCAAAGTAAAATAGGAGGCTTTCCTTTCTTTCCCTTCTGATTCAATTAATTTAATATGGGAAACATATTAAATACTCAACAACAATCTAATGGGTGCTTTTAAATTATTTTTACGTGATCTCTTGTGCCCCAATGAACTGCAGGAGTAACGGCATAGTACTCTTACTGTGCAACTTTACAGCTCTGAGATGAAATTTTTACCAAGATGTGACTATCATTTTATTCGTTTTAATACAAGATTATGTGATTTATCTGTTGTTCAACAACGGAACGTTTATTTAGTTAACTGTTATTGGTGACTATATTCCGAATGTACTTATATTTCAGTATCCCACTTTTCGAAAGTTAGAAAGATC